>CM034151.1:859050841-860259278 GCA_019776745.2 Taxus chinensis
TGCAGGTGGAATTAAGAGTAACCCTAGATTGAAAAGCAGTTGGGTATGGATTTCAATCAGCCATGTCAAAATGATGTGAAAGATCATGGGTGTACTTTTGATGACTCAAATGAATCCCTGAATATGTCTAAGAAATTTGTAAACTAAAGAAATGATGCATAAGCTAAGATTTTTCATGTCAAGCTTCTCGGAAAGATCCCAATGAATAGTATGAATGTGGGAACAAGAGCTACCAATAAGTAGCAGATGATAAACCTACAAGACAAGTATAACTGTAGACATAAAATCAAGCACTTTGGTTAACTATTTAGTCTTGATCACATACTACTATTCATATAATTCCTAAGTAAGAAAAGTAATAAGTAACCCATGTCCTTTGTCATGTTTCTTTGTTTTCTATTTCCACTTTTGGTCTTGCACCTTTATTTACTCAGTCTTCTTTTTTATACCTCAATATTTATCATCCTGGACACCAGCACTCAGATAAGATGCAAACACTAGGCACCCTCATCACCTCTGGGAATCCCTGACCTCAGTATACTTTGTACATCTTTTGGGTCCAATCTATCCATTTGAGAATCTTATCTTTTTGGTATTCGACCTTTTCAGGGTTAATTATGAAATTTAAGCAAGGGAATCATATAAATATAAATTTATGTGATCATATTAAAGGACCAAGCACTAAGAATTAGCTATCACCACCTAAGGTTCCATTCATCAAGTATTTAAGAGCTTAATTGCATACATATAACACCATTCAAGGGAAACAAAGGATTGTTATTCTACATACACTTCATAGGAGGGAATTTAAACATTATTCCATGTACACATCTATTACATTTATTTACATCTAGCTAATTTTCCCGCTATCAAGTGCGACACACACAAGAGCCACCTAGGGAACGATTCCGCGCACACACACATGGAAATACATTGGGTCTGAGATGTAGTGTAGCATTCAATTGTAATTTAACCATTGTAAGGTAACTAAGAACAATCAGACCTGTCATTATGCATCTTTATTTTTTAAGATTTGATGTCTCTTTGAGGGTTTTGTAAGTCATTTCTTCATTACAGGTTTCCAATGACTCTGAGGATCATTGTACAACCTCAGTGCGGACAAAGGAAAAAAAAATGAATATCTCCTGACCAATTAGAGGATGTTTCCTAAGCATTTCTGCAGACATGGGTACCTAGAAATAGATCTAGGGCACCCAAAGGCACACATATCCCTCTCTAGGTACCAAGTTCAGGAAGATCGTCAGTTCACACACTTTTCTAAGGCTCTGTGTGATGCTTCTCCATTTCTGTTCAGTTGGGTCAACACTTTGGCACAATCTAGATTTCACCGCGAATCAACTAAGGCTCTCATTACCTTCTTTACAAACTAGGGTTTCACATTTTACTGCTTAGCTTACTTGGGTTAATTTATATACTTAATTATTCACTAATGCTCCCCAAAAAGATCAACTCTCACAAAAAAATTAAATGGGTAATTCACTTCATATCCCACCATGATTATTTATAGCCTTTTTTACTCCTTATCACATTATAAATATCTAGGCTATCCTTGACGACTCTATTAATGGTTATGCCTTTTAGTACAAGATAAATTAATCTCCTCCTCATCTCAAAAGATATGTATTTATTATGAATTTTATGGAGAGAATGTATAAATGTAATGCTTATCTATTCTTATGAAGATATTATCAAGATCTTGTTGCTATGGAGATAAAAGAATAAAATATATTAGAATTAACAATTGTATGTGCACTAAATGTCATTGTTTTGATACTCGAAAAACATGCTATTACCTAGATCTTGTAGGATTTTTTTGAAGGTTTAGAATTAATCTAATATTCTTTAGCTTAGATGGAAGGTATGAGGAGTATTTAAGTTAAAGGTTTGCAGTGAGTATCCATTGTCGATAGAGCCATGTATGTGAGCATCAGGAGCACAATCCCTACTTCATATTTCACTAAAAAGCACTAGGCTGGCCTCATCCTTTATTAAGACCCCTTGACTTGTGCACTCAAAAAAAAATAATCCCTCATAGATTTATTGCGAGCCTAACAACTTCACCAATAGATCAACTACTGATTGACATAAACATTAAAAACTTAAAATCTTAATTACTACAATCTAATAATATTGTTATTATGTATTGTAAATCTTAATTATAATGGAAAAAGCAGTCTCTTCAGTAGGCCTGAGAATTTTGAATTATCAGTGCATGCCAAATCAAAATTGTTAACAGCTGAACTCTTTCTTCTAGTTGTAAATACCAATTTTTTAATTAGGTTTGTTCACATACATTAGTAAATTTTATATTTTTACATAGTATACATGAAATATATATATATATATATATATATATATATATATATATACTATCATATATATGAGTATATGTATATATGTATGTATGTATGTATGTATAATTATTTCATTTTTTAAATTTTTAACTTGCCATTATCTATTAATTCCTAAATTATTCATTGATAATATACAATTAAAATCACAAAAAAATGGCCCACAACCTGTCAATTTCCAGAGACGATCTTATGAGTTGAGTGAAGAAGGGTACAAATTCTGAAAGGAATGATAAGAAGATTGTTCCAAGCCGCGATATCAGATGATAATAGTACACCACATTAGATTTGTAAAATAGAAGAGCTAAAATACCATATATGGAAATCCATCATAATCCATATGCTCAATACATTACAATACAATGACTTGTATTACTCAATAAGAAATATGTACATATAGGAGGAGGGAAGTGCAACTACTACCTAAATCAATGGTGAAAAGCTCCCACTAACTGATACTGGTAGTTAAGTTAACTCCAAAAGACTAGTAAACTAACTCCACATAACTGAGAAGCTAACTCAACACAACTAGTACACCTTAGCAAGCTAACCCAACAAGTGTAGGGATAACACAAGTGTAAGAATTATCCTAATAAATAAATAAAAGGATAAAGAATAACCTATACTAACACCCTCCCATAAGCATATCTTAAGTGGGTGAAAAATAAGGTGGATCCTGGTAACAAGGCCTGATGAGGTACCCACATACAATAGCTTGGAAAATTGGACACCACAAGGTACCCAAAACTAGTAATAAAAAATTAGAGAGAGAAAAATATCACTGCAAGATATCCTCAGAAGCTTGCCTCCAAAAATGCGTATAATGTTGAAGAAGTGTGGGGTGCACTATGGTCTGAATCCACTTCTTGATCATAGAACTCAAAAAAATTGACATTGGGCTTCACCAGAATAGCTCCATGTACAGAGAATGTCAATGGAGTGATATCAAAAATGCAAAAAAAACACCAAACATAATTTGATCAACTGCTAGAAATATGTGTGCCATGATCCAAGAACAACCAAGGCAACAAGGAAAGGACACGAGATCCAAATAAATAGGAGTGCCATGATCTAAGAAAAGCCAAGGTAACAAGGCAAAGAAAAAAAATATGAAGAAGCAAGATCAACTGCTATAAATAGGTGTGTCGCGATCAAATAACAATAACCAAGGAAACAAGGCAAGAACACAATATCCAAATAAATATGAGTGCCACAATCAAATAAAAACCAAGGTAAAAAGGAAAGGACATGAAACCCGAAGAATCAGTATCAACACCACACCCTCCCATACTGATAAATGAGTAGAGTGATACCACATATCTATATGAGTTGCTAAAATCAACTACTCGAACACTGACAAACTAAAACTAGGTTTCACCAGAATAGCTCCCCCATAAGAGAGACTGTCAACATGCCAAAAAAGTGTCGAAAATACAGATCTAAAATATCTCAACAAACAAGAGATATATAAATGTATACACCCATATATACAAGAATGAAACACCCAAAATTTTAGGACGTCGGGCTCAACCGAAATTATGTCCACAAGTGATTACAACACCCTCCCAAATTTGGCACTTTATAATTAAGTTCATGTAAATATTAAAATGAGTAATAGTACCTTTTACATTTGAAATATATGTATAAAAATTTCACCAATGCGTAGATATAAAAAAAAAACACACTTTCAAAAAAAAATCACCTTAATCCGAGCTATGGATCAAAAGTTATGAGCTCTAGAAGGTTTTGCTATTAAAATAATATTTTAATAATGATTTTTTTTAAAAAGGTACACATGACAACCAAATGTCCAAAGGGTAAAAGAGTGCATCCACATGATACAAGCTTGAGACCAAAGGGTAAAATAGTGTGCCCAAAACCTAAATGTACAGAGGGTAAATCATTGCATTCAGAGGGTACACGTCTTATATCCAATGGATAAAAGAATGCACCAAGATGGTACAAATCTTGCATCTAGTGGATAAAAGACCGCATCCAAAACCAGAAATATCTAGAGGGTAAAAGAATGCATCTGAGAAGGTACACCGCTTATATCAAATGGATAAAAGAATGCACCCAGAGGGTACATATCTGTGCATCCAATGGATAAAAGATTGCATCCAAAACCAGAAATAATCCATAGGGTAAAAGAATGCATCTAGAAGGTATACGTTTATATCCAATGGATTAAAGAATGCACCGAGAGCGTTCATATCTATGTCTAGTGGATAAAATAATTCATCCAAAATTAGAAATATCTAGAGGGTGACATAATGCATCCAGAAGGTACACACTTATATCCAGTGGATAAAAGAATGCACCTAAAAATTACAGATCTGTGAATACAAACTTTGAATACACATATCATTTTTTCTGGCACCTGTATCAAAAAATAGAGAGAAACCTAGAAATTTTCTAGAAAAAACTAGAAAGCTGGTCTATAATTTTTGAGTAAAAAAATATGTCTGTACATAATTGTATGGAGTTTTTGAGAAATAATGCCAAAAAACCCTTTAAAATGTCTAGATTTGACCGTCTCAAAATATGGTCGAGTTTACAGTCAATTTAATGGTTTTGGCACCTTCCAAATCCAATGGCGCACTCCGTTTTGCATAAAAATGCATGCTACAGAAAATTTATAATAAATTCCAAATACATGAAAATAATAAACCCTTGCTTGCAAAGAAAAACTTACACACGGATGTCTACATCATCTATAGCTATGATACCATAAAAGGGAACGATAAGAAGATTGTTCCAATCTACGATCTCAGATGTTAATAACAAACCACATTATATTTGCAAAACATAAGAGATAAAATACTATATATGGAAATCCATCATAATATATAATGTTTAATACATTATAATACAATGACTTGAATTACTAAATAAGAAATATGTACATATAGGAGGAGGGAAGTGCAACTACTACCTAAATTAGTGGTGAAGAACTCCCACTAACTGATACTGGTAGTTAAGTTAACTCCAAAAGACTAGTAAGCTAACTCGACATAACTGAGAAGCTAATTCCACACAACTAGTACACCTAAGCAAGCTAACCCAACAAGTGTAGGGATAACATACGTGTAAGAATTATCCTAATAAATAAATAAAAGGATAAATAATAACCTACACTAACACATGACACCCAAATTTCCAAAGGGTAACAGAGTGCATTCAAATGATACAGGCTTGTGACCAAAAGATAAAAGCCTGTTCCCAAAACCTAAATGTCTAGAGGGTAAATCATTGCATCTAGAGGGTATATGTCTATATCTAATGGATAAAAGAATGCACCCAAAGGGTATAAATCTGTGTCTAGTGGATAAAAGACTGCATCAAAAAATTGAAATATCTAGAGGGTTAAAGAATGCATTTAGAAGGTACACGCCTATATCCAATGGATAAAATAATGCACCCAGAAAGTATAAATCTGTGTCTAGTGGATAAAAGACCGCATCCTAAGAAGAAATATATAGAGGGTAAAAGAATACATCTGGAGGGTACACGTCTATATCCAATGGATAAATGAATGCACCCTGAGGGTACAAATCTACCTCAAGTAGATAAAAGAATGCACCCAAAATGTATAATTGTTAATACAGACTTAGGTTGTAAATATCTCTTTTTTGGCACTTGTTTAAAAAACAAAGAGAAATCCAGAAAGTTTCTCAAAAACCCAGAAAGTTGATATAATTTTTTTGTCAAAAAAAATTTGTCTGTACATAATTGTATGGAGTTTTTTGTGGGAAATGTGCCAAAAAACCCTTAAAAAAATTCCCAGATTTGATTGTCTCAAAACATGGCCAAGTTATAATTGATTTTAGGGTTTTCGCACCTTCCAAATCCAATGGTGCACTGCGGTTTGGATAAAAATGTATGCTGCAGAAAAGTGCTAACAAATTCTGAATACAAGTAAACAATAAACCCTTGCTTACAAATAAAAACTTACAAATGGATGTCTACATCTTCTATCGCTCTGATACCATGAAAGGAATGATAAGAAGATCATTCCAAGCCATGAATATCTTAGATGATCATAACACACCGCATTTGATAAGCTGAAAGAAATTCACTAAAATAAGTTTACAAAATAATTTGCAAACAAAGAACAATAATGTAATATATTATTATGGAGCTCTCGTTACTGAGTACAACGATAATGGTCCTTGCTTGTATAGGAAAGGAAGATCAATCTAAGAACCAGTCAAGGCCATAGATCAAGCCATAAATCAAGGAAAAAACTAGTCATCAAAGAACTAGTCAAGACCATAGATTTAGAAAAGAACTAGTCATCAAAGATCTAGTCAATACCATAGATCAAAGAAAGAACTAGTTATTAAAGATATAGTCAATACCATAGATCAAGGAAAGAACTATACCTAACATCTAGATAATATCTTCCCAATATCTAAATAAGATAAAAGAAATATCCACACACATAAGTGGGTGAGGATAAATACAATAAAGATAAATAAAATAACTAGGTGAACATGAGCTAAGGTAAATACCCACTCTAACATATTCAGGTTAGGCAAGTCTATCAGAGGTTTGGTAAGGGTCTGGGGCTGATTGGTTGATGTCTGAGTTGATTTTGGGTGAGTGGGAAGGCTTACTGGTATGTGAATATAAAATAATATAGAGACTGGTATCGGTCAGGTGACCGATGCCGGTATGGGGATGAAACTGATGGAGGTCAGGGAACTGATGTTGGTTGGGGAAATAGGTAGTAAACTATTAAAAATAGGTTTTTAGGCTCTCTATGATTGCAAAAAGAGTGAGTGTAGTGTGGTTTGGGTCGTAATATGGTTGAGAAGACTCCATAATACTAAGAAGAAGGTTAATAAGGGTGAAAGGGCTTGATGTGGTTGAACAGTAGGTTGATGGGAAGAAAGTGATATATGAGTAACAAAAGAAATGAAATACTGAAACGAGAAATAATTCTACAATGGAATAAGCATAAATGATTAAAATCATAGTACTTACTTGGTATTTTGTAGATCATGTGAGTGGAGATGGTTGATGGTTGATCAGAGAAGAGGTGCTTGAGTCTAGTGCCATGGAAGTACAACCTGTGTGCTCTTATGAGTATTCAAGCACTTTGGAAAGAGAATTGACTGCTTGTCTTGTATTGTGGTTGTGTGTGTTTTTTTTTCTGGATGTAGGAAGGCTTGAAGTTTCGTGCTTGAATGTAATCAAGCTACAATAACTGAATGACCAACTAGTGTAAAGAGTTGTAAAATTGTTTATAACCGAACCGATGGTGGTTAGGTAATTGGTGCTAGCTGAGGATAAATCGACGTCGATTATGGTGAAATAGTCCTTTTTACCAAAAATAGGCATATCCTCCTAGATTTGGGTCCACTTAGGGAAGTGGAATTCATGTTACAAAAGGTAGGAAAATCATAGAATAAGTCTAGTTAGGTTTGGCAAGAAGTCTTAGTTATCTAGGTCAAGTGATGACTCAGTACTAAGAGTGATGACTTGGTCATTATGAGTTAAATTCCCCTAGAATGGGTCTAGGGTGATGTGGATTTGCAAGGGTTAAATTAACTTAATTAAAATAATTAAATTAATTAATAATGTGAGGATGCACATTAATTCATTTGTAAGTAATTAAATTAATATGAATGCCGGGTAAGGGGTCATGGTTAGTTGAATATGTTACATTAATTAATTGAAGGGGACTAAGGGGAGTGTAACCCAAATTTGGTGTCTACACTCGCCCCTTTTTATCACATAGCTTGCAATGATAAGAGACATTAAAAAAACATGAAGTCATTGTCTTAGGTATGAATGAAGGTTAGGTTGCCCCAAGTATGGGTGGAGGTGATCCTTCTCAAACCAGGAACTGATGAGGTGATAAACGGAGGTGGTGAGTGGTGTGATAAAATGAGAAGCGATGAAAGATGAGGTATAGGTGGGGTATAGGTAATGGTGATATCAGTTTGGGTAAGAGGTAATGGCATTCTAACACATAGACACATATAAAATGTGACAAGGTACTAGGTTGAAGAGCGCGGAAACTCTACATTGTCATAGGTCGGTTGGTTTATCCAAATAAGGTTGATGTGACCCAAGTATCCAAGGTATAAGATATAGTCCTAAAAGACAACTAGGATAGGTGTAGGAATGAGTAGTAGGTGTGTTCCAAAACACCAAAAGGTTTGGTTGGGATAAACAAAATGAAATTAGGAAAGGTAAGGTCATTGGGATGAACAACATGAGTAACTTCATCGCAAGGTATAGTGAGTGAGAAAACATGAATGTCAAAAATGGGTTGGGTTGGGTTGGGTGTATTAGGAAAGGCCGTAGGTAAGGCCATATGTAGAAGTAAAAACATGCCCAAAATGATAATGAGGTTGGGTGGTAGGAAATAAGGTAATTAGGTGGGCTAACAAGGTTAGGGTGAAGGAATGATAGTGATAAAAATGGGTTTGGGTGGAAAAATTGAATGAAAATTAGATAGAGGTTGGTGGGAAGGTTACTAAAATAAGTTTAAGTAAAATGACATTGGTAATGACAAACCGATGCTAGTTCATTAGGGATAGAAACCGACATCAGTTTGGTTGGGGTAGGGTAAAAAAAAAATTCCGCATTTTACGGATTCATTTTGACATTTCTAGTTATAGAAAATGACGGAGATAAAGGTTGAATGGGAGAAAGGACAAGAAACTTTATCAGGCTGAGTTGGAGGTAGCTGAGTGGCTGGAGGACTGAGAGTTGGATTGAGGCATGGTTTAGGCAGGAGAAGGCTTTGGAGGACCACCAATTTTAGAAACCGAAGGTTCCATCGAGGAGGCAATGTCATGTTGAGGTAGGAGTCAATCCATATTGTGTGTGTTTTAATTGAAATTTGAGGTAAAATGAAAAATGGGGCGGGGAATTGAAAATTTGAAATGTGGGTAAAAATTGATGAATTTGGGTAGGGGAATTTGGAATGTAGATTAATTAGGTGGGTAAATGAATTAGGGTGGGGTTTAGGTGGGTTTTGGGTAGATTAGAGGGTGTATTTTCAATTTTTTGAAAATTTGGGGCTTGGGGGTTCGGCCTTGGGGGCCGAATCAGAGATTGATGCCGGTTAGGTATCAATCGACATCAGTTGGCATGCTGACATTGGTTGTTGAAATAGGTGACCGGTACCAGTTAGGGTGACTGGTGCCAGTCACTGTGAAAAGTGACCTAGCCTATAACAGGATAAGTTATAGGGAAAAATGGATTTATAATATAGATAAGTAGGTAAATTGAGAGAGATGAGAGGAATAATAGAATATAAGTAGGTGGGTATAAGGTATTTATAGCTAGGAATATGCGAGTATTAGTTAGGTAAAATATTGAAGGAGAGAAATGATGAAATAAAACATGGGGGCTTGTTTAGGCTAGATAAAATGGATGATAGGTTAGTTAAATAGTTAGGAAATGAATAGGTAGGTAGAGAAATGTGGGAATGGGATGGGTGTAGGTAGGGGGTGAACAAATGAGTAAAGTAGGTAAGTACTTGAAATTTGAGTGGTATGGATGCAGACACGTCACCAGTTGACGATGCGGGGACAGGGTACCACCATTATTGGTGTGGATGCAACCCAACATCACGGAGGATGAGTGGACTCATATGCAAGACATTGTACTGATAAGCATTAGGTGATACAATCGTATCAGGTGAGATCATAGTCTTATGGTTATTCTCATCGATAGATGGGATGCACCAATACCTTCCATCTACCCACCAATGAGATGACTATCATGCTGGAGGATGTGTATAGGATTCTACAACTACCGATTGTGGGAGAGCATATATATCATATTTTATTAGATACAAAGATTTATTTGATGGTTGCAGTGTTTGGGGAGGTAGTGGGTGACTTGACTGAGCACAGTTCCAACCTTGTGTATAAATCTATGTATGCTGTGCATCAGTAGGAGACTCATTTAGCAATACTAATGATGGAGGCCATTGAATGTTATGCACTCCTAGACTCAGAGGGCAGCCAATTTCCCTGAGCACTGATGGGGGTTTTGCAGGATATGATTGAGTGAGTTTTTTTTGCATGGGTTCCTACATATCTAGTGCAACTATATAAGGAGTTATGGGCTTATCAGAGGATGGAACATTATAGTATTTTTTGTACACTTTTATTGCACTACTGGGCATATGAGCACATAATGATTGTGCACCCACAGGGAGTACTGATAGCATATTGGTATCTTGGTGAGATGAGAGTAGGCTACCATGAGATGGTTTGTAGTATGTGGACATTCATAAGTGGAGGAGGCAAGAGATGATGTGGATTACTACAGATGACAACTGGAGGGTCTATATGTGATGGATATACTATAAGGAAACCTATGTTGGTTTTCCTACTTACAGAGGCATGACACATGAGCTGCAATGCATACAATTGATTAGATGGATATAGGGGAGGTGTTACGACAAGCACGAGATGATTTTGGTAGGTAGATTCTGATTCCAGTTTAGACTACAATAGTATGTGCCTCCACCATTCCCTCAGTACCATAGAGATGATGTTGAGTGACCATTATCTCCATCATATCCACCAGATCTTGCAGGGTAGGAGGAGTAGGTAGTGGATAGGAGGATAGATGATGCCAGTGTGAAATATGGGTACAGACATTGGTGGGTAGACCAACTATAAGCATTACCACCATGACTAGGTTAACAAGACTTGGCTACAATTATAGTTTAGAGAGATGCATTACAGGGGTAGTTAGAATGATTTAGGGGCACAATTGACAATAATACAGATACATGTAGACACCATGAAGGGATAGGTGATAGTGTTACAGGGTCAGTTAGTGGAAACCTAGGAACATGATCTTACACAGGCACCTGCAGGGGATGGTGCACAAGTAACATTATTACATGCACATGTTATAGGTTTATAGGGTCAACTGACAGCAGAACAAGCAAAAGTTGTGACATTACAGGTGTAGATAACTGCATAGGAACCTATACAGGTACTGAGATAGGGTCCTGTGATACAGGCAGTAGCTTTTGGGATAGGGTCCCTTAGTTCAGGCTAGAGGACAGGTTGGATTTAGGGCGATGGTTGCAACTTCAGATAGTATCCATCGCCAGATACATGGATACTTTGAATGAGGCCCGATATTATCAGGATCATTTGATCATAGCTGATATTGAGGTTCCATCATATAAAAAACATATGGCCCAACAAGAAGCCAGTAAGAGGACCCAAAACACAAACACTACAGGTAGTCATCGCTCTCATAGACATGGAGAAAGGGGAGGTGACTAGTTCATTGAGGCCAGGTCTAGATGAGGGTACAAGGGAGATGATGGTTGGGAAGAGGACAAGGTGAGAGGATGAGACCAAGTGAGAGTAGAGGCGAGGGCCCTACATAGGGGTGAGACCAGATGATAGGTGATATTAATTTTGATTGTTTGATATATACACCGTCTTGTGCACTGAAGAGGGGAGATTGTAAATGAGAGTTTTTGAGATATATTATTTATATCTATGGATATATGTATTGATACAAAAACACTCCATTTATATAGTAGATGATGATTCATAATGATGATGTACGTGGTTTCATTTCCATTGTTTTGTTATGTGTGGAAACTAGGTGAGTTAGGCATGGTGGAGTCTAGGTTATCCAGGCATGGTGGAGTTAGGTTTTCTAGGCATGGTGGAGTATAGGCTGTCTAGGCATGATGGAGTTTGAATTGAGTAAGTGTTGTTGTGATGAAACTTAAGTTGTGTTAGGTATGGTTGGGTCACAGGCATAGGCATGCTTGAATAAAAAATTTCCAAGTTACTGTTTTTTATGGGAATTATGTGTTGTTGATATGGTGTGGTTTTAATCTCTAAGTAATCGATATTTATGGAAATATAGATGACTTTGGTATGATGTGATGGATGTTTTCATTATGATAAGTATGATGAAATGGTGTATGCGTTGTGATATGTTAATTTCCAATTTATTGTGTAGATGGAAACTAGCTATGTTATGACGTGTGTTAAAGGGAGGAATGGTTAGGGGAAGGATTGGCTAAGATAACCTCCCATGGCCCCATGCCCTCGGAGTGCTGCCTACATACCTCGATGAAAAGGGGCCTCAAGACAATGTAGTTCTCCCATAGGATAGGAAGAATATGATGAGGTATATGGATAGGTTGGTAGGTTTAGGCATGATTGAGTCTAGGTCATTTAGGTATGGTTAAGTCTAGGTTGTTTAGGCACGGTGAAGTCAGGTTGTTTAGGCATGTTGGAGTCTAAGTTGTTTAGGTCAGGTGTAATGTTTAAAATAGGTTGATGAAAATAAATGAGGAATGTTGAGGTAGGTGACAAGAGAAGAAATCCCAAAAAGTAAGTGTTGAAGGTCTAGTCCTGTATAGGAGAATCAATAAGTAATAAAAGATGAGAAATGCTCCATAAGTGTCAAGGACCATAATGAGCATACCGAGGATGGGTTTATGAACTTAAAACTCCTAAAGGCAGTGCATGATTGACTATTCTAAAGGTGAAATAAGTTACATAATCATGAAGTGTCGCATGTGTAGCACGTCCCTTGAGTAGGTAGAAGAAGAGAAAAGAAGGAAAGTAAGGTGGAGTGGTGTATTTAGTGTAACCTTGTTATGAGACAACATGCCCCTTCTTAAAGATACCCAAAACTAGAATATGTAAGTCCATGATGAAAAAGTTTGTAATTTTTTTGTATTTTATTTTTTCTTTTGTTTTAGAGATTGATCGATGTAGGAAGTCTAGGTGGGATGAATATAATAAATCGTTGAGGTATTCTTGAAGTTTATCGATGTGGGAAGCTTCAAAATATTTTATTTTTATTTTGCAGAAATAGTCTTCTTTTTAGATATACTATGTATAATATGGCTAGCATTTTACAGTTGTCCTTGAAGGGGCGCAGTCTATTTATAACAACAAGATAGAAAGATAGATGTCCTTTTTGAGGGAGTCATCTATTTTCAATAATTTTGACTCAAGGAGTTGAATTTGAAAGTCCCATATATTACTTTTGAAATTTTTGGACTTTTAGGTCATGGACCAAGACTAGAAAGGAGTATAGGATTATTTTATGAAGGAAAAGCCATAGCACACAAAGGTTAGCTATGAAAGAGAGGTTTTAAGTGAAAAAAAACCATGGGATTCCATCTTGAAAAGAACAAAAAGTATCCATGAGAATCATGTCATGAGTAGAGCCGTGGTACTCATATCGAAGATAAGGCTAAAAGGTGATGGATAATCACATGATTCTTGTTTAGTCGTTGATCCTTAAAAGAGGTAGATGAAAGGAATGTTATAAGATGCAAGGAATTGAGGGTATTAGGCTTGGGTTTACCTTCGAGGGAAGATAAATGATAAAAACCTTATCCATAGGTATGAGTAACGATATAGGGCCCAAACCAATTAGGAGCAAACTTGCCCTGTTTAATTTTCTTAGCTTTAGTTACATGTTGATTTTCCTTGAGGACAAGATCACTGACCTTGAAGGTTCTTTCATAGACACATTTTTGATAGGCACGTTTGATACATTTTTGATATATTTGAAGGTGATCGAGAGCATTTAAACGACGTTCGTCTAGAAGCTCAAGTTGTGCCAAATGGTCTTGGTGAAAGTCATCATCATTGAGAATGTATCTGAGTGAGATATGAAGTGATGGAATTTAGAATTCAAGAGGCAAGACAACCTCTGTACCATAGACAAAAGAGAAAGGTGTGGTAAAGGTTAAGGTGTGAATACTAGTGTGATAAGCCCATAAGGCGGCAGGAATGTGCATGTGCCAATCCTTGTTAGTATCATCAACCACTTTCATAAGAATATTGATAAGGGTTTTGTTATTCGATTTGGCTTATTAATTTGTCTGAGGATAATAAGGTAAAGAAAAACTTATTTGAATGCAAAATGTGTCAAAAATTTTGCATAGGGTTTTGTTTTTGAATTGTTTTCCGGTTATCAGTGATGAGGCAGTGATGAACACCGAAGTGACAGATGATGTGATGGTTTATGAATTCAAAATTTTTCTCAGCTTTTTTTAGAAATGAGATGTATGGATTCTACCCATTTATTGTAATATTCAATTGCTAGTGACGATCCATTGGTGATGTTGAGAAGAATGAGGGTTAATCTCTCTGACGAGATCCAAACCCCATTGGGAGAAAGGCCAAAGGTCTTCGGTGACCTGTAAGGTGTGACTAGGGGGGTTTGATGAAGATTAGAATGTTGCTAACATTTCAAAAAACATTTGACATAGTCACAATAGTCTTAGTTTAGGGTTGGCCAGTAGTAGCCGAGGTGAAGGATATGCTTAGCGAAAACAAGGCCACTAAAATGCACCGCAAATCTCATTGTGAACTTCCTTAATGATGTATGGGATTTCATAACTTGTAAGGTATTTTAGGAGGATACTGTCAAATCCAAGTTTGTAGAGAAGACCCCCCTTGATAAAATAACGAGAGAAACTTTTGAGGAAGGCTCGTTTTCCATTGTGAGTGAGCTCCAGAGGTAGAATTGAGAGGGAAAGTTAATCGATGAACTGATTATACCAAATGTCATGTGGATCCGTTTCAATTCTTCCTACAAATTTAATGTCTAGGAATAAATAAGAGGGTGAGTGCAACCTTTGTATTGTGAAAAATATTTTTGAGTTAAAAGGAGAAGAAGCAGGTATTTGAGAAGCAAGGAAGGCCATGGTATATGCAAATTTGTTAGTGGAGTGTGGAGTGGTATGAATCTCATAATGATCAAAGGAAGTCAAAAGTATGTCGACGTGATGTTTATACTTTTGAAGTATCTCATTACGACACTGGTATAAACCATTGACTTAGTTCACAACTAGTTGGGAGGTGCCAAATATATTAATGGATTTAACATCTAATGCTATGACAATCTAAATACCTAGCACGAGTGCTTTGTATTCGAAATGTTATTAGTATAGTTGAAATATAGTTTGAAAGATAAAGACATAGGCTAATTGTCAATAGGAATAAGGATGACCCATGCGCCACCCCCACATTGACATTTATAACTGTCAAAAAAAAAGGTCATCTGATAAATGGTGTTGTCAAGGGAGAGGGTAGTGATGGATTCATCAGGGAAATCAAACTTAGAAGATTTATTTCCTAAAAGAGGCATGCCTGCAAGTTGGTTGACAATGGTTTCTCCTTTAACATAATTTTGATGGATGAATCCAAGATCTAGGTTAGCAAGAAGCATGAGCCAACATGTAAAATGTTGGTGTTGGTAAGGATTAGCATACATGTAATGTAAGGGGTTAGTATTGGTGACAACGAAGGTTTTGTGGTTGAGTAAGCAATGGAAAATTTTGGTGGTGACAAAGACTAGGGCTAAACACAATTTTTCAGTATGAGTATATCTAGTCTCATAGTCTTAAAGCGTACGACTTAGATAATAAACTGCTTGCTCCTTGTGTTTCTCATCATGATGAGCGAGCATGACACCCAAGGAACGGTCTATGATAGAAATATAGAAGTAAAAGGGTTTGTCGTATTTAGGTGGAATGAGCACAGGTGGTTAGAGGAGGTATTGTTTTAAGGCATCAAAATATTTGTGGTATTCATCATCCCATTTGAAGGAGACATCCTTTTTGAGAAGATGATGAAATTGATGGCAGTGATAAAAAAGATGAGAAATAAAACAATGAATAGATTACAACTTTCCTTACAAACTATGAAGTTGACGAAGGTTAGTATGTGGAGGCATCTCGAGAATATCCTTGATCTTAGTGGGATCAACTTAATGCCACACAAAGAAACGATGAAACCAAGGAGATTTCCCAAGAGAACAAAAAAGACACACTTCTTAGGGTGAAGGTGAATGCAATATTTGATGAGATGGGCAAAGACAACTTTAAGGACTGTAAGGTGTTCAGCCTGATGTTTGTATTTAGAAAGAAAACCATTGACGTAATATTCCAATATGCTATGCATGATATCGTGAAAGATATAAGTCATAGCCCACTGATATATGACACTAAATTTTTTAAGACCAAAGTGAATGATACAATAGCAGAAGGTCCCCACAAGAGTGATGAAGGAGGTTTTGTGTTGATCTTCTGGGTGAGTAATATTTGGTTATAACCCGAGAAACCATCCATGAGTGATAGCATCTGATGGCTGACAATGAGATCAACTAGTTAATCAATACTAGGTAGAGGAAACTCATCTTTGGGGAAAGCTAGGTTAAGGTCACAAAAATATGTTAAAATGTGGAGTCCCCCTATCACTTTTGTGACAAGAACAATGTTAGAGATCCATTGGGGATAATCAATGGGTAGAATGAAGGAAACATAAAGGAGGCACTGGAGTTCTTCCTTTACAAGAAGGGTAATGTGAGTATGTATTTTTTTTAGCTTTTGTTTCAAGGGTTTGGCATCAAGAATGGTTATAATATTATGGACCATTATATTTGGGAAAATACCAGGCATATCGGTGTATGCACAAGAAAAATCCTTGTTATGATCCCATAGGAAAGGAGTGAAAGCTTCTTTTTTAGCTGCATCTAGAGATTAGCCTATCTTTAGAATCAGGGATAATTTTAGCGGCGAATATTCGTAATATGGCGAAAATTTAATTTTAGGAAAATTTGAAAAGGTGAATTATTCGGAGTGGGTCGGTGTCCTTTTCACCTAAAATATATAGTATATTTTTTTTGGGGGGTCGGCTTCGCCTTCATTTGAAAACATCTCCTATAAAAACCTAGCTGATTCACTGGGTAGTATACCTCAAGTAGCTTAACAAATTACCAATACTGTGAAATTTGAACTCGCATACCCTTAAGCAACAGAGATTCAGATTACTGTTAGCCTGTGATTGTTGACGCGTGACAAATGCAGTGTTGACGCGTGTAAGGGCATTGTTGATGCACGACAACAGCTCTACTGATGTGCGACAGAGGAAGTGTTGACGCGCGACTTGGGCAAAGAAGTTGACGTGTGACAGTATATTCAGATAGTGGATGTGCGACAGGAAATGGGTTGTTGACACGCGACAAGTGCAGAGTTGACACGTGACAAAGACCTCAGATAGGGGATGCACGACAAAACCTCAGACACTGGATAGAGTCGTTACTTGGTTCTTTTGCTGATGCAGGACTCTTTTCAGAATAATGGAAGGTGCCAGCTCAAAGAATACGAATAACCTAAAAGTAAGAAATCTCAGAAATCACTCTTCAAGTATTTTGGAAACTCTGCAGATACAGATATTGTAAATACCAATCATATAGATGCCACCAAAAAGAATCAAAATATTGACTGTGTGGAAGGTATTATTGAGGTGGACATGCATTCTGCACAGTATCAAAGTCAAACAAATGAAACCTACGATAATATGCCAGATCTTGAAGATATTGTTCCTGTTGGGGTGCAACTAGAAGTGCAACTAGATATCACAGATACAAACACTCAACAAAATGGAAGATAGAAATAAAAATCAAACTCCAGTCCAAGAAAGAGGAAACTGGGTGATTGTGATATTGCTCAAAATTCTACTAAAAAAAGTAAAGCATTGAAAACGAACAAGAATATGTGGACCATTGGTGGGACATACAAGTTTGATTAGGCAGCTAAATTTCCATTTATTGAACCTGTACAATCATCTAATTCTGAAGAAATCCCATCTAAATGTACATGTACAATATGTACGTGGAAATTGGGGAAAGCAATAAAAAATGCAACTGAAGCTGGACACTATAGAAAAACATTGTGGAAAACAATATTTAACTGTAACAGGGGCGGATGGCCAGAAAATCAAAACACATAGGTGGAAAACTGAAAAAGAATGCATGCATGTTAGATACGCAGCGGAATATGAGGTAGAGCAGAAAAAACACAGACATCTATTGGAAAAGGGAGGAACGATCACATCGCATATTGGTAAGATGAAAGAAACAAATCTACATGCAAAATTCATACAATTCTCTACTCTTTTTCAAATACTAAAAAAAGGAAGAGCGATTTCGGATGTCCTCGATTTCAAAGTTTTGTATCAATTTAACGGAATGCTGAATGTACCTCAGTCTCATTGGTCTGAAAGTAGTGGATGGGAAATGGAAAAATGCCTCTCGATGATAGAGAAGGAAGATTTGAAAGAGAATGTAAAAAAACAAACTTTATCTCTCTTTTAATTAATGAAGTGACAGCAGTCGACAACACCGCATGGGTATGTATCCACATCTATACTTTAGAAAATCATATAAGGACACCTCATCTGTTGGGTGTTATGAAAATGGTTGAAAACTACAATGCTGAAAACCTATATAAAATAGTTGTTTCTCATTTGAAAGATGTTGCTGGAATGACTGATTATGAAATTGCTACAAAGTTGGTATGCATTAGAGCAGATGGTGCATCTGTCATGCAGGGTCACCGAACAGGGCTCTGTGTTAGATTAGAAACAAAAGTGGCCCCATATATGCTACCAATTCACTGTATGGCTCACAGAATGAATTTAGCGTATAAAATGGTAAGCAACCACGAAAATGTTGCTAAATTAGAAGACCTTATAAGAGAACTTCATGCCTATATGTCAAGCAGCCCAAAGCATTTTCTCAAGTTCCAAAAATTTGCAATTGGAATTACAGATGGAAAAAAAATTCTGAAGGATGTGGAGACTAGATGGATGTCTTTGTATGAACCTGCATGCAGAGTTCGTGAGGAGTATCCTTCATTGGTTGGTTTCATGCAAAAATACCGTCATGAAGTTGATAGGGCAAGGGACTTGTTGTTCCGTTTAACTGATTTGGAGACGTTACTTACATTGGTTGGTATTCTTCCAATGTTAAAGGAGATCAATACACTGATGAAGCATGCACATGGCAGATTAATCTATATTGTGCATTTTATACGGATGAGAAAAATGGTATGTCAAAGTCTTGATATATTGTACTATTCCCAGGATAGTTTTGATGCACCTGTTTTTGAAAATTGGAAAGATTTATTAGATCTTAAAAATCCTAACACCTTTTTGAGATTTAATATCCACGATCACCTCTGCATCACTGTTAATGGGAGGGAAACACCAATGCACATTTTGCAAAAACGTTAATATATTACAGGATCAAAACGAGAAGATGTTCCCGTGACATGTAAATTGTTTGAGTCTGTTATAGTTGAAACAAGAATAAAGCTTAAAAAAATTTCAGAAACCTTGTCATAAGAAATTAGGGAACGTTTCTGTAAAGATAAAATTCTGGAAGCCATGGGTGTGATGAATCCTAATTTTTTGAATACTGAAGGTGGCCGTGCAGACTTTGTCAGAAAGCATTTCCATAAATCACTGGGTACAATAATGGAAAAATTTACAAAGACGTCAGAGCTCAAGGGTATGGAAATCAAAGGTATACTGAATGCTGATTTATTAAAGTTTCAGTCAACAAATTTTGCAACAACAATGAGGAACCAATATAAGAATTTAGATCAACCTTCTGAAAGTGGTGCTATTACAAGGCTGTGGCGAGGAATATATCAAAGTTCTATCTTACAAGAAGATATCAGTGAATATTTTAGATTATATTAGTTATGCCAAACAATGATTTTGGGGTCTGTGGAGGATGAAAGGCTTTTTAGTGCATTGTCATTTATAAAATCAAAACTGAGAAACAAGTTGGATAAAAATCTGGAAAGTTACATGAGGTGTTATGTTTCTCGATACTCCATTGAAACCTTTCCGTTTGATAGAGCAATTGCGCACTATAATTCCCTTTATGAAAGAAGAGGTGTGAATAATACAGATACAAGTACAAATATTCCCAACCTTGGGAGTGTAATTGGCTCTTCGTCATATTCTATAGAAGACAACATCGAGTTTGATGAAGCTGTTGATAATGGATTGTTTCAACTTTAAATAGGTATCTTCTTTATCTATCTTTTATCTTTATCATTAAAGATGTTACAGGTCTATATACTAAAAATGTCAGGAAATTCACCCATCTATCTACTAATCCATTTCTCGTGTTGGGTTTTTTTAAAACACAGATCTAGCTCATTACCAGTGGCAGTGATGATTTCAACTTTAAGGAGGTAGCTTTTTCCCCTTAATCTTATTGTTTGTTACTATTCATTTTTTTCAGCTTTGGTTATCATTAAAGATGTTACAGGTCTATGTATTTACATTTAGTTAAATACAATCTTTTTATTTTTTGAAAACGTGGGTTGTGTTATCCAATTTTACGCACATGGAAAAATTGGAAAACAAGGCCTTATTACTATCAAATCACGACATTGGTCCCAGGGACCCACTTCTGGTCATCAGGTGAGATCGCTCATTTTTTCCAAGAATGCGAGTCATCAGAGGAGTTCGTGCCTTGTCCTAACTCGGTCATAACTCAGATCACAAGCCTTAGACGAGTTCATGAGTAGGAAATGTAAGTTCGGTTGTCCAACTTTGGCTTGTCATAAAAGAGTCTCGATAGGAGCGGAGGATGTTTCGATGGTTGGCTCATTGAGGCAGAGAAATGACGAACTCGACTCGGTTTAATTCAACATGAAGAGATTGATGCTTCCTTGTTGGAATATGAATTCAGTTTTAATGACTCGACGGAGACAATCACTGCCTCAAGATTTGGTCGAGCTTCTTCCATGGAAGCGACTTTCCAAAGTGAAAAGGCGAGACAACTCAACTAAAACTTTATCTCGTTCTTCTACTATAGCGGCAAGATTTTACAACAACTGATCACGGCTGTGGTCGCATGCAACCAGAACATCAGGATCAACACCAACGGTTCCTTGGGATCACCCTGTGGCAGTTGTCACAATTAACTCTCTCTGGAGGTGATTAATTTCTGAGATAAAGCTTACTTCTCTACCTTGTAGCTGCTGCGTATAGCCAATTAGGCACGATCATGGCAAGAGAACAATATTTCTATGCAAGGGAAATGACGTGATGTCAAGCCGTTGAAAAAATCCCGCGCACTGGTGGGAATAGTGGAGAAATCGGGTCAAATTGCCAAGTGAAGACAATATGATGGCTATCCGTCATGAAAATCCCGCGAATGGGAAACATTTCACTAGCTTGCCAAGTTTGCGTGGTGAAGTTGAGTCCGGGGCCCGTGGATTAGTTTGTCCAAGCCGTTACGCTGGGATTTGGAGCTATTATGCCAGGTGTGGAGATATTGGTTTGGCAAACCATGACCGAAATTCCACGCGGAAGAGATTTGGAGCAGCACCGCCAAGTGGAAATTTTAAGATGGAAAACCATGTTGTTCACTCCGCGTGGGGGAGAAATCTGGTTGAACTGCCAAGCGTGGAGATTTGATGATGGCAATCCATCATGAGACTTCTGCATGGGCCATGTAAACAAAACCCCGTGCAGCTTGGAGTGGTCCGAGTCTTTGGGCGAGTCACACGGAAGGTAAGTCGGAGAACGTGGGAATGAGGCAGTTGAAGTGTTTAATAGGATTGGACGTGATTATCTAGCCTGGCCAAAGTCGAGTATGACACAGAGATGGGTGAAGGAGGCTCTACACATTCTGCTTACCACGCATAACATTCTGGTCGTGAGACAGATCAACCACAGGCAGCAGGCGTGTTGCAATACAGTAGAAGCCTTCTTTTGAGCGCTTCCAATAGACACGGTTTTCCTCACGAGGCGTTCATACTGTTTCACCGAATGCAGCAAACAAATGTCTGACCTGATCAGTTCACCTTTGCCAGCATACTTCTAGCCTGTGCCATGATAAGAGCTTTGCAACAGGGTATGGACATACGTTGAGTTCTATGCTCAAAGCTCCCACGCATTCGATGCACAGGCATGTTGCCGTATAATAGAAGCTGGTTTTAGCACTTCAAACAACTGCAGGAAACAAATATTCACTGCCGTGTACGATGGATTGGAGTCACGCTATTTGAGGCTTCATAAAATTTGCCTGAGATGGAGTTTTATTACGTGCAGAGTGAAACGATTCATATTGCTCAACACTTCTTCTCCTAGAAG
Source organism: Taxus chinensis (assembly GCA_019776745.2). NCBI lineage: Eukaryota > Viridiplantae > Streptophyta > Pinopsida > Cupressales > Taxaceae > Taxus > Taxus chinensis. The sequence goes on from CM034151.1 coordinate 859,073,163, forward strand.
TGAATTGAATGTGAAGGTCAACTCTGAAAATACCTGGTCGACAGTTTTGTATGTCACGACTCACATCCTTGTCACTTGTAAATGGTCTGTTTGAGAAACGATGAGGAACAGACGAGATGTTCTGCAGTAACACCAAAACGATGAGGCTTAGCTTGCTTTAAGAGTGTAGTAGGCGGATAGCCTAGTCTGAATCAAGAAGAGTCATTGCAGAGCCAATTGAAAAATAAAGTATGCAAATGAGAAATTCAAGATTGATCGACAAGTTTAGAAAGGAAGCTTGATAATTCTGAGCTGAGGATGAATGCGAGTGCATGTCGGCTCGATCGGAGTTGAGAGCGTGGAGTTTCACAGATAGGATCTTGGCTTAGGTCGCAACGATGGCGCCAGACTAAGAGGTGGCTTCTGCGTGATCTCGAAGAAGCAAAACGGGTATGGGGAGCTCGATCTAGGTGGGGAGCTCGATACAGATGGAGATCATGCAAAATTTTTACACGGAGCTCGTTTTGGGAGCTTGGCTCAGGTCGCAGTGATGGCACCGGACTTGGAGGTAAAGCTCGCCAGGGAATGAGTGCGACGAGCTCGTGGTGGTCCAGGTGATCAGATGATGGGAGCTCAGTTACAGAAAGAGCTTGATAGAATTTGTTCACCGGTGAGAGCTCATCAGTTGGACATGATGATCAAGGGAGTGTCACGGTGATGTAAATCTTGTTTTGGTCATGGTAACAAAAGATCTCGGTTGAGTAGTGGCTTGGTGTCGCGGGTGGAGGACGGATCAAAGGAGATTAAAGGTTCAAAACTCAGAAGATGGATTGGAAGTGGAGCTCGCTCAATGCGAAGAAAAAAGGAGCTCAGATCAATCGTGAAGCTGGAGAAAAAAACCCTTCGCAGAACTTTTCACAAGTCATTTTCGGTGAGAAACAGTAGAAGGGATGGGTCGTGATCGAGGAAGTGTCGAGCTCAACTACAGGAGATAGAACTAGTTGATTAGGAAACTCAACGAACAACTCGGTATCTATGGTGGCTCGGTTCAAGGAGCATTTTCATCCAGAGAATATCTTGGTTGTGGTAGAAGCGGGTGAGTTGCAGCTGTGCATGATAAGGATCAGTGGTGAAAGAATCATTTCTAGAAAGAGCTCAATGAGGGAAAAGCTCATTGGGAGGTCATGACACTTAGAGAAAACTAAGCTCAATACAAAGGTGGGTTCAGCTCTACGCGAGTCGGTGATACGTAAGCTCAAGGCGAGTCAGAAGTAATCTCAAGGCGGCAAAGTGGAGGAGCTCAAATCGGTCACGGTCAAAGGAACTCAACTTGGTTGATGCGATGGATGATGGAGCTCGGATCCAACTTGGTGAGTTGGCTCGGCGAGCCAACCACCGAGTTGGACTTATTTTTATTCTTTTCTTCAAATCCGGTGAATATGGGGCCCACTAATAATTTAATTAATTTAATATTTTTATTTAAATATTTTAAATAGTAATATTTATTATTATTATTTAAATATTTTATTTAAATATTATTTTAATTCATTAAGAAGACTAGGTCATCAGGCAATTAATGACCCATGATGGAACCTTCTCAGGTAGTTCAACTAACTGTAATAAATACATCATGGACCTTCATTTTAGGAATGTAATTATGACCATTTCCTCTTCTTTCTCACATATTCTTCTATAAATGTAAGTTGGAAGCTCATTTCAAAGGGTTCCAACAGTTCAGACAAGTTGGACAGTTAGATATCTCAGGCGAGTGTATACTTTTCAAGAATCCTCTCTCTTCTGCAAGTTGTTCTTGTGTGTTGAGAGAACTTTCAAGCCTCCTCTTCAAGACTGTAATGGAAACTATTGCCTCTTCTGAATGTATGATGCATTGTGCATGTTATTGAAGCAATAAAAGTGTGTGTTTTGTGACTAATCTCGGTCCTTTCATCCTTCTATGCTTCTTTGTGCCTTTCTCGTACTTGCAGGTACACTGTGCAAGTTTAAGTTTCTATTGACAAGTTCTTGGAGTTCTGTGCTTATCGAGTGGTGGAGTATTGCATGCAGTTGAGTTGTGGTGTCTGTTCACCCTTCTTGAGTTCATCCTTCTTCACTGGGAAACTGGTATATTTCTCGGTCTGATAAAGTTTAACAAAGGGAACGCGTGTCTCTTAGTCTGTGGTATCCTGTACCCTCTCTAAGTTGCAGTAGGTGAAGTTGACCTGTGGTGCACACACCCTCTTCAAATTAACCCTTCCTGAATCTGAAGACACCCTTTATTCGGTGCATCACCATCCCTAGTATAGTTTCATTTCTGTAAAACTCTTTCCCTAAAACCCCATGAAAATGTTAGCGTAGGACTAGATAATCATTTTTGTTTACACTAGGAGTAGTACAACACTTAGTTTAGGAAGAGGAAGCTGGCCTTCTCCGGAGGTTCACCTCGAGCCCAAGTCCCACAGCTTGAGAGGTGATCCTGTCGACACTGAAATTTTCCTCCAAAATTTCTATTTCATTAATGTATGTATTAGGAATAGGATGTTGTTAAGTGTAATTAGTAGTAGCGTCCGATAGAAGATAACGGCGCCGTCAGTACGGTGCCGCCAATAATGTGGAGTACGGTAACAGTCAAAGTACAATAGGAATATTGTAAAAAGTAAATATTTGTCGTAAGTGGTCCGGTAATGTTAAAATGTCAAAGTTTGGGTAATTAGAGAAGTAGGGTCTACATGATTAGGAATTAGAAATATTATATTGGTAATAAGGACAAGGAGTGAGGTCATAAATATTTTGTGTATTTTATTTGTAAAAAGTCTAAAAATGTGGAACCCATGTAAAATGATAAGGTTTATCTTATCTTAACAGATAAGCTTACATGTACAGATAAGAGTTAAGGTATGGAATATGATTCGTCAGAGTGGATTTCTTATCCTATCTTAGAGATAGGATGGATAAGCCTGGAAGTTCTATAAATAGAGAGGCCACCCCCCTCATCATTTAGCATAGAAAGAAGTGAGAAATATTGTAGGAAGTGTGCGAAGGAAGCCATCAGTTAAAGGTGTGTTGAAGAAGCCATCAAGAGGTGTAATTGTAAAGTTTCTCCCATAGTCTTGTTGAAGTATCTCATGGGTGAGATTGTAACAGTTTCATGTTAATATTATAATTTTATTTTTTACTTTGATATTCAGATTTGTCGTCATTCTGTCTTATCATAGTCAATGGTATTCTTGTGTTCGGTTGTTGTTTTGTTTCCAGATTACATCCACCAAACTAAAGGCTGTGCATTAGTAATAATCATAGCACGAGGAGTTCCGGTGAAGAATTATCATAGTGCCGGATTGGTGATGACATTTTGGTTCCATTGCCAGGACCATTCCTCGTTGGTGGATTTTCTGGAGAGATATTCCCACTTAGGCAAAAATTAATTGGAGGGTAACCTTGTTTTTACTGTGCATAGTAGTTACCATGGTAAAGTCATTTTTACCATGAATAGTAGTTACCATGTTAAAGTCATTTTTGCCATGAATAGTAGTTACCCTGGTAAAGTCCTTTTTGCTGGGAATAGTAATTACCGCAGTAAAGTCACTTTTTACCGTGAATAGTATTTACCGCAGTAACTTCACTTTTTACCATGAATAGTGTTTACCACAGTAAAGTCAGTTTTTACTGTAGTAAGTCAAGTTTTACCATAGTTTACCCTGGTCATTTCTATTTTACTGTAGAAAGGTGTAAAGTCACTTTCTAGTATAGTGATTCCAATTATTTGTGCACATAAGTCTTGTTAATTGTATTTGTATTTCACGGTGGTTACTTTTGAAAATGGGAAAGATTCCTGTTTTTTCAGCTCAATCTAATGAAGATGCTTCTTCTTTCATTCAAGAGTTTAAACGATCTTGTATTTGTAATGGCCTTATAAGAAGGGAACAATGGACTGAATTTTTTCCTACCTTTTTGGATGGTTCAGCACTTAGGTGGTTTGAAACACTAGGTGATAATGTGAAAAATTCATGGGATTTATTAACCGAAAGTTTTCTTGAAGAATTTGGTGAACAAAAGAAATATGCATATCTCATGATCGAGATCACAAAGCTATCCCAAGGAGAGAAGGAGAAGATAAGGGATTATCATGCTCGTGTTCTAGAGCTAAGGAGGAAGCTCGATGCCCAGATCTGGAAGGAAGGACTAGCGGATGGGTTGATGAATGGCGTGGATAATCTCCTCTGTAAGCACTTCATTCTTGGGATGAAGCCAGAAATCAGACAACGAGTGAAGTATGACCGCCCAGCTACCATTGAACAAGCAAAGGAGATTGCAAGAAGGCAAGAAGAAAGCATGGAAGAAGAGCCCAAAGAAATTGTTGCTAAAGTAGAGCCTACACCAGCACCTTTGGTCCTGAATCCACAACCACTCCCGGTGAGCACAAATATTTCTCCTAATACATCTACTGAGTATGAAGATCTGCTCAAAAAGATGGGTCAGTTAAGTATTAATCTTCTTCAAGGAAAAGAATTTAGTTCTCAGGGAGGAGATAGAGGTCCAAAGAGAAATATTTCTGAAGTTGTTTGTTATGGTTGTTATAAAAAGGGTCATTATAAGTATAATTGTCCAGATAGAGCTTCTACATCTGGTAAGGGAGATAATGATAAAGGAAAAACACCTGTGAATTGTTTTGATGTAGTAGATAAGAGCAGAAATAATGAAGTAGATGTGTTTGTAACAAAAAAAAAGAAAGAAAAAGATAATCAAGATGGAAATGATCCTAAGAAGATGAAAGAAGAAACTAGTAAAAAACATAGGAGAAGAAAGTTGGGTGTGCAGGATTTTCTGATTTCACAGGGGAAAGGACCATACCCCATCTTGGAAGATCTGTCCAAAAGGCCTGTAAATATTACATATGGTCAACTCTTGGCTATGTCTTCTGAGAAGATGCGGGAGTTGCGAGGTGGACTCAATGCTCGAAGAAGGAAGGAGGTTGAGATCCCTGTTTTGGAGGCAGAGGCAGATCCCTATGCTCCACAAGCTGAGGTATTATGTAATGGTATTTCAATTCATGATGTCTTAGTTGATGGAGGTGCTGCAGTTAATGTAATGACCAAGTCTGTAATGAATATGTTGGGTTTAAAAATTGATCACCCTTCAACACTTATGTTAAGGTCATTAAATAAAGGAAAAACTAAACCAGAAGGTGTAGTTTCAAATGTGGCAATATCTGTTATGGGTGTTGTATGTGTGGTAGACTTTCAGGTGATAAAAAATGGTACTGTTGCATACCCCAATGCTACTGGGAAGACCATGGCTAAGGAGAATTCATGCAAGAAACTACTGGAATGAAGGTTTCATGACACTTGGACGTGGTAGAGAGAGGGTGAAGATAAACGTGATCCCTCAACATCATAAAGAAGAACCTGTGGATTCAAGTGATGAAACTGATGATTAGACATCCTCTGATTACTCTAGTACCAGTGAAGTGGACACTGAAGATGAAGAAAGTGAGGTGGATGTTTCAGTCATGGATATCCTGCCAGTCACACCAACTCATGACCCCATAAAATTATCTGAAGAAGAAGTTGATGATCGTCCCCAACAAATAAAGATTGGTGATGCTGTGATGGAAAGTGAGAAGGAATCCTACCTCCAGCTCTTTCGAAGGTACATACACCTATTCACTTTTGATTACAAGGAACTCCGTCAAGTAAGTTGGGTAGAACATTGTATTGAGCAGGTAGATGGTGCTAAGCCTTTAAAGCAAATGCCATAATAGAATGAATCCTAATTTTTCCAAGACTGTAAAAGAAGAAATAGATAAGTTGCTTGATGCAGGATTCATATTTGCTGTGGAGAATTAAGAATGGGTTTCTCCCATTGTGATCTCAATAAAAAATAATGGGAAGCTACACATTTGTGTTGATTACAGGAAGCTTAATAAGGCAACAAAGAAGGATCATTACCCTCTTCCATTTTCAGATCAGATCTTGGACGAAGTAGCTGGCCAGGAGTGCTATAGTTTTGCTGATGGATATAGTGGCTACAACCAAGTTCGTATAGCAGAGAAAGATCAGCTGAAGACCACATTCACCACTCCTTGGGGAACGTTTGCTTATAGAGTTATGCCTTTTGGGTTGTGTAATGCTCCAACAACATTCCAGCGTTTGATGAATAGGGTGTTCAAAACCCTACATTGGGACCTTCATCAGAGTATTTTTTGATGATATTTGCATCTATGGGAGCAAGTTGGACCACCTGCACCATATGGAGACATCATTTCAAAGGTTAGATGAAGCACAAGCCTCACTAATCCCTACAAAGTGTGTCTTTGGATGTTCTAAAGGTGTTTTGTTAGGGCATGTTGTATCCAGAGATGGTATTGGTACTGATCCTGATAAAGTTTCAAAAATCAAAGATTTACCATTTCCTATGAATAGAAGTAAGTTGAGATCATTTTTAGGCCATGTGGGTTACTATAGAAGGTTCATCAAGAATTTCTCAAAGATTACACAGCCACTAACCCAGTTCTTGAAGAAGGATGTTGCTTATGAACTAGGAAACAAGGCGCATGAAGCTTTTGGACAACTGAAGGAAGCCCTGGTGTCTTCACCTGTTTTGAAGAATCTAGATTGGAGCAAGCCATTCATTATGTACACTGATGCCTCAGATGCAGCACTAGGTAGTACTTTGAGCCAAAAGGATGAAAATGGGAATGAACATCCAATTTACTTTGGGAGCAGACAAATGAGCAGTGCTGAGGTAAACTATACTGTAACTGAAAAAGAGGCTCTGGCTATCATTTTTGCTGTAAAGAAGTTTAGAAATTACTTGCTAGGGTAGAAATTTATAGTTATAACGGATCATCAGGCTCTGAAATATATTGTCAATAAGCCTAACCCATCAGGGAGGATAGCAAGATGGATAATTTTTCTACAAGAATTTGAATTTGATATTATAGATAGGCCAAGAAAGAAGCATGTCAATGCAGATGCACTCTCTCGAGCCTATGATGGTTTAGGATCATCTTGTGATGATGATGATTTTCCCGATGCAACATTGTTCTCCCTTGACACAATCCCTAGTGAATACATAGATGTTTGGAATTATTTGAATGAATTCAAGTTTCCTGATGGTGCCAATGCAAAGACTAAGAGAAAGATTACTCAAGCCAGTCGGCCATATTCTATTCTACATGGAGCATTATTTTGAATAGGACCTGATGGACAGTACAAGAGGGCAGTTGGATGTGATCAAGGAAAGGAGCTGCTAGAAGAATTCCACAATGGTACATGTGGAGGGCACTTCTCTGGACAACTTACAGCAAGAAGGATCTTGGACGCAGGTTATCACTGGCCCCACTCTTTTTAAAGATTGTTATAATTATTGTAATACATGTGATATTTGTCAAACACATGGTAACCGTAAGACTTCATCAGCTCCATTATGTCCTATTCTTCCCCTTGGTCCCTTTGAAAAATGGGGAATATACATTGTAGGTCCACTTCCAACTACATCACATCAAAATAAGTATATTGTAGTTGCCACAGATTATTTAACCAAGTGGGTTGAAGCTAGGCCATTGAAAACAGCTTCCATGGATGAAGTGGCAAGGTTCATATATGAACGCATTGTCACCAGATTTGGTTGTCCATTAGAAATTGTAACAGATCAAGGAAGCCACTTCATTAATGAGGTGGTAGAAGCCCTAGTCAATAAGTTTTCTATCAAGCACAGGAAGGCAACAACATACAAGCCAAGCACAAATGGACAGGTGGAACGAACAAATTTTGTGCTGTGTCAAATTATAGCAAAAGATGCAGCCTTGCAGGTACATAAATGGGATAAAAGAATTCATGCAGCATTGTGGGCATATAGGGCAACATCAAAGTCAGCAACAGGATACTCCCCATTTCAGTTGGCCTATGGCATTGATCCAGTTCTTCCTATTGAGTTTTATATTCCCACTGTGAGAGTTATGAAAAATGAAAGGATAGATGAAAGTGATTCAGTAAAAGAAAGGTTGGTACATCTTCATTTGCTAGAGGAAATGAGGGAAATAGCAAAGGATACAAGCCATAAGAAGAAAATGAAGCAGAAGGAATACTTTGATCAAAAGATCTGATTTTCTCCATTTCATGTGAATGACTTGGTCCTAGTATATGATTCCAGATACAAAAAAAGAAGACAGAGAAAATTTCTTCCAAAATGGATGGGGCCCTACAAAATAGCAGCTGTGCATGAAAATGGTACGTACCGACTGGAGAAATTGGATGGCACTCCCATTACGAAATGGGTCAACCACGACAAGTTGAAGATTTTCCAAGCACAAGAATAGTCTACTCCAAGGATGGAGTAGAAGCTAGGAAGGGGGAAGATGTCGACACTGAAATTTTTCTCCAAAATTTCTATTTCATTAATGTATGTATTAGGAATAGGATGTTGTTAAGTGTAATTAGTAGTAGCGTCCGATAGAAGATAACGGCGTCGTCAGTACGGTGCCGCCAATAATGTGGAGTACGGTAACAGTCAAAGTACAATATGAATGTTGTAAAAAGTAAATATTTGTCATAAGTGGTCCGGTAATGTTAAAATGTCAAAGTTTGGGTAATTAGAGAAGTAGGGTCTACATGATTAGGAATTAGAAATATTATATTGGTAATAAGGACAAGGAGTGAGGTCATAAATATTTTGTGTATTTTATTTGTAAAAAGTCTAAAAATGTGGAACCCATGTAAAATGATAAGGTTTATCTTATCTTAACAGATAAGCTTACATGTACAGATAAGAGTTAAGGTATGGAATATGATTCGTCAGAGTGGATTTCTTATCCTATCTTAGAGATAGGATGGATAAGCCTGGAAGTTCTATAAATAGAGAGGCCACCCCCCTCATTTAGCATAGAAAGAAGTAGTGAGAAATATTGTAGGAAGTGTGCGAAGGAAGCCATCAGTTAAAGGTGTGTTGAAGAAGCCATCAAGAGGTGTAATTGTAAAGTTTCTCCCATAGTCTTGTTGAAGTATCTAATGGGTGAGATTGTAACAGTTTCATGTTAATATTATAATTTATTTTGATATTTCAGATTTGTCGTCATTTACTGGTTGTCTTATCATAGTCAATGGTATTCTTGTGTTCGGTTGTTGTTTTGTTTCCAGATTACATCCACCAAACTAAAGGCTGTGCATTAGCAAATAATCATAGCACGAGGAGTTCCCGGTGAAGAATTATCATAGTGCCGGATTGGTGATGACAATCTCATGTGTCCCAATCACACTGAACGTCCTATTCACATCCTGGCCATTCGGAGGGTGCAGTGATTTGGCGACAACAGGTTGACATCCGTCTGAGGAAGCTATTACTTCTCAGGACTGACAATGTCAGACAACTCACTCATCTATCTACTAATCCATTTTTTGTGTTGAATTTTTTTAAGACAATGATCTAGCACATTACCGGTGATGATTTCAATTTTAAATAGGTATATTCTTCAACATAATCTCATTGTTTTTTACTTTACATTTTTTCAGCTCTTGTTATCATTAAAGATGTTACAGGTCTAATTCTATATATTTACATTTATTTAAAGATATTGTTGGTCTATATATTTAAAGATGTTACAGGCACTTCTCAGGACTGAAAATGTCAGGCAACTCACCCCTTTATCTACAATGTCAGGTAAAACAAACCCTGTCATATACACAAGATTTCACAGCAATCTAATACGCTTACCCTTGATGATTTTACAACAATCTAATATGCAAGAGGTAAGCTAAACCCTATCATATTTGCAATTATGTTTAATTTCTTACTAGTGATGATTCTTTCTTGATTTCTTAGAATTATATATATCATATCATAAAATTCCTCATCATCCATATATATCATATAATCACCATATCATTATCATATCATGAGTCCTGACACTACAATTATTATTAACACAATTCTATTCATTATAATGTCATCTATATCCATTCTAATCATTAATGTCATCTATATCCATTATAAAACATTCCATTTATTTATCATCTTTATCCATTCTAATGACATTATGATCATGTCGTTACAAGTATAGAGAATAATTATCTTAAAACAAGTTCAAAAGTCTAGAGAAGAAGAATTACTGTTCTTGATAATAAATCTACGTCCACATTAAATTGATCATCGTCCATATATATCATATCATTATCGTCATTCATCATCTTTCATCATCATCTATCATTAATTATCAATTATCATCATTCATCATCTACGTCCACATACAATTCATGACAATGCAAGTAAACAAGAAACATACATATAATTCATGATAATCACCATCTAATGCAATTAAAATTAAAGATTGTATATAAATCCATATAATTAAATTCAAATACCATAGTACATACTCAATAGTAGAAGTTTTCAAATTCAATGTTTAAAGTTTCCTCAATAATAAAAGTTTCTAGTTTTCAAAACCCTCTTTTTTCTTTATCCAATTCTACTCCTCTGCTCTCTTCCCCAACGGATTCTTCCAATGTGGCTGTACCTCTTTCCCCAACACCAAAAATAACCCCTGAACTTATAAGATCTTTTGCAACACTGTCCAGATTTTTTAAAATTCTTTCTTCTTGATTTGTCGCATCTCTATGCGACAACAAATTTGGATCAGCTGCAGCGTATAAACTATCCCATTGCCAATAATTTTCATAACGACTAATAATATCATTGATAAGAACCTTAGCCCTTCTCTCCCATTCTATAAGCTGATTGATATGAGGAAGAATAAACTCATTGACATGGGATTGACAATCATAACCAATTAAGTTCTCCAAAGGAAAAGGTGGCAACTGTTAACTTGTTAGTGTTGAAATGAATATCATTTTAATTCAGATTTCATTTCACCTTGCTCCCCTAGCCTAACTACCTCAAATAGTCTCAGCCAGTTTTTTCTGGCCTCTATCTTCTTCCTGCTGAAGGCCAGCTCAATTGCATCTCCATCTTTCTCATCAACCCACACAAAATATTTTTTGTGCTTGTCCAGATCTATGAAATACTCCTTGCCCTCTTTAGAAGTACTTGTGCCTAAACCCTGTATGGTCCAAGCAACAAGTGATACCTAATTAGCAAGTGAACAAAACCAGAACTTAAAAACATATAAAGAGAAAACAAACTAGCATTAATTTGTAGTACTTTATGGTCCAGCCAGTTATCGATCCACTCAATGATTCTTTCCAAGCTTCATACTCAGGAATGGTGTAAAAAGATAACACATTTCCATTTTTGTGAGTTGCCTACATCAACATGTGCCAAAATTAGACATGGAGATACATAACCTCTGGAGGCTTAAAAAAAATATAAAGAGTCTCAATACACTCAACAAAATACAAGGGGAAACATTTTACCCTGATAATAGGAGTGATAAATTCCACAACAAATGAAGGAATTTTTAGCAGTGATGGCCAGTTATGGTGTATGAAATTGATCAACAATCCTTTGATGTGGGAAACCATCATGGTCCTTTAAGAGACAAAAGGACAAGTCAAAAAGGATCTCACTAGAAAGGATGTGTCAGAATTAAGCAGAAAACTAAACAGTGCTAGACAAAATGATCATGTACCTGGTCTGTCATTATCATCAGATGGCCATATCTTAAAGATTTAATGCTGTCATATATTTATCTTCCTGTAGACCAAGGATTTTTTTTATATTTACTCTCTTTTATTCTCCATTTGTTGGTGAGTGGTAGCTTCCTTGACATTGAGCAGCTTACCTCTAAGAGGAAAACACGCCATAATAATCTTGACCAACAACAGATATTCCTACCACCTGATAGGAGAAATAAACTAAAATAACAAAAAATTAAATTGGAAAGTGATGTCGAAACATGTCACAATACTACCAAATTCAGTATTCACATTTCCCTGATTCAAGGCACACAACACTTACAACAAGAGCCTTGGCTGCGTCACCCTCCATTAATATTAAAGTACATTGATCAGAAATGTTCCCTCTGCTTGATTGGCATCATTCAAGTTTGGGGGCTAGGGAACATCAATTAATTCCCCTTCTTGGTCCACATCAGTTTTCTTCTAAGATCTTTTTTGTTAAACTCTGCCCACGCCAGTATATTTAAAGTTACACACTTTTCCACTGCACTCATCAGGTCAAAAAAAGTACAAAGCTCTCTTTAGCCCTAGCATTGCCAAAAAATTACATGTACTCAGAATGATACATCTTAGACACCACGCCTGGATATTTATTGACATGGGCTGCCAATGCAAAAAGGGAAAAAGTTACTATAATTTAGAACAAACAAATTGTATCAGAATAAAAAATATGAATTAAAACGAATTAACTACAATCAAACATGGGAAACCGACCGTTTGATTCGAGGAAATTCTGTTTCTTCCATGAGTGTGGCCTGGTTTTTGTAACAATTGAGACAATGTTTGAACGGAAGGCCCGTTAAACCGATGGATGTCATTTGCTCGATACTGAATTGGAAACATTTCGGCCATCATTCAGAGGCACATAAAAAATTCCATCACTCGATTGTAGGATGGACAGAAGGTAATTCAAAATATTGGATCTGTGTCGAAATGGGGCATATTAACGAGCCTTGTAAATTTACACAACACTATCAAATCTTATCTTCTGAAAAGACATCTTTAAAAAACCTTATGGATGTGAGGGCATAAGGGATTCCTGTAGTTAATCTTGGAAATTGATTGAATTGGATCGCTAGATTTTTTGCTGAACTTGTAATTGGGAAGCATGTAAGAAGGACATTATAGTTGTACTTGCGTCTTTGACAATGATTGAGGGGGACCTGTAAAACAATTCACGAGCGGGGGGAAGGTAATGAAACTGAGAAAATGACCGGTGAAGGGTTTTGGAATTTTGAAAGGGTGGTTATTTATAGGCTAATCAGGGTCAATGGCTTTAAAATTGACACCACGTCAAAGGTCTAGCTAACGCACGACAATAGTCCTAGCGGTCGCATGTCAATAGGATCCAAGTGACATGTGGTCAATAAACAAGCCAGTAGTTAGGACGCGCTCCGTCAACTAGGAGATAGTGAGTGCTGTCAATAGGATCAGTGGACATGCACAATAGGAGCCGTGAAGTACGTCAATGGAGACTTGGAAACGTGGAGTCAATAAGAGCCAGTGACGCCCGTCACTAGGAGCCAGTGATGAGTGAGGAGGTGTTTAAGTAGGAGCCTAGTGAAAAAGTCAATAGGAGCCAGGACGTGATCAATAGGACCCTAGTGACCCGTGCCAATAGAATCAGCGACAAGCGTCAGTAGTCAAGACCATTGACATCCATGACCCGCGTCCGGAGTGATGAGGGATGATTGACGTCTTGTTGATCGCACGTCACATTTACAGAAGAACCTCGAGTTTGATGAAGCTATTGACAAGAAACAAGAAAGTGGTCACATTTTGAAGACTGTCATCATTGAAAATTTGATTGAAATATTTGGGTGATTTTCAATTAAGATAAAATTACTCTCCAAAATTGTAGTTAACACACATAAACAACACAACAAGCCATGTATACATGATTAATTAATGAAAGCTTAAAGTAAAGAATAAACACAAATTTACCGAGAGTATCATGAGTACACCAATTATATTAAAGATGTTATGGCTTGAATTTCTTCATAGTATAAAAACTCTCTTCAACAAGGATTGACACTAACCACTAGCTCTCCATTCTTTCTTCCAAGTGGCTGTACCTCTTTCCCCAACACCAAAAAAAACCCCTGAACCTTATAAGATCTTTTTGCAACACGGTCCAGATTTTTTAAAATTCTTTGCTCTTTATTTTGTCGCATCTCTATGCGACAACACAGTGGGAGCAGCGGCATCTTATATATATCCCATTGCCAATAATTTTCATAACGACGATAATATCATTATAGAACCTTAGCCCTTCTCTCCCATTCTATAAAGCTGATTGATATGAGGAAGAATAAACTCATACATGGGATTGACAAAGCATAACCAATTAAGTTCTCCAAGGAAAGTTGGCAAACTGTTGGAACCTTGTTAGTGTGAAACTGATATCATTTTAATTCAGATTCATTTCACCCTTGCTCCCCTAGCCAACGACCTCAAATAGTCCTCAGCCACAGGTTTTGCGGCCTCTATCTTTCTTCCTGCTGAAAGCCGCTCAATTGCATCTCCTCTTTCTCATCACCCCACACAAATATTTTTTTTGTGCTTGTCCAATCTATGCAATACTCCTTGCCCTTTTAAGAAGTACTTGTGCCTAAACCCTGTATGGTCCCGCAACAATTGATACCTAAGTAGCAAGTGAACAACCAAACTTAAAAACATTAAAGAGAAAACAACTAGCATTAATTGTAGTACTTTAGGTCCAGCCGTTAGCGATCCACTCATTCTTCTTTTCCAAGCTCAACTCAGGCAATGGTGTAAAGATAACACTTTCCTTTTGTGAGTTGCCTCCATCAACATGTGACAAAATTAGACGGGAGATACATACCTCGGGAGGCTTAAAACAAATATAAAGAGTCTCAATAACACTCAACAAATACAATGGCACATTTACCCTGATAATATGATTTGATAAATTCCACAACAATGAAGGACTTTTAAAAGCAGTGATTGCCAGTTTATGGTGTATTGAAATTGATCAAACAAGCCTTTGGATGTTGGAACCCAAATGCCAATGGTCCTTTAAGAGACAATGACAAGTCAAAAAGGATCCTCACTAGAAGGATGTGTCACATAATTAAGCAGAAACTACAGTGCTAGACAAAGCTCTGTAGCCTGGTCTGTCATTATCTCAGATGGCCAGAGGCTAAAGATTTAATGCTGTCATATATGTATCTTCCTGAGCCAAGATTTTTTTATATTTACTCTCTTATTTCCTCCATTTGTGGTGAGTGGTATCTTCCTTGACATTGCTCAGCTTACCTCTAAGTAGGAAACACGCCATAATCATCTTGACCCACACAGATATTCGACCCACCGGATAGAGGAGAAATATAACTAAAATAAAAAAATTAAGTGGAAATTGATGTCGAAACATGTCACCATACTACGCCAAATTCAGTTTCACATTTCCCTGATTCAAGGCACAAACACTTACAACACGAGCCTTGGCTTCGCACCCTCCCATTAATATTAAAGTCATTGATCAGAATTGTCCCCTCTCTTGAGTTGCATCAATCAAGTTTGGGAACATCATTCTTTCCCCTCTGGTTTTCCATCAGTTTTCCTTAAGATTCTTTTTTTTTTTAAACTCTGTCAACTCTGCCCACTCCAGTATATTGTCAAGTACACAAAACAACACTTTCCACTGCACTCATCAGTCAAACAAGTTACAAGCTCATCTAGACCCTAGCATTGCAAAAAATTCATGTACCCAGAAATGATACATCTTAGACATCCACGCCTATCGCCGGATTTATTGACATGGGCCTGCAAATGCAAAACAGTGACAATTACTCTATAAATTTTATAACAAACAAATTTATCAGAAATAAAAATATGAATGAAAACGAATAATACGTACAATCACCATGGAACCGAACGTTATTCGAGAAATTTTCTTGTCTTCTTCCATGAAGTGTGCCTTTGTTTTAACATTGGTAATTTTTGAACGGAATGCCCGTAAACCGATGGCTGTCAGTTGCTCGATACTGAATTGGAACAGTCGGCGCCATCATTCAGAGTCCCATAAAAAATTCCATCCTCTGAAATTGTAGGAGACAGAAGGTAATTCACAATATCTGGCTCTGTTCGAAAATGGGCATATTAAACGAGCCTTGTAAATACAACACACATCTATCACATCTTAAATATTCTGAGACATCTGTAAAACATTAGGATGTGAGGGCATAGGGTTCCTGTGTTTAACTTGTAAATATTGAATTGGATTCTCTAGATTTTTTGCTGAACTTGAATTTGGAAGCATGTGAAGACTACATTATATGGGTAATTGCGTCTTTGACAAGGATTGAGACCTGTAAAAATTCAGAGCGGGAAGTAAAATTGAGAAATGACCGGTTGCAGGTCTTATAAGGCTACATCAGTGTCAATGGCTTTAAAATTGACACACGTCAAGGTCTGAGCTAACGCACGACAAGATCCTAGCTGTCGCAGGTCAATAGGAGCCAGTGACATGTGTCATAACAGCCTGACGGCGCGTCATAGGAGCTAGTTTACGTTGGTCAGATATGATCCACAGTGACCTGCATCAAATAGGAGCCATTGCTGACGTCAATAGAGGAGCCTGTAACGTGCGTCAATAGAGCCAGTGACGCCCGTCAATAGAGCCAGTTATGCGTGTCAGTAGGAGCCAGTGACACACTCAATAGGAGCCGTGACTGCATCAATAGAACGATTGACACGTGCCAAGAGAAGCCAGTGACCGCTCAGTCACGACCATTGACATTCCATGGCAGCGGCAGGAGTGATTATTACGTCTTGTTTGTCTCACGTCACATTCTACAAAGAAGACAACATCGAGTTTTGATGAAGCTTATGACAAGAAAAGAAAGGGTCACATGTTTGAAGATGTCATCATTGAAAATTTGAATAAATATTTGGGATGATTATGTAAGGGTACAATTTACTCTCTCCCAAAAATTTGGTAGAGTTTAACACACTCAAAACAAACACCCACAGCTGTATACATATTAATTATGAACGCTTAAAGTAAAACATAACACAATTTACCGAGAGTATCATGAAGGACCACATTCTTTAAGATGTTATGGCTTGGCCTTGAATTCGTCATTAGTAAGAAAAACCTCTCCAAAGATTTGATCACTAACACTAGCTCTCCCTACTTTTATAAAAACAGTTGGCTATTATTAGGCTTGGAGAGTAAAGTTAACACCCTTGAAGGCAAATTTCTTTTCTATTAAATTAATATAATCAAGTCCAATCATTGTTTCATAACTTCCGATTAATTAATGTGGATAATGGTACACTAATGGGTGAATTATCCAATACTAAAAACAACTATCTTACAAGTGCAACGTTCATTATATACATAGTGTATGGTTAATTTAAATACACTGACATCCCCCCTAATATGTACTTTAATAAAGGGAATTAAGTGGAGGAACACTGAACCGCCCACATTAATGAAACTTTCCTTCACTCCCCAAAATTTCCTAAGAGGAAAAATTGATCTTCACGCAGATTATGAAGTTTTCTAAAACCAAATTTTTTGTTCGAACAGAACTTAAGGTGAGAGTTGTAAGAGTAACTACCAAAGATGAAGGCATTTTTATATCAAGGTTTTTAGGTGGTGTGCGCATCATTTGTAAGCGATGTGGATGACCCTCTAATTCATTTTTTCACATTCAATAAACTACCCCTTATACTTACAATAGTCATCTTTTTTTCACAAATCAACACATTACCTTAGTCACCTATATTTGATTGGATCCGAATTAATTTTCATAAGTCCGCATATACATGAGTTATCCAATTTTTAATTATATTACTTCTACCGTATCACTATCTCTCTCCCTAATTAATACAAGGCCCAGCAGTTATACCCATTTTTTGAGGATAACATTAGGGCTCCACTTCAGGACATCTTGGCTAAACCTCTACTCTACCATGACACTGGGAGAACTACAACTTTTAAATCCTATTTTGGTGTATTTGGTGCATAATTTCTAGGCACTCATAGGTATCCAAGGGGAATGATTTATGTAAGCTAATTAGATAATTAGAAACACTTTTTTAGGCTAATGGTCTAAAATAAAAGAGATGATATTTAAGTTGTAGACGCGTCGTTGAAAACATTTTTTAAGTCATTATACACTATACCTAGATCAATAACACGTTGTGAAGTATGTGTTAGATATAGATTAGATTCTTAGTAGCAAAGGACACATGCATAGTCCCTATGACACATTCATCAAGAAAACTTGTTTCTAAAATAGATGAACTTTCCTCTGTTTAGGATCCCCAAATCTCAAGGAAAAGGTATGACACTCTCACAACATCCGTAATCCAGTTTCAAATCAACGTTATAATACCCCTACTCTAGTAGAGCCGTGAATTATTTTTAACTTAACCCTCCATCCTAGTTTAAGCTATATACTTTCTTTTCTGGAATTAGTTTTGATAGAATTAACCGTGACACATTTATGACTTTTGTTGCTATATTGGATGTTTGTCAATAATCTGATATACACAATGCATATCACAATTGAATCCCTCTTATGTTACATTACAAAAGATCGGAACCTTGAATTACTATTCATCTTTATTGTGTTGTTACGATTCAGTTTTTTCAACTCTGGTTATCTTAAGATGTTACAGGTCTATGTAGTTACATTTAGTTAAAGACAATCTTTTTATTTTTGAAAACGTGGTTGACATATTCTGAGAGCTGTTACGTCTTCCGGGTACTGACTATGTCGAGGCACTCACCCATCTTCTATAATCCTTTTTTTTTTTTGTGTGGGAATTTGGTTAACGACAAAGAATCTACACCTTACCGGTGATGATTTCAATTTTAAATAGGTATCTTCTTCACATAATCTTATTGTTTGTTCTTTACATTTGTTCCAACTCTTGTTATCACATTAGAAGATTACAGGTCCAATTCTATCTATTTTCCATTGGGAAGAGATTGTTGGCTATAGATTTAAATATGTTTGCTGGCTGGAACTGCGCAGATGACAATGTCAGGAAACTCATCCCCTCGATCTACAATGTCAGGTAAAAGAGACGCAAGATTTCACACAGCATCTAATACGCGTACCCTTGATGATTTCATCAACTTACCCTTTATGATTTCACACATCAATCTAATATGCAAGCGGTAGCTAAACCTATCATATTTGCAGGAGGTTTTAATTTATGCAAGTAGCTGCGTTCTGTTTTATGAGAATTATATTTAATTTTATTTTTTATATGTGTAAAATCCACTCTTTGATATATTTTTTTTAACAAAACTGTGGGATAAAACACTACCTTATACAATGGTAAATTAAGGCCACATCAAAATTCTCATCAAGCCATATATATCATATCATCACAACATATCATTATCATAGCCTACTCTGGTGGGGGACTCCCTAGCAATTATTATTCACAATATTTATCATTTAATGTATTAAATACATTCATTTTTTTGAAAATCATTCTCCTACATGCATATCATGACAAGGCCTTCGTTCGAAAATTCATCTATACTAGTCGAATCGATGAATGTCAGCTATAGTCCTTATAACACATTCCATGTATTGATCAATCTATATCAGCTAGAGAAGAAGAATACGAAAGTATAGAGAAAAGAATTAACTGTGCTTTGAAGTGGGCGTAAAGTCTACGCTCCCATTAAATTGATCATCCTCCATAGATATCAGATCATTATTGCATCATCATCGTCTGTTCATTCAACCATCATCTATCATTAATAGCAATTAATCATCATTCGCATCTCGCTACGTCACTACAATTTATGACAATGCAAGTAAACAGAAACATACATATAATTCATGATAATCCCCATCTAATGGAATTAAAATTAAAGACTTATATAATCCCTATACTTTAACTTCAAATCCCATCGGACATACTCATAGTAAAGTGGGACAATTCCAATATTGAATTGCGCATAAAAAATTTTTCCAGAGTTTTAAAACCCTCTTTTTCTTATCCAATTCTACTCCCTCTACTCTCATTCCCCACGCTTCTTCCGTGGGTGGTTATACCTCTTATCCTCCCAACACCAGCAATACCGCCTGAACTATACGATCTTCTGCACACGTCTAATTTGGTAAAGGCTTATTCTTGAATTTGTGCGCATCGCCGGCGACACAATTTGGATCAGCTGCCTGCTTTACTTTGAAAATAATGGTTCAGGGTCAAAACCATGGCTCTTTTAATTTACTTATCTGCTTTAGTGTAATTATTTGGTTTGTTCACCAACACAATATTTTGCTCTTCAATTTGTTGCACAGAGAACTGGTTCTTTGCGGTTCCGGCCAGTGAACTGCAAAACCTTTGGCCGGACTCTTCAATTTAATTTCATATTTTCAACTACCACTAAAAAGAGTATAATGTCAATTCAAAATATTACTCAAAAAATGAACATTTTCAATGAACAAATGATTGTTTAAAGTAGATACTTACAACCCTCTATCTCTTTCGGCATTTGCAATTGCTACCAAATCCTTGTCTTGTACCATTTGTTAAAAATAGCCTAGCCCTCGGCACTAATCTTTCTAATTTGTGTTAATGCCTTATCTAAAATGTCATCTTTATAAGTTGTTGTTATACGGTTTGGGGTGACGGTCCCACTCTTACGGGTAATTAAGGAATCCATCTTCGCATGTTGTTATTCTGGAAGCAACGTATAAACTATCCCGTTGCCAATAATTTCATAACGACTAATAATCTCATTGATAAGAACTTAGCCTTTCTCTCCCATGTCTATAGCGTGTGATAGGAGGAAGAATCAAACTCACTGACATGCATGATTGCATCATACCAATTAAGTTCTTCTCCCAAGTAAAAGGTGACAACTGTTCACTCTGGATCTGATGAAGACGATCTGCTGGAGAAGTATGGGCTTCCACCAAATCAACTGCTATGTGTTGCTGCCTTTGTGTGGGCTGATCCCTATTTAACCAAGATTTAGATAAATAAATTTAATCGAATGTACGTTCAAAAATTTTGTAAAGCATATTTAAATTGAGGGGGGGAGAATAAAACATGAGTGAGGAGGAATAAGGCGGGACAAGAGGAAAAATACAAACAAAAACGAGAAGGGAAGAGGACCCTTTTCAGTAACCTACTGCTTGATCAACTCAACAACGGGTATCGAAAAAACTAGTTGGTCATGCTCTCAATTCCCAAGATCTTCACTAATTTATATTTTTCAAACAATATATGCCCTTTGCACTGGGCAAGCCACCCAAGTGAGAGAGTTGGAATTCCGAAATGAGGAGGCAATTGTAGTGTCCCCCATAGGGGCCGAGCAAAAGGGCAGCGCTTACCAATGTTCTTTTTTCACTGTTCCTTTGTTGGCATTTTAAAAATTATGGTTGATGGGTTTCCTGTTGCCCACGGTTTGGTCAGGACTGACATGTGCTGAAAAGTACAAGAACAAAAAATGAAAAATAGGAAAACAATTCTAAGTCAAAAATTTTGAAATTAAAACGTACTTCTCCGATGTGTACCCTTGTTTGTTGAGAGGGTGTTTTTCTCCGTGCTAACGAGGGGTTGGCCTTGTGAGAGTTGTCCAGTGTCTTTGTTCAAAAGATATGAATGCATGCTACTGTAGGGAATGAGTTGGGGAAGAAGGATTTTAGTTGTGAAATAGGTTAGTTCCAAAGTCCCTGCAATTCATCCATTATTTAAAATGGTGGAAAGTCATTGGTTAAATTTAAATTGAAAAATAAATATGCAACGTTGGAATTTTGTAAATAATATATTAAAAGGTATTCCTTCTATGGTAATTTAACGATTCAAACTATTGAGGGTTTGGAGATGATTGAGCTTCCATTTTTAGCTTGGGAGGGCCCCGACCTCAGTTGTGTTGTGTGGCCTCTTTCCTCTCGATACCACCTTTTTTTCGGGGGGCGTCAAGATATCTTCTCTGTAAAACATTTAAAATTAAGTTTTAATACTGTGCATTGTAATGTCAACAAATTGAAGACAATTACAACTAATAGTTTTACCTATTGATCTTCAAACGGAATTGAAACTTCATCAACTCCTCATCAGTGCAAGTAGGAATTTTGATCTTTTAAATTTAAAAATGCCTTCATATAAAGGCCAAGTGAGAATAGTTTGTTGAATATGAAAGGTTTTTCTGAAAGTTTTGAATTTTTGATGGTCAGTTTATTATTTTTTTGGATAGTATGTGCACACTAATCATATTTTTGTTTTGAGATATTGACAACATGTATGCAATGGCCAAGTTGTGTAATATCAAGGTGGAGACCTTCAAAACAATTCTGATTTAAAAAATGAAAAAGTGCAGATGCATAAGAAAGCAATGGTGTTAAATTGATTGTGGTTCCACACACTCCTGGATTTTTGACGGATGGCTGCAAATGATGAGTGTGAAAATTTACTATACATTTAATATACCAAAATTGGTATCAAGAATAAAAAAAGAATAAAAAATATGAATTAAAACAAATTATACTTACAATCAACATGGAAACCGATGTTGATTCTAAAATTTCTTGTCTTCTTCCATGAGTGTTGCCTTGTGTTGTAACTTGTGTAAATTTTTGAACCGGAAGCGCCCCATAAACCGATGGATGTCCTTTGCTTTGATACTTAATTGGACATTTGGCATCGTTCAGAGTCACAGAAAAATGCCGTCCTCTGAATTAATAGGATGACAGAAGGTAATTCAAAATATCCAGATCTGTTTCGAATTGGGCACTTAACGATGCCTTTTAATTCACACATCCATCAATTTTTATATTCCTTAAGACATATTTAAACATAGGGATGTGAGGGCATAGGGATTCCTGTAGTTGATCTGGGAAATCGATTGAATTGTATTCTCTCTCTGAGTTTTTGCTGACTTGGCATGGGAAGCATGTGAAAGTCGACATTATCGTTAGTACTGTGTCTTCAATGACAACGATGGAGAACCTGAAAATTCAGAGTGGGAGCATGAAAATGAGAACATGAACGGTTGAAGGGTATGTTAGGCTAATCAGCGTCAAGGTCTTCCATTACGTTGTCAGTATGTAGCCAATGATGCGTGTCACTAGGAGCAAGTGCCGCACGTTAAAGAAACCAGTGACGCACATCATAGGAGCCAGTGTGCCGCGTCAAGAGGGTTAGTGATTGCCGCTTCAATATAAGCCATGACGCACGTCAATATGAGCCAGTGACGTGCTTCAATATGATCCCATGGCACGTGTCAATTGGAGCGAGTGGCGCGCGTCAATTGAGCCATGGCATGTGTCAATTAGAGCTAGTGGCACGCATCATTGAGCTAGTGACGCACGTCAATTGGATCTAGTTACGTGCATCAATTGGTCCAGTGACTCCGGTCAATTGGAGTCCAGTGACACCGCGATTAGAGCTAGTGACCCGTGTCAATTGGAGTCATGACGCACATCAATTGGGCCAGTGACGCGCGTCATTGGAGCCAGTGACGCGTGTCCGGAGTGATTATTAGACTTCTTGTTGTCACACGTCAATTGTGAGCCATGAACAAAATAGGTGAATTTTTGTTGTGGATACTGTCAATTGTCCTTCACTGAAACTGGTTCTGGAATATTCCATGTAATTTTACCCCCCCCCCCCCCCCCGCCCTGTCTCCTCCCCTTGCTTAATTATGAAGCTTAAAGTAAAAGACATAACACAAATTTACCGAGAGTATTCATGAGTACCAACAATTCTATTAAGATGTTATGGCTTGAATTCTTCATAGTAATAAAAACTCTCTCCACAAGATTGATCACTAACACTAGCTCTCCATACTTTTATAAAAACAAGTTGAGGCTATTATTAGGCTTGGAGAGTAGTTAACTTGTAAGGAAAATTTTACTTTTCTATTAATAATGAAGATAATCAAGTCAATAAATTGGTTCATAATCTTCCCTATTAATATATGTGGATAAATGTACACTAATGGGTGAATTATCCAAATACTAAAATACAACTAATATTACAAGTGCACGTTAATTATATACAATAGTGTATGGTTATTTAAATACACTGACATCCCCCCTTAATATGTACTTTAATAAAGGGAATGAAGGAGGAACACTGAACTATCCCACCTTAATGAAAATTTCCTTCCACTCCCAAAAGTTTCCTAAGATGAAAAAATTGATCCTCAAGCAAGGGATTTATGAAGTTGTCTAAAACCAAATTTTTTTGTTCGAAAAACTTAAGGTTGAGAGTCTTGTGATAGATTAACTACCAAAGATGATGCATTTTTATATCAATGTTTTTTAATGTGTTGGTGCTCCATCATATTGTAATAGATGTGGATGACCCTCTAATTATTTTTCACATTTCCAATAAACTAGCCCCTTATACTTACAATAGTCATCTTTTCAAATTCACACATTACCTTAGTCAACCTATATTTGATTGATCAAGAATTAATTTTCATAAGTCACCATATACATGAGTTATCCAATTTTTATTATATTTATCTTCTTACCCTTATCACATATCTCTATCCCTTAATTAAATACAAGCCAAGCAATGTTACCAAGTTTTGAGGATAAAATTAGGGCTCCATCTTCATTTACACTTTTCTAACCTCTACTCTTCCATGACACTTGGAGAACTACAAGTAGTTTAATCCTATTTTGGTGTATTTGGTGCATAATTTCTAGCACTCATAGGTATCAAAGGGGGAATGATGAGGTAAATCTAATGTATATAATTAGAAACACTTTTTTAGGCTAATAGGTCTAAAATACAAAGAGATGATATTTATAGTTGTAGAAGAGTCGTTGAAAATAGTCATACACATATCCTAGATCAATAAACACGTGTGAAGTATGTGTTAGATATAGATTAGATATCTTAGTATCAAAGGACACATTCAGTAGCCCTATGACACATTCATCAAGAAAACTTGTTCTAAAATAGATGAACATTTCCTCTGATTTTAGGATCCCAAATCTCAAAGGAAAATTTATGACACTCTGCACAACATCCTTATCCAGTTTCAAATCACCGTTATACCCCTACATCTGGTAGAGCGGTGAATTATTTTTAACCCTAATCCTAGTTTAAGCTATATACTTTCTGGAATTAGTGTTGATAGAATATTATATCCTTACACAATTTAGGACTTTTGTTTCTATATTTGATGTTTTCAATAATCTTATATACACATATTGCAATATCACAATTGAATCACCTCTTAATGTTGACATTACAAAAAGATAGGAACGTTGAAATTACTATTCATCTTATTGTTTGTTACTATTCATTTTTTTCAACTCTGGTTATCATTAAAGATGTTACAGGTCTATGTATTTACATTTAGTTAAATACAATCTTTTTATTTTTTGAAAACGTGGGTTGACATCTGTCTGAGGAAGCTGTTACTTCTCGGGACTGACAATGTCAGGCAACTCACCCATCTATCTACTAATCCATTTTTTGTGTTGAATTTTTTTAAGACAAAGATCTAGCACATTACCGGTGATGATTTCAATTTTAAATAGGTATCTTCTTCAACATAATCTTATTGTTTGTTACTTTACATTTTTTCAGCTCTTGTTATCATTAAAGATGTTACAGGTCTAATTCTATATATTTACATTTATTTAAAGATATTGTTGGTCTATATATTTAAAGATGTTGCTGGAACTTCTCAGGAATGACAATGTCAGGAAACTCATCCCTCTATCTACAATGTCAGGTAAAATATACGCAAGATTTCACAGCAATCTAATACGCTTACCCTTGATGATTTCATCGAACGTTACCCTTGATGATTTCACATCAATCTAATATGCAAGAGGTAAGCTAAACCCTATCATATTTGCAATTATGTTTAATTTCTTGCAAGTGATGATTCTTTCTTGATTTCTTAGAATTATATTTAATTTATTTTTTATATGTGTAAAATCCTTTGATATATTTTTTTAACTGTGGGATAAACAATACATTATACAATTTTAAATATAAGTCCACATAAAATTCCTCATCATCCATATATATCATATCATCAACATATCATTATCATATCCTGACTCTTGACACTACAATTATTATTAACACAATTATTTATCTAATTTAAATTTATTAAAACAATTCATTTTTTTTAAAATAATTCATAATCATATCATTACAATTCTATTCGTTCTAAAGTCATCTATATCTATTCTAATCATTAATGTCATCTATATCCATTATAACACATTCCATTTATTTATCATCTATATCCATTCTAGAGAAGAAGAATTACAAAAGTATAGAGAAGAAGAATTACTGTGCTTGATGATAAATCTACGTCCACATTAAATTGATCATCATCCATATATATCATATCATTATCATCATTCATCGTCTTTCAACATCATCTATCATTAATTATCAATTATCATCATTCATCATCTACGTCCACATACAATTTATGACAATGCAAGTAAACAAGAAACATACATATAATTCATGATAATCACCATCTAATGCAATTAAAATTAAAGACTGTATATAAATCCATATAATTAAATTCAAATACCATAGTACATACTCAATAGTAGAAGTTTTCAAATTCAATATTTAAAGTTTCCTCAATAATAAAAGTTTCTAGTTTTCAAAACCCTCTTTTTCTTTATCCAATTCTACTCCTCTACTCTCTTCCCCAACGGCTTCTTCCAGTGTGGTTATACCTCTTTCCCCAACACCAGAAATAACCCCTGAACTTATAAGATCTTCTGCAGCACTGTCTAGATTTTTTAAAATTCTTTATTCTTGATTTGTCGCATCTCCCTGCGACAACAAATTTGGATCAGCTGCTGCTTTAGCTTTGAATAATATGTCAGGGTCAAAACCATGCTCTTTAATTATCTGCTTTAGTGTATTATTTTGTTTGTTAACCAAAACAATATTTTTCTTCAAATTTTTTGCTACAGATAAGCTGTTCTTTGCTGTTTCCAAGTGAACTTGCAAAACCTTTGCCTGACTCTTCAAATTTTCATATTTCAACTACATAAAAAGAGTAATGTCAATTCAAAATATTACTAAAAAATGAAAATTTCAAATTAACAAGAATGATTGTTTAAATGTAATAGTACTTACAACCGCTCTATCTCTTTCGGCATTTGCAATTGCTACCAAATCCTTGTCCTTGGACCATTTGTTAAAATATGCCTAGGCCTCGGCACTAATATTTTCTAATTTGTTTAATGCCTTATCTAAAATGTCATCTTTATAGTTGTTGTTATACGTGACGGTCCCACTTCTTACTTGGGTAAGTAAGGAATCCATCTTCGCAGGTTGATTCTGGACTGCAACGTATAAACTATCCCGTTGCCAATAATTTTCATAACGACTAATAATCTCATTGATAAGAACTTTAGCCCTTCTCTCCCATTCTATAAGCTGTTTGATATGAGGAAGAATAAACTCACTGACATGGGATTGACAATCATAACCAATTAAGTTCTCCAAAGGAAAAGGTGACAACTGTTCACTATCTGGATCTGATGAAGACGATCTTGCTGGAGAAGTATGGGGGCTTTCACCAAGATCAACTGCTATGTGTTTCTGCCTTTGGGTGGGCTGATCCTATTTTAACCAAGATTTAGATAAATAAATTTAAATCGAAATGTAATTCAAAATTGTAAAGCATATTTAAATTGAAATTTGAAGTATACCTACTGGCCTTGAATCATCTCACGGGTATCGAAAAAACTAGTTGGGTCATTGCTATCAATGCCCAAATAATCTTCATCTAAATTTATATTGTTCAAAACAGATATGCCCGTTGCACTGGGCAAGCCACCAAGTGAGAGAGTTGGAATTCGAAAGGAGGAGGCAATGTTTAGTGTCCCACTAGGGGCCGGAGCAAAAGGCATGCGCTTACCAATGTTCTTTTTCACTGTTCCTTTGGTTGGCATTTTAAAAATTATTGGTTGAGTGGGTGTCGGTGCCACGGTTTGATCAGGACTGACATGTGCTGAAAAGTACAAGAAAAAAATGAAAAAATAGGAAAACAATTCATAAAGTCAAAAATTTTGAAATTAAACGTACTATCGAAGAGTTGTACCTTGTTGTTGAGGGGTTGTTTTTCTCGGTGCTACGGGTGGCCTTGTAGGAGTTGTACTCAGTGTCTGTTCAAAAGATATGAATGCATGCGACTGTAGGGAGTGAGTTGGGGAAGAAGGTTGAGTTTGTGAAATAGGTGTATGTTCCAAAGTCCCTGCAATTCATCAATATTAAATGTTGTCAATTCATTTGGTTAAAATTTAAATTGAAAAATAAATATGCAACTTTGGAATTTGTAAATAATATATGAGAAGGTATTACTTCTATGGTATTTAACGAGTTCAAACTATTGAGGGTTTGGAGAGGAGTGAGCTTCCATTTTAGATTGGGAGTCCCCCGAAGCCTCAGTGTGTTGTTGGCCTCTTCCTCTCGATAACACCTTTTTTCGGGGAAGGGCTTCAAGATATCTTCTCTGTAAAACATTAAAATTTAAGTTTTAATAACTGTGCATTGTAATGTCAAAAATTGAAATACAATTACAAACTAAATAGTTTATACCTATTGATCTTCAAACGGAATTGAAAACTTCATCAACTCCTCATCAGTGCAAGTAGGAATTTTTTTATCTTTTAAATTTAAAAATGCCTCATAATAAAGGCCAAGGAGATAGTTTGTTGAATAAATGAAAGGTTTTTCTGAAAGTTTTGAATTTTTTATGTCAGTTATTATTTTTTTGGATAGATATGTGCACTAATCATATTTTTGTTTTGAGATAGTGACAACAATGTATGCAATGGCCCAATTTGGTATATCAGTTTGGAGACCCTGCAAAACAATTCTGGATTGAAAAAATGAAATAAGTGCAGAAAGAAAGTGGTGTGAAATTGATTGTGTATCCACACCACGCCT
Source organism: Taxus chinensis (assembly GCA_019776745.2). NCBI lineage: Eukaryota > Viridiplantae > Streptophyta > Pinopsida > Cupressales > Taxaceae > Taxus > Taxus chinensis. Next base: position 859,101,680 of record CM034151.1, read on the forward strand.
GGATTTATTGACATGGGCTGCAAATGTGAAAGTGTGAAAATTACTATAAATTTATAACAACAAATTGTATCAGAATAAAAAACAGAATAAAAAATATGAATTAAAACAAATTATACTTACAATCAACATGGAAACCGAATGTTGATTCGAGAAATTTCTTGTCTTCTTCCATGAGTGTTGCCTTGGTTGTAACAATTGGTAAATTTTTGAACGGAAGGCCCATAAACCGATGGATGTCATTTGCTTTGATACTTAATTGGAACATTTGGCCATCGTTCAGAGTCACATAAAAAATGCCGTCCTCTGAATTATAGGATGACAGAAGGTAATTCAAAATATCCAGATCTGTTTCGAAATGGGGCATATTAACGAGCCTTGTAAATTCACACGCATCCATCAAATTTTTATATTCTGAAGACATATTTAAAACAGTATGGATGTGAGGGCATAAGGGATTCCTGTAGTTGATCTGGGAAATCGATTGAATTGTATTCTCTTGATTTTTTTGCTGAACTTGCAGTTGGGAAGCATGTGAAGTCGACATTATAGTTGTACTTGTGTCTTTGACAACGATTGAGACCTGTAAAAATTCAAGAGTGGGAGCATGAAAATGAGAAAATGAACGGTTGAAGGGTATTTATAGGCTAAATCAGGCGTCAATGGCTTCAATTGACGTGTGTCAGTAGGAGCCAATGATGCGTGTCACTAGGAGCCAGTGACGCACGTTAATAGGAGCCAGTGACGCACATCAATAGGAGCCAGTGATGCGCGTCAAGAGGAGTTAGTGATGCGCGTCAATATGAGCCAGTGACGCACGTCAATATGAGCCAGTGACGTGCGTCAATATGAGCCAGTGGCACGTGTCAATTGGAGCTAGTGGCGCGCGTCAATTGGAGCCAGTGGCATGTGTCAATTAGAGCTAGTGGCACGCATCAATTGGAGCTAGTGACGCACGTCAATTGGAGCTAGTGACGTGCATCAATTGGAGCCAGTGACTCGTGTCAATTGGAGCCAGTGACACGCGTCAATTAGAGCTAGTGACGCGTGTCAATTGGAGTCAGTGACGCACATCAATTGGAGCCAGTGACGCGCGTCAATTGGAGCCAGTGACGCGTGTCAGGAGTGATTATTGACGTCTTGTTGTCACACGTCAATGATGGAGCCATGAAAAAAATAGGTGAAATTTTTGTTTTGGAATACTGTCAAATTTTCCTTTCACTGAAACTGGTTCTGGGAATATTCGCCAGGTATTTTCCACCTACAATTTTATAGAGGTGTCTTAAAATGAACCCTGTTTAGAATGTGTGCGTCATCCTGAGTGTGAATGTTGATTTTGATGGTGGAATCATTTAACATGGTTTGCATCTCACAAGGTAACGACCAATGAATATGAGAATCTTCTGCAGCAAGGTAGGCGAGAATAGACTCATCATCCTAACATTAAACAATGTTGATAGAAGGTGTGCCATCATTGATCATGTCAGGATATATGAAGGGAAGAGAAGAGGGGGCCTTACCATCATGTTGATAGGTCAGAAGTACCAGGGAAACAATGTTTACAAATTATTTTTTTTAGGAGGAGTGGATTCTGGATCCATAGACTCTATTGGTAAAGGTGGTGAAGTAGGTGAATGGGGTGGAGAAGGTTTATCATCCTCAATGAGTTTGACTTAGGCCTTCTTGGAAGGTGGTTTGGTAAATCTGATGCCACTACGTTCTTTATGCTTACATGTGGTGCAAGGAATGACAGTATGGTGACCTTTTTCATATAAGCCAAAGATAAAGCCTTGCCAAGCACATTGATGTAGGAAGGTGTGGGAAAAGTGACAGTTGGTGAGATATTAGAGATCAGATGAAAATGGTCGAGCTTGGGAAGGTGGCCCAGGTGAGTAAGTATAAATATCAAGTCCCTCATATGGTAGGTTGGTGTAAAGGCAAGGAGGACCATAGTGGAAAGGTTCACTTACTTAGTGATTATAGTGTGGGTTTTTATGAAGTTTACCATACTCTTGAGGAGTAAGGAATGTGTCAATGTTATAAAGGTGATACTCCCCCAGAGTGAGGTGTTGAAAAACACCTTATAAGGGATTGATAGTTGGTATGTGGGTAGCTAGAATAACTCAATGAATGGATGGATGGGAAGAAGATGAATCAAATTTTTGAGAAGTAGATGGGTTGGATGATGGGTCATCTACAGAAGCTGTAACAATAGTGGGAATAGAGGTGTTTCTTGTGGAAGAAGTAGCAGTAGATGTGGTGGATGAGGCAATAACTAAAGACAAGGTAGTAGTGGTTGTAGATGCCTTAACTGGTATAAGGATATCATTGGGTTAATACAACATGTTACATGTCTTAAATGGTGAAGGGTCAGGTTGAATGGTATAGTTGTGCCCTTCATGCTCAAATTTTAAACAACTATGTAAGTTGAAGGAACACAACCCATGGTGTGGATCTAGGTTTGGCCAAGTGGAAAATTGTATTGTAATTCCCCCTCAAAGAGATATAATAATTCAGGAATGGCACGAGGGCCCACACGAATGTGGAGAATGATGGTGCCAAGGGTGGAAGTCATGACATCGTTAAATGAATGTGACATAACTGGGTTACTATGCATGTAATTGACAAGGATGCATATTTTTTTGTACACATGGGAGAAAATGATGTTAATACTGACACCTCTATCAATTATAACATGTCGAACGTGTATATTATCAATGTAGACATAAATGAATAGGGAAGGGTTAGCATCATCTGATTGGAGAGGGACAATATCTTTGTTAGAGAAACTAAGAGTAGAGACTTTATGAATGGTAGTGGGAGAAGAAGATGGAGGAGAAATGGTGAGAGTAGCCACATGATGAGGAGTTATAATGGTGGTGACAGGTGTGGGGTGACTAGGTACAACCTCAATAGATTACAGGACTTTGATTAGGGCCTAACGATGAGACTCAGAGGTTTGGACAAGGTCATACAAAGAAATTTTGAGAGGAGACTGGTGTAATTATTTAATCATTATAAGATGAGAAACCCTATCAGAAATGGGGTATGCGGGTCCACAAATGGTGATCTTAGGGGCAGGTGTAGATGGAATGTTGAGTAAAGGAGTAACAAATGAGATGGTTGTTTTCTCCTTTCCTTTTTCCTTCTAAGATCGAGTGGAAACTTGAACCATATTTATTTGAGGTGAAGTAGAAGGTGTGTCGTGAAAGGTGTATCGACATGATGAACAAAAAAGTGGTGAAGGAAAAGAGTCATGTGAAAGGAGTGTGGTGCACTCACATTTTAGAGGAGTTTGGGCTAGTTCTCTAATGCAAACCATATTGATCTCAAATGTTGGAGGAGGGTAAAAGGGTTGTGAAGGTGGAGATGGAGGTCCTTGAATAGGTTTGGGGTGAGGCTATGTGGTGATAGGTAAAGGTGGAATAGGGTCCTCATCTAAAATATCATCATCGTCAAAGTTATCTTTAAGAGGACATAGTTGGAGAAAAATAGTCTATAATATCCTTACCATTTTTCTACATCATGCCCTAGACACACGATTGTAAGCACGTAAATTTTAGTATCATCAAACCCTTCTGGTTTAGGTTTAATTGGGTTATAAGTTATAAGCGGTGGTAATGTGATGATAGAGGTTTTGAAATGGTTGGCTAAGATGTTAGCATACGATCCTAACTAATGGATCACAATGTGAAGTGAGTGTGGGTCTGGATGGAATTTTGTTGTGACTTCAATGGGAGAGGCAACATTGGAGGTGGAATTAGAGGTTGAGTAAGTTGGACTACTAGTTTGGTAGATAATATGGTTTTGGTTTTGGGTTGCACCTTCTTGGGGTAAAGTTGTATAAGGAGTGCATGAATGTAGAAGGGAAAGGTATGATGGTAGAAGGGAACATGTTAGCCAAGGTGATAATGGAGGTGCGAAGAAGAAATGGTGATATGAGGCACTATGGAAAGGGACTAGTTTGAAGAGAAGGGAATGGACATGGGTAATGATGAGGGTATATGAAGTGGTGTAGGTATGGGAGGTAGAAAAGATGGAGTGTAACGATGAAGGCATAGGTTGTGTAGGTTAATTTGGGTGGAATATAAGATCATGACAAGGAGGTGGGCTGACTGTGTTTTTTGGTTTATTTTGGGGTAGGAGACTGTTTGACCAAGGTTGATGGGTGTGGACCTAAGATAGATGGAATTGGTGAAGGTGACAAAGGGGGGTAGTGGGAAAAACCAGTGTATATAGCCTAAGAGGTTGGTTCTTCCTCTTAGGTGGGGGTATAGTCTTTGTGACAGACTTGTAAAGAAGTGGCTAAATCTAGTTTGACAAGAGGATGAAATAGGCTTGATTTCATCATGACTCCCAATGTGGTAATAGTGTTTGGACGCAGGTAAGAAGATTTGGGTGATAGGTAGGTTTTTAGGCATAATCAAAAGTTTGGTTAATGGTAATGCTTTAGGTGTGGGTGAGGGTGATGAAGAAGAGGTGACTATTATTGTCATGGTGGGGTTGTTTATCTTAAAAACCTTTGGATAGATCGTGGAAGTGTCGAGAAGACTACATCTGTATTTGAGTTAAGATAAGAAGCCAAAGGCATCCCCAAAGGATTGAATTATCAACATAATCCAAGCGGTTAGCCAAACACAAGAAGGAAAATAGAAGTGGAGGGGGAATGATGTTGATTTGGTAGTAATCCCTATAAAGAATGTCTGTGAGACCGTAGGGAAATGGTTGGCTTCATACTCTTTGGATAGAAGAGACGATAGTAAATCGATAGGGTCTTTAAAATCCAGTGGGGAATTATCTGCCAATAGGAAGAGATTCCACTAGCGGGTCCTCTATGGGTAGAGGAGAAGGTAAAGTTGATTGTATAGGCTCTTCCTTTGGTAAAGAAGAAGGTACGTTGGGATCTTCCATAGGGAGAAGAATGGGTAATGTGGGTTTCTCGACAAGTGGCGAGATGAGTGGGGATAGATGCATCTGAAGATAAGGCAAACTCCTCCGCAGGTAAAGAAGAAGGTAAGGTGGACTCCTCCAAGCGGGTAGAGAAGAAGGTAATGTAGACTACTCTCATGGGTAGAGAAAGCAGATGAAATAGGTGCCTCCGTGGGTGGAGGATATCATGTAAGAATTTCCTCAATAGATGGGATGGGAGGAAACTGAGTAGAAGGAGCTGATATGACATCAAAAATGGCATGGACCTCTCGAACATTGGTATCATTAGTTGAGGTTTCACTGGCTTGGTTGGAGGATGGGGTGTGATTTGGAAATGATTTCTTGAAGATGTGGAGGTTTTGGTTAGCCGGTGCATTGGGGTTATCCAAGATGAGATCTCCATTATCTAACAATTCTTGGATGATGTTTTTGAAAGTTATACAATTACCGTCACTATGACCTCTAACATGGTGATAATTATAGTAATCATTCTCCTTGTACCATGTAGGTACATGATGGGAAGGGTCAAAACCAGTATGTGTTTTGATGGGTGGAAGGGTGATTACTCCAAATTTTAGAAGTTTTTCCAAAATATAGAAGAATAAGGTTCTCCAATGGGAGTATATTTTTTTGTTCCCACTTGAACTGGAAAGTTTGAATAGGGGAAAGATTAGAAGAAGGTTTTGATTGGTTGGATGGATGAGAAGGGCCAGATTTTAAAACCACTACATGTTAGTAGATCCTTTTTCTTTAGAATAATTATTTTGTGGTTTAGATGAAGAAGAAGAATCATTGGTTTTGAAGGGAGCATTTTTGTTATGCAATTGCAACTTCTTCTCCTCAATAACATGGATTTCAAGTTTTCAGGCCATTGTGAATGCCTCATCGAATGTGCAGAAATTTTGGACTTGGAGAGTTGGCAAGATGTGTCTAGCACAAGCTTGGGTAAATAACTCTATTAACTCAGTTTGAGGCAGTTGGAATGTGAGTTGATTAATCAGACCGTGCCAATGAGTGAAAAAGTCTACGATAGACTCATCCTCATATTGGCATGTCACATACAAGTTCAGTCATTGTGACCTTCTTGACAATGTTGATAGAAAAGTGGTCTAGAAAAGCATGAGCTACCTGATTAAATGAAAAGATGGAGTGCCTGGGTAGAGCACTATACCAATCTAAAGTGGGTCCCATCAAGGACATTGGGAATGTTCACATGAGAAAAGCATCATCATGAGTGATGAGATAACACACATGTTTAAAATACCACAAATGTTTGTTGTGGGTCTTCTTTTTATTGAATCAGTTGAATTTTGGAATTTCCCAATGCATAGGGTATGGATGAATCAAAATGGAAAAGTTGAATAGGCTCGTTGCAAATCTCATCGTATGTCAGAGAGTTACGCGAGATAGAGACAAATGCTTCTAATGTCTGCATATTGTCCATCATCATTTTGATAAGATCATTTGTAGGTTGTGATGACAGAGCACCCCCTACAGTATAAGGGGGAGGTAAGATGGGTATGATGTGGATGACACTCCAAGTATGTGGTGGTGCTGAGTATGAAAACTATGATGAGGGAATATAGGACGGGATGGATGTCACGGGAAAATACCTAGGATAAGCGGTAGATGAAATAGGTGGTTGTTGATGATAGGTGTAGGTAGGTGGGATGGATGTAAAGACTCTTGTGTGAATCGGTGGAAGAGACTGCGGGATGGAGAGGACAAGGTTTTGGAAGGGAGTGTGGGCTTGCCGACCAGAGGTGGTTGGGATGCAAAAGGTACATGGGAAGTGGATGATGTAGGTATGCCTACACTAAGGGTAGTGGATGATGATATGGTAGACATGTCATAGGGGTGACGGATGTCGAGGGCATGGTAGTTGTCATAGGTGTGATAGATACTGATAATGTGGGGTCAAGCTGAGAAACCACAAGTGATGAGGAGAGAAGTGGGTAATGATGTACTAGTAGTGGCTGATGTGGAAGTGGGGGCAATGTGGGGAGGAAAAATATAGGCATGTTGATATATAATTTATCCAGATGAGTCACAGGTGGATGAGTGAGAGAGGTAATACTACAGTTACAGCAGGGGTTTTGATCAAGGATTCTTGCGAACTCCTCATCACCGGTATGTATGGTAATAGGTTGGTTGGGGTCCATAGGTGATGAAATGGAAGGTGGTGATGGGCTAGGTGGGAGTGGCTGGTGGCTAGCATGGAACATGAGAGCATTGGCTTGTCTATGAGTCAAAACCATGTGACTGATAGTAGAACTAGTAATCTGAGCTCTGTTGATGATACAAAAACACAGAAAGATGGAACAAAATGGATCTGAAAAGGAGGAATTAGTTTTTGTTTTGATTGAAAAAACCAAAACATAGAGACCTAAAGCCAGTGTAAGTAACTGATGTTGGTTAGGAGTAACCGATGCTGGTTGATGAGTCGATGAACCGATGTGATTACTGTGGAAAATTGAAAGATTTGAAAACTTGGCTATAAATGGTGAATATCAGGTGAAACTAGGTTTTGAAGGTGATATAAAAGACCTATAAATGTAGTGGAGTGACAGAGGAAGTCACAACAAGTGATGGAAGTGATTTGAAACATTGTTTTAGTTAAGTGACCAAAACATAAAAGAACCGAAAAATGGTCAGTAAACCGATGGCAGTATGATGAATTAACCGATGGCGGTTGCTGGACCGATACCGGCTACTATGAATGAATAATAAATTAAAATATGGAGATGAAAAGGTATGAATGAGATGGATTTAAACTCTGTAGGTGATAACTAAACACATAAAAGATGATAAGGTGACAGAACAAGTCACAGAAAGAACAAAAATGTAGATTGAATGTTATTTTGGCATAAATGACCAAAAAAGCACAAAACTGATGATGGTCAGTCAACCGACAGTGGTATGATGATGTAACCGATGGTGGTCATTGGACCGATACCAGTTACTGTGAAATCTGTGAAGAGATGGAAAAAGTGAATTTTGGTGATTTAGATCAAATAAAAGGCTAACCCAGAATTCTGAGTATAGCAATGATAGATCCTAACACACTCAGAAACAATCAGAATACACCAACTATGATTATGGAGTGTGTAGGGAGAGAAAAATGGAGAAATACAAACTCACACCTCAAAACATAAATCAAGAAAAAGCTAACAAACATGAAATCCTATGTTGTAGATTTTATGTTGTGGCTTATGCCATTTAGGACTGACTTGTGAATATAATAGAATTTTTGGTTAACGAAGGTCCCTACAAGGAAATTGAAAACTATAATGGTATTTCATGTTAGGCTGACTTTCAGGTAAATTTTGGCTTGTGGGTCCCCAATATATACTTCACAGTACGTGAGGCCCTACTCTGATATGATGACTGGACCAGAACACTAGCTAGCTCCACCACTAATCTGATTATTAGTCATTAACGGTAAATACCAGGAGGGAATATGTTTAAGTAGTGAGTTGTTTGTTTCAGTGATTTGGTTTGGGAGTGTGTGCATAAAGTGAACTACGATTCAATTTTTCAACCATCAGCTGGTCATGACTTCCAACATATAGGTTGCCCACAATTTAAATGAGCTAAAATGCAGCAGGAAGAAATGAGATGCAAAGATTTTAAACCCAAATCCACAATGAAATTCAATGAGAGAAATGATGAATAGGAAAGAGTATGTCTTTCACTAATGCAATACAAAATAAAAAGAAGCATTATTTTTAGTCCAAAATACAAGTTTCACTGAGACATAAGTAGAAGAGGAAGAATGTTCCAAGGGAGAAATTTTAATGTGAACTCTTTCAAAAGGAAATAGACACACAATGATTCCCTAAGAATGAACAATGCAAAAGAACCCAAATGGGGTCCCACCGGGCATGCCAAAATGTTTCACCAATAAGTTTTATGCTTTCTAGGATGAAACAGATAGAAGGTAAATGGTTAAGGAGGAATACCTGTGAAGTGAAGGTGGAAGGTAGAATGTGTGTTGTTGACGTTTTCCAAGCTGATCATAGAGAACTCATTTTTTTCTGGGAAGGACTACCTGTAAATGCAAAGCAAGACCACAAAAGAGTATTAAATAGCATATGATAGTGGACTGCCTAGCATATGCTAGATCCAGGAAGTGTGGTGCTTCCTAGAGAGGTTGTTAATCCACTGTTTAATAACAATTTAATGTGAATAAGAAACTAAAATAAATAGGTCCTATTGCAATGTAATGATTTAGGTTTCTCATACACACAATACACTAGATTCAATGCTAAATATCAAAATGCAACACTAAATCTAATTAGAACCAAGGTTTTTTTAGGTTAGGCAGGTCTGTTAGAGGTCTGGTAAGGGTCTGGGGCTGATTGGTTGAGGTCTGGGTTGGTTTTGGATGAATGGAAGGCTTGCTGGTTCTGAGAATATAAAATGACACAAAGACCAGTATCAGTTGGGTGACCGATTCCAGTATGGGGATGAAACTGATGAGTGGTCAGGGAACTGATGTTGGTAGGGGAAATAGGTAGTAAACTATTAAAAATGGGTTTTTAGGCTCTCTGTGATTGCACAGAGAGTGAGGGTAGTGTGGTTTGGGTCGTAATATGGTTGAGAAGACTCAAGAATACTAAGAAGGAGGTTAAGAAGGGTGAAAAGGCTTGGGGTGGTTGAATAGTGGGTTGGTGGGAAGAAGGTGATATATAGGTAACAAAAGAAATGAAATACTGAAAGAAGCAAGAGATCTATAATGGAATAAGCACAAATGATTAAAATCACAGTACTTACTTGGTATTTTGCAGATCCTGTGAGTGGAGATGGTTGATGGTTGATCAGAGAAGAGGTGCTTGAGTCTAGTTCCATGGCAGTACAACCTATGTGCTCTTATGAGTATTCCAATGCTATGGAAAGGAGAACCAACTACTTTATCTTGCACCATGGTTGTGTGTGTTCATCGTCTGGATGTAGGAAGGCTTGAAGATTCACAGCTTGAATGCAATAAGGCTCCAATAATTGAATGACCAACCCATGTAAAGAGTTTTAAAATTGTATATAAAGGAACTGATGGCGGTTAGGTAACCGGCACTGATGAGGGATTAAAACCAACGTCGGTTAGGGTGAAATAGTCCTTTTTACCAAAAATAGCTTGATCTTTCCCATATTTGGCATGATTTCCAATTGGGTCCACTTAGGGAAGTGGAGTTCACATTAGAAAAGGTAGGAAGATCATTGAATAAGTACTTTAATTTTAGGTTTAGGAAGAAGTCTTAGTTAGCTAGGTCAAGTGGTGACTCAGTACTTAGAGTGATTAATTGGTCATTATGAGTTAAATTCCCCTGGAATGGGTTAGGGTAGGGTGAGGTGGATGTGTGAGGTGTAAATTAACTTAATTAAACTAATTAAATTAATTAATAATGTGAGGATGCACATTAATTCAATTGTAAGTAATTAAATTAATATGAATGTGGGGTAAGGGGTCATGGTTAGGTAAATACATTATGCGTTAATTAATTGAAGGGCAACACCATGTCTACTCCTTGAATTGTCAAAGAAAAACTACCACACTTCATTAACATCCTTATTTTCTTGCTTGGTGAGGCGAGGAAGAGGTAGGTTCTCCTTACGTAGACAATAAATTCCTAACTCAACTTCCTCCATCTCCCTGTATGGGTAATTGCCATGCCTTTTTTGAGCCCACTCATCAAGTGTCAGATCAGGAATAGTCCCAAACTTGGTGTTTAGTTCATAGGTATCTAAACAATATTCTTGTTCAAATACTACATAATTAGCATTTATTGGTATTGGCACATGGGGATCGATGTGAATGTGTGTAATTGGATTTGACATGATAGTGACCTTAACTCCATACCTTGTCCTAAATACCATGTGGGACCAATTATCTATTAAGTACCCACCAATCTTGGCTATAAAACCCCTCGAAAGGCACAAGGAAAATAGCAGAGGCAAGTTAATCACCCATACGTCCTATAGAACTATGAAATTTAGGAAAAAATGGAGTGTAAGAATTAGTTATTTGATCACTCCAGCTATGCAAACTACTATCCCATCTAATTGCACTATTACCCTTAATACCAACTCATATTTTAAGCCCAATTAATCTTTGATTTGCTTCAGCATTACTGAGTTGTTTGCCACTGAGTCGATCATGCAATTGTGTACTAACTTATCTCTAATGATAAATGAGACATAGAATGGTGGAGTCTTCACATTCTTACCTGAATGAACTTCTCCTTATTGTGCAGTGTTAGTAAAAACCCTCTCTTGATTTATGGATGGATCATTAGAAGGGGACCAATTTTTCATAGCTTCTTGCAATAAATCTTGCTGCCCTTGAATTGCCAATGAGTCCCACATGGAAATGCTGACATTGGTATTCTTCATCTAGTCAATTATATTGAATGGATGCAGGTTTTCTCTTTGTTTTCCCTTAATGGGCATGACCCTTTTTGGTACCTGAATTGACACCTGGGCCACTGGAAATAGTACCCTAGATTGATTCTACATATTGGGGGATGCTACAGTAACTGTCTTAGGCTAGTTTTGTGCGTTAGGAGCTGCTTTTGGCCTGCTAACTCTTTGTTGTGTGAGATTCAGTTGAGAAAAAATTGGACTAGATGATTTCCCCTCCTTTATGTTCCTTTTATTTGACCATGTATTGGTAGGTACACCCTAGAAAGGAGATTGATTAACTCCGTAAAAGTCCTCCATATACCAATTGTCTAGTGTGGTTTCAGTTGGAGAAGCTTCTTATTGAGTTGTTTACTGATTTTGGTTTCTCACTTGGCTCTTAGGCCACCTCGATGGTCTGCACCATCAAGGCTTGATTCAAAGTTCTATTGAAGCATATTGATTGATTATGAGGTAGATTACATGGGTAACACCATTTATACTCTTGTGAAATGTTGTTCTAAGCTAGAACCATGGCCCTTGAAGTTGAAATTACATTTGAATTATAAGGCTGAAATGACCTAGCAATTTGAGGATGCCCTTGGCTTGGATTTTGATTTGCTTCCTAACCAAGAGGCCTGTTAGGATTATATGGAGGCCTATTCGATTGGGCTTGATACCTTTTGATCATCACCAACTCATTCCCTAAATTCTACAGTTACTTCATGACTTCCTGGAGTTCTTGGGAAGTACTAGAAGAAGTGGAGGCCTCACTATTGCTCTGATTTCTAGGAGATGGAACAGGGGCTGTTTCAGGTGCTTGGCTAGTAGAGGGGTTTTTAGATTATGGATATAGGGGCATATGTGGCCTAGGTGCTACTTTACTAGCTTGAATTAGACAATTCTCATCTCTAATAGCCATGACATAAGCATATGGTAATGTTATCCCTCCCATAGATTGTATCATAACAAATATATCAGAATTTAAAGCTTTAAGGAAATAGAGAACTGCACGTTTAGTAACCGTCTTTATAAGAATCGTGATCTGATCCCACGTCCACTGAAATCGAAAATTGAAATTGATCATCTACTCATTGGGGGCCCTCTTCATCATTTTAAACTGTTCTAATAGGGAAAAAGTGTCTCCTCTTTCTCTAAAATGGTTACAAAGGGCTATGCATATTTGATCCCAATTTGTAATGGACCCCTTTACTAAGCTCCTGAACCACTACAAGACCATTCCTTTGAAAAAGGAAGCTAACGGTTTAACTATAACATCCACTTCATTGATCTCATAAATGGTACAAATATTCGTAATATGATCAGTGGGAGTCGTGTGGGTTTTCCTATTGAAGTAGGGAATATTTTTAATGCTACCACTAGAATAGGGTTCTGGGTATTGAGGGAAAGTGGACTACTGCTTGTGAAGTGGACATATGGATTTGGTGGCGCCTGTGGTGGTTCTTGTTGTAGATGCGCCATCCTGATCATCCTGAGGATCCTAGTTGATATAAGGAAGGGTCGAAAAAGTAGAGGTGTGGATAATGTTTTGTTTGGTGGAGATGGAGACCTTTGTACTCTCCTTCCTCTACTTGGTGATAACTGAAAGTATTCAGAGACACCTTCTTCTCTTGCTCTGGGTCGAGTTTGGATCCTTCTCATGTACTTGGGCCACTAGTAATGCTAAAACCAATTGAAGTATGACCTTGAGAGTCACCAGATGTAGTGCTAAAAAACCTCCAAAGGCTTAAAATTCACCAAGATGAACATCCAATCTTGATATATATAGAATAATTTACTTCTCTCCCACTAGGCATGACAAAACTGTTAATGCTATATTACAGTACCCCTGATTGCTTGTGATTTTTTAGTGAGGAAATCAATGTAACTTGCATAACATGGGATTATCTCTTAGTGTGAGATGTTGCAAGAAGGATAATCCTTTGGATAAAGCTGATTTATTCTCCTAACCTATTTCCAGCTTTTCCAAAGTGAAAATAATGGCAAACTAATCTAATCCTACCCTAATGCTTTCCAAGGAGATAAGGATATAAGGATGCATAAAAAGTAAATCTACTCTAAGCGAAGGTGATGCACTAAGAAAGGGTGGGATAATCTAAGTGAGTGTAGAATATGGAGTAAACAAGGTAATAGAGGGTAGGTGGAGGTGCAATAGTCTAAGAAAATATTTATTTCCCTATATCCATAAAGAAAAACAAACTAAAAGGTCGTGTAAAGAGATATAAACATGCACAATATACCTACAAACATAATGGAAGGAAAAATATACAATGCAACTCGAAATAGGGCAAGAAAAGCCAAAAAATACCAATTTTATTGATTAGAAACATGGACAATCCATTATAATATAGGAAAAAGGAAAAATCCTTTACAATAAGCCCAAATTTGATGCCTTTAGCTCACAACATCTCTAGAACAATTTTGACAGAGTTCCTTTGCTTTTAAGAAAGTATCTCCTTAAAATGAGGAAAATTTTACAATATATAGGAAATTTGGGTCACCAATCGACATAATGCATTAAAGAGGTATGGGGAGCCATATGATTTGGTACTTTTCTTACATGAGCAGTCATGAGTGCCATGCCTCATTAATTCTGGTTGTTGAGTTGTCATTCATCTACCTACCCTCGCTTGACCTGTGACTCGTCTATCCTATGGATTTCCCAACCATGTCAAGTTGGATGGTTTTCTAACCATGATACGTGAAATTAATGAGTAGGTTGTCTAACCACTTTTCCACCCAACCTAGGAAGGTTGGATGATCATCTAACTTGTAGGTTGTACATTCTTCTAGTCACTGAACAACCTATGAATTGCCATCTTCACACCTTGGATTGCCCATATTGAGTCTGACAGACATATCTCTTTATTCATACACTTGTGGGGATTGGATGGTCATCCAATCTTACACTGTACACTAACCACCCGTCAATCCCAGAAGCTGTCTAACCATGGCTTCTGTGTGATCCTCTGCCACCCATCTATCCTTGGTCATCCAATTCTAGGGGCTGCATGACCATTCATATCTTGCCATACCATATGTTTTCCGACCATCCTCGTGTCCACCCAACCAAGGGGGTTGGACGATGTCTAACCCTGTAACATCTAACCCGAGGGGATTGGATGCCATCTATATCATCCATACGCTGCCAACCTGACCAACCATAAGATCATCACTTGAGATGCTATAACAATCAACTGACCAACCTGATCGACCAACCCATCCATCCATATCGACCGACCAACCCAGTTGACACATCTCTTCACCGAAAAACCCCCTATTAATCTAACCTAAGTGTCCAACTTTATATTCTAACCTATGCATCCAACCTATGTGTCCAACCTAGGCGTCCAACCTAGGCATCTAACCATATGAAATTTTCAATTTCCATAATGAGCCTGACCACCAATTTTATCATTCATAGTGGCTTACTAGCTTTCCATGAGTTAATACTAACGTGAACAAGCCAAAACATAAGCTACATTATAGACTAAAAAGCATTTCCTTTTTTTTCATCACCTGCCAATGCTTTGACCTGCTAAGTTGTTTATTTTGTAGGGGGTACAAAAAATGGATAGTAATAAATTTTGATACTTGTGGTTCTCCTAATCATTATGAGTGCAAGTGTCCTCAAAATTTGGTGTTTTCATGGTGTGGAAAATAACAAAAGGTTAAATAATGTCTTGAATTATATGATCACATGAGCAAGCAACACAAAGAAGACAAGGGCATGAGAAAAATAAGATACAATGTAAATTTCAAGATCAATGGATGCCAAAGGCAGCACATAGTCCTGAATTGTAGCTTATTTTAGTTACTACACACGCTGAGGCTACACATGCACGTGAACCTTTGAAGTATAATTTGACTATAACAAAGCAAGAAATGATAAATTCCAAGTACCCTGATGCTGTGTATCGGAAATAGGTTTAACAAGAGATTATGAATGTTATCGGGGATCTAAAAGGAGAGATTTAAAGCCTAAAAGAGTAGGCATGCATGATGGATTGAGTTAAAAAGGTTGAAATCCCATAGAAGGACATGGATGACTTAAAGGAGTTATGTTGAATGTTGCATTAGGAGAACATCATCCTTTTGTTAGAAGATTGTTCGAGAGAAAAAGTACCATGCGGTGGTGCTGAGTGTGAGGGAAGATACTTCATGAAAATATGCCCCCACATAATCATGAGTATGATAAGGATATTAAACTGAATGCAATCATATACGGATGAATTTTGAGAAAAATTATGATAGATACATGTGTGAAGGTTAATGTACTAACATTGGATGCATGGAATCAAATGGGAAGACCGCCATTGCAGCCTTCTTCGAATGTGTTGCACATGTTAAAAAGAACTAGGGATAATCCTATTGGAGTACCAAAGGATGCAACCGCTACAATTCAAGGTACTAGTTTACTAGGGAATTTGAATTATTGGAGTTATCTAAAGTAAATAGTTTCCAAACATTACTTCAGAGACTATGGTGTTATGAAAATAATGTAGATTTGTGCTTAAAAAAGGGGTACATTAGCTTTGGGAACAAGGAAGATCTCATCATTATACCTTTGACAAATGTAAATACTGCTTCGTATGTTGAGCCCTTAAGAGAAGAGGATTTGAATAGGATATATGCGTGCACGATTAGATACCTCAATGTAACTGAGCCATCTAAGGAAGGAGTGATACAGTAGGATGATGCTTAGTTAGTTAGTGATACCACAAGTATTTCTTGAGATAATTGGGTGCATGGAACTTATGAATTAGTTGGAAAAGAGATTAAGAAAACAATTACCGACATGATTAGACTGATCATAGTTCAGTGCTTAAGTTACAACCAAGTGCCTCGGTGCACTGATGAAGGGAACCCTAATGTATTTCTCTGTTCCATGGAAGCTCAGTGGAAGAATGAAGGAGAAAATAAATATGCTTGTATATAATTTTCATGGGACAACATCGCATTGGTGGACTACTCACAGAGGAAACTGACTAGAATGACAAGAAGTGAAAATCATGTTTTCTACTAGGTTCCTAAGGAAAAATGTGCCTTCTCATATATGTGAATTCCAAGGTAAGTCACTTGCCTCACATCACGTCTGGGATTGTGAGAGATTATGGATAGAGGGACAGGTGGCCTTAGCACCATCACTTTGGGTGTATAAGTTCTAATCCACTTTAAGCAGTTGCACATGTGCATGGTATGTCCATGCAAAGTTGATAAGGGAAACATCAAATTTGTAGGAGATGACCTCAGGTATGATCCGTACTTTTGATTATTTTTATACTAAGCCTCCGGTTAATGAAGAACTATAGATTATGGAACACCTTACTTTGGGGATAGTGCGGAAGTTAAGGAACTCCTATTAGACATGGTTAGAGAGATTGATCTAGAGGTGCACCTTGACCTTGAAGAGACATAAGAAGAAGGAATGGTCAGCACCTGGGAAGAAAAATAAAAGGGTAAACTGGTATGTATGATAAATGATGAGGATAATAATCTGGATGCTAACCACACTGAAGGTATGCATGAGGTGATGGATACAATAGATGTGAAGACACACATATATAAAGATCCTATAAAAACGAAGAAGGTTAACATTAGAACAGATACATAGTGTAAAGAGGCCATTATTGGTGATTACTTATCAGACCAGGAAGTGGCTAAGATTATCGAACTCCTGTGTGACTTCTAAGACTTATTTCCTTGGGGATATCATGAATTAAAGGGGGTACACCCTTCTTTAGGGGAGATGATAATAAAACTTAAAGAAGGTGTGCATCCAGTTAGGAAGAGGCCTTATAGGGTGAATCCTAATTTGCATGTCAAGGTAAAGGAAGAAATTGATAAAATGATCAAGTATGGAATAGTTGAGCCTATTGAGGAATATGAGTGGGTTAGCCCCATGCTCATCATTATTAAAAAGGATGGGAGGATACAAATTTGTGTGCAATAAAAAGAGTTAAATGCTTCATGGGGTATTTATCCTTTCCCTACCCCATTTATAGAGGATATCCTTGAGGGATTTTCAGGGCACGGGATATAATCCTTTCCATATGGGTTATACAATTATCATCAAGTGCACATAGCGAAGGAAGATCAACAAAAAAAACCTTTCATAACTGAGTGGGGAGGTTTTGCATACACATTGATTCCCTTTGGACTAAATAATGCGTTAGTAGTGTTCTCGTGCATAGTGATACATGATTTTTAGGATTTCATTCATCAGTTTTTGTAGGTGTATCTAGATGATTGGATAGTTTATGGCTTAATCAAGGACAATTGTGATAATTTAAGGCTTATGTTTGAGAGGCAGAGGCAGTTGAACATATCTCTTAATATCAAGAAGTGCATCTTTGCAACACCTTTTGGCACTTAGGAATATTATTTGTAAAGAAGGTCTATTGGTAGATCCAAAAAGATAGTTCTAATCTTGGGTTTAGAAGAACCCAATAATCAAAGTGAAGTGCATGGATTTTTGGTACATACAGGGTATTAGAGGAAATTCGTTAAGGGCTATGAAAATATTTATATGCCCTTAGAGGAATTGTTGAAGGATAAATGAAAATTCTATTGGGATGACACACAACAATATGAATTTGAAAAATTGAATAAAATCTTATTACTGCACCTATTTTGTGATTTCCTTCATGGGACAAACCCTGTCATGTTCATGTAGACGCTTCTGGTGTGGAAATTGTTGTAGTGTTGGCACAACTAGGAGAATGAATTATAGACCACCCCAATTGTTTTACGAGTAGGAAGTTGGTGCTAATGGAGTATAATTATACAACTTCTGAGCATGAGGATTTATACATGATCTACGATTTGCACAAATTAAGACAATACTTAATGGTAACACTATTTATCTTTTTTATAGATCATATGATAGTTAAGTATTTGGTCAACAAGCCTATCTTGTAAGGGTGCATTTGCAGGTGGATACTAATATTTTAGGAGTTTCAGTTTACAATGGTTGTGAAACCTAGAAAATAAAATTCAAGGCATGACTATTTGTCAAGAATCAATTCTAGTGAGGATGCGTAAAGCATTTAATACACAATTCCTAATACACATATTTTTAAGGTTAAATCATACACCCGCAGATTTAGAGGATATTGCAGTATAATTGCACACTGGATAGGTGCCTGATGGAATGAAGACATTATAAAAGAAACATCTTGCAATACACATGACACTTTACTATGTGATAGGCATAGATTTGTATAAGCTAGGCCATGATGATGTTTTACATTGATGTTTTCTGGAGCATAAGAGTGAGGCTCTTATGTAAGAAGCTCATGGTGGAATTGCAGGAGGTCATTACGTTGGGGATGCCACCATGTGCAAGATTCTGATGGCTGGCCTTTAGTGGGAAACTTTTTACAAAGATATTAAAGAATATGTAAAGGCATGTGACCATTTTTAGTGCCTTGGGAAGCCTGAGACTAGAGATGTTTGCCTTTGAGGCCTATTAAAAGTGCTAAACATTTTGAGAAATGGGCTATTGAATTTTTAGGTTCTATATCCCCACCTGCATGAAGGATTGGCACATGCTATATTATAACTTGTATAGACTATTTAACAAGGTTGAAAGAAGCAACACCTACTAAATATTTCACAGCATCTATACCAACAATATTTTTTATGGGAAAACATTATCAGAAGGTATGAATGTCCATTGAGTTTAACAAGTGATAGGGGAACTCATTTTTTAAGTAAGACCATAAAATTATTTTGGCTGAGTTTATGGCGGCACACTATAAAACTACACCCTATCACCCACAGGACAATAGTACTCCTGAAGCTTTCAACAAGATTCTGGGACAAACACTAACAAAAATCTTTGATGTTGGAAGAAAAGACTGGGATGATAAAGTATCTGTTATACTTTGGGCATATAAAACAAATTATAAAAGGTTGAATAAGGCCACACCCTTTCCATTGGTTTTTGGTGTAGAGGTGGAATTTCCTGTTGAATTTATGTTACCCTCCCTGCATATTACACGCACAGGAGGACTAGATGATGAACAAGTTATTGAGGAGCGCACAGAAAAATTGATGCAATTAAATGAATGTTGCGCTATTTACTGATGGAGCTAGGAGATTGAGAAGGAGAGACAAAAGGTCTAACATGATAGGAACATAAGGAACAAATAATTTGAAGTAGGAAATATGGTTCTTCTATATGATTCAAAGTTTTCACGCCACCCAGGGAAATTGAAAGTACATTGATTGGGACCTTTTGTAGTAATAAAGATACTTGAATTAGGAACTTTCCAGTTAAAGGTGCTGGATGGAACTTTATTTCTTGGTTACTTCAATGGGAGTAGGCTAAATCCCTACTGTAAATAAGGCCTCTTGGTGTTTTTAATAAGACAATATTTCCACTTATATTAGATTATTATTTTATGTGTTTCCTTTCATCATTATTATGCTTTGTCAATTTAGTTCAACGTTTTGTGTAATAAGTGCACTTGCGCAAAATAAGCTTAATACTATCTTTTGAGTTTATGCACATGTGACTACACATACATTTAGTGTGGGGTGGAGCAGATACAAGAAAAATGGATTTAGTTGACATAAGATTCAAAGTGCAACTTGTCATATAGGTACATAAATGGGTTGGAGCATGGACATCTTCTGAAAAATTGGTACGCATAGAAGAAAGATGTTACAGGTGCTCAGATTGAAGGTGTTTTAAGAAATTTTTCTTAGATTTAAGATCATGTGTAGATGGATGATCACACAGTGTAACGTGAGGTAGGAAGTATCATGGGAAACTACTTAGTATGAGGTACAAAGGTTTATTTACTTTGGCACATAGAGGTACGTGAAGGAGGTATGTGGCTAAGAAGAAGTAGGCGCACTAGAAGGGTTATGATTGGGGAAAAAAAAGAAAAGTGTGGAAAAAATGTAAAAGTGTAATTAAAGCTACGTACAGTGGTAGGTAAGGAGTAATTAATGCACAAAAATTTACAAAATCTATAAAAGAGTTGTTTACGGGTTTATTTTTACCTTGCTTGTTTTGAGTTTTCAAGCTATGAAGTCTGATCAAGCGCGAACTATGAGTGAAAATGAGTAAAGCAATGAACTAGTTGTTATTTGGACACAAGCATAATAAAGATCCATTAGAACAGTGTTTGAGCTAGTAGAAAGTGTATGGAAGGAAGGTTTGCGGAGCTAGGGTTTGAAGAGAACAAAATTAAAACTAGGACACACTAGGGCATGTAGATTTGGAGTTACAAAGGTCGAACAAGCACAAGGAAACATTGTAAAAATTGCAATGGCACCCAAGAGATCACTTGGAGAGACCACACGAGGAAAGAAGTAGGATAAAATAGAGGTGGAAGTTGAAGACACACCTGAAAGTTGGTTTTCAAAGAGGCAATATCTTGAAGTAGTCATCATGGGATGTGATTGGGAATCCCATATTAGGAAAATAAGGGTGAGTAATTACAATCAACACACCACAGAGAACAAGGATGAAATGGATAAAGAACTGGTAAAGAAGACAAATTTAAGAACAGAGGATGAAAAACACATTTATGATGATGAGAGGAAGAAGACTTTGGAGAAAGTGAGAGTCGTGAAAATTTATGAGTTGCCTTATTTTAGAAAACTAGAGAAACTTTACCAGTGGATAATGTCCAGACTCCATGAAGACATTTTCTACTTTGCTAGAAGGTGGGTACGCCTCACCACACCCTTGATCAGGAAATTGACATGCCTGAGGATTTCATGGATTTAAAGTATGAGTGAATTAGATGAAGAAGTGGGTGTGGAGGAAACCTCTATTGAGATGGCATACATAAAGGGAGGGCATGTAATAGACATTGCAAAATTGGATGATCATCCTGTGGTCAAAATTTCTGCACACCTCTGTAACAAGTTCAATAATCAAGAGTGTTAGGGCTAGGTAAATAGGAAATGGCTCCATATTGAGAAGAAAATGGCAGAGGGAACTATTTATAATTTGTCTCCATTTATAGAAAAAAACTATTATTGAGGAGGCACACAAAGGATATAAGATCAATTTTGGCACCATCCTATTATCTATTGTATTTGTGGATATTGGGGTCCTGGATGGCCCTAAAGATAAAATATGGAAGTTTCCCAAGGAGAAGAAGTCACTTGTAGAGAGGTTTATTAAATATAACTATGAAGGCACTATGAGTGGCCCTTACAAGTAAAGGATGGAGCTTTGGTATAGGTGCATGCCCGAGGATTTTAAACTTAAACGAAGAATACCCAAGGATTTACCTACCATAGTGGACAAGAAGGCATAGGTTCTACATGCACAGTACCCAGATCATGTCCATTAGAATGAGGTGTATCAGGAAACCATGGAGGTTCTCATAAATATTCAGGGTGAAATACAATGTTTAAAGGAGCAATCATGGAATATGGAGCAAAAGAAAGCAACAGGTACGATCCAATATGATATTGATGATTTGAAGGAGGTGTGCAAAATGTTCCACTAGGAGAATATCATTCCATTATTAGGAAATTGGATAAAGGGAAACACTCCATGCGCAAGTACTGATACTAGATAATAGATCCTACATGCAAATATCCCTCCTCATAGCTTAGAATATGACAAGGAAATCAGTCTGAATGTTTGTGTAGATGGATGGATTTTGAGTAATATATTGATTAATATAGGCATAGAAGTTAATGTTCTTACTTTAGATGCATGGGTATAGATGGGGAGACCACCATTACAACCATCTTCTAATGTATTGTTACAGCCATTAGAGACCATTTCTGGTCAAGCAACCAATGCTAGATATTGGTTATGGACTGATGTCGGTTGGGTAACCAGTGTCGATAGGGGAAATTTGGAAATAATATTAAAAATGGGGTTTTCGGCACTCTCTTTGATTGAACAGTGAGGGATGGGAGTTTAGGTGATGTTGTGGGATTATTCTAAGGACTCAGAGGTATAAATATAGAGGTTCAGGAAATGTATGATGGGTAAACAGAAATATAGTTAGATAGAAGTGGTACGAGAGAGATCTAGGTGAGGTAGAATAAGAAATGAAATAGATAGCTAATAAAAACAACTAATATATTGAAAATGAAAAGGAAGAAACAATACTTACTTGGTGAATGTAGGTAGAAAGAAGATGGTGGTGAGGGTTGTGAAGAAAGGTGGTCCTGAATGAATGCAATATCAGTTGGAAGGCAAGATGCTTCTTGGAGAGTGTACTGGAGTTCTGGATCAATCCATGGATGGTTAGTATGGTCTCTGAATGCTGCGAGGATCTTTGGTATATCACACATTCAATAGAAAACTCATGTACAAGAATTTTAGGTCACAAAAGGTAGATGACAAGATTCAAAACTTGATCAATGAGTTAAGATTTTTTATTTAACCTAACTGATGGTGGTTAGGAGACCAACGCTGGAAGAGGAATAACTATCATTGGTTAATGAGAATTTGTCTAATTTTCCAAAAATAGGGTTTTTATCCCAAATTTGTTGTGTTCTTTGGATTAGTTCAGTTTTGGATTGTTGAATGCCATCAATTAGAGTGTGGAATTAGTTAGAGGATTAATAGGTCATGAGTAGTTAGGGTTAGAAAGAGTCCCAGTTGTTTAGGATAAGTGGGGAATTGGTCTAGGTTCATTAATAGGCTAAGAATAAGTCTAGGATGAGGTGGAAAGGAAAGCTGGATAAGTGAGGTGGCTAGGTGAGTTAGGTAATTAAATTAATTGTGATAATTAAATTAATTACAATGTGTGCAAGTGGGCATGGTAGGGGAATACTATTAAATTAATTATTAAAAGGTGATTAAAAGTGTTATGACCAAATTTTAGGTGTCTACATTACGAGGAGCCTAGAATTCATCATTTCAACGCATATCATTATGAGATATTTGGAAGTTGAGTGAAGAGTCAAGTGTAACCTCATACCCATCTTACATGGTTATGGATTGAGCCAAGATGTCAAGACTTAGCTCAGAATTTTCCATGCCTTCTGTTGCTTCTAAGATTTCTTGTACGGAATTCCTTTTTGGTATTGCCAAAATCTCATCTATGCATTCATTTGAAAAATATTCATTCAGAAATTCCAAGAAACCATTAGGAGGAATTACTTCATTGTCTTGAGGCTCGTGACATTTTTCTACTTCTTTGTAGAGGAGGGCCTCAAATTTAAAGACCTTGAAAATTTGGGTCTCAATTTTTTTAACCCATAGAGAATCTTCTTCTTCAAATGGAAATGAGAAACTTCATTTTCATCAGTACCTCCATCATAAACTGGCTCAGGGGGACATTATATTCTTCACTTTTGTTTGCTTTTTCATGACCGATTAATGAATTAGTTGAGAAACTAGAACTAGATTCACACTTCTCTTGTAAATTGATAGCTTGCATCAGGAGTTCAAAATTGAGCTCAAGGTCGTTTATTTCTTCTGAAACTCTTAAAAGTTTTTACAAAGAGTTTTATTTCAAACATTTCGACATAAGTTGAATTTTTTGCTTCATGGATGACATGATTGAGAACATTTTCATCTCAAAATGGTAATGTGATATCTCATCATCATGAGTAAACACATAAACTAATTTCTCAGCTTGGGATTCATCAAGTACCACTTTAACCTCCTCATGATTCTCATTAACTGAAAACTTAGGGATACCCTCTTGCATCTCAAATTTACTCAACGATTCTTCAATATCCATGCCTACTCAAGAAGGGATGTTTTTTCATATCATAACGGGGATCTCGTTTTCCTCTTTAGTTGTCACAAAATGATTGAACCTCCTAATATTATGGTATAGAATGTTAGCTCCTGGATTTCTTATTTTTTACACCGCGTACGTCATTTTATTCTCTAGAAGTAATATTTCCATGTATCCATTCACAAGAATATTTGTGGATGACCAATTCATCTGGATTTTACCTCCTAATTGTTGGCAGAAGCATCTACTCAATAATATTCCAAATGAAGTCAGAATTTCCGCTACCAAAATCGTCAATGAAACTTTCTTGTACGGAAATTTGGTGAGGGCCACCCATGCGTATTTGATATTCCCTACAAGTGGGACTTAGTTTTATTCCATGGAGTAAAAAGAGCCACCAGGATAATTTACGGTGATTTTGAGAGCTTTGGAAACCTTCATAGACATTACATCGTTAGAGGCACCTGAATCTATTATGTAGTTATTCAATATGTATTCTCCAACGAGGAGGGAGACGTAAAAATTATCAACCTTATTGGTCTTAGACATGATCAAAGAAAGTGTGTTTTGTGATGGAGCTGTAGGTGGGTTTGGTAGTATTCCTTTAGAACTAGGAGTCACAACATTGGGTTTTGAATTGCCACTCCTAATATTCCAGAAAAATATCTCAAATTGTTCAGGGTGAGTCTGTAAATATTTAGTTTCAGAAATCTTCACTTTGGTTCTGTTCACATGTTCTATGATGTTAGATGTGAACAAGGGAGATGAAGATACTTATTTGGGAGTTAGGATAGGCTTGGAAGTAGGGGTAGATGTTTTTGGGAATGAAGGATATTTTAAAAGGTACACTAGGAACTTTTGAAGTGCTAGATTTTAGAAGAGTGGATTTAGAGTTAAAAGAGGAATTGGAATATTTACTTAGAATTACAGAGGCCCTCTTACTTGTGACAGGATCAGGTTTCTCCAATGTGGAATCCATGTAAGGTGGAAGTGGATATCGTTGACTGATTATTTTGTTTTACAGATTTTCTACAGGAGGATCTTCAATCTTCTTGTTTTTCACAAAATTTTAGGAGTAGGAGCCTTTCTTAGACTAAGAATGGGAGAACACCACACATGGGATACTAGGCATATCTATGTCATATTCATCATACTCACATATTATGATATGTGCATCCTTCTCTAATTCCTCAACCTCTAGAAAAGCATCATCTATGATTTCTTGTTCAAGCTCTTCTTCATATTCTTGAATCATAAAAATTTCATTGATAGGTGGGGCCACCAAGGAAAGCATTTAGGGTGCTCCAGTAATAGGATTTCTTTGAGGAGATATTCATTTGAAAATTTCCCTCTTCAATGATTTTATTTCATTTGCCATTTTTTTATAGCAATGGATATGTTCTCTCGTCTTTTGGATGTTGAGATTTACCCTTTAAAGGGTTCTTGATCTTCCTAGAATTGATGAGGCCATATTAAAATTTTATGGTGATTAGTTATGCTTGTGTGAGATCTCTTGGTTGGACCCTCCAGAGAAATAATCCTACCCAGGGTTCATTTTAAGACACCTCTATAAAATTGTAGGTGGAAAATACCTGGCGAATATCCCTGGAACCAGTTTCAACGAAAGGTGAATTTGACAGTATTCCAAAACGAAAATTTTGCCTATTTTTTTCATGGCTCCATCATTGACGTGCGACAACAAGATGTCAATAATCACTCCTGATGTGCATCATTGGCTCCAATTGACGCACGTCACTGACTACAATTGACGTGAGTCATTGGCTCCAATTGACGTGCGTCACTGGCTCCAATTGACACGCATCACTGGCTCCAATTGACGCACGTCACTGGCTCCAATTGACGCATGTCACTGGCTCTAATTGGCATGCGTCACTGGCTCATATTGACGTACGTCACTAGCTCATATTGACACGCGTCACTGGCTCATATTAACGGGTGTCACTGGTTCCTCTTGACGTGCGTCACTGTCTCCTATTGACGTGCGTCACTGGATCCTAGTGATGTGCATCGCTGGCTCCTACTGACGTGCATCAATTGAAGCCATTGACGCTTGATTTAGCCTATAAATACCCTTCAACCGTTCATTTTCTCGTTTTCACCCTCCCGCTCTTGAATTTTTGCAGGTCTCAATCATTGTCAAAGACACAAGTACAACTATAATGTCGACTTCACATGCTTCCCAACTGCAAGTTCAACAAAAAAATCAAGAGAATCCAATTCAATCGATTTCCAAGATCAACTACAGGAATCCCTTATGCCCTCACATCCATACTATTTTAAATATGTCTTCAGAATATAAAGATTTGATGGATGCGTGTTAATTTATAGGGCTCGTTAATATGCCCCATTTCGAAACAGATCCAGATATTTTGAATTACCTTCTGTCATCCTACAATTCAGAGGACGACATTTTTTATGTGACTCTGAACGATGGCCAAATGTTCCAATTCAGTATCAAAGCAAATGACATCCATTGGTTTACGGGCCATCCGTTCAAAAATTTACCAATTGTTACAACCAAGGCAACACTCGTGGAAGAAGACAAGAAATTTCTCAAATCAACTTTCGGTTTCCATGTTGATTGTAAGTATAATTCGTTTTAATTCATATTTTTTATTCTGTTTTTTATTTTGATACAATTAGCTGTTATAAATTTATAGTAATTTTCACTCTTTCACATTTGCAGCCCATGTCAATAAATCCAGGCGTGGTGTGGATACACAATCAATTGCACACCACTTTCTTGCTGCACTTATTTCATTTTTTCAATCCAGAATTGTTTTGCAGGGTCGCCAAACTGATATACCAAATTGGGCCATTGCATACATTGTTGTCACTATCTCAAAACAAAAATTTGATTGGTGCACATATCTATCCAAAAAAATAAGAATTGACATAAAAAATTCAAAAATTTCAGAAAAACCTTTCATTTATTCAACAAACTATCTCCTCGGCCTTTATTTTGAGGCACTTTTAAATTTAAAAGATAAAAAAATTCCTACTTGCACTGATGAGGAGTTGATGAAGTTGTCAATTCTGTTTAAAGATCAACAGGTATAAACTATTTAGTTTGTAATTGTATTTCAATTTTTGACATTACAATGCACATTTATTAAAACTTAAATTTTAATGTTTTGCAGAGAAGATATCTTGAAGCCCTTCCCCGAAAAAAGGCGTTATTGAGAGGAAGAGGCCAACAACACGCTGAGGCTTTGGGGGACTCCCAATCTAAAATGAAAGCTCACTCCTCTCCAAACCCTCAACAGTTTGAACTCGTTAAATGCAAGAGAAGTAATACCTTCTCATATATTATTACAAATTCCAAAGTTGCATATTTATTTTTCAATTTAAATTTTAACCAAATGAATTGACAACATTTAATATTGATGAATTGCAGGGACTTTGGAACATACACCTGTTTCACAAACTCAACCTTCTTCCCCAACTCACTCCGTACATTCGCATGCATTCATATCTTTTGAACAGACACTGAGTACAACTCCTACAAGGCCACCCGTAGCACCGAGAAAAACAACCCATCAATAACAAGGTACAACTCTTCAATAGTACGTTTAATTTCGATTTTTTTGACTTTATGAATTGTTTTCCTATTTTTTCATTTTTTTCTTGTAATTTTCAGCACATGTCAGTCCTGATCAAACCGTGGCACCGACACCCACTCAACCAATAATTTTTAAAATGCCAACCAGAGGAACAGTGAAAAAGAACATTGGTAAACACATGCCTTTTGCTCCGGCCCCTAGTGGGACACTAAACATTGCCTCCTCCTTTCAAATTCCAACTCTCTCACTTGGTGGCTTGCCCAGTGCAACGGGCATATCTGTTTTGAACAATATAAATTTAGATGAAGATTATTTGGGCATTGATAGCAATGACCCAACTAGTTTTTTCGATACCCGCGAGATGATTCAAGGCCAGCAGGTATACTTCAAATTTCAATTTAAATATGCTTTACAATTTTGAATTACATTTCGATTTAAATTTATTTATCTAAATCTTGGTTAATTTTTTCACAAACAGGATCAGCCCACCCAAAGGCAGAAACACGTAGCAGTTTATCTTGGTGAAAGCCCCCATACTTCTCCAGCAAGATCGTCTTCATCAGATTCAGATAGTGAACAGTTCCCACCTTTTCCTTTGGAGAACTTAATTGGTTATGATTGTCAATCCCATGTCAGTCAGTTTATTCTTCCTCATATCAAACAACTTATAGAATGGGAGAGAAGGGATAAAGTTCTTATCAATGAGATTATTAGTCATTATGAAAATTATTGGCAACGGGATAGTTTATACTCTGCAGTCCAGAATCAACCTGCGAAGATGGATTCCTTACTTACCCAAGTAAGAAGTGGGACCGTCACATATAACAACAACTATAAAGATGACATTTTAGATAAGGCATTAAACAAATTGGAAAATATTAGTGCCGAGGCCTAGACATATTTTAACAAATGGTCCAAGGACAAGGATTTGGTAGCAATCGCAAATGCTGAAAGAGATAGAGCGGTTGTAAGTACTATTACATTCATGCAATCATTCTTGTTAATTTGAAATTTTCATTTTTTAGTAATATTTTGAATTGGCATTACTCTTTTTGTGCAGTTGAAATATGAAAATTTGAAGAGTCAGGCAAAGGTTTTGCAAGTTCACTTGGAAATAGCAAAGAACAGCTTATCCGTAGCAAAAAATTTGAAGCAAAATATTGTTTTGGTTAACAAACAAAACAATACACTAAAGCAGATAATTAAAGAGCATGGTTTCAACCCTAACATATTATTCAAAACTAAAGCAACAACTGATCCAAATTTGCTATCGCAGGGAGATGCGACAAATCAGGAAGAAAGAATTTGAAAAAAAATCTAGATAGTGCTACAGAAGATCTTATAAGTTCAGGGGTTATTTTTGGTGTTGGGGAAAGAGGTACAGCCACAGTTGAAGAAGCCGTTGGGGAAGAGAGTAGAGGAGTAGAATTGGATACAGAAAAAGAGGGTTTTGAAAATTAGAAACTTTTATTATTGAGGAAACTTTAAATATTGAATTTGAAAACTTCTACTATTGAGTATGTACTATGGTATTTGAATTTAATTATATGGATTTATATACAGTCTTTAATTTTAATTGCATTAGATGGTGATTATCATGAATTATATGTATGTTTCTTGTTTACTTGCATTGTCATGAATTATATGTGGACGTAGATGATGAATGATGATAATTGATAATTAATGATAGATGATGCTGAAAGACGATGAATGACAATAATGATATGATATATATGGATGATGATCAATTTAATGTGGACGTAGATTTATCATCAAGCACAGTAATTCTTCTTCTCTAGACTTTTGTAATTCTTCTTCTCTAGAATGGATATATATGATAAATAAATGGAATGTGTTATAATGGATATAGATGACATTAATGATTAGAATGGATATAGATGACATTAGAACGAATAAAATTGTAATGATATGATTATGAATTATTTTAAAAAAACTGAATTGTTTTAATAAATTTAAATTAGATAAATAATTGTGTTAATAATAATTGTAGTGTCAGGAGTCAGGCTATGATAATGATATGTTGATGATATGATATATATGGATGATGAGGAATTTTATGTGGACTTATATTTAAAATTGTATAATGTATTGTTTATCCCACAGTTAAAAAAATATATCAAAGGATTTTGCACATATAAAAAATAAATTAAATATAATTCTAAGAAATCAAGAAAGAATCATCACTGGCAAGAAATTAAACATAATTACAAATATGATAGGGTTTAGCTTACCTCTTGTGTATTAGATTGCTATGAAATCATCAAGGGTAACGTGCTATGAAATCATCAAGGGTAAGCATATTAGATTGCTGTGAAATCTTGCGTATATGATAGGGTTTGTTTTACCTGACATTGTAGATAGAGGGGTGAGTTGCCTGACATTGTCAGTCCTGAGAAGTGCCAGCAACATCTTTAATTATATAGACCAACAATATCTTTAAATAAATGTAAATATATAGAATTAGACCTGTAACATCTTTAATGATAACAAGAGCTGAAAAAATGTAAAGTAACAAACAATAAGATTATGTTGAAGAAGATACCTATTTAAAATTGAAATCATCATCAGTAATGTGCTAGATCTTTGTATTAAAAAAATTCAACACAAAAATGGATTAGTAGATAGATGGGTGAGTTGCCTGACATTGTCAGTCTCGAGAAGTAACAGCTTCCTCGGACGGATGTCAACCCACGTTTTCAAAAAATAAAAATATTGTATTTAACTAAATGTAAATACATAGACCTGTAATATCTTTAATGATAACTAGAGTTGAAAAAAATGAATAGTAACAAATAATAAGATAAATAGTAATTTCAACGTTCC
The DNA here is from genome assembly GCA_019776745.2 of Taxus chinensis. NCBI lineage: Eukaryota > Viridiplantae > Streptophyta > Pinopsida > Cupressales > Taxaceae > Taxus > Taxus chinensis. The sequence goes on from CM034151.1 coordinate 859,132,134, forward strand.
TATCTTTTTGTAATGTCAACATTAAGAGGTAATTCAATTGTGATATTGCAATATGTGTATATAAGATTATTGAAAACATCAAATATAGAAACAAAAGTCCTAAATTGTGTAAGGATATAATATTCTATCAACACTAATTCCAGAAAGTATATAGCTTAAATTAGGATTAGGGTTAAAAATAATTCACCGTTCTACCAGATGTAGGGGTATAACGGTGATTTGAAACTGGATAAGGATGTTGTGCTGAGTGTCATAAATTTTCCTTTGAGATTTGGGATCCTAAAATCAGAGGAAATGTTCATCTATTTTGAACAAGTTTTCTTGATGAATGTGTCATAGGGCTACTGAATGTGTCCTTTGATACTAAGATATCTAATCTATATCTAACACATACTTCACACGTGTTTATTGATCTAGGATATGTGTATGAATATTTTCAACGACTCTTCTACAACTATAAATATCATCTCTTTGTATTTTAGACCTATTAGCCTAAAAAAGTGTTTCTAATTATATACATTAGATTTACCTCATCATTCCCCCTTCGATACCTATGAGTGCTAGAAATTATGCACCAAATACACCAAAACAGGATTAAACTACTTGTAGTTCTCCAAGTGTCATGGAAGAGTAGAGGTTAGAAAAGTGTAAATGAAGATGGAACCCTAATTTTATCCTCAAAAATTGGTAACATTTCTTGGCTTGTATGTAATTAAGGGATAGAGATATGTGATAAGGGTAAGAAGATAGATATAATAAAAATTGGATAACTCATGTATATGGTGACTTATGAAAATTAATTCTTGATCAATCAAATATAAGTTGACTAAGGTAATGTGTGAATTTGAAAAGATGACTATTGTAAGTATAAGGGGCTAGTTTATTGGAAATGTGAAAAATAATTAGAGGGTCATCCACATCTATTACAATATGATGGAGCACCAACACATTAAAAAACATTGATATAAAAATGCATCATCTTTGGTAGTTAATCTATCACAAGACTCTCAACCTTAAGTTTTTTCGAACAAAAAATTTGGTTTTAGACAACTTCATAAATCCCTTGCTTGAGGATCAATTTTTTCATCTTAGGAAAATTTTGGGAGTGAAGGAAATTTTCATTAAGGTGGGATAGTTCAGTGTTCCTCCTTCATTCCCTTTATTAAAGTACATATTAAGGGGGGATGTCAGTGTATTTAAATAACCATACACTAGTGTATATAATTAACGTGCACTTGTAATATTAGTTGTATTTTAGTATTTGGATAATTCACCCATTAGTGTACATTTATCCACATATATTAATAGGGAAGAGTATGAACCAATTTATTGACTTGATTATCTTCATTATTAATAGAAAAGTAAATTTTCCTTACAAGTTAACTACTCTCCAAGCCTAATAATAGCCTCAACTTGCTTTTATAAAATTATGGAGAGCTAGTGTTAGTGATCAATCTTGTGGAAGAGAGTTTTTATTACTATGAAGAATTCAAGCCATAACATCTTAATAAAATTGTGGTACTCATGATACTCTCAGTAAATTTGTGTTATGTCTTTACTTTAAGCTTTCATTAATTAATCATGTATACATGCTTGTGGGTGTTTGTTTTATGGTTGTTAACTATGATTTTAGAGAGTAAATTGTACATTAATAATCATCCCAAATATTTCAATTCAAATTTTCAATGATGACATCTTTGAAATGTGACACTTTCTTTTTTCTTGTCAATAGATTCATCAAACTCGATGTTGTCTTCTATAGAATGTGACGTGCGACAACAAGACGTCAATAATCACTCCTGACATGTGTCAATGGAATGTCAATGGGCTTGACTAACGTGCATCACTGGCTTCTATTGGCACGCGTCACTGGATTCTACTGACACACGTCACTGGCTCCTATTGACGCGTGTCACTGGCTCCTATTGACGCGCGTCACTGGCTCCTATTGATGGGCGTCACTGGCTCTTATTGACGTGCATCACGGGATCCTATTGACACACGTCACTGGCTCCTATTGACACACGTCACTGGATCCTATTGACGCACGTCATTGGCTCCTATTGACGTGCGTCACTGGCTGTTATTGACGCGCGTCACTGGATCCTATTGACACGCGACAGCTAGGACTATTGTCGCGCATCAGATAAGACCTTTGACGTGCGTCAATTAAAGCCATTGACACCTGATTTAGCCTATAAATACCCTTCAACCAGTCATTTTCTCATTTTCACCTTCCCGCTCTTGAATTTTTGTAGGTCTCAATCGTTGTCAAAGACGCAAGTACAACTATAATGTCGAATTCACATGCTTCCCAACTACAAGTTCAACAAAAAATCTAGAGAATCCAATTTAATTGATTTCCAAGATCAATTACAGGAATCCCTTATGCCCTCACATCCATAATGTTTTAAAGATGTCTTCAGAATATAAAGATTTGATGGATGCGTGTGTATTTACAAGGCTCGTTAATATGCCCCATTTCGAAACAGATCCGGATATTTTGAATTACCTTTTGTCATCCTAAAATTCAGAGGATGGCATTTTTTATGTGACTCTGAATGATGGCCGAATGTTCCAATTCAGTATCGAAGCAAATGACATCCATCGGTTTACGGGCCTTCCATTCAAAAATTTACCAATTGTTACAACCAAGGCAACACTCGTGGAAGAAGACAAGAAATTTCTCGAATCAACGTTGGGTTTCCATGTTGATTGTAAGTATAATTCATTTTAATTCATATTTTTTATTCTGATACAATTTGCTGTTCTAAATTTATAGTAATTTTCACTGTTTCGCATTTGCAACCCATTTCAATAAATCCAGGCGTGGTGTCTAAGATGTATCATTTCTGAGTACATGTAATTTTTGCAATGCTAGGGTCTAAGATGAGCTTTGTAACTTTGTTTGACCTGATGAGTGCAGTGGAAAAGTGTGTACTTGAAAGTATACTGGCGTGGGAAGAGTTTAAACAAAAAAAATATCTTAAGAAAACTGATGGAACCAAGAAGGGGAAATTAATTGATGTTCCCAAACTTGATGATGCAAATCAAGTAGGGGGAACAATTCTGATCAATTTACTTTAATATTAACAGAGGGTGACTCAGCCAAGGATCTTGCTATAAGTGTTTGTGCCTTGAATCAGGGAAATGTGAATACTGAATTTGGTAGTATTGTGACATGTTTCGACATCACTTTCCAATTTAATTTTTTGTTATTTTAGTTATCTTTATCCTATCAGGTGGCAGGAATATCTGTTGTTGGTCAAGATTATTATGGCGTGTTTCCTCTCAGAGGTAAGCTGCTCAATATCAGGGAAGCTACCACTCACCAACAAATGGAGAATAAAGAGATAGTAAATATAAAAAAAAATCCTTGGTCTATAGGAAGATAAAATATATGACAACATTAAATCTTTAAGATATGGCCATCTGATGATAATGACAGACCAGGTACATGATCTTTGTCTAGCGCTGTTTAGTTTTTGCTTAATTCTGACACATCCTTTCTAGTGAGATCCTTTTTGACTTGTCCTTTGTCTCTTAAAGGACCATGATGGTTCCCACATCAAAGGATTGCTGATCAATTTCATACACCATAACTGGCCATCACTGCTTAAAATTCCTTCATTTGTTATGGAATTTATCACTCCTATTGTCACCGTAAATGTTCCCCCTGTATTTGGTTGAGTGTATTGAGACTCTTTATATTTGTTTTTAAGCCTCCAGAGGTTATGTATCTCCATGTCTAATTTTGGCACATGTTGATGTAGGCAACTCACAAAAATGGAAATGTGTTATCTTTTTACACCATTCCTGAGTATGAAGCTTGGAGAGAATCATTGAGTGGATTGATAACTGGCTGGACCATAAAGTACTACAAAGTAATGCTAGTTTGTTTTCTCTTTATATGTTTTTAAGTTCTGGTTTTGTTCACTTGCTCATTAGTTATCACTTGTTGCTTGGACCATACAGGGTTTGGGCACAAGTACTTCTAAAGAGGGCAAGGAGTATTTCATAGATCTGGACAAGCACAAAAAAGATTTTGTGTGGGTTGATGAGAAAGATGGAGATGCAATTGAGCTGTCCTTCAGCAGGAAGAAGATAGAGGCCAGAAAAAATTGGCTAAGACAATTTGAGGTAGTTAGGCTAGGGGAGCAAGGTGAAATGAAATCTGAATTAAAATGATATTCATTTCAACACTAACAAGTTAACAGTTGCCACCTTTTCCTTTGGAGAACTTAATTGGTTATGATTGTCAATCCCATGTCAGTGAGTTTATTCTTCCTCATATCAATTAGCTTATAGAATGGGAGAGAAGGGATAAGGTTCTTATCAATGAGATTATTAGTCGTTATGAAAATTATTGGCAACGGGATAGTTTATACGCTACAGCTGATCCAAATTTGTTGTCGCATGGAGATGCGACAAATCAAGAAGAAATAATTTTAAAAAATCTGGACAGTGTTGCAGAAGATCTTATAAGTTCAGGGGTTATTTTTGGTGTTGAGGAAAGAGGTACAACCATAGTGGAAGAAGCCGTTGGGGAAGAGAGCAGAGGAGTAGAATTGGATAAAGAAAAAGAGGGTTTTGAAAACTAGAAACTTTTATTATTGAGGAAACTTTAAATATTGAATTTGAAAAATTCTACTATTGAGTATGTACTATGGTATTTGAATTTAATTATATGGATTTATATACAATCTTTAATTTTAATTGCATTAGATGGTGATTATCATGAATTATATGTATGTTTCTTGTTTACTTGCATTGTCATGAATTGTATGTGGACGTAGATGATGAATGATGATAATTGATAATTAATGATAGATGATGATAAAAGACGATGAATGACGATAATGATATGATATATATGGACGATGATCAATTTAATGTGGACGTAGATTTATCATCAAGCACAGTAATTCTTCTTCTCTAGACTTTTGAACTTGTTTTAAGATAATTATTCTCTATACTTGTAACAATATGATCATAATGTCATTAGAATGGATAAAGATGATAAATAAATGGAATGTGTTATAATGGATATAAATGACATTAATGATTAGAATGGATATAGATGACATTAGAACAAATAGAATTGTGTTAATAATAATTGTAGTGTCAGGACTCAGGATATGATAATGATATGGTGATGATATGATATATATGGATGATGAGGAATTTTATGATATGATATATATAATTCTAAGAAATCTGTTAGCATAATTTAGCATAGGCATATTTATTGCATTTTATTGCATTGTCTTTTATTTAATAATGTGCAACATGTGCACTCTAGTCTAGTGACTTGCATTCAATATTGTTATGTTGGATAACATTCAATATTGGTATTAGTAGTAATTACATGTGCATGTGAGATGGGTCTTATCATCTCGTAGTTGGTGTCTGCTAGGGGTGTCATGTCTATCCATATGAGGCTGTCTAATATCTATAAATATTACAGCTCTTGCATTGTAATGTAAAATCTGATTTCATGATCAATAATATTTGTGAGGCTTTCGTCCCTCTTTGGTCATTGCAATCTTATTCTATTCTATCATTTTGGTATCTAAGCTATACCATTATTATCATTTGGTATCAGAGCAGGTTCTATCCAAGCAAGGTTAAAGAGGGAGCACTATTGGAGAGGATCTATTAGAGAAGAAGATTTGCATCAAAGGAGAGCCATTGAAGCATCCTGTCAGCCTCCATTCCTTCCAAGTATCCCTCAACTAAAATTTTACCTATCCACTTATTTGGAAGGTAAAATTTTTTTTATTAGTCATTGGCATAGCCAATTGATCTAACATATTGGTGGAATATTTCAGATTTGAAGATCTTTAGAAAAAAAGGAGAAAGTTCTTGAAAAAAATTGTAGATCTAAAAAAAAAGATTTGTAAAAAAAAAAAAGATCTTAAAAAAAAAGGAGAGAGATCTTGAAAAAAATAAATTTGTAGATCTAAAGATAAAAAAAAGATCAGATCTAAAAAAAAAAATCAGATCTGAAAGTGGAGGTGTGAAGAATTCGGGAGCAAAGGTTGAAGTAGTCCCGTCAACAAAATTCCAGCAGATAGCTCTTAGAAAAAGGGACATAAATTTTTCATACAGTATGTCGGATTGATGTACCATTTTTTTTTCTGGAAAGATAAGGAGGAGGCGCACAACTTTGCAGTTTACATCATCTTCAGATTCGGCTTCTACATATGATGAAAAGTCTGTACAAGTCGGATCATGTTTTTTTCTCAAAAAAAATCAGATCTAGTTGGTAATTTGGTAAGATCTCAAAAAATAAGATTCCGATTCTTCTGAAATTTTGTGGGGTTTCAAGAAAAACATTGTATGATGCTGCTGTCAAAATTTTAAAAAAACCTACATCACAGTTTGTGAAAAAAACTGAAAACAATATTCAGATTGTTTGTTTGGATCTTGGGAACAAACAGGTAAGCGGTTCGATTCCCACTCTCTCCATATTTTTTATTAAATTATTTTTTTTTTAGAAAATTTGGAGAAATTAACTAAATTTTGGGAGATTTCCAATATTTAGAAGCTTACCAAACACATTTAGAGCCACCACTAAATTTAGCGGAAAAATACCTATTGGGGGGTAAAAAAATATTTTTGGCCTAAAATTGTGTATTTTGTGATTCTAGACCCTTTTTTGTAAAGAGGGGGGACACAAAAATTTCATTTTGATATAATTTTGGAGCATGTTGCACTAATATTGGTGCATAAAGTGAAAAAAAAAAGTGTAAACTTTTTATTTTATGTTTGGTTCTATCACACGAGATCTTTGATCTCATAGCAGCGTTCGGTATATACGGTGCCTCTGGGAAGCGCTTACGGGTGATGCCGTCGCGACTACTACTGCACTTAACGCCTAACATAGCTGCCTAAACATTGTCTGGGAATCGACCCTATAAAATCGACGAGGAGTAATAAGGACACAATACACACACATTTGAGCCCTCCCATCTGTTTGTGCTTGCACAAACCCCTCTCTGTACTGTCTAAGTACCACGTACTAAATTCTTTCACGTGCATTAACACCTCTTTCCGTACTGACGGATATATTGAAAGGGTGATCTTCTTCCACGTATTGACGGGTATATCGAGAAGGGAGCGTATATAGAAAGATTTGGTATATCGGTCTCACTTTATATTGAGAGGGAGGACCATAAACCTAGAGTGATAAGAGCCTTACCCTTTGTCAAAAATTCAGAGTTTCAGAAATTCAGATTGTAGAAATGGGGTGCACAAGCACCAAAGTTCTTCTTGCCAGATTCACAACTGCTTAGAGGAGACAACTATGCTGCATGGAAACCGAAGATCAAGGTGTTACTTGAGTTTGAAGACCTATGGACAGTTGTAGATGGAAAAACAACAAGATCACTTGATGATGGAAGACAACAAGTTCAATTTGACAGGGCCAATCAAAAGGCCAAGTTGATAATCTTGTTTAGCGTAACAGATGATGTGCAACCCCACATTAGAGATGCCACATCAGCTAAGGATGCATGGGATAAGTTGAGCACAGTCTATGAGGCAAAAAATAAGAATGCCATCCTCAACCTACTATCACAACTGCATACTCTCAAGTTCAAGCACAATGAGAAGGTTGAAGTTTTTTTGAGACGAGTTGCTACTTTGAGGGCATCTTTATTGGCATTGGGAAAATAGATAAGTGATGAAGACCTCGTACCAATTGTGTTGCGAGCACTTCCTCCTTCCTACAAAATATTTGTGACGACTATCAATATGAGTGAACACACAGTCACCTTTGAGAAGTTGGTCAATCTACTCCAACAAGAAGAGACAATGAATAACAAAGATCATGAAGATGAGTAAGCACTATCTTCCAATCATAAAGGAAAGGGAAAATTTCAGTCCAATAACAAGAAGTCCCAACAAAATCAAAGTCAATGAGACAACATCAAGAAGTGTCCCATTTGCAATAGAGGGGAACATGACATCAAAGATTGTTGGTACAATTCCTACAAAAAGGGTTCATCAAGCAATTCAAAACCTAATAATCAACAGGGTAACAATAATTCAAATAAAGGGAAGTCCAACAACAACAACAATCAAGGGCAGAAAAATGGTAATTGGCAAAGAAAACCCAAACAACAAGGGTACAGTGCCGAACATGAGGATGATTCAGATGAAGAACACCACATGTATTCTACTCAATTTGATGAAGAAACCAAGTCCACACAAGATATCTGGTATGTTGACTCGGGTGTAACTCAACACATGACTGGATGCAAGGATTGGTTCTACACACTGCGTGACTCACCTAACAAGAACCATGTGTCTTTAGGTGATGACTCATCATACAGTGTCAAGGGGATTGGAAACATTTCACTACCTCTTGGAAAGCATGACTACAAAATCACAAATGTATTGTATGTACCTGGGTTGACTAAGAATTTTCTATTAGTTAGTCAACTCCTTGATCACAACTTGAAGTTGGATTTTGACAGTAATAATGGAGAAAAAGTGTGCTTGATAAGAGATAAGTCAAGAGGTTCCAAGATTGTAGCAAGAGCCTCCAATGTGGGATGCATGTTCTAACTTGATTTTTTCCACAAGGATGATCAAGCTCTAGTGGCCAAAGACACACAATCTGTAGAACTATGGCATCGTAGATATGGTCACATCAGTTTTGGCTATCTCCAAACACTTCAAAAGGGGCAACATGGTGAAAGGATTGCCTACACTCAAGCACAACAGTGACAAGTGTCACAATTGCCTAGCTGGAAAGCAACACAGAGTACCCTTCCAGAAGAACACATATAGAGCTAAGGGAAAGCTTGATTTGGTGCACACCGATCTTTGCGGGCCCATGCAACCAAGTCATTCTGGATGTCAATACTTCATGCTTTGTGTTGATGACTACTCAAGAAAGAAACAAGAGTCATTACAGGTAGTTCTATGAAGATGATTGATGCAACAAAGAAGGATTTTTAATTGATCGTTCGATGTGACAGATCTCAGGCAATGAGTTCATGCACTATTGTCTTGGGTTCGGAAGTATGGCACAAAAAAGAATCATATCTTTGTGTCGCAGTTGAAATACACCAAGACAATGCTCGAGAAATTCAAGATGATGGATTGCACTCCTATTGCTACACCTATGGAAGCGAGACTTCAGTTATCTCGTTTCGATCCATCACCACCGGTGAATGCAACTCTCTATCACCAGTTGATCGGGAGTCTCATTTACCTGACATATACTAGACTAGATATTATCACGCTAGTTGCTTTGCAGTCAGCTATTTATCACGCTTCATGCAAGAACCAAAAATATGTCATTGGAAAGCAACAAAGAGAATACTAAGATATCTAAATGGTATAGTTGACCTTGGTCTAGAGTACAAGAAGAACAAAAACTTCTTCTTGACAGGATATTCAGATTCAGATCATGCAGGAAACATGGATGATAGGAAGTCAACATCAGGCTTCGTCTTCTTTATGGGATCTGGACCGATATCATGGGGAAGCAAGAAATAGAACTGTGTTTCTCGCTCTTCTACAGAAGCAGAGTATCGAGCTGCAGGTGAAGCTGTTTATGAAGCAATATGGCTACGCCAAATACTGGAAGGAATTGGTCTACCACAACAGAAATCTACTCTAGTATATGTTGATAATGAAGGAGTTCTGAAGCTTGTTCGCAATCCAGTTATTTCATGAGAGAACCAAGCATATTGAAGTACAGGTTCATTTCATATGTGAGCATGTCTTGAAGCACAACATACAGCTCCAGCATTCTATCCTACAACTGAACAGACAGGTAGATGTTTTTCACTAAGTCACTTGCACGTGACAAATTCACACTGTTCAGAGAGTTCCTCTCCACTTCATTGGAAACTATGCAAAATTAAGGGGGGGAATGTTAGCATAATTTAGCATAGGCATATTTATTGCATTTTATTGCATTGTCTTTTAGTTAATAATGTGCAACATGTGCACTCTATTCTAGTGACTTGCATTCAATATTGTTATGTTGGATAACATTCAATATTGGTATTAGTAGTAATTACATGTGCATGTGAGATGGGTCTTATCATCTTGTAGTTGGTGTCTACTAGGGTGTCATGTCTATCCATATGAGGCTATCTAATATCTATAAATATTACAGCTCTTGCATTGTTATGTAATCTGATTTCATGATCAATAATATTTGTTAGGCTTCCGTCCCTCTCTGGTCATTGCAATCTTATTCTATTCTATCATTTGGTATCTAAGCTATACCATTATTATCAAAATCAAGAAAGAATCATCACTGGTAAGAAATTAAACATAATTGCAAATATGATAGGGTTTATCTTACCTCTTGCATATTAGATTGTTGTGAAATCATCAAGGGTAAGCGTATTAGATTGTTGTGAAATCTTGCGTATATGACAGGGTTTGTTTTACCTGAAATTGTAGATAGAGGGGTGAGTTGCCTGACATTTTCAGTCCTGAGAAGTGCCATCAACATCTTTAAATATATTGACCAACAATATCTTTAAATAAATGTAAATATATAGAATTAGACCTGTAACATCTTTAATGATAACAAGAGCTGAAAAAATGTAAAGTAACAAACAATAAGATTATGTTGAAGAAGATACCTATTTAAAATTGAAATCATCACCGGTAATGTGCTAGATCTTTGTCTTAAAAAAATTCAACACAAAAAATGGATTAGTAGATAGATGGGTGAGTTGCCTGACATTGTCAGTCCTGAGAAGTAATAGCTTCCTCGGACGGATGTTAACCCACATTTTCAAAAAATAAAAAGATTGTATTTAACTAAATGTAAATACATAGACCTGTAACATCTTTAATGATAACCAGAGCTGAAAAAAATGAATTGTAACAAACAATAAGATTAAGGGGAAAAAGATACCTCCTTAAAGTTGAAATCATCACTGCCACTGGTAATGAGCTAGATCTATGTTTTGAAAAAACCCAACACGAGAAATGGATTAGTAGATAGATGGGTGAATTACCTGACATTTTTAGTATATAGACCTGTAACATCTTTAATGATAAAGATAAAAGATAGATAAAGAAGATACCTATTTAAAGTTGAAACAATCCATTATCAACAGCTTCATCAAACTCGATGTTGTCTTCTGTAGAATGTGACAAAGAGCCAATTACACTCTCAAGGTTGGGAATATTTGTACTTGTAGCTATATTATTTACACCTCTTCTTTCGCAAAGGGAATTCTAGTGCGCAATTACTCTGTCGAACAGAAAGGTTTCGATGGAGTATCAAGAAACATAACACCTCATGCAACTTTCCAGATTTTTATCCAACCTGTTTCTCAGTTTTGATTTTATAAATGACAATGCACTAAAAACCCTTTCATCCTCCACAGACCCCAAAATCATTGTTTGGCATAATTCATATAATCTGAAATATTCACTAATATCTTCTTGTAAGATAGAACTTTGATAGATTCCTCGCCACAACCTTGTAATAGCACCACTTTCAGAAGGTTGATCTAAATTCTTATATTGGTTCCTCATTGTTGTTGCAAAATTTGTTGACTGAAACTTTAATAAATCGGCATTCAGTATACCTTTGATTTCCATACCCTTGAGCTCTGACGTCTTTTTAAATTGTTCCATTATTGTACCCATTGATTTATGGAAATGCTTTCTAAAAAAGTCTGCACGGCCACCTTCAGTATTCCAAAAATTAGGATTCATCACACCCATGGCTTCTAGAATTTTATCTTTATAGAAACATTCCCTAATTTCTGATGACAAGGTTTCTGAAATTTTTTAAAGCTTTATTATTGTTTCAACTATAACAGACTTAAACAAATTACATGTCACGGGAACATCTTCTCGTTCTGATCCTGTAATATCTTGACGTTTTTGTAAAATGTGCATTGGTATTTCCCTCCCATTAATAGTGATGTAGAGGTGATCGTGGATATTAAATCTCAAAAATGTGTTAGGATTTTTAAGATCTAATAAATCTTTCCAATTTTCAAAAACAGGTGCATCAAAACTATCCTGGGAATAGTACAATATATCAAGACTTTGACATACCATTTTTCTCATCCGTATAAAATCCACAATATAGATTAATCTGCCCTGTGCATGCTTCATCAGTGTATTGATCTCCTTTAACATTGGAAGAATACCAACCAATGTAAGCAATGTCTCCAAATTAGTTAAACGGAACAAGTCCCTTGCCCTATCAACTTCATGACGGTATTTGTGCATGAAACCAACCAATGAAGGATACTCCTCACGAAATCTGCATGCAGGTTCATACAAAGACATCCATCTAGTCTCCACATCCTTCAGAATTTTTTTTCCATCTGTAATTCCAATTGCAAATTTTTGGAACTCGAGAAAACGCTTTGGGCTGCTTGACATATAGGCATGAAGTTCTCTTATAAGGTATTCTAATTTAGCAACATTTTCATGGTTGCTGACCATTTTATACGATAAATTCATTCTGTGAGCCATACAGTGAATTGGTAGCATTTATGGGGCCACTGTTGTTTGTAATCTAACACAGAGCCATGTTCGGTGACCCTGCATGACAGATGCACCGTCTGCTCCAACGCATACCAACTTCGTAGCAATTTCATAATCAGTCATTCTAGCAACATCTTTCAAATGAGAAACAACTATTTTATATAGGTTTTCGGCATTGTAGTTTTCAACCATTTTCATAACACCCAACAGATGAGGTGTCCTTATATGATTTTCTAAAGTATAGATGTGGATACATACCCATGCGGTGTTGTCGACTGCTGTCACTTCATCAATTGAAAGAGAGATAAAGTTTGTTTTTTTACATTCTCTTTCAAATCTTCCTTCTCTATCATCGAGAGGCATTTTGCCATTTCCCGTCCACTACTTTCAGACCAATGAGACTGAGGTACATTTAGCATTCCGTTAAATTGATACAAAACTTTGAAATCGAGGAAATCTGAAATCGCTCTTCCTTTTTTTAGTATTTGAAAAAGAGTAGATAATTGTATGAATTTTGCATGTAGATTTGTTTCTTTTATCTACCAATATGCGATGTGATCGTTCCTCCCTTTTCCAACAGATGTCTGTGTTTTTTTTGCTCTGCCTCATATTCCACTGCGTATCTAACATGCATGCATTCTTTTTCAGTTTTCCACCTATGCATTTTGATTTTCTGGCCATCCACCCCCGTTACAGTTAAATATTGTTTTCCACAATGTTTTTCTATAGTGTCCAGCTTCAGTTGCATTTTTTGTTGCTTTCCCAATTTCCACGTACATATTGTACATGTACATTCAGATGGGATTTCTTCAGAATTAGATGATTGTATAGGTTCAATAAATGGAAATTTAGCTGCCCAATCAAACTTGTATGTCCTGCCAATGGTCCACATATTCTTGTTCGTTTTCAATGCTTTACTTTTTTGAGTAGAATTTTGAGCAATATCACAATCACCTGGTTTCCTCTTTCTTGGACCGGAGTTTGATTTTGATTTCTGTCTTCCATTTTGCTGAGTGTTTGTATCTGTGATATCTAGCTACACTTCTGGTTGCACCCCAACAGGAACAATATATTCAAGATCTGGCATATTATCGTAGGTTTCATTTGTTTGACTTTGATACTGTGTAGAATGCATGTCCACCTCCATAATACCTTCCACACAGTCAGTATTCTGATTCTTTGTGGTGGCATCTATATGATTGGTATTTACAATATCTGTATCCGCAGAGTTTCCAAAATACTTGAAGAGTGATTTTTGAGATTTCTTACTTACTTTTAGGTTATTCGTATTCTTTGAGCTAGCACCTTCCATTATTTTGAAAGAGTCTTGCATCAGCAAAAGAACCAAGTAGTGACTCTGTCTAGTGTCTGAGGTCTTGTCGCATGTCCCCTGTCTGAGGTCTTTATCACGTGTCAACTCTGCACTTATCGCGTGTCAACAACCCATTTCCTGTCGCACATCCACTGTCTGAATAAACTGTCGTGCGTCAAAACTACCCAAGTCACACGTCAACACTTCCTCTATCACGCGTCAACTTCTTTGCCCATGTCGCGTGTCAACACTTCCTCTGTCACGTGTCAGTACAGCTGTTGTCACGCGTCAACACTGCATTTGTTGCATGTCAACAATCACAGGCTAACAGTAATCTGAATCTCTGGTGCTTAAGGGTATGTGAGTTCAAATTTCACAGTATTGGTAATTTGTTAAGCTACTTGAGGTATACTACCCGACGAATCAGCTAGGTTTTTACAGGAGATGTTTTCAAATGAAGGCGAAGCTAACCCCCCCAAAAAAATTTACTATATATTTTAGGCGAACAGGACACCGGCCCACTCCGAATAATTCTCCTTTTCAAATTTTCCTAAAATGAAAATTTCACCATATTATGAATATTCACCGCTAAAAATTATCCCTGATCCTACCTCTAACATTTGAGCACTAATGAAGAACCTTTTTCCATTTTTATCAGAGGGAACATCTTCAAGAGGTATCCTTTTGAGTAAATTTTTATAACAAGCTAGAAGTACCTCATAGTATCGTTGGATTCCTTCTTCATTTGATCCAATTTCAACAATAGATATTGACAATACTTAGTAGATTTGAATCTTTCTTCGAACCTAGACTTGATGTCATCCCAACAGGTTATTGATCTAGTTGGTAGAAGGTAGAACCACTCAACTATTTTTTCTTAAAGTGATTCCATGAATAGTATCAAAGCAATGTCTCCATGTTCGATTCCAATAATTATGCATGATGTGGTGAAGGCAGAGGTTTTTCCTTCAGGAAGCTAGGTACCATCACCTTTGAATTGAGGAAGTTCTTACGGGAACACTTTGGTAGACCATGAAGAGGAGGAGTGAGAGAAAATGGGCATGTATTCCTTCCCCATGGAACAATGGGTCGGGGTCTTTCTCCTTCTTCATATGCATTATTTATTATGCTTGAGCTTCTACTTCCAATTTTACAAATTATTCTTTTTCTCTTGGTTCTTCTTTTGGTTCTAGTTATTTTTCACCAGGGAGCTCAATGTTCAATGGTCATTGAAATATGGGAGAATTTGGGGGGGGGTATCAAAATGTGTTTCATGGGATTAATAGGTGAAATAATTGAAGACCCAGATGGAGATGAGGCTTGCGAGAAGAAATATGGATTATCTATACTTCTTTATTTCTAATTTTGTAAAGCCTCAAAAGTGGGATCAATAATTCCTCTCATCTTGCTTAACTTGGTATATCTCCTTTCAGTCAAAATTTGGAAAATATTGCAATGGGAATATGATTTAGGACATTATGGAATATAAAAGGTCACTTACAGTAACCCAGAGTGTGTCTTTCAATGATGGATTTTCATAAAATCCTTTTTTTGTTTTTTGGATAAATGATTTTTTGGATTTTCTTGTGATCATATTTCCATTGCATATGCTGCCAAGTTTGCCCCATGGTGGGCGCCAGTAACTATTGGAAAGAAATTTTTTTGGGTGGAAAAATTGGTGGTTATCTTTCCAATTCTTTGAGAATCTAAGTCACTGTACTTGAATGATACAAATCCATGTTTGTATGCGCGTGTGAAATTTAATTCTATGGTGGCCTTACGACCGGGGATCCAACATGGGCACTCCACTAACCCTACAAAAAAATATTGCAATTGATTGTAAGAGAGGAATTTTATCATAGATCAGGAAAGGGCGTGAGAAAAAGAGAGAGGGATTAACGTTGTAGGTAGAAAATAAGATTCCTAAAACCATTAACTAGAAAATTACGACACACATAGTCTAGAAGAAATAAAATTTCGCAAAGGAAAACAAGACGAGATAAATTTTAGAATACATAGTCTCAAAAACCTCCTCATAAAAAGGCAACAAACTCCTTCTTTCTTCATTGATATTATAGCAAAAATTTACATTATCGATTGTGAGAAGAACATATAGATGGGGAAAATAAAATAAGTTCTATCTTTTTGCTTCTTCATAAGGAATACTCTCTCATAAACACACAAAATTGAAAACCCTTTTGAAAATGGATTCCTTTACTATTTAGAAAAAGAGAAGAGACTCTTCATCTACCCCCACATGACCTTTCATACGAATTTATGCAACTTATTACTTTTTTCATTCTTAGGAAAATATTAAGTCCCCTTTTATAAAATAAGGGTGACTTATTACATTGTAAAAATAAATTCATTTTTAATTAATTAAAGACATTATAAAAAAGTGTAACCCCAATGAATAATTAGAACATGGGGGAGACATAAAATGGGGGCAATAGAAGAGAGAGAGAGAGAACTAAGAAGGAATTTTGATGAAGAATTTTCCTCTTTCGAATGACTGATCCTCACTAGATGATGTGATGAAATTATTCAATGTGATTAATTCTAGATCCTTGAACTATTTACACCATGAGAAATCCTCCCTCGGATGATTCATGGACACCTTGAGCTTGAGTATTTAGAAAAACTATTGAATGATCACCTTGATGACTGCATGCATTGCTCACTAGGGTCCACTCTGAAGAAGATGACAATCAAAACTAGCCCTACCATGCTTTGCTGATCAAGATCAATCTATGAATGGTGCATTTTCCATTACACACTATGATTACCCATTTAATGACAATAAATAATTCTTGTTACATAACATGAAGCACCACCATCCTTTTGATCTTATGATTACACTCCTAAATGATGAAATGGAAAAATTCCTTGGATACTGATATTATGTCATCCCAAGGACACAGATGACCAAAATTTGGAATCAACTTGCTCATGAAAATTTCATCCAATAATGGGCTCTCTCTTGAGTCACCAAACATTCGATCCTTCAAATTTTTGAAGTCCCTGTGAGTGACATTGTTATCCCTCACACCTGAATAATAGGAGGAATGCAATGAATTGGTTTCACACCTGTAAACTTGAACTTCATGGCTTTTTGAACACTTTCTGCACTTGAAAGGGGGATTTACGGTTTTTATTAAATTAAAATTTCTCGCCCCTTCCAAATTTGGTTACTCTATTTCTCCTTACAGTTGGTCATTGTGCACACCACATTCATTTGAGCTGCTTCTTATGAGACCTTCCTAGAAAAAGTAAGTGCCCATGTAGGAGGCTTATTATTTTTAGAAACTGGGTTTCTAGCTTTTGTATTTTGATGATTTTTTTTTTTTTGATATGGGTTTTTCTTTCTTATTGCACCTTTTAATTTTCAAATCAAACTGATTTATGGAACAAGAGGTATTAAATTTTAAAGTTTTTGTTAAGGGAAACTAGGGTTTGATTACCAAAACAAATATTTGATATTGCATGTAAACTTTGGAACATGGGTTTTTTTTGGCCTCTAATAATGGAGAATAATGTAACAATTTTTGTTTCAATTTGTGCACTAGTTTTTTAGATACTGCATTTTTTCATTCTCATGTACACCTCTTCTTTCAGGACAAAAAATGGAGTTTTGAGCATGAAGTTTAGTGGGTTTTCTTAAAAAAAATGGTTTTGAGATCTAAGGGAGATGATGGGATGAAGGATAATGAGAAAAATGGTGAAGGAATTGTGGAAAAAATTTGTCAGACTTCCAGGTGCAAATGGAGAGGTGTGAGGGAAATGAAGAAAAAATGACAAGTGCTCAATATATAGTGTGAGAAGCCACGAGGAGGGGGTGGGGAAAATTTTTTGCCCTAAATTTACATTTTTTTTTGGGAAAATAGGTGCGAAACAGTGATCCTTATCCCTTTCAGGACAAGTGGTGAGCATGCGGACGTTGGTGGAGGAAGAAGTCAACTCGGTCAAAGGAGCTTAAAATGAGCCACTAGGGTCATATGAGTGACCAAGGAGCTTAAACAGGTTATGACACAATTTTTTTCACCTCTTGTCCCTTTAATTTGGTGAAATTGGTGTAAAAAAGTGCACCTTAGTCTTAGGTTGCCACGCACCCCTTCACACATTTGACTAAGTATCGAACAACATACCTTGGAGGGTGACTTAGAAAGATCTTAACTTGAGCTCCCAGATGATTTTTTGCATGCTTAATTATATGATTTTTCATTGAAAATTATTTTTATAATTATGGGAGGGGTCCCATGGATTGATTCAGCTTGCAACATCTTCAAAAACCTCCTTTTTTCTCGGGATCACCCGCGTTGCATGGAAAGAATAAGTTGCCTAGAAAAAGGTATGAGGTTTGAGATTGATATGTTTATTCCACCATGTAGATGGTTGAAAATAATTTCAAATGATATATTTTTTTGGCTGAAAAAACATTTTAGATCTCCCAAAATCACCTCCTGAAGCTCAAGCACTCTTCCGTAGTGCAATCTCCTTTGGCCTCAAAACCTGCTTTTAGTGATCATGATCATAAACCTCCGAAACTTCCCATAATCTTCCAAAATTTGTTGCTTAATGTTCCTAGCTATTGAATGCTCCTCATTGATGAATTTTATCCTTTTATCCACTCCAGGGGTTGTGCACTTGGCTTAAGAAAGATGATGATAGCGCTTCCTAAGGTTGCTCAAAACTCCACTTTTAGATAGACTACTCCAAAAGTTCTTGAATGCTCTTTTCCTTCCTAAATCACCTAGGTGATGGATGAAAATAACTTGTGGAATACTTTTAATGATAGGATAGGGTTGGTACAGAGAATGGGATGACTTAGGGGGTGTCTTGGAGAGGTATAACATGAAAATTTTCAACACTAGGGTATGGTTGTCCTGTTTTATTGTGAATTTTACCCATGGAAAAACACATGACAACATAAAATTAATTATATTTTTTTTTATAAAAATATATATATTTTTATTTAACATTATTTATTATTTAATTTGAAAAATGTAATACATAAGTTTGATATTATGAACATTAGTTAAAGTTTACAGTTAGTGTTTTTTATTTTGGGAAAGATGATTTTGAACCAAAAGTAATTAGAATGATATTTTCTTGAACCAATCGAAGAAATTTTCAAGTAAAGGCAATCCCTTCAATAAATAAAATTATGTGATAAAGTTATGAGAGAAGTCCTAAATTAATATCCATTAACATTCTTAGATACTAGTAGTTACACCACTTATTGTAAAGACATAATAATAGATAAGAAATGTAGCATTAATAAATAATATGTAAATATTTTTTTAGAAGACAATTTGAAGATGTTGACATTTTTAAATTTTATTTCTTTTGGCTTTGAGAATTCTATAAAAAAATTATATTTTGATCATATGGTAGAGTTGGATCCTTTTTTCCAAAAAATAACCAAATCATTAATAGAGTTATATTAATATTTTAAATTAAATTATTTTCAATTGTTTTGGATGATCTATCATATGATTAATTAAAAAAAAATGAAATGATTGTTGTAAAGCACTTCATTTCTTATAAGCCTAAAGCAACGTGAAAAAGTATCAGAGGAAGTTGTCAATTTTGAGGATGACGCAGTAACTAGGAAAGAAATAAGATCCACTTTTTTGAATTATATAGTAATATTAATTTGAAAGGAAAGGGAATTCCATCTCAAATTATTTGTTAAAAAATGAATCTTCCATTGATTAGAAAACATAAATTTATATAATTTAGCTGCTTTGAAATCATGCATCGGCTCACTTAGTAAGAATGAATTAGCTTGTGACAATGTCATTACTATGGCCCATGATTGTGCATTGAGAAGACAACTCTAAGTTAGGATTTTTCAATCTCAACAAGGGATAAAATAAAATAAAATACTTCGAAATAAATAAAACTACATGTCATATTATATCTCCTAATATAGAAAAAAAATGTCATAACATTACTTAGCGGAAAGAAAACTCGCATCTTGAAATAATATCTTGCAAATTTATCCACGTGAAGCAGTTAAAACAAAAGAAAAGGGAAAACAAACAACTCAAGAGATAACATTTAAAATGTTAGAGATAGTCAGTGTTACAGAGGCTTCAACCTCATATAGAATTGGTGACATAAGTCTAAATGCTCTAGATCCTAAAGACAAAGAATAAGAGAAAGTCATGATTTTTAAAACCAACATAATAACTAATTAAAAAATATATAGTTTTAGAAAAAAGTAAAATTCATTTAAGAGGAAAGAGAATTATAAGTCCGTTAAAAATAGAAAGAGGATTGTAAGTGGATTTCACCTATATTTCTGAGTACAACTAAAAACAATCATTTCAAAATTTTAGGACTCAATACTTCAAGTGAGCAACATAATAAATCCATATAAAAGATGGTTATAAATAGGAAATGGTAACTAATTTTTATGACTACCTTTATTAATCATATTTAATAACTTTTGTTCTTTAAAATGAGATATATTTATTAACCATATTATATGTTAACAATAATTAATATTTTTATTTGAAAGTGGATTTCACAGGATAAATGAAGACGTAAAAAATAATAACATGAAAATGGTTGTACCACTTATGTGGCACATATACATTTGTAAAAAAATCTCAAGAAAAAATATCATTAATAAATTCCTATTGAAGTAAAGATATCTCTACCAAAAAGTATTGCCGTTATATATAATTTTGTATACTTGTATAAAATAGAATAATTTTGTATATAATAATAATGTTTAGTATAATTCAATATATACTAATAATTTTTAATTGGAGTTTGTTCACATCACATCACTTCTACATAAAGAGATCATACTTGTTATATTTGTTCATTTAAGCTTAGGTGTTCTCTTTACCATGAGATTGTGGGGCAATTTTTTCGCCTCTTGAAATAATCATATAAATCTTTCAAGAAATTCTTGGCGTACAAGGACAAAAAATGAGTGGATCTTTTCTTTTGTAACATCCCACCCTTTTGATAATCAAAATTGACAATCATATATATGGAAAATAGACTAAAAATTGTTTAAAATGAAGTGTTACCGGATAATTCTGCATTGTTGAAAATAACTCAAGGTTTGTTTAAATGAAGTTAAGATAACAATCGGAAGTCTTATCTCACACTGAAATTTTCTGTCGCATATATGTTTTATCTCATATCAGATAATGACTTTTTGGGTTTTTGACATCTTATAATATCACTATGTGATCATTATTATGTTGGACTATCAACGTTTGTTACTTTTAACCTATGGAGTAAAATTCAATTTTGGAAAGTATATGGAAGACAATAATTATATTTCTTGTTTATTATCTTTCTTAGACTCTTCACATTGGATCATTTGTTAGGTCACTTAGCATTAGCTATGGCATGTTAAGAAATTTTAAGTTATTCATACAAAGTATTGATTTATTAGAATACTTGGCTTATGGGCATGGGAAACTACATTAAGTTTTAATTAAATACATAAATATTAAATGGATTTCATTAACCTAGAATAAAAATCCAGTTGAAAAAGAGTGGTTGACATGTATTAGTGTATTATTGGGATTATGTGGCATAACAGTTGTGTGAAATTGATGACTTGAGAAAATAACTTGGCAAATGTAATTCAAAACATACTTGTTTAATGTGTTACGAAATGGGCATGGTTGTGTGGCACAAGGAAGTAACATTAAGGGGGTTTTGGATTTTAATCCTACATTAATGGATGGATGAATCCTTGGTAATGTTTAGCTTCCCTAAGAATCCAACCCTAAAATTGGTCACATTCTCTCCACTTCGTCATTTGGTTTGAGCTATGTTTAGGGGTTTTAAAGGAAGTGGAATTTATCTCCACTGTGCATGATTTTCAGTCATGAATGCTAATCTCGAAATGGATATAGAAGAATTATTTTTCAAAAAGGATTTTTTTAATGAATGTATTGTTGTTTTTTAATTTCTAGAGAAGATTTCAGGAGAAAGGAAGCTGATTTAAACAAGAACGTGGGAGTTGTAGGAATGAGCTTCTCCCTGATACTCTAAATCATAATATTTATATTATGATAATAGTGATTTGGGGTGTTTTGTGTGTTTAGTTTTTATGGATGAATCCATAATTTGGTTTGTCATTCTCTACAAGGTTGAATTTAAACAGGTCAAATAATTTTATTTATACCTGTCTATTGTGTTTCATATTGAATTTGTGAATAGATTTACAAGTTTAAGTGTTTGATGTTTTTTGGGTTCACGTATTCTCATGACTAGAATGATGTTTAGTGTTTATGATTTCTAGGTTTGCATATCCTTTAAAATGGAATGAGTTTCGAGTTCCCATGTTAGGACCACCTATTAATGATTGAAACCATGCATTTTATGGTAATCATTTTTAAATACCCATAGTGGGTCTACATACTGTAGTTTTATTATGGTAGAGTGTGAAATTTTTTTCTTCCCAGAGAACAATCAATGTATGGAGCAATATAGATTCCGTAACATTCACAGAAATGCCTGTAAAGTTTTTAGCACATGTATTACCTACTTTGTTCATCTCCTCACGAGTGAATTCATATTTAGTCGTATGCTCTTATAGCTAGATATGTGTTGTATCTTATATTTTTCTTGAATATAAAATTGAACCCTATTCAATGTTGAAGTTATTAACTATTATTGGAATATTGTTGTAACAAGAAAACAAGTTACTGACTTGTTAGATATTGATGTTTTTACGAAATGAATTCTTAATTGATGGAACTGTAGAAAAAGTATGAATAATCTTCATAAGTTTATTTCTTGATGAATTTTTATGGTTTTTTGTGAATTACAAACTAAAGTTAATTATTTTTTGATTGAATAAGATTCGATATGAATTACAAGTAAAGTTAAATATTTGTTAAATTAAGATAGTCTAATCTAAGTTGATGATGTTATACTTGTTGATTTGATTTGTATAGTTTGAATTATCAAGTTAAATTGATCTAGTATAGGGTTAAATCTTGATTGTTATTCTCACTATATAATGTTATGATATAGAATATGAGTGATTTGACTCATGCTAGTTCTCTTAAATTGACCCATGTATATTTCTCTCTCCTAGAAGATGAACATGTAAATAAGATAAGTAATTAAGTGAATGCTTTGGATTGATTAAATATTATTTTATTTGATTACGAACTCTCAGTCACATGTAAAAAGGAAAACCACAAGAGGTTTCTTATTATATATTAAATGATTTCATGAAGTAAACTTAGTTTTTTAAGATGTGCATATGATCCTCATATATAATCCTAATATGGATTTTGTTGCTTGTATCATGAAGATATTTGGTTTCACAACCTTGAGTAATTCTATGTTGATTTAGAACCTCTATGTTTTGATTAATTGGTTTTAATCAAACATGGTATATAAGGGTAAATATTATTTACGTCCCTTTTTTTCATAGTTGTAGCTTTGTATAGTCCACTGCTGATTTAATTCAACAAGTGCACCAAAGGCCTTTAAATGTGTTGTTATAAAATTAATTAACTTAATCCAGTCTTATGATTAATTAATTAGAAACATTGGAATGTATACTATTGGATACGATGTTTAACATGGGAATAATGGTATTGATCATTAATTAATTATTGAGTAAAATTTATGTGGTCGTAAATGATAATATAATTTATACTTGAAATTATGAAGGTATGCTGATAGTAAATGTGATCATTGAACATCTAGCCAAATATAAAAAGGGCATGGTTAACTCAAATTGATTAGGATTAATCATTATTCTTTATGAGCTAATAAGTCAACCATTTTAAGAAAAATGTGTTATATCCTTTATTAAATAGGCCATCGATTAATGAAAAAAATAGCCTTTCAATCAAGTAACCTATAATAAAAAACATAGTGAATTCGCTAAATGGAAATTAATAGTTAGTCCATAACTCAAATAAGCTAAATTAAGGCCCACTTGGAACATAACGAATGACTTAGAGGAGTCTTACAAAAAGACCCCTTGGCTATAACTTAAGACAAATAATGGAATAACTTAAGTTTCATAGGAATTTCCACAAGATGGAATTTGATTGCAGATAGACAACTTTGATTACGATGTAGATTGGATATAATATCACGTCATCATGCAAACATCTAGGCATAGTATTAACTAGGGGTAGTTAAAGAAAAGGGAAAGATGACGTAATGGCAGTAGCCCATTATGTGACCTCTCCTCATTCCATAAAGATCCCAAGTGGGTTGTGGTTATTTTCATTTATGGAGATGCTCCTGTAAAGAACACACCTACTCATTCTTAACACCGTGGACACAAAATCACACACTTTGGGTATTTATCTAGTCCTGATCACATACTACTACTCATATGATTCCTAAGTAAGAAAATTACTAATTAACCTATGTCTTTATCCATCTTTTCTTTCTTTCTCATTCTGACATTCTAAACCCTTATTGAACATATTTTTTTAGGATTTAACGTCTCTTTAAGGGTTTTATAGGTCATTATTTCATTTTAGGTTTCTAACGACCTCAAAGATCATTGTGTAATCTCATATCGACAAAATGCAAAGAAAAACGAACAACATGTGACCTTAGAAAGATGGTTTTATGAGTATTTTCATAGTCACATGTGCCTACTACCAGTCTATGGCACCCACAGGTACCCTTGTCCCTTTTTGGGTGCCCCTATCTAGTTTACTCCTCTGGATCTAAATTTTCCTAAGTCCCTATGTGACGCTTCTACCTCTCTATTCATCGGGTCAACACTTCAGCACAGTCCATATTTCACTACAAATCAGCTAAGGTTTTCTTTACTCTCTTTGTAACCAGGGTTTGAAATTTCATAGCTCAATTTTCTTAGGCTATTTTCTATACTTATTTGGATATTCATTTACTTCTACAATAGAAATTATAATTAGGCATTTATTATTCATATATTTTCTTAATCATTTTGGTGAACCCGTCTCAATTTGAATACTCATATAGGGTCCCCATACTTATCTTTCTTTCATCTTTCTAGGATCTCTTCATCATGAGTATATCTATTAATTATTTCTTTCTCATCAATCCTAAATTAAGAGATATAATAAAAAATATCCTAAGAACCACTCGCATTCCTACTAATATTCATCTAGATATAATATATCAAACATTTGTCAATGCATTTTCTTAGTATATTGCTTTTCCATCTAATCCTAATGTTGATCTTACTATTTTTGACAATGAACCACTTTTGCACATCATGATTCACATTTATATTGTGTGTATCAAGCGCACTCTAAATGATAATGGATTTGAACTCAATCTTTGTCCTATGTCATTCCTTGAGAATATTAGTCTTTCTGCTGCTAATGTTAGTCCACCACGTCTTTCTCTTCATGGATATGATGGATTTATTCATCCATGCCTAGGTCACATTACTATACTTATCACTGTTGGACCAAAAACTCTTAATAAAATTTTATTTGTCATTGAATTCCCAGTTTCACATAAATGTTAACTTGGTAAGCCACAACTTCATTCCATGTAAGTGGTTCCTTCTACATTACACCACCATGTAAAAATCATACATGAAGGCATCAAGTATAAAATTCCTTGCGATAGTCACCCATTCAAATATTATGACAGTGATCCTAATACTAAAATTCATACTCCACAATTTGGTACTACAAATGAATCACAACCTATGGATACTATAGCCCATATACCACTACTTGAGGGTGTTATTTTAATGCTAGATGATGTCTCACTTGCAACACCACCACCTCTTGTTAGTAATACTACTATGATTCTTTATCAAGGGATTATCCAGACATTAGATGTCGTTCCATATCCTTCACATTCTCATACACAAACTCCATTAACACATCCTCCATTTACATGCACATTTTTCATGAATGCCTCTTACTGGGAACACATTCCATTTAATCTTGCTTTCTCAAATACTATATGAAAACATGATGGGTTGGATCGGCTAGGATTTTTAGTTGAGGACATATTTCCTCCGCCTCATGATAATCATATCTACCATGGGGTTTTTTGAATTTCCATTACCTATGGTCTTCGAGTCTTTTATCTCACAATATTTCTTGTGAGTGCTCCTCACACTTCTCCACTTGTGCTTGGATAGTCTTGGATTTATTACATTGGGGGCATGTTAGACCCTGATTATACTGATATATCATTCGTCATGCCATTTGGTCATGTCTTCATTTGCAATGACTCATTTCTTAGCTATTCACCAAATCATACTCATTGATATGCACATGGTTTTCCACTACCCCCATTCATTGACAAGGAGTATGCTATGGGCATGTATAACTTATGCCTAAATGGTGCATTATTCGACCGGTTGTCACTTACCCAAAAAATATGTGTATTTTTGCTAAATTTTCATTTTTTTTGAGTGAGTAAGCCTTTTTGAAGTCTTATGTTTGCCTTTGTGAAGTATGGAAAGAAAGATATTTTCAATAGTTAGTCAATTTTAAAGCATGGGGGTATTTTTTCTTTATATTGCAGGTGTTTTAATTTTTGGTGTTCCACATGTCCCAAGTCCTTCCAGGATCCTCATTCCCTGATTTCCCACCTTTTTCAGAATGAACCGATATTTCTTTGTTTTGTGGGAATATCAGCCTTTTGGTGAACCCGTGGTCCTTATGCCTCCCGAGTATTAGTTCTCTACATCTTGGAAGTACCCATAAGCCTTGTTAGCCTAGAACCTTTCTCTTAAAATTTTTTAAGTCCTCTCAGTGTTGCAGATTTTTTGGGCTGCCAGTGAACTTGTGTCCCAATGTCCCATGGACCTTATGTGCAAATTTTATCTGACTTCCCTGCTTTCCATTAAACATTGGTGTAGTGTAGACCTTTAAGATTGTTTAGTCCTAGGAATCCCAAGTGCACCCCAACCCTCATTTCTCCACAGACCTACCTTTGCCACATTATGATGATTTTCTTTGTATTGTAGATATTTTGGTTCCTCGTGTCTCGAATGTACCATGACATCTTGGGAATTTCTTGCTCATTTCTTCTACCATACTTGCATTCCGAAGGCCAAGATGACATCTTGTGTTGCAAACACAACTATTTCCTATAATTCATCGATCCCTTCATTTAATACACTCCACCGACCCTTTCCAAATAGGGTTATGATATATAATATGGAAAACTTGTCATTTTTACCATAAGAAATTACAGTAGAGCTCACATCCCATTCTCACATTTCCCAAATCCATTTTTAGCCATAACAAGAGCATCCCTTAACTATTTTAAAAACTTCAAATTACGTTCAGCTCCTAGGGGTTGCCAATCATCCTACAATAAAAATAGGTGTTTCCAGAGGCCTTATGTGAGAATTTAAATCTTTTTTCACCTTTTGACATATTGTAGTGCCATTTTCAAAGCATCCATTATTATGTTTGAGTTACTATTTCTCTACCCATTTACCATCATGAAGATCCATTTCAAAGGCAATGAACATCTCTCCTCTCTTGAGACTGCTATACCTAATATTGGATAAAGTTATGTGCAACACCTCAACTTTAACAATTTTTAGGCACGGATAAG
The DNA here is from genome assembly GCA_019776745.2 of Taxus chinensis. Classification (NCBI taxonomy): domain Eukaryota; kingdom Viridiplantae; phylum Streptophyta; class Pinopsida; order Cupressales; family Taxaceae; genus Taxus; species Taxus chinensis. Next base: position 859,159,486 of record CM034151.1, read on the forward strand.
CAGTTAAAATCCTACCCCTGTGGCCCAACTTATAAGGAATTATGGAATAGCTCAAGTTGGAGGATTTATAATTTTAGTTCAGTGTGTAGACACTGTCCTGTCTTGTGGCTCCTATTTTTATCTAATCATAAAGGATGTCAGAGATACCCAAGGCGAAGTAATTTCCAGGTTAGATGTTAGATCCATTAATAATACTTTTGGGATCCCTGTGGTGGAAGGCTCAAGTGTTCTTACCCTTGCTCAAGCCTAATATCTTTTTGACCAAGAAAGTGAGAAATACAAGCACATGATAGCCAAATCTTGGTTTAAAGTACCAAATAAAGGAGCATCCAGGCTACCCAAGACTATGTATAGAATTGATTTCAAGTAAGAACTTCAAGATATCATCACTCTCCTAGCTAGAATAATGGCTCTTCCTTCAACCAATGAGTTCCATTCTTGAATGTGCCTGTATCATAATATTATCTTTGAAGGAAAGAAAAGTCTAAATTGCGGAGAAATCATTTGTAACAACCTTAGAGAACAACTATTTAATGTGCAGAGGACTAAAAAATTTCACATGACCTCTTACATGATGTATACTATTATTGCATATAGAATTTGGTTAGGCATTTATCCTAATGAAGATAAAAAGGATGCTCTATTCTATCAACAATTGACTTTGAAAAGTAGAAATGTTCATTTCAAAAGGGTCAACGATGCCTTCACTATGTATATTGTCATATTTTTGGAGGGAAAAACAACTGAAAGGTTTTCTGTTGAGGCCAAGCAATTGATTTATACCTATGGAACCTACTTCATTCAATTCAGAAAGTTCTCTTACATCAGGCTAGTAGGATTTGAGGGAGAACCTCTCAAACTCCCAATGTTTTTTAGTGACAAGATCTCCCTTATTGAAATTTGTAGACAAATTGATATATTACATAGAAACTATAGAAAGAAGAAGATAACTGGCAGTCAATTCCCAATTACCTTGGGTAATTACACCTGCAAGACTTCCCTTGAGGCAAAAAAAATTGAAAGGACCATTGCTTATTTTAATTTTCATTTCTTTCATAAGAGATTTTGATTTGATCTCAAGGGTTTCATTTCCAACAATTTCAGGATGTCCTTATATCATCTCCCTGATCTGGAAGACTACTGGGAAAATTTCTCAAATGACTATTAAGCAAGAAGAAGGTATTATGGTAGACTCTCATTGCAACAAATTAGAGAATTTGGAACCTAAAAAGTACCATATGAATTATAAGATGATGATGAAGATCTATATTCTCTTGAATACAAAACGTCCATCAAACATACTCCTCTTACCACCATTAATTGATTCAAGAAATAAAAGCAAGATTTGCAAGTAATCATAAATCTAGTCATAGTAAGAACCAAGGTCTGGTTTGATAGAAAAATGGTAGCATATAAGATGGTCTGGTTGCATTTCCCTTCTAAGAAGCCTCTACATCTCGTAGGGATATTTCTACACCATTACTTGAAGTACGTGATCAATAAACTCCCTCTCCTCTGGAATCCACAAATTTATTGTACACTAAGAAAGGAAAGGCTCAAAAGGTTGAAAAGGTAGAAGAATTAATTGAAGAAGAAAGTAGATAACTATCCTCTCAGAAGAAAATAGAAACAGTGTCAAGAATTGAGTAGATTGTTGACCTCTCTGGTGATGATGAGGAAGAAATGAGAGAGCATAAATAGAGAAACCATGAAGGGGAAGAAAAGAAAAATAAGAAGAAGGAGATGACAAGAAAAATGATGCCACATCATAAGCTGAGATAGTGGTTATTTTAGAGCCATTTGTCAAAGATACCCTTGTTTCAAATGTTGAGACCTCTATGGTTGAAGTATCTACTACAAAAACTCTTGTTTTTATTAGCACTCTTGCCTTAGGACCTCTTTTCACCCCATCTTACATTAAAAATTTCACTTGGGTCCAACCTTTTGTTGATAGTGAGAAAATGAAGGCTTCATCCCAAATTTTTGTCCCAAAATTTGATGTTGTAACTACTCTCCTAAGCACAAATCTTGCCCCATCTACTAAGGAAGCTAAAAAGACTTCTAGGTTGGTGTTTGATTCTAAAGGCCAACATTTTTTGGAGATTGCTAAACCTAAAATTGAGAAAGATGAGAGATATTTATCTTTGAATGATTTGGAATTGATAAGTATACCATTGGGTGAGTACACTTCTAAGAGAAAAGTTCATAACTTGAAGGAGATTGTATCAAAAGTTATTGAAAGAGTTGAGAAAGGAAAAAAAACACAAGATCAACTGGAAGAGAAAGTACAAATCCTTTCTGACTTCATCAGGTCTCTATTGGAAAGTGAAAAGGTGTTAGATCTAGCTCCTCTAACTTAATACCACCTCCTGTTGTCTTTACTAATGAGGAGGTACAAAACATCAAATACATTCATAAATCATGCATCTTATGGAAAAGCAATAGAAGCTATGGTGGATGATATTTTGATCTCTGGCATGAATTTCATGTAGGAGACATACAAGGCATATGATAATATTTGTTCAATCCAACAAATATTCACCTCAACCATTGCAGGCCTAGAAAAAGAGCTCAAGTTGTGGATGGAGTGCATACAAGATCTTAGGTAAATGATTAATATTGATAAGAAGATTATCTTTGAGCACAAGATCTTTGATGATCCAAATAATAATCTTTCAAAGAAATGGATGTATAGTATGGATTGGAAGATTAAGGTCCTGGAAGAAGAAGTTGATAAATTGAATAATATGTTTCAGAAGGGTGAGGCCTTTAAAACTTGTGTAATGGATGAATTTTGAGATCTTCAATGCCATTTCTTTAAGGAAGACTCTGTGAACAGAAATACAATACATGATATTAAGGAAGAATTAAAAGTACTCATCAAGAAAAAAAAATTCAAATCTGATAGCACAACTAAGGAAAAAATGAAGGAAATATGTACATTTTAAACTGTTGTTATTGAAGAAAAGAAAGGATTTTAAAAAAATGCATATTATGGAAAGATATGGAAGGTTGTTTTAATAGTTGGGAAAATGCTACTGCAAAAAATACTATTCTCTGAGGCATGGAGATTACTAGAGAACTAGTAAAGTTTAGGAATTAAATTCTCAAGATGAAGACTGCAGCAACCCCCTCTTGAAATTTTCCCTCGATTAGTGCTTAGGCCTTTATTTTAATTTCTCATGCATTTTAAAGTTGGAATTTTTGTAATAATGTAATTTTTAAATTAGAGACAACTTAAAGTATGATAATTTTGATTAAGGATTAATGTTCAATTAAAATAAAGGAAATTGAAAGGACTCAAGTTGTAACTGCCCGGGTAGCTATAAAAAGGAACTTATTTTCATTGTGAAAGGGATAGATTTGGATGATTGGAATGTAAAGAAGAAGAACTCTAATCAATAGAGAAGAAAATATTTTCTCTTTCTTTCTGTCTTTCTCGTATTCTCTCTATTCTATTCATTAATTTGCAATATGTTCTTTGTTATGTTCAAATAAGAAACTTTGTGTTCAACCTATTGAATGTGATGTGAAGAACTTTGTGTCTAAAAATTTATATTTCATGGGTTATTTGGATGTGTGTAAGTTCATATGATTTTTAAAGCTTCAAGCATGCATTAATAGGATATTATTATGTTATCTATCTATCTGAAAGTTATTCCTTCTTCTTTCCTTTTTCATTTCAAGAGTTGGTGATCTTAGGGAAACAAGGAGAACATTTATATTCTTGATAGGCAAAAAAGTGAACTTTGAAGCCCCTTATACTATGTCTTACCATTCAAGGCTATTGTTTCCTTCGACTATTTCTCTGTTTCCTTTTATCTTCTGTATTGAGAACATTATGGATATGAAGACATTCACACCATCAAAATCCTCATTCAAATATTAGTATTTTTTATATTTTTAAATAAGTATTTTTCGTTGTGTGTGTGTAGAATAAGGGAACCTCTCCCAAAAAGAGGAGGGATTGCTATCCCTTGAATTGTTTCCTATCATTGAATTCAATTTTCCTAACCAACACAAATAATATGACACTATCACTTATCAGGTTTCAGATTCTTTACCATTCGGATTTGACCATGAAAATAATGACCTTTTAGATGACATTACTTGATCATTATTATCATCACATAATTGGGGGGATTACACTCATCCCCCCCACTATGTCAATAAGCATCCTATTTTTTCATCACCTCACATAGATATTTTCAAATACAACATACACATCTTGATACATGTTTGTATCATCATTTCCCGATGACGCACTGTCATGCTACGGTTCACACTTGATTTTTAAGGGCATCCTATACACATGAACCTCACACAAAAAATGTTACACATCACACTACACACTACCTTACACATTATCATATTTCTCACACATATTCATCACTACACAATCAACACATTTAGTGCTTTCAAAACATATCTTCTCTACATCACATACCTCTTTCATAGAACATGATACATATATCTTCTGCGCAATCAATAAAAATATTGTATATAATATACACATCTACAAAACAATATGAATTCAGTGCTCTCATGACATATTTGTCTTACACATCCTACTATACATTCAACATATTCACAACACCTTTATCCCTTGTGTGTAACCAATACATCAAAAAACATCACATACTCTCCTAAAATCTTTAACACAACATACAAAACACTTGAAACCTTTACAACATGCTTCATACTTATTAATTTCACAACATGTATTTACTAAATCACACAACATGCATCCCTTACATCATACGACACATATATCTTGTGTATAATCAAAAAACACATCTTGCATAATCTACATATCTACCACACACTACCTATTTGATACTTTCACATGTGACACAATTTACTACAAACCTGAAAGGTCCACAAAACATCTCCCTCAACTCACAACATTACACAATCGACATATTCACAATCATCACAACCTACTACATGCTCGACACCTTTGTAACAAAAAACACACTAGACAACTACCCAATCAATCTCCTAAACAATGAACACGTTCACAACATATTTCTCTCATGCATAAACAAAACAATACAACATACATATCTCTCACACAACCAATGAAACACACTACCCTATGACACACTCTACTTCCACGGTCCATTCTTGAATGCTAAGGGTCTACATATCAAATAGACCTTACCACACTCACACATTCAATAACTCATTCACTCACACGCTTACATTCTATACTTTTCAATTTGATGCTTACATATTTCTAATAAACACAATTCAAACCATTTCCCAATGATGTACTCTTACTCTGAGGTTCATTCTTAACTAATGAGGGGTCATGTATAAATGAACCTTACCTCATAAATACACATCTACTCAAGGGAACACTTCTGCTATCATTCAATTTGCATTCCATTCAATATCATCCACAACATACTACATATTTTGGTCATATTTTTCATGCTTACATTTACTTGTTACATGCACATCTTATAACAAATGCTAGATAGATATCTTATATGTCATTAAATTTCCATACACACATACACATTCACTTGTTTTCTAGTTGTGATGACAGATTCTATAGATCGATACATGCAACATGGATGTTTGGTGCAATACCTATTACAAGTCCAACAAAGGCTCCTAGGGAATCCAATTTCGTACATTATAGGTGTTATTGTTTCATAACACATTACTACATTAGATTATGCATGCTTTGATATACTTTTTATCTTTCTAACATGCTAATGGGTGCTTCAAGTGTAATATTTTTCTTGTAGGTCTATTTACTTCCATGGCTATCTATTACATTATTTGTTCTTACTTGTCATTATTTTCCACTGTTTACGAAATTTTCCCTTTGTCTTGTGTGCACACTTTTATGCTTTTAGCCTAGTCAGCCATTATTGTCTTGTGAAATCATGAGTGATGTCCCATGTTTAAAACATGCTTTTCTCAGTCGACATTTTCTTCTTACCTATTAGATTTTACATTGTCTTCTTTTTTAATAGCTTACTATTATCCAAATAACTTTCCTAGTTATTTGGGTAACTTGTATACATATTCTGGTTCTCAGCTCCTCATTGAAGCTTGTGCAAGCTCAGGTTCAATTGGCACATTTTCTTGGTTTATGTTTTCCCTTGGCTCCCCTTATTTTTCTCACGTGCCCTTGCATGCTTTTTGTTATCTCCTTCCACTTTCCTTTTCCTCTTTGTTCTACTCCTCCCTTACGCCCACCTTCAGTGCATGTAATTTATTCCTAAGAATCTTCTTCACCCCACGCGCACGTCTCACACTCACTTTAATTAGCTAAGTCTCTATTCCTCTCGTGCATCAAACCCATTAGTTTGTAATAGTTGTGCCTTGACCATGTGTTCTCTTCTCATCAGTTTGCCTCATTTCCCCATGCGCATCGCACACGTGTTCCTCTACGCGTTCCTCTATTTTCTTCCATGTTCCCTTCCCTCACACCCTCCTTTACACCCTTCTATGCTAGTTCATCTTCTGACACGTGGCAGAAACGAAAAACATCTACTTAGTTGGCTATCATTTTAGCCAATCTGCGCATGCCACGTGTCGTGTGTGTGCCGATGGCTGTAACAAACTTCTGATAGATGTATCTTCTACTACAGAGCTCTGATCGGTGTACGCCTAGACTTGTAAGAGATCTACTGACATCAGCCACAGTGCTAGGCATTCAAATTGAAATTTTGGCTGATTTAGTAGGTGAGAAATGGGGAAAACGTTTTTCTGAGCATTAATGAAGCAGATATGATTGCTTCAACCACCCGATTTGATATGATCCACTCTTCTGCCTCATCCAACATGACAAATAGACCTAGGGAAGTGTATTAAAAAAACTCTCAGGTAGATTTGTAAGCATTGAATGCTTCTTGTTGGTGGTTGCATTTAAAATTTGAGTTTTCCCTCCTCTTCTTTGTCTACCGATTTATCTATAAATGTAAGAGTTGGTCTCATTACTAATAATGGACACTTTGGGTCCTTACACATCTGGCTAAGGACTTCATATTTTATATATTTTGAGTTACAGACCTCTAGATCTGGTTCTTACATGTGGATATTGGCCTCCTTCACCATTGTAACATCTCTGTGCATTTTTGGAAGTAATAGAAGCATTGTTTTGTGACTATTCTTTGTCCTAGTGTGTTTGTGTTCCTTCTTCTTTCCTTTTATTTTGTGTTGTATTCTGGTTGTGCCATTTCATGTCCCTTACAGTTCCTTATTTAGTTGTGTTCCATGAGAAAAATATGGTAAATACTTGTTTAGTTGTGCTACTCGTTCCTAGCGTCCTTTCACGCATGTCATTTCATTCCCGCTCAGTTTATATAGTTTTCATCCCTCTTTTTTGGCACTATCACCTTCTAGTGTAGGTTTCCTTTCATGTTATCCTTCTATCCCTGGTCCTGTCATCACCAATCCGGCACTATGATAATTCTTCACCGGGAACTCCTCATGCTATGATTATTTACTAATGCACAACCTTTAGTTTGGTGGATGTAATCTGGAAACAAAACAACAACCGAACACAAGAATACCATCGACTATGATAAGACAGAATGATGACAAATCTGAAATATCAAAGTAAATTATAATATTAACATGAAATTGTTACAATCTCACCCATGAGGTACTTCAACAAGACTATGGGAGAAACTTTACAATTACACCTCTTGATGGCTTCTTCAACACACCTTTAAATGATGGCTTCCTTTGCACACTTCCTACAATATTTCTCCCTACTTCTTTCTATGCTTAATGAGGGGGGTGGCCTCTCTATTTATAGAACTTCCAGGCTTATCCATCCTATCTCTAAGATAGGATAAGAAATCCACTCTGACGAATCATATTCCATACCTTAACTCTTATCTGTACATGTAAGCTTATCTTCTAAGATAAGATAAACCTTATCATTTTACATGGGTTCCACATTTTTAGAATTTTTACAAATAAAATACACAAAATATTTATGACCTCACTCCTTGTCCTTATTACCAATATAATATTTCTAATTCCTAATCATGTAGACCCTACTTCTCTAATTACCGAAACTTTGACATTTTAACATTACCGGACCACTTACGACAAATATTTACTTTTTACAACATTCCTATTGTACTTTGACTGTTATCGTACTCCACATTATTGGCGACACCGTACTGACGGCGTTGTTATCTTCTATCAGACGCTACTACTAATTATACTTAACAACATCCTATTCCTAATACATACATTAATGAAATAGAAATTATGGAGGAAAATTTTAGTGTCGACATCTTCCCCCTTCCTAGCTTCTACTCAGTCCTCGGAGTAGACTATTCTGGTGCTTGGAAAATCTTCAACTTGTCGTGGTTGACCCATTTCGTAATGGGAGTGCCATTTAATTCCTCCAGTTGGTACGTACCATTTTCATGCACAACTGCTATTTTGTAGGGCCCCATCCATTTTGGAAGAAATTTTCTCTGTCTTCTTTTTTTGTATCTGGAATCATATACTAGGACCAAGTCATTCACATGAAATGGAGACCATCAGATCTTTTGATCAAAGTATTCCTTCTGCTTCATTTTCTTCTTATGGCTTGTATCCTTTGCTATTTCCCTCATTTCCTCTATCAAATGAAGATGTACCAACCTTTCTTTTACTGAATCACTTTCATCCATCCTTTCATTTTTCATAACTCTCACAGTGGGAATATCAAACTCAATAGGAAGAACTGGATCAATGCCATAGGCCAACTGAAATGGGGAGTATCCTGTTGCTGACTTTGATGTTGCCCTATATGCCCACAATGTTGCATGAATCCTTTTATCCCATTTATGTACCTGCAAGGCTGCATCTTTTGCTAGAATTTGACACAACACAAAATTTGTTCGTTCCACCTGTCCATTTGTGCTTGGCTTGGATGTTGTTGCCTTCCTGTGCTTAATAGAAAACTTATTGACTAGGGCTTCTACCACCTCATTAATGAAGTGGTTTCCTTGATCTGTTACAATTTCTAATGGACAACCAAATCTGGTGACAATGCGTTTATATATGAACCTTGCCACTTCATCCATGGAAGCTGTTTTCAATGGCCTAGCTTCAACCCACTTGGTTAAATAATCTGTGGCAACTACAATATACTTATTTTGGCGTGATGTAGTTGGAAGTGGACCTACAATGTCTATTCCCCACTTTTCAAAGGGACCAAGTGGAAGAATAGGACATAATGGAGCTGATGAAGTCTTACGGTTACCATGTGTTTGACAAATATCACATGTCTTACAATAATTATAACAATCTTTAAAAAGAGTGGGCCAGTGATAACCTGCATCCAAGATCCTTCTTGCTGTAAGTTGTCCAGAGAAGTGCCCTCCACATGTACCATTGTAGAATTCTTCTAGCAGCTCCTTTCCTTGATCACGTCCAACTGCCCTCTTGTACTGTCCATCAGGTCCTATTCGAAATAATGCTCCATGCAGAATAGAATATGGACAACTGGCTTGAGTAATCTTTCTCTTAGTCTTTGCATTGGCACCATCAGGAAACTTGAATTCATTCAGATAATTCCAAATATGTATGTATTCACTAGGGATTGTGTCAAGGGAGAACAATGCTGCATCGGGAAAATCATCATCATCACAAGATGATCCTAAACCATCATAGGCTCGAGAGAGTGCATCTGCATTGACATGCTTCTTTCCTGGCCTATCTATAATATCAAATTCAAATTCTTGTAGCAAAATCATCCATCTTGCTATCCTCCCTGATGGGTTAGGCTTATTGACAATATATTTCAGAGCCTGATGATCTGTTACAACTATAAATTTCTACCCTAGCAAGTAATTTCTAAACTTCTTTACAGCAAAAATGATAGCCAGAGCCTCTTTTTCAGTTACAGTATAGTTTACCTCAGCACTGCTCATTTGTCTGCTCCCAAAGTAAATTGGATGTTCATTCCCATTTTCATCCTTTTGGCTCAAAGTACTTCCTAGTGCTGCATCTGAGGCATCAATGTACACAGTGAATGGCTTGCTCTAATCTGGATTCTTCAAAACAGGTGAAGACACCAGGGCTTCCTTCAGTTGTCCAAAAGCTTCATGCACCTTATTTCCTGGTTCATAAGTAACATCCTTCTTGAAGAACTGGGGTAGTGGCTGTGTAATCTTTGAGAAATTCTTGATGAACCTTCTATAGTAACCCACATGGCCTAAAAATGATCTCAACTTACTTCTATTCATAGGAAATGGTAAATCTTTGATTTTTGAAACTTTATCGGGATCAGTACCAATACCATCTCTGGATACAACATGCCCTAACAAAACGCCTTTAGAACATCCAAAGACACACTTTGTAGGGTTTAGTGAGGCTTGTGCTTCATCTAACCTTTGAAATGATATCTCCATCTGGTGCAGGTGGTCCAACTTGCTCCCATAGATGCAAAAATCATCCAGAAATACTCTGATGAAGGTCCCAATGTAGGGTTCGAACACCCTATTCATCAAACGCTGGAATGTTGCCGGAGCATTACACAACCCAAAAGGCATAACTCTATAAGCAAATGTTCCCCAAAGAGTGGTGAACGTGGTCTTTAGCTGATCTTTCTCTGCTATACGAACTTGGTTGTAGCCACTATATCCATCAGCAAAACTATAGCACTCCTGGCCAGCTACTTCGTCCAAGATCTGATCTGAAAATGGAAGAGGGTAATGATCCTTCTTTGTTGCCTTATTGAGCTTCCTGTAGTCAACACAAATGCGTAGCTTCCCATTCTTTTTTATTGAGATCACAATGGGAGAAACCCATTCTGAATTCTCCATAGCAAATATGAATCCTGCATCAAGCAACTTATCTATTTCTTCTTTTACAGTCTTGGAAAAATTAGGATTCATTCTATATGGCATTTGCTTTATGGGCTTAGCACCATCTACCAGCTCAATAGAATGTTCTACCCAACTTACTTGACGGAGTTCCTTGTAATCAAAAGTGAATATGTGTATGTACCTTCGAAAGAGCTGGAGGTAGGATTCCTTCTCACTCTCCATCACAGCATCACCAATCTTTACTTGTTAGAGACGATCATCAACTTCTTCTTCAGATAATTTTATGGGGTCATGAGTTGGTGTGACTGGAAGGATATCCATGACTGAAACATCCACCTCGCTTTCTTCATCTTCAGTGTCCACTTCACTGGTACTAGAGTAATCAGAGGATGTCTAATCATCAGCTTCATCACTTGAATCCACAGGTTCTGCTTTATGATGTCGAGGGATCACGTTTATCTTCACCCTCTCTCTACCACGTCCAAGTGTCATGAAACCTTCATTCCAGTAGTTTCTTGCATGAACTCTCCTTAGCCATGGTCTTCCCAGCAGCATTGGGTACGCAACAGTACCATTTTTCATCACCTGAAAGTCTACCACACATACAACACCCATAACAGATATTGCCACATTTGAAACTACACCTTCTGGTTTCGTTTTTCCTTTATTTAATGACCTTAACATAAGTGTTGAAGGGCGATCAATTTTTAAACCCAACATATTCATTACAGACTCGGTCATTACATTAACTGCAGCACCTCCATCAACTAAGACATCATGAATTGAAATACCATTACATAATACCTCAGCTTGTGGAGCATAGGGATCTGCCTCTGCCTCCAAAACAGGGACCTCAACCTCCTTCCTTCTTCGAGCATTGAGTCCACCTCGCAACTCCCGCCTCTTCTCAGAAGACATAGCCAAGAGTTGACCATATGTAATATTTGCAGGCCTTTTGGACAGATCTTCCAAGACGGAGTATGGTCCTTGCCCCTGTGAAATCAGAAAATCCTGCACACCCAACTTTCTTCTCCTATGTTTCTTACTAGTTTCTCCTTTCATCTTCTTAGGATCAGTTCCATCTTGATTATCTTTTTCTTTCTTTCTTTTTGTTACAAAAACATCTACTTCATTATTTCTACTCTTATCTACTACATCAAGAGAATTCACAGGTGCTTTTCCTTTATCATTATCTCTTGTACCAGATGTAGAAGCTCTATCTAGACAATTATACTTATAATGACCCTTTTTATAACAACCATAACAAACAACTTCAGAAATATTTCTTTTTGGACCTCTATCTCCTCCCTGAGAACTAAATTCCTTTCCTTGAAGAAGATTAATAGTTAGCTGGCCCATCTTCCTAAGCAGATCTTCATACTCAGTAGATGTACTAGGAGAAATATTTGTGCTCACCGGGAGTGGTTGTGGATTCTGGACCAAAGGTGCTGGTGTAGGCTCTACTTTAACAACAATTTCTTTGGGCTCCTCTTCCATGCTTTCTTCTTGCCTTCTTGCAATCTCCTTTGCTTGTTCAATGGTAGCTGGGCGGTCATACTTCACTCGTTGTCTGATCTCTGGCTTCATCCCAAGAATGAAGTGCTTACAGAGGAGATTATCCACGCCATTCATCAACCCATCCGCTAATCCTTCCTTCCGGATCTGGGCATTGAGCTTCCTCCTTAGCTCTAGAACACGAGCATGATAATCCCTTATCTTCTCCTTCTCTCCTTGGGCTAGCTTTGTGATCTCGATCATGAGGTCTGCATATCTCTGTTGTTCACCAAATTCTTCAAGAAAGCTTTCAGTTAATAAATCCCACGAGTTTTTCACATTATCACCTAGTGTTTAAAACCACCTAAGTGCGGAACCATCCAAAAAGGTAGGAAAAAATTTAGTCAATTGTTCCCTTCTTATAAGGCCATTACAAATACAAGATCGCTTAAACTCTTGAATGAAAGAAGAAGCATCTTCATTAGATTGAGCTGAAAAAATAGGAATTTTTCCCATTTTCAAAAGTAACCACCGTGAAATACCAACCCACAAGTACAATCAACAAGACTTATGTGCACAAATAATTGGAATTACTATAGAAATGACCACAGTAAATAACTATGGTAAAACTTGACTTACTGCGGTAAAAACTGATTTTACTGTGGTAAACACTATTCACGGTAAAAAGTGAAGTTACTGCGGTAAATACTATTCACGGTAAAAAGTGACTTTACTGTGATAAATACTATTCACAACAAAAATGACTTTGTCATGGTAACTACTATTCACGGTAAAAATGACTTTACCACGGTAACTACTATGCACAGTAAAAACAAGGTTATCCTCCAATTGATTTTTGACTAAGTGGGAATATCTCTCCAGAAAATCCACCAACGAGGAATGGTCCCGGCAACGGAACCAAAATGTCATCACCAATCCGGCACTATGATAATTCTTCACCGGGAACTCCTCGTGCTATGATTATTTACTAATGCACAGCCTTTAGTTTGGTGGATGTAATCTGGAAACAAAACAACAACCAAACACAAGAATACCATCGACTATGATAAGACAGAATGATGACAAATCTGAAATATCAAAGTACATTATAATATTAACATGAAATTGTTACAATCTCACCCATGAGGTACTTCAACAAGACTATGGGAGAAACTTTACAATTACACCTCTTGATGGCTTCTTCAACACACCTTTAAACTGATGGCTTCCTTTGCACACTTCCTACAATATTTCTCACTACTTCTTTCTATGCTAAATGAGGGGGGGTGGCCTCTCTATTTATAGAACTTCCAGGCTTATCCATCCTATCTCTAAGATAGGATAAGAAATCCACTCTGACGAATCATATTCCATACCTTAACTCTTATCTGTACATGTAAGCTTATCTCCTAAGATAAGATAAACCTTATCATTTTACATGGATTCCACATTTTTAGACTTTTTACAAATAAAATACACAAAATATTTATGACCTCACTCCTTGTCCTTATTACCAATATAATATTTCTAATTCCTAATCATGTAGACCCTACTTCTCTAATTACTGAAACTTTGACATTTTAACATTACCGGACCACTTACGACAAATATTTACTTTTTACAACATTCCTATTGTACTTTGACTGTTACCGTACTCCACATTATTGGCGACACCGTACTGACGGCGCTGTTATCTTCTATCAGACGCTACTACTAAGTATACTTAATAACATCCTATTCCTAATACATACATTAATGAAATAGAAATTATGGAGGAAAATTTTAGTGTCGACAGTCCCTTGGAAATTTTACCTTAGTTTCTCCTTCCAACACTATGAGTAACAGTAGCATTAGAAATAGATAGAGGAACTGGCCTTCTTCAGAGATCTGTCCCAAGCATGTAAGGTCCCACAAATTGGGGGATGGTTCTATTGTTTTATGAAATAGCTTGGTCCTTCGAATATTAGAGATGTGGGTGCACATTTGAATGACCAATAGTTTCTGGAACGCCTGGTGGGACAAGCATTGAAAGCTCAAATTTCATATCTCTAAGTTTTGGTGTGTGGAATTAGTATTTCATCCTTTGGAGGTTCATTTCAACACATTTGGTGACTCTCAACATTTTTAAATCTTTGTTTTAGTAGTCCCGAGTGCCTTTCATGAGAAGAGTGTACAGAAGAAAAAGTGCATCAGATGAAGATTCTTTTAAGTACCCCTATCTATCCTCAAGAAGAGTTCGTTCTAGAAAGCACACATGTGCATCTCCATCTCCAGCGCGTCACACCGATTTAACTCCTCAAGACAAACAAACTGTAGACCTTGCAATGGCACATCAACCACCTCCTCCACTTAGTAAATTTGAAAACTTTATTAGAGGAAGTCCCTTGGTTCTGACTATACAATATGATATGCAACATGTCACCTCTGAAGAGTATTCTATACTTTATTGGTGAGAATCAATTCACCCCTCAGGAACATATATAAGATATAGAAAACATGTGTTCACTCTATTTTATTACACATGATGATGTAACAGTCAGGCTACTTATAGCCTCTTTCAAAGGTAAAGTGCTTCAATAGTACCAAGGCTTAAGACTTAGATCTATTACCACCCGGGATGAGCTGGGAACAACTATTTGCAATTGCTTTGAAGATAAGTTAGATCACATATCTCTAGTGCAACAACTGATAACAAAAAAAAGGGTGCCCAACGAGTAGATGACTGATTTCAACATAAAATTTTAGAGGACTTGGGACATAATCCCTCTTACGGTAAGACCTACAACCCAACATGCTTTCCTATATTATCTGAAGGCACTCAATAGTGATATGTCAATCATGATCCAATCCATGGGAGGTAGAACTTTACCAACTACTTATAGTATTGTAGTAAGGGAAGAAAATAGTCTTATTCAGGTGGGAAAGATAGCTCCTAGACCACCTATCCCCTTGTTCCTAGAAATTTCACAAGCACCCTAACCTTCTGTGGCCCTTATTCTCATTCCAAAGAAGAGTGCGTAACCAGTTACCTCAACATACTAATCTCTAGCACAAAAAAAGGAGGATGAAGAATTAAAGGCTCTGATTAGAAATTTATAAAAAAAGTCATATCATTAGAAAAGGAATAGACACAAGTGTATAAAGGCAACTCTAATTAGGCACATAGACATAATAATTGGCCTTGGAGGAATTAGTATGAAAATCAAAGATACACACCCAACCAAAAAAATGATACATGGCATCCCAATGCACATATGTCCTTGTAAGATGTTCCTCCTGTGCCTTCTCTTCCAATACATGTAGTCATTTTTACCCCCATCACCTGAGACACGCGCGGGCATCGAGTTTATCTTTTATGTGATTTTAGTGGGGGGAAACATCATCTGTGATCTGAGTTTAAGATATTAGAAAGGAAATAAAACATACAAGCATCATAGAGCTCATAACAGCTTCTAGATCCTTGTAGTCATTCCAGACATAAAGTGCTTACCAGATTAAAGAACTTACACCAATATAGAAAGGAAGTCATACAAGCATTCATACTTAGTTCATAAACATAAATGAACAAGAACTATGAAGAAGGATGTATGCATTAGAACAATTAATGCTCATATTCATATAACCTGGTAACCTTATTACATTCATTAGGCCCATCATATAATTTACAGAAAGGTAGACCGTATTCATGCATTATAACTGGATTCATATAACTAGGCCCTCAAAAGAAAATTTATAATTCCCAACCCTTGATACATCCTTTCCTACCCTTATTTTCCCAAACTAACAGAGTCATTGTAGTATTTTTGCAGAGATCCACCCTCTCTTTATGTCTCTATCTCTGTGTGTCTCTTTTAATTCTATAGGCACTTGTATATATAGCCTTTTTAAACTGCCAACTCATTCTTCTGCGGCCTCAGATCTGTCGCCAAATGTTTGAATGTGGTCCTTTAGGAATGCATGGTCCTTCAAGCCTGAGCTCACCACTCCATGTCATGATGTCCTTCTAGAAGCTTCTACTAGAGGGAATATTCCTTCCTGGGCCAACCTGTCGCCAGGATGGCACCTTATCCAGTCCGCATGTGCAGTCGGGTCACACTTTTCTTGTATCCTACCCAAAATGCCCAATATGGCTAAGTCCTGGAACCTTGTCTTTGTCCACATGTGTGCCATGGGTTTCCTTGAATCCTTCCTTAAACCCTTCCCTGCGTGCCTTCTCCTTGCGTGTCTTTCTTCAACTAGGCCTTGTGTGCTTATGCGCCTTTTTATACTCAACCAATATTTCAGGGGCCCAACATCACCCGACACTACACCTATTCTTCATCAACGAGAACAATTATTAAATGGATAAGGGATCATAGTAGGCTTACACCTTGGAAAAATAATAAGGGGATGAATAATTTGGGAAAGAAGAAAGAATGGGATAGGGGATGGCATTACTGTAATAAGCTAGGAAAATATTTTTAAAAGTCAGCCTCCAACTTGTTCTAGGAATCGACTTCGTTCTATGATCTTTGGCAAAGATCACCCACTAAGGGTGCTCACTTGATCAAAACCTAGCCCATCCCTTTGTGTCCTCATGGTATCAGCAATATTTTCTAACTCCTTGACTATATCCTCTAGTGCATCCATCCTTCGTGTAATATGCGGGTATAGTTCCTTCAACCGGTTTTTTATTGAACATCTTAAGGTTTCAGTGGCCTTGGATTTCTTTTCAACCTTGGCTAGGATATTTTCCCTATCCACTCTATTCCCCTTGTTCTTCTCTTGGAACTCTTTAATTTCTGCTTCATCATTGGCGACTAGCATGCTTGCCACTTTGTCTCTGTCCATGTAGTTGTCATACGTGGCCTCAACATTTTGGGAGGCAATATTTATATCAGAAAAGGACCTTGCTATATTTTTCTATGAGCACCATGAATTTTAACTTATCCTCATTCTCTAAGTGCATAGACACTTCTTCTGTAGACTCCAAAGCTAGCGGTGCCCTCTCTATGGTGAGGGTGTTTCATCTTTTTCTTAGATTGTTTCTTAAAAGCATTGACGAAACAGATAGGGTAACGGGCATAGGAGGAATACTTGTTCAAATGTTGGTTGATGGGTTGTTGCATGCGTATGAATTTTGAATCCACAGCTGACCGTGAGAGCTTCCTTTTGGCTAGGAGGAACTACCTGTAATGAAAACAAGACCACCAGAAAGAATTAAACAATATGGGCAGTGAACTGCCTAGCGTGAGCTAGATCCGGGAAGTATGATACTTCCTAGATGGATGTCAGTCCACTATTTTAAACAAATCAATGCTAAACACAAGGTAAATCCTATTGTTATTTTGAAATGATTTAGGTATCTCACTTAAAAACACAATAAGAAAATAGATCTAATCTAACAGGCTAAGCTAGAATAGAATCCACAGGTCAAATGGTTGGTTCTGGGTTCTGTAGGTCTGATAAAGGTCTCGGGTAGGTCACAAGTGAGTGAGGGTGAGGTAAAATTAGGTGGATAGGTATCTGTCTTAAGGCTGTGTGGGAAAACACAGAGACCCGTGTCGGTCAGGGTGACCAACGACGGTTAGGTATAACCGGCATTGGTTACTGTGAGATCTGGAAATGTCACAGAACAGGGTTTTGAGTATCCTTTGTGATTGCAAAAAGGACTTTGGTTGGTCGAGGATGAGGTATTGGGTGACTGGAATAGGTTTTTATGAGGTTTTAATGGGTCTATGGAGGTACAAAATGTTGGAGATGGTCAATAGGGAGCAAGATAAACAATGGATGATAAAATAATGATAAAATGAAATAACCAGGAAAGTATGATGTTGCACTTGGATTTCATGTCCTGAAAGTCTATGTGTGAAGGATGGAGGTGCTAATGATGGGTTTGAAGGCTGTAAGTGATCACCAACTAAAGAAAAGCTTCTGCATGGGCTGCATGCACACTCCTCTTTTATTTGGATAGATTAGAATGTGGCTGGGGATGGATGTGCAGGAGAAGATGCTCAATCTCCTTCCTTGGATGTCAGTTATTCACTAGAATTGGCTCTCTGAAGATGCGTTATCTCTCTGAGATGCGTTGTTCTTGCTTGTCTAATTTCTCCCAATGTTTTCCAACTTCCAACTTCCAAGTTCCAAGTTCCAACCTTGAGAATAAGGTTGTTTTGGGTTAAAAGGGGTAACCGACGGCGGTCCGGCTTAACCAGTGATGGTTAGGGGTAACCGATGTCGGTCAAGGCAGGATTTCCTAGGTTTACTCAAACTTAGGGAGATCCTCTTGATTTCCTTGGATCTCATGTCATTATCCCATGGATTAGACTGGGAGCTTCTTGTGAGCATGCAGGAATGTGGTTAGAGGGAATGTAGGCATTGATTTTTAGGGTTTGGGTAAGTCTTAGTTAGTTATGGTAACTATTTAAGAATAGGTCTTAGGTTGAGTTAGCTTGGTGAGGTGTCTAAGTGAACTGTTTGCGTAGATATTATTTAAATAAGATATTTAAATAATAAATATATTGAGGATAACACATTAATTAAATTAAATTAATATTAGTAGGGTGAAGGGGGTCATGGCTAGGTAGATGTAATAAAGGGGGGCTTATATGTCAAGGGATGAAGGGGGAGTGTGACCTAATTTTAGTGTCTACACTATTTTGCCCCTTTTTGTTGCATAGCTTGTATTGGTAAGTGATGCTAACAAAAATAAGATATGGTTGCCCCATGTGTGGGTGAAGGTGATCCCCCTCAAACCAGGAACTGACGAAGGCAACAGGCGAAAGTGGGTGAGTGGTTTGATAAAAGGTAAATGTGAAGAAAAGGCAAGTAGGTACAGGGAAAAAAAAGGAGTGAAAGGTTTACTCGGGAAATCTAGGTAATGGGCCAGGGTCAACGGTAGCAACCGTCAAACGCACACACACGTATAAACTGCAACACGGGTACCAGGTTAAAGAGTAGGAAAACTCTACATCGTCTAAGGTCGATAGTTTTATCCAAACAAGGTTGAAGTGAATCCAGTATCCAAGGTATAGGATAAGGTTAGGAAACATAATGTAGGTTAGGTGCAGGAACGTTTAGGAATGTTCTGGTACACCAAAGGTAGGGTCATGATAAATGATCATGGTAATAGGCTAGGTAAGGTCATTGGGTCAATCAACACAGGTAATAGTACCCACAAGGTATAGTGAACACATGAGGTCAAAAGGTCACTAACAATGGTTCAGGTAAAAATATTGAGATGCACGACATGGGTAAGGCCGAGGTAGGGGTATAAAAATAAGGTACGGAACCTATCAAAAGGTCACTAACAATGGTCCAGGTAGGTGTATGGAAGGGAAAGGAAAGCGAAGGTAAAGAAAAGTAGGTGAATGTGAAGGAAATGAGTACGTAGGGTAACCAACACCGGTTAGTCCATGAATTGATGATGTGTAGGGGAACCAATGGTAGTTAGCTAGGGCATCAGACTAGCCTTGGTCAAGGGTTGAATGACGTCGGTCGATTCGGGTAGGATATAAAAAGTGGAAAACCCACATTGATTAAAATTCATTT
Organism: Taxus chinensis; assembly: GCA_019776745.2. Lineage (NCBI taxonomy): Eukaryota > Viridiplantae > Streptophyta > Pinopsida > Cupressales > Taxaceae > Taxus > Taxus chinensis. Next base: position 859,179,309 of record CM034151.1, read on the forward strand.
GTGTATTGTTAAAAGGAAGAAAATGACAAGAAGAGAAAAAAAAGAGGAAGAGGACAAAAGAGTATGGTAGAGAGATTGGTTGGCGAGCCACATAGGTGATATTGAGTACAAGAAGAGAGGTGGGGCCAGGGGATCAGATGGAGTGAGGTGATTGGTGAAGAGAATTGGAGATAATATTTAAGGATGGTGGAGGCCAGAGAGGGCTTGAGATGAGCATACACTAAGGCCAGAGGTTCCACCACGATGGTGGTAGTGAGATCAGGTAGGATTTGAACCATTGGTTAATGATTGTTTGGTTAAATTGGCAAGAATATAGAAAATATGAAAAAATGGGGTTTGGGGGGGGTCATATGAATTTCAAAACAGGAAACATGCAGGGTAATAGGCATGGGGAAGGTAGGGTAGGGAGTAGGGTAAAATGGTAAGGTAGGAACAAATAAGGGTGTAAGGAGGGAGTTGGGTGGGGTTTAATGACAAGAAATGGAAAAAGTAGGGTTAGTGAAGTCGGGGCAGGTGACTCAACAGTGATCGACAACGGTCAACTTGTGGCCAACGTTGGTGGGTAGAGACTAGTATCGGTGACAAGAAAAATGATCAATGCCAGTCAAGGGGAGACCGTATTCGGTTAGGGGATAATCGGGGTCGGTTAATTCTATGTTTAAATTGGGATAAAAAAGGGAAGAGAGTACAGGGTAGGGTGGGAATGAAGTTAGGTGAGAGGGGAAGGGTTTAGGGTGAGAAAGTAGGGTAGGTGGGTAAGGGTTGAGGGTGGTTTCAGGTGAGGGTAGGGTAGATAGTTTTGAGTGGATGGGTGTGGGTGAGGGTTAGGGTAAATAGGTAGGGTAGATGGGTTTGGGTAGGTGTATGGGTAATGGTTAGGGTAGATAGGTAGGGTGGATAGGTTGCTAGGGTAGGTGTGGGTAAGGGTTAGGGTAGATAGGTACGGTAGGTAGGTTCAGGTGGATGGGTTTGGGTAGGTTTGGGTGAATTAAAATGCTAACGATTAGGTTGGGATGTGGGGTAAAAAATTACATAATTTGGGAAGGTGAAATAATACGTTGCTTTTATGGGATGCAAGCTCTGAGACGAGCTTCGAATGAGGGACCGAGAGCCAACTTATATCGCTGGAGCTGCATGGACATGTGACTTTCGAGGAGTGGAGTCACATTGATGATGTCAAAAGACTTGATTGGGATCACACCATTATGGGTGGATTGTGAGAGAGAATATTTTGATGGTCGCACTCATCGAGAGATGGGATTCTGTGACCAACACCTTCCAATTATCGACAAGGGAGATGACCATCACCCTAGAGGATATATATATAGGATATTGAGGCTACCAATTAGGGGAGACCAGGTTTACTTAGTGACATCCGAGGTCACAGTGAGGTGTATAGATGAGGTGTTTGGAGAGAGAGTAGGCAAGCTTGCACTACCACAATGCCAACCTGAGTTACCGAGAGGTTTATGCTTCCCAGCTTGAGGAGATGAGGTTGATAGTGTTGATGATGGAGGTGATCGGGTGCTACGCATTTCTATATTCAGAGGATGGGAGGTTCCCACGATCACTGATGGGTGTCCTTCGGGACATGAAGATTGATCATACCAGTTTTTCATGGGCACCATAGCTTTCTTGGTGTAGTTATATAGAGAGTTGTGGGCCTACGAGAGATTGCGGAGATATAGTATGTGTTGTATTTTTCTTCTACATTGTTGGGCCTATGAGCACATTGTGTCTGTATGACCGATGGGCCTGCCACGGGTAGATGCATTTGAGTGGGGAGTCATTTGATTTGGTTATAGGTGATGGGTGCTGGAGGGTGGTGTATAGAGAGCTTGGGCTAAATACGACGTAGCGTATTATAGACAAAGATTGGAGAGCCTATCTAGTGTGGATATAGTCTGGAGACCCTATGTGACTCTATCCCTCATACAAAGGGATGTATGCAGAGTTGGAGTGACTAAAGTTATAGAGGTGGATAGAGGGATGATGTGCCAAGGAGCATAAGATGATACTTATTGACCGAGTGAGGTGATAATTTAGTTTAGTGCAGGATGTGCCCCCCCTTCCCACAGTATAGGAGAGATGAGGTGGAGAGAACTTTGTCTCCACCCCATTTGGTAGAGTTGACAAGGGAGGAGGAGGAGCTCATGGACTGTTGCATAGATGATGTGGGGGTGACAAATGGATACATGAAATGGTGGGTGGTACAGAGGTAGGGTCTGTCGACACTAAAATTTTCCTCCATAATTTCTATTTCATTAATGTATGTATTAGGATTAGGATGTTGTTAAGTATAATTAGTAGTAGCATCTGATAGAAGATAATGGCGCCGTCAGTATGGTGTCGCCAATAATGTGGAGTACGGTAACAGTCAAAGTACAATAGGAATGTTGTAAAAAGTAAATATTTGTCGTAAGTGGTCCGGTAATGTTAAAATGTCAAAGTTTGGGTAATTAGAGAAGTAGGGTCTACATGATTAGGAATTAGAAATATTATATTGGTAATAAGGACAAAGAGTGAGGTCATAAATATTTTGTGTATTTTATTTGTAAAAAGTCTAAAAATGTGGAACCCATGTAAAATGATAAGGTTTATCTTATCTTAAGAGATAAGCTTACATGTACAGATAAGAGTTAAGGTATGGAATATGATTCGTCAGAGTGGATTTCTTATCCTATCTTAGAGATAGGATGGATAAGCCTGGAAGTTCTATAAATAGAGAGGCCACCCCCCTCATTTAGCATAGAAAGAAGTAGTGAGAAATATTGTAGGAAGTGTGCAAAGGAAGCCATCAGTTAAAGGTGTGTTGAAGAAGCCATCAAGAGGTGTAATTGTAAAGTTTCTCCCATAGTCTTGTTGAAGTACCTCATGGGTGAGATTGTAACAATTTCATGTTAATATTATAATTTACTTTGATATTTCAGATTTGTCATCATTCTGTCTTATCATAGTCGATGGTATTCTTGTGTTCGGTTGTTGTTTTGTTTCCAGATTACATCCACCAAACTAAAGGCTGTGCATTAGTAAATAATCATAGCACGAGGAGTTCCCGGTGAAGAATTATCATAGTGCCGGATTGGTGATGACATTTTGGTTCCGTTGCCGGGACCATTCCTCGTTGGTGGATTTTCTGGAGAGATATTCCCACTTAGTCAAAAATCAATTGGAGGATAACCTTGTTTTTACTGTGCATAGTAGTTACCGTGGTAAAGTCATTTTTACCGTGAATAGTAGTTACCATGATAAAGTCATTTTTGCTGTGAATAGTATTTATCACAGTAAAGTCACTTTTTACCGTGAATAGTATTTACCGCAGTAACTTCACTTTTTACCGTGAATAGTGTTTACCACAGTAAAATCAGTTTTTACCGCAGTAAGTCAAGTTTTACCATAGTTTACCGTGGTCATTTCTATAGTAATTCCAATTATTTGTGCACATAAGTCTTGTTGATTGTACTTGTGGGTTGGTATTTCACGGTGGTTACTTTTGAAAATGGGAAAGATTCCTATTTTTTCAGCTCAATCTAATGAAGATGCTTCTTCTTTCATTCAAGAGTTTAAGCGATCTTGTATTTGTAATGGCCTTATAAGAAGGGAACAATGGACTGAATTTTTTCCTACCTTTTTGGATGGTTCCGCACTTAGGTGGTTTGAAACACTAGGTGATAATGTGAAAAACTCATGGGATTTATTAACTGAAAGTTTTCTTGAAGAATTTGGTGAACAACAGAGATATGCAGACCTCATGATCGAGATCACAAAGCTAGCCCAAGGAGAGAAGGAGAAGATAAGGGATTATCATGCTCGTGTTCTAGAGCTAAGGAGGAAGCTCGATGCCCAGATCCGGAAGGAAGGATTAGCGGATGGGTTGATGAATGGCGTGGATAATCTCCTCTGTAAGCACTTCATTCTTGGGATGAAGCCAGAGATCAGACAACGAGTGAAGTATGACCGCCCAGCTACCATTGAACAAGCAAAGGAGATTGCAAGAAGGCAAGAAGAAAGCATGGAAGAGGAGCCCAAAGAAATTGTTGTTAAAGTAGAGCCTACACCAGCACCTTTGGTCCAGAATCCACAACCACTCCCGGTGAGCACAAATATTTCTCCTAGTACATCTACTGAGTATGAAGATCTGCTTAGGAAGATGGGTCAGTTAACTATTAATCTTCTTCAAGGAAAGGAATTTAGTTCTCAGGGAGGAGATAGAGGTCCAAAAAGAAATATTTCTGAAGTTGTTTGTTATGGTTGTTATAAAAAGGGTCATTATAAGTATAATTGTCCAGATAGAGCTTCTACATCTGGTACAAGAGATAATGATAAAGGAAAAGCACCTGTGAATTCTCTTGATGTAGTAGATAAGAGTAGAAATAATGAAGTAGATGTGTTTGTAACAAAAAGAAAGAAAGAAAAAGATAATCAAGATGGAACTGATCCTAAGAAGATGAAAGGAGAAACTAGTAAGAAACATAGGAGAAGAAAGTTGGGTGTGCAGGATTTTCTGATTTCACAGGGGCAAGGACCATACTCCATCTTGGAAGATCTATCCAAAAGGCCTGCAAATATTACATATGGTCAACTCTTGGCTATGTCTTCTGAGAAGAGGCGGGAGTTGCGAGGTGGACTCAATGCTCGAAGAAGGAAGGAGGTTGAGGTCCCTGTTTTGGAGGTAGAGGCAGATCCCTATGCTCCACAAGCTGAGGTATTATGTAATGGTATTTCAATTCATGATGTCTTAGTTGATGGAGGTGCTGCAGTTAATGTAATGACCGAGTCTGTAATGAATATGTTGGGTTTAAAAATTGATCGCCCTTCAACACTTATGTTAAGGTCATTAAATAAAGGAAAAACTAAACCAGAAGGTGTAGTTTCAAATGTGGCAATATCTGTTATGGGTGTTGTATGTGTGGTAGACTTTCAGGTGATGAAAAATGGTACTGTTGCGTACCCAATGCTGCTGGGAAGACCATGGCTAAGGAGAGTTCATGCAAGAAACTACTGGAATGAAGGTTTCATGACACTTGGACGTGGTAGAGAGAGGGTGAAGATAAACGTGATCCCTCGACATCATAAAGTAGAACCTGTGGATTCAAGTGATGAAACTGATGATTGGACATCCTCTGATTACTCTAGTACCAGTGAAGTGGACACTGAAGATGAAGAAAGTGAGGTGGATGTTTCAGTCATGGATATCCTTCCAGTCACACCAACTCATGACCCCATAAAATTATCTGAAGAAGAAGTTGATGATCGTCTCCAACAAGTAAAGATTGGTGATGCTGTGATGGAGAGTGAGAAGGAATCCTACCTCCAGCTCTTTCGAAGGTACATACACATATTCACTTTTGATTACAAGGAACTCCGTCAAGTAAGTTGGGTAGAACATTCTATTGAGCTGGTAGATGGTGCTAAGCCCATAAAGCAAATGCCATATAGAATGAATCCTAATTTTTCCAAGACTGTAAAAGAAGAAATAGATAAGTTGCTTGATGCAGGATTCATATTTGCTGTGGAGAATTCAGAATGGGTTTCTCCCATTGTGATCTCAATAAAAAAGAATGGGAAGCTACGCATTTGTGTTGACTACAGGAAGCTCAATAAGGCAACAAAGAAGGATCATTACCCTCTTCCATTTTCAGATCAGATCTTGGACGAAGTAGCTGGCCAGGAGTGCTATAGTTTTGCTGATGGATATAGCGGCTACAACCAAGTTTGTATAGCAGAGAAAGATCAGCTGAAGACCACGTTCACCACTCCTTGGGGAACGTTTGCTTATAGAGTTATGCCTTTTGGGTTGTGTAATGCTCCGGCAACATTCCAGCGTTTGATGAATAGGGTGTTCGAACCCTACATTGGGACCTTCATCAGAGTATTTCTGGATGATTTTTACATCTATGGGAGCAAGTTGGACCACCTGCACCAGATGGAGACAACATTTCAAAGGTTAGATGAAGCACAAGCCTCACTAAACCCTACAAAGTGTGTCTTTGGATGTTCTAAAGGCGTTTTGTTAGGGCATGTTGTATCCAGAGATGGTATTGGTACTGATCCTGATAAAGTTTCAAAAATAAAAGATTTACCATTTCCTATGAATAGAAGTAAGTTGAGATCATTTTTAGGCCATGTGGGTTACTATAGAAGGTTCATCAAGAATTTCTCAAAGATTGCACAGCCACTAACCCAGTTCTTGAAGAAGGATGTTACTTATGAACCAGGAAATAAGGCGCATGAAGCTTTTGGACAACTGAAGGAAGCCCTGGTGTCTTCACCTGTTTTGAAGAATCCAGATTGGAGCAAGCCATTCATTGTGTACACTGATGCCTCAGATGCAGCACTAGGAAGTACTTTGAGCCAAAAGGATGAAAATGGGAATGAACATCCAATTTACTTTGGGAGCAGACAAATGAGCAGTGCTGAGGTAAACTATACTGTAACTGAAAAAGAGGCTCTGGCTATCATTTTTGCTGTAAAGAAGTTTAGAAATTACTTGCTAGGGCAGAAATTTATAGTTGTAACAGATCATCAAGCTCTGAAATATATTGTCAATAAGCCTAACCCATCAGGGAGGATAGCAAGATGGATAATTTTGCTACAAGAATTTGAATTTGATATTATAGATAGGCCAGGAAAGAAGCATGTCAATGCAGATGCACTCTCTCGAGCCTATGATGGTTTAGGATCATCTTGTGATGATGATGATTTTCCCGATGCAGCATTGTTCTCCCTTGACACAATCCCTAGTGAATACATAGATATTTGGAATTATCTGAATGAATTCAAGTTTCCTGATGGTGCCAATGCAAAGACTAAGAGAAAGATTACTCAAGCCAGTCGTCCATATTCTATTCTACATGGAGCATTATTTCGAATAGGACCTGATGGATAGTACAAGAGGGCAGTTGGACGTGATCAAGGAAAGGAGCTGCTAGAAGAATTCCACAATGGTACATGTGGAGGGCACTTCTCTGGACAACTTACAGCAAGAAGGATCTTGGATGCAGGTTATCACTGGCCCACTCTTTTTAAAGATTGTTATAATTATTGTAAGACATGTGATATTTGTCAAACACATGGTAACCGTAAGACTTCATCAGCTCCATTATGTCCTATTCTTCCACTTGGTCCCTTTGAAAAGTGGGGAATAGACATTGTAGGTCCACTTCCAACTACATCACGCCAAAATAAGTATATTGTAGTTGCCACAGATTATTTAACCAAGTGGGTTGAAGCTAGGCCATTGAAAACAACTTCCATGGATGAAGTGGCAAGGTTCATATATGAACGCATTGTCACCAGATTTGGTTGTCCATTAGAAATTGTAACAGATCAAGGAAGCCACTTCATTAATGAGGTGGTAGAAGCCCTAGTCAATAAGTTTTCTATTAAGCACAGGAAGGCAACAACATACAAGCCAAGCACAAATGGACAGGTGGAACGAACAAATTTTGTGCTGTGTCAAATTCTAGCAAAAGATGCAGCCTTGCAGGTACATAAATGGGATAAAAGGATTCATGCAACATTGTGGGCATATAGGGCAACATCAAAGTCAGCAACAGGATACTCCCCATTTCAGTTGGCCTATGGCATTGATCCAGTTCTTCCTATTGAGTTTGATATTCCCACTGTGAGAGTTATGAAAAATGAAAGGATGGATGAAAGTGATTCAGTAAAAGAAAGGTTGGTACATCTTCATTTGCTAGAGGAAATGAGGGAAATAGCAAAGGATACAAGCCATAAGAAGAAAATGAAGCAGAAGGAATACTTTGATCAAAAGATCCGATGGTCTCCATTTCATGTGAATGACTTGGTCCTAGTATATGATTCCAGATACAAAAAAAGAAGACACAGAAAATTTCTTCCAAAATGGATGGGGCCCTACAAAATAGCAGCTGTGCATGAAAATGGTACGTACCGACTGGAGGAATTGGATGGCACTCCCATTACGAAATGGGTCAACCACGACAAGTTGAAGATTTTCCAAGCACCAGAATAGTCTACTCCGAGGACGGAGTAGAAGCTAGGAAGGGGGAAGATGTCGACACTAAAATTTTCCTCCATAATTTCTATTTCATTAATGTATGTATTAGGAATAGGATGTTGTTAAGTATAATTAGTAGTAGCGTCTGATAGAAGATAATGGCGCCGTCAGTACGGTGTCGCCAATAATGTGGAGTACGGTAACAGTCAAAGTACAATAGGAATGTTGTAAAAAGTAAATATTTGTCGTAAGTGGTCCGGTAATGTTAAAATGTCAAAGTTTGGGTAATTAGAGAAGTAGGGTCTACATGATTAGGAATTAGAAATATTATATTGGTAATAAGGACAAGGAGTGAGGTCATAAATATTTTGTGTATTTTATTTGTAAAAAGTCTAAAAATGTGGAACCCATGTAAAATGATAAGGTTTATCTTATCTTAAGAGATAAGCTTACATGTACAGATAAGAGTTAAGGTATGGAATATGATTCGTCAGAGTGGATTTCTTATCCTATCTTAGAGATAGGATGGATAAGCCTGGAAGTTCTATAAATAGAGAGGCCACCCCCCTCATTTAACATAGAAAGAAGTAGTGAGAAATATTGTAGGAAGTGTGCAAAGGAAGCCATCAGTTAAAGGTGTGTTGAAGAAGCCATCAAGAGGTGTAATTGTAAAGTTTCTCCCATAGTCTTGTTGAAGTACCTCATGGGTGAGATTGTAACAATTTCATGTTAATATTATAATTTACTTTGATATTTCAGATTTGTCATCATTCGTCTTATCATAGTCGATGGTATTCTTGTGTTCGGTTGTTGTTTTGTTTCCAGATTACATCCACCAAACTAAAGGCTATGCATTAGTAAATAATCATAGCACGAGGAGTTCCCGGTGAAGAATTATCATAGTGCCAGATTGGTGATGACAGGTCAGGTAGGGATAGTGGGGAGGCAAGAGTCACAGGTACAAGATGAGAGTTTAGAGCCATAGATATAGGTAGAGGGGCGAGAGCCTCAGGCACATGTATAGGAGGAGGATCCTGAGCTGAAGATATTGGTAGATGGTGTGATGAGACCACCAAACAGTATCGAGTGAGAAGACATAGTCTTGCATCTATAGTGTTGAGAGTGTAGGTGGCTGGTGAGCACAAAAGGTTAGAGAGCAAAATGACATTTATCAGTGCATAGTTTAGGGTTAGCATCATATGCTGGTAGCCGTCTAGTGGTAGATTGAGAGGCTAGCAAGCTACCACTTTGGATCAGAGGGGACTGTCGACAGGTAAAGATGAGGCAGATATGTTATAACAAAGGTGAGAAACTATATCACCTATTTTGTTACTGTTGGATTTTAGATGTATACTAGCGATGCCTAGGTGAGCCAAAGACATTTTTGTATTGGATAGCAGCCTGTGAGCCTATGATGATTATTTTGGAGATACACATTTATGTGATATGGGTGTACATTGTATTAATAAACATGTATATATGAGGAGATACATGGTATTTTGTGATGTAAAGTTTATGAGATATTGATTTATCAGGTTGTGTTAGATAAGATGAGGATGTGTTACTTTGTATTAGATGAGATATGAGTTTGGTGGTTTCATATGGGTGGATTGAGTAGGTGAGTTAGGCATGATGGAGTCAGGTTCATTTTAGGCATGAGTGAGTCAGGTTGGTGTAGGCATGGATTGAGTCAAGTTGGTTTAGGCATGGATGGAGTTAGGTTGTTAGGCATGGATCAAGTCAGGTTGTTTAGGCATGGTTGAGTCAGGTTAGTTTAGGCATGGTGGAGTCAATTTGTTTAGGCATGGATTGAGTCAGGTCGGTTTAGGCATGGATCGAGTCAGGTCGGTTTAGGCATGGTTGAGTCAGGTTGGTTAGGCATGGATGTTCATTTTGGTATTTTGATAACAAATGGCAATATAAATGCATGAGATGGTGTAAAATGTGGAAAATGCAGGTTATGTATTAAAATGTGAAATAATATAAGTGGTAAAAGGTCATGTGGTATATGGTATAGATGTCGAGGTTTTTGATATGAACAGGAAATCAGGTAAAAAGGGGGTGAAAATGGTTAGGGTAAAGAGTGGCTAAGCTAACCTTCTAGGGCCCCATGCCCTGGAAGTGCTGCCTACATAGTCCGGTGAAAAGGGACCTCAGACTGATGTAGTTCTCCCATAATCTAGGAAAGAATATGAGAAGATCGAAGAATAGGTCGTGCGGTTGATAGTTAGGTTGGATTTGAGGTCATAAGTATGATGAGGTCAAGGTTGATTAGGTGAGGTGGAATATAGGTAGATAGGTATGGGTGATTTTAGGTCATAGGTATAATTAGGTTGAGGGCATTGATGTTGGGGTTGAGAATAGGTAGATAGGTAAAGGTAATTTTAGGTTGATAGGTAATGCTGATTCCAGGCCATAGGTATGATTAAGTAATGTTTGGGTAGATAGGTAAAGGTGATTTTAGGCTGATTGAGGTGTGAGAAGAAAACCCCAAAAGGTAGGTGTCGAGGGTCTAGTCCTATATAGGAAGATCAAAAGGTAATGAAGAAGAGAAAAGATAGGAGGGGGCAAGAAAGCCACCCGATTGGCAAGGATCAAAACGTATGAAATATATATACAGATAGGCTAGTGAACGTAAGACCCTAAAGACATTACATGATTGATAATTCTAAGAGTGACAAATAGTCACATGCTCACTAAATGTCATAGGTTTAGCAGGTCCCTTGAGGTATGCCGTGAAAAGACAATGGGTAAGGAGGTGCAGGTAATTGGGTCATAAAATGGGAAGTAGAATGCCTTAGGCAATAGAGCCAAGATCACAATAGGCAAGTCCATGACGAAAAAGCTTATTTTTATTTTTATTTTTCTTTTTGACCTTTTTAGATAGACTGATCAATGCTAAAAGTCTATATGGGAGGAATATATGTCTCCTTGAGGTCTTTGTGAAGCTGATCGATGCGGGAAGCTTCTAAATTTTGATTTTTGAGAAAATAGTCCTCTTTTTGGAAAGACTATGTAGAGAGTTGCAAGATTTTTATAGCTGTCCTTCGAGGGAGAAGTCTACTCATAGTGACAATTGAAGGCAAAAGATGTCCTTTTGAGGGATTCATCTTTTATATTGGAAGTTTGACTCAAGGAGTTGATCCCTTATTTTGGAAGATGTCCTTATGAGGGATTCATCATTTTTTTTTTGACTTTTAAGTCATGGACGAGACTATAATGAAGCATTTAGTTCTTGTTGAGAAGGCAAGGGTGAATGACCATGGGATCTCATCTAAAAGAAGATGAAAAGTATCCAGGAGAATCATGCCATGTGCAGAGCCGCACGGTGCACATATTTAAGATAAGGCAAGAGGGTGACGGGTAATCACATAATTCTTGTTTAATCGTTAGGGAGATGGATAGAGTGGATAACGCTTAAGGGATGAGCCTGTAAAGAGACACAAGGTGAGGTAGGACAACAAGCCAACAATAGAATGATTGAAGATGTAATGTGTTAAGGGGCTCAGGTTCGGGTTTACCCTCAAGCGAGGAAAAATGAGAGGCACCTGATCCATAGGTATGAGTTATGATGTATGGTCCAAGCCAATTAGGGAAAAAATTTCCCCGTTTACTTTTTTCTGCTTTGGTTAGTTGGAAGGTTCATTCATGAACACAATTTTCATAAGAATGTTTGATACGTTGTTGATAAACTTGAAGGTGATCCAGAGCTTTAAGGTGACGTTTGTCTAATAACTCTAGTTGTGCTAAGCGGTCCTGACAAAAGTCATCATTAGTAAGTATGTCATGGAGAGAAATGTGAAGTGAGGGGATTTGGAATTCAAGAGGTAGAATAGCCTTGGTACCGTAGACCAGTGAAAAGGGTGTAGTCGTAGTGGTAGTGCGAATACTAGTGCGGTATGCCCATAGAGACAAAAGAATGTGCATATGCCAATCCTTCCCAGTATCGTCAACCACTTTCACAAGAATTTTATTGAGAGTTTTGTTAGTGGATTCAGCTTGGCCATTGGTTTATGGGTAATGAGGTGAGGAGAAACTAAGCTGAATGTCGAAGGTGTCGCAAAGTTTTTGTAATGTTTTGTTTTTGAATTGTTTTCCATTGTTAGTGATGAGGCAATGAGGGACACCAAAGTGACAAATGATGTGATGGTTAATGAACTCACATATTTTCTTGGATTTCGTGGAGATGAGTGGTATGAATTCCACCCATTTTGTGTAGTATTTGGTAGCGGTTATGATCCATTGATGGCATTGGGAAGAATGAGGATTGATTTCTCCGACAAGATCCAAACCCCATTGAGAGAAGGGCCAAAGGTCATGAGTGACCTGTAAGGCATGACTGGGTGTATGATGAAGGTTGGAATGTTGTTGACATTTCACACAATGTTTGACATAGTCTCAAAAATCATGGTTAAGGGTCAGCCAGTAATATCCTAGGCGAAGAATACGCTTAGTAACAACAAGGTCGCTAAAGTGACCTCCACATATGCCATCATGAACCTCCTTGATGGTATAAGGAATTTTAGAACTTGTGAGGAATCATAAGAGAATACCATCAAAGCCGTACTTATAAAGGAGTCCCCCCAGGATAATGAAATGGGATACCTTCTTAAGAAAGGTGCATTGTCCTGTTACGGGTGAGATCAGGAGGTAAGATGGAGAGGGAAAGGTAGTCGGAGTATTGTTTATACCAAAGGTCACTCGGGTTAGGGGTGTCAGTTCTGATTGAGTAAACATCATGAGGTATATAAGAAGGTGAATGGAAGCATTGTAAAGTGACAAATGTTTTGGAATCGGTAGGGGAAGCGGGTATTTGGGAAGTTAAGCAGGCCATGGTGTCTACAAATTTGTTGGTTGACCATGAGATAGTTTTAAGGGTGTAACGATCAAATGTGGTCAAAAGTATGTCTACATGATGTTTATACTTTTGAAGTATCTCGTTACAACATTGGTACATACCATTGACTTGGTTTATGACCAATTGTGAATCACCAAAGATGTGGATTGATTTGACATCGAGGGCATACGCAGTCTGGAGTCCTAGTATGAGCGCTTCGTACTCGGTAATATTGTTGGTGCATTCAAAGTCTAGCTTGAAAGACAAAGGCATGGGTTCTCCATCTAGAGGGACAAGGATAACACCAGATCCACCCCCATGCTGACACTTGGAACCATAGAAGAACAATGTCATTTGGTAAGGGGGCTCATCTAGGGAAAGGGTAGCAATGGATTCATTAGGAAAGTCAAAATTAGAGGGTTGGTCCCCGGTAATAGGTGCGTCAGCAAGTTGGTCAATGATAGCCTAGCCCTTAATGGAATTTTGGTGAATTAATTCGAGGTCAAGATTAGCTAAAATCATAAGCCATCACACGGTGCGTTGATTTTGATAGGATTTGGCGTACATGAAGTGTAAAGGGTCAGTGTTGGTCACAACATAGGTTTTGTGGTTGAGTAGGTAATGGAAGAGTTTGGTGGCGACAAAAACTAAGACTAAGCAAAGATTTTCTGGATGATTGTATCGGGTTTCATAGTCCAAAAGAGTACGGCTTATGTAATAAACCACCTGCTCCCTATGTTGTTCATCGCAATGAGTGAGCATGGCTCCCAAGGAATGATCGGTTGCTGATATGTATAGGTAAAAGGGTTGATCATCTTTCGGTGGAATGAGTATGAGTGGTTGGAGAAGGTATTGTTTTAGGGCCTCAAAAGCTTTGTGATAATCATCATACCATTTAAAGGAGACATCCTTCGTAAGTAGATGATGAAATGGTTGATACCGATTTGATAATTGTGAAATGAAATGCTGAATGGATTACAATTTACCTTGCAGGCTACGGAGTTGTTTGAGGTTCGTGGGTGGAGGCATTTCTAGAATGGCCTTGAATTTAGTAGGGTCAAATTCTATACAACAGAGGGAAATAATATATCCCAGGAGTTTTCCTTAGACAACCACGAAAACACACTTTTTAGGTTGAAGGCGGACGTAATATTTAATGAGGCAATCAAATATGGTTTCAAGGACAGCGAGGTGCTCAGGGTGGCATTTAGATTTAACCAAGAGATCATCCACGTAATCTTCCAATATGCAATGCATGATATCATGGAAGATGTAAGTCATAGCACGCTGATATGTAGCACCGTCATTTTTAAGGCAAAAAGGCATGACTCGATAGCAAAAGGTTCCCTAAGGGGTAATGAATGCGGTCTTATGCTCACTTTTGGGGCAAGTGAAATTTGGTTATAACCCAAGAAACAATCCATGAATGAGAGCATCTTGTGACCCATGTTAAGGTCCACCAGTTGATCAATACCAGGCAAGGGAAATTTGTCCTTTAGGCAGGTGAGGTTAAGGTCTTAGAAGTTCATGCAAATGCGGAGTCCCCCTGTTTCTTTAGTAACAGGGACAATGTTAGAAATCTAATGAGGATAATCAATGGGTAAGATGAAGGAAATGGAAAGAAGACGCTGAAGTTCTTCTTTGACGAGGGTCAATATGGGGGGCATGTCTACATAAGACCAAGCGAAAGTGTGGTTATGGTCTTTGAGAAAGGAAGTGATGGCTTCCTGTTCAGCAGCATTTAAAGATTGTCTAATCTTTAGGATGTGCGGGTCATCCTGAGTATGAATGTTGATCTCAATAGTCGATTCATTCAACATGGTTTGCGTCTCAGAGGGTAACGACAGGTGAATTTACGAGTCTTCTACACCAAGGTAGGTGAGTATGGATTCATCATCCCCAACATTGAATGACGTTAATGGTTAGTGTGTCGTCATTGATCATCTTAGGATACAGGAATGGGAGAGTGGAATGGGCCTCGCCTTCATGTTGATAGATTCAAAATCCATTGAATCTGTCGGTGAGGGTGGTGATGAAGGTGGAGAAGGGCTAGGGTCATAAATGAATTCAATACGGGCCTATTTGGTAGAAGGGTTGGGGAAGCCAATACCACTCCGGTCATTATGTTTGTGGGTGGTACATGGAATAACAGTATGATGACCTTGCTCATAAAATCCAAAACCAAAACCATTCCACACATAGCAGTGCAGGAAGGTGTGGGTGAAACGGTGATTGGTAAGTGATTGGAAGTCTATGGAAAATGGGTGGGTTTGTGATGGTGGTTTAGGTGTGTAGGTGGTAGTATCAAGTCCCCCATAGGTGAGACTTGTACGAAGATGAGGAGGACCATAAAGGAGGTGTTCTCCCATGTGGTGATCATAGTGAGGGTGTTGGTGAAGGATTCCATACTCGTGTGGAGTAAGGAAGGTGTTGACACTATATAGGCGGTATTCCCCTAGAGTGAGGCATTGAAAAAAACCTTCCAAGGGATCAGTGGATGGTATGTGGGTAGCTGTTATGGACGATGTGTCATAGATCGATGCGGATGTGGTGTCAACGGATTGGGAAGCGAATGGGTTAGCCATGGAGGTTATAGCTGTGGTAGGAATATAGGAGGTATGTGCGGTGAAAGCAATGGCTGTACTAGTAGGTATGGGTGTAGGTGAAGCAGTAGTGGTCACAGAGGTAGATGGCTTGATAGGTGTGAGCACATCATTAGGTCGGTAAAGCAATTTGCATGTTTTAAAAGGTGATGGGTCAGCTGGAATGGTATAAGTGTGTCCTTCGTGTTCAAACTTTACAAAATAATGCAAAGTGGAAGGAATGCAACCCATGACATAAATCCAGGGTCTACCAAGCAACAAGTTATATTGGAATTCACCCTCTAAAACATAAAATAATTCTGAAATAGTGTGGGGGCCCATGCGAACGTGAAGGATGATAGTGCCTAGTGTGGAGGTGATAGCATCGTTGAATGAACACAACATGACCGGATGTTTGTGCATGCAATTTTCAGGTATGCACATTTGAGAAAATGCATGGGATGAAATGATGTTAATGTTATTGCCTCCATCAATCATCACACGGCATACCCGTATGTCATCAATGTGTACAAAGATGAAGAGGGCTGGGTCCGAGTCATCATTTTAGTATGGCGCGATTTCTATCTCTTAGAAGCTAAGGGAGGCCATTTGGTAAACAAGGTGAGCTGAGGATGCATATGGTAATTTGGTGAGGGAGGCTACATGATGGGGTATGATAATGGAGGCTACGGGTGTAGGGGTTATTGGGTAAAACCTCGATAGAGTGAAGAACCCGCCATAAGGGCTTGACGATGGGATTCTGAGGTTTGGATGAGGTCATATAAGGACATTTTGAGTGGAGATTGGTGTAATTATTTGAGCATGGTGTGATGTGTGATGCCATTAGAAATAGGGTATGTGGGGCTGCAGATAGTTATCTTAGGCATGGGTGTAGATGGTATGTTGGGTATAGGATTAGTTTGTGGGTCAGCTACCTTTTTTTAACCCTTCTGCATATGTGTAGTGATGTGTACCATGTTGATTTGAGGGAAATTGTCAAATGGAGAGGGTGTAGGGTAAGTGGTATAATGACATGAAGGGTAAAAACCTACTGGAGGAGAAGATCCCTGTGAGGTCAGTTGGGTGCAGTGACATTTGGGTGGTGGCGTGGCAAGTTCTCTGCTGTGAACCATGTTAATTTCAAATTTTGTGTGTGGTTCTGGGAATTGTGAGGGTGGAGGTTGTGGTTGTTGAGTGTGCAGTGTGGGAATGGGTTTTGGTGAAGCAGGATCCTCATCAAGAAGGTCGTCATCGTCAAAGTTAGTTTCCGGTAGACACAATTGGATAAGGATGGTTTTCAAGGCCTTGTAGTTTTCCACATCATGCCCTAACACATGATGGTATGCAATTTTTTTTTGTATCATCAAACCCCTTTGGCTTGGGTTTGAGGGGGGTCGTAAGGTCAGAGTGGTGGTAATGTGATAATAGAAGTCTCGAGGAGGTTGGTTAAAATTTTGGCATAGGACCCTGCTAGTGGATTACAATGGGAAGTGAATGTAGGTTAAAGTGTAGGTGCGGTTGGTTGTCTAGGAATTATTTTTGGAAGATTAGAAATAGGTCGAGCTATGGGTTTAGGCAGCAATGTGGTTTGAGGTATCGGTCAGGTTTGTTTAGGTAGGGGTATAGTAGATGGATGGGTAGGAGGATGTGGGGTTGTTTTGACTGCCTTGTTGTGGGGTAGTGGGGTTTTGTTTTTGGGTTACACCTTCTTGTGTAAAGGTGATGTGGGTATATGGGGTCTAGAAGGAAAAGTAGATGGAGGAAGAGGGCGAGTTACCCACGAGGATAATGGGGGTGCTATGAAGGTCGATGATGTAGGTCATGCTTGGGGTGTGAGGGACAATGACTGAAGTGTAGTATGTAGTGAAGCAATGGCTGAAGGTATTGGAGGTATTGGTGGTAAAGAGACTATAGGTGTGGGTATGAGTCATGTTGTGTGCCTGGGTAGGTTAGATATTTGTGAGGAAGGAATGGGTTGTTGTGTTATTGGGTTATGAATGGGTGAGGGGTGCTTGACCATGTTGGGCAGCTGAGGTCTTAAGGAAGATGGGATAAGTGCAGGTGTGATTTGTGTGGTAGGGATATGAGGTAGATGAGTTTGTTTCTTTAGTTTGGGTGTTGGAGTAGGTGTGGTTTTAACGTTGGAGGATGAAGCTAAATCTAGTTTAATATGTGGATGAGTAAGGCTGGTGGTCGGGGTGACCCCTAAAGTGGTAATAGGTTTAGTGGAGGTAAATATTTTGGGTATGAGTTTGGGTTTAGGCATAGGTTGGGTTATGGGTAAGGGTGTGGTGTGAGTTATAATAGATATCATGGAAGGGGTTACGATAACAATGGTTATATGTGGTTTGATGGGTGAAAATGTGATTGGGTAGATAGTGGAGGTGTCATCAAGGGATCTATGCATTTGTGTTGAGATAGGGAGTAAGAGGCGCCCCCATAAGAAAATCCCTATCCACATAATCCAAGTGATCGGCCAAACATGAGAATGGAATGTTTGTGGGTGGAGTTGGTGAAGAACTAATGGGAATTCCTGTAAAATGCATCTTAAAGACGGGGAATCGACTGGATTTAGCTTCTGTGGGTAATAGAGCTGAAAGTAGGTCTATTGGATGTCGGGTAGCGGATGGAGAATACTAGCCAAGAGACAAAGGTATCCCCACCATGTCTATGATGGGTGGAAGGGATGATGGGAGCTCCTCTATGAGTGGAGGAATGGATGGGTGCTCCTCTATGGGTGGAGGAGGTGATGGGTGCTCCTCTGTGGGCGGAGGAGGTAATGGGTGCTCCTCTATGGGTGGAGGAGGTATGGTAGGTAAAGGTTCACTAAGTGGAGAAGCTAGGGGTGAGATGGTCTCAATGTCAGCAGAAGACTCCTCCGTAGGTGATGTAGGAGATGAAGAGTGTTATTCTATTGATGAAGGAACAATGACGATTGGTTCAGACGTGGAAGGAGGATTTCAGGCTAGGATTTCCTCTATAGAAGGGATGTGAGGTAATTGAGAGGCAATAGGTACCCTCGTTAAAGATCACATGAACCTCACGAGTATGGGTATCGTGAGTATATGTCTCACCTATTTGATTGGATGAAGGGGCATGATTGGGAAATGGTTTTTTAAATATTTGTAGATTTTAGTTGGGGGTGGCATTGGGATTATCCATAGTCAACTCGCCTTTCTCGAGCATTTCTTGGACAATATTCGTAAAAGTGATGCAGTTTCCGTCACTATGACCCTTCACTCGGTGATAGTTACAGATATATTGTTCCTTATACCATGCGGGCATGGGGTGAGCAAGGTCAAAACCAGTGTGTGATTTTATGGGTGGAAGGGTGATGGCGCCATCTTTGATAAGTTTTTCTAAAATAGAAGAGTAAGGTTCCTCAATTGGGGTATATTTTCGCTTCTCTTGTCTGAATCAAAAATCCTGAACGGGTGATAAATTAGATGAGGGTGTAGCCTGATTAGACGGATGAGATGGGATGACCTTGAGTACCACTGCATTAGTGGTACCTTTAGCCTTTGAATAATTGGTTTGGCGGTTTGGAAGAAGAAGAGGTTTCCGTCGACTTGAATGCTGAATTCTTATTTCGTAATTGGATTTTATCATCTTCGATGGCCTGAATCTCTAACTTTAGTGCCATAGTGAATGCCTCATCGAATGTTTAGAAAGTTTGGACCTACAAGGTCGGGGAGATATGTTTAGTGAAAGCTTAGGTAAAGAGCTTGATGAGTTTAGTTTGTGGTAGTTGAAAGGTAAGTTGATTGATCGGGTTGGGCCAGCGAGTAAAAAAATATGCAATAGATTCATCCTCGTACTGACGTGTGGAATATAGATCAGTCATGGTAACTTTCTTGATGATATTGATAGAAAAATGATCCAAAAAAGCTTGGGCTACCTGATTGAATGAAAATATGGAGTGTTTGGGTAACCCACTATACTAATCTAATGCAGGTCTAGTGAGGGACATGGGAAAAGTTCTCAAAAGTAAGGCATCATCATGAGAAATCAAATAACATCCGTGTTTAAATGAGCGTAAATGCTGTTGTGGGTCTTCCTTACTATTGAAGTGATTTAATTTAGGCATTTCCCAATGCACAAGGTATGAACAGATGGGAATGGACGGGTGAATAGGCTCGTTGCAAATATCATCGTAAGTGAGAGTGTTGCAGGAGCCGGAAACCGATGCCTCCAGTGTTTGCATCTTGTCCATCATCAATTTAATTAGGTCATTGGTGGGTTGTGATGATTGGATGCCTTCTATAGCATGAGGAGGTTGGTTTTAGACATATAATGGGTGTGGCATTCTAGTGTATGGGCTGCCATGTAAGGTGGTGGAGAAGAAGCCAATGAAATAGGGGGTACGTACCCAGAATGAATAATAGATGAAACAGGTGGTTGTTGGTAGTATGTATATGGGGGAGGAAGGGTCATGGTAACCCTAGTGGTAATAGGGGCTAATGATTGTGGAATGGAAAGAAATACATTCTGAAATGGGGTAGGGGTCACTGACACTGGAGGTGGGAACGTAGCTACAGGTATGTGTGAGACATGAGGGATGGATGAGTTTGTGTTTAGGGTAATCGTCGAGGGTATGGTGGATGTAATGGGTGCCACAAAGGTAACAAATGTGACAGTCATGGGGGGTATGAAACCTAATAGTGAAACGACTAGGGGTAAGGTGGATGCAGGTAGCACAGAGCCTGATGGGGCTGATGCGGCAGTGGCTGTGAGTGTCGGGGGGATAGATACAGGCATGCCGTATATCAACTGAATTGAGGCATCTTGAGTGGATAAATGGGAGAGGTAAAACTGCAAGGTAGCAGGGTTTTGGTCAAGGAGTCATGTGAACTCCTCATCACCGGTAGTAATATTAGTAGGCTAGATAGGATCCATGGCTGGTGATAAAATAGAAGGTGGTAAAGGAATAGGTGGGAGTGGTTGGAAACTGGCATGGAACACGAGGGTGTTCGCTTGTCTTTGGGTCAATACCATGTGAACCAATACTGATTAGGTGGGGTTGCTTCTCTGTAAATGGTACGGAGAACAACATGAAAGAAAAAAATGGATGAAGTAACAAATGGTGGGTGGAATGTGAAAGAGGCTAACGGACGCCGGTTAGGGAAAACTGACGTCAATTAGGGGTAACCGCTGCTGGTCACTGTAGAAAATAGGTAGTGAGTAATCAGTGAGGCAGAAAGCAAAATCTGACAAGTATGCCAAATCTGGGGATGTGTAAAATGTTAATGGGAAAAAAATGATAGTGAAAGAGACTATGGGAAGTGGAGAAAAGTGAAGTGAGAATGTCCTTTTGAGTAGGTTAGCAAAAGGACCTGGAACCGATGTCGGTTGAGTTTAACCGATGGTGGTCAGAGGTAACCGATGACGGTTACTGTGAGATTAAAACAATGATGAGAAAAAGTGGTTGTGAATTAGAATTTGATGTGGAATCAGACCTAGAATTCTAGGAATGATGGTGATATGGCCCAGGCACACTCAAATGAAGCCAAAATACACCAACTATGATGAGGAGCATACAAGGATGAACAAAAAAAAGTGATGAACGTGATCTTTCACCTCAAAATGCAAACCAAGTAGAAACAATAAGAAAATTTGATCCTAAGAGTGCCCTTTTCTATTATGCTTGTTTAACTTATCCTATTTAGGGATGTTGACACTAAAATTTTCCTCCGTAATTTCTATTTCATTAATGTATGTATTAGGAATAGGATGTTGTTAAGTATAATTAGTAGTAGCATCTGATAGAAGATAACGGCGCCGTCAGTATGGTGCCGCCAATAACGTGGAGTACGG
Organism: Taxus chinensis; assembly: GCA_019776745.2. Lineage (NCBI taxonomy): Eukaryota > Viridiplantae > Streptophyta > Pinopsida > Cupressales > Taxaceae > Taxus > Taxus chinensis. The sequence continues at coordinate 859,200,523 of CM034151.1, forward strand.
TAACAGTCAAAGTACAATAAGAATGTTGTAAAAAGTAAATATTTGTCGTAAGTGGTCTGGTAATGTTAAAATGTCAAAGTTTGGGTAATTAGAGAAGTAGGGTCTACATGATTAGGAATTAGAAATATTATATTGGTAATAAAGACAAGGAGTGAGGTCATAAATATTTTGTGCATTTTATTTGTAAAAAGTCTAAAAATGTGGAACCCATGTAAAATGATAAGGTTTATCTTATCTTAACAGATAAGCTTACATGTACAGATAAGAGTTAAGGTATGGAATATGATTCGTCAGAAGGGATTTCTTATCCTATCTTAGAGATAAGATGGATAAGCCTGGAAGTTCTATAAATAGAGAGGCCACCCCCCTCATTTAGCATAGAAGGAAGTAGTGAGAAATATTGTAGGAAGTGTGCGAAGGAAGCCATCAGTTTAAAGGTGTGTTGAAGAAGCCATTAAGAGGTGTAATTGTAAAGTTTCTCCCATAGTCTTGGTGAAAGTCAAGTGAAGTCAATAACACTTGAAGTACCTCATGGGTGAGATTGTAACAATTTCATGTTAATATTATAATTTACTTTGATATTTCAGATTTGTCATCATTCCGTCTTATCATAGTCGATGGTATTTTTGTGTTATGTTGTTGTTTTGTTTCCAGATTACATCCACCAAACTAAAGGTTGTGCATTAGTAAATAATCATAGCACGAGGAGTTCCCGGTGAAGAATTATCATAGTGCCGGATTGGTGATGACATTTTGGTTCCGTTGCCGGGACCATTCCTCGTTGGTGGATTTTCTGGAGAGATATTCCCACTTAGTCAAAAATCAATTGGAGGGTAACCTTGTTTTTACTGTGCATAGTAGTTACCATGGTAAAGTCATTTTTACCGTGAATAGTAGTTACCATGATAAAGTCATTTTTGCTGTGAATAGTATTTATCACAGTAAAGTCACTTTTTACCGTGAATAGTATTTACCACAGTAACTTCACTTTTTACCGTGAATAGTGTTTACCACAGTAAAGTCAGTTTTTACCGCAGTAAGTCAAGTTTTACCATAGTTTACTATGGTCATTTCTATTTTACTGTAGAAAGGTGTAAAGTCACTTTCTAGTATAGTGATTCCAATTATTTGTGCACATAAGTCTTGTTAATTGTACTTGTGGGTTGGTATTTCACGGTGGTTACTTTTGAAAATGGGAAAGATTCTTGTTTTTTCAGCTCAATCTAATGAAGATGCTTCTTCTTTCATTCAAGAGTTTAAATGATCTTGTATTTGTAATGGCCTTATAAGAAGGGAACAATGGACTGAATTTTTTCCTACCTTTTTGGATGGTTCAACACTTAGGTGGTTTGAAACACTAGGTGATAATGTGAAAAATTCATGGGATTTATTAACTGAAAGTTTTCTTGAAGAATTTGGTGAACAACAAAAATATGCAGATCTCATGATTGAGATCACAAAGCTATCCCAAGGAGAGAAGGAGAAGATAAGGGATTATCATGCTCGTGTTCTAGAGCTAAGGAGGAAGCTCGATGCCTAGATCCGGAAGGAAGGACTAGCGATGGGTTGATGAATGGCGTGGATAATCTCCTCTGTAAGCACTTCATTCTTGGGATGAAGCCAGAGATCAGACAACGAGTGAAGTATGACCGCCCAGCTACCATTGAACAAGCAAAGGAGATTGCAAGAAGGCAAGAAGAAAGCATGGAAGAGGAGCCCAAAGAAATTGTTGCTAAAGTAGAGCCTACACCAGCACCTTTGGTCCAGAATCCACAACCACTCCCGGTGAGCACAAATATTTCTCCTAGTACATCTACTGAGTATGAAGATCTGCTCAAAAAGATGGGTCAGTTAACTATTAATCTTCTTCAAGGAAAGGAATTTAGTTCTCAGGGAGGAGATAGAGGTCCAAAAAGAAATATTTCTGAAGTTGTTTGTTATGGTTGTTATAAAAAGGGTCATTATAAGTATAATTGTCCAGATAGAGCTTCTACATCTGGTAAAGGAGATAATGATAAAGGAAAAGCACCTGTGAATTCTTTTGATGTAGTAGATAAGAGCAGAAATAATGAAGTAGATGTGTTTGTAACAAAAAGAAAGAAAGAAAAAGATAATCAAGATGGAAATGATCCTAAGAAGATGAAAGAAGAAACTAGTAAGAAACATAGGAGAAGAAAGTTGGGTGTGCAGGATTTTCTGATTTCACAGGGGCAAGGACCATACTCCATCTTGGAAGATCTGTCCAAAAGGCCTGCAAATATTACATATGGTCAACTCTTGGCTATGTCTTCTGAGAAGAGGCGGGAGTTGCGAGGTGGACTCAATGCTCGAAGAAGGAAGGAGGTTGAGGTCCCTGTTTTGGAGGCAGAGGCAGATCCCTATGCTCCACAAGCTGAGGTATTATGTAATGGTATTTCAATTCATGATGTCTTAGTTGATGGAGGTGTTGCAGTTAATGTAATGACCGAGTCTGTAATGAATATGTTGGGTTTAAAAATTGATCGCCCTTCAACACTTATGTTAAGGTCATTAAATAAAGGAAAAACTAAACCAGAAGGTGTAGTTTCAAATGTGGCAATATCTGTTATGGGTGTGGTATGTGTGGTAGACTTTCAGGTGATGAAAAATGGTACTGTTGCGTACCCAATGCTGCTGGGAAGACCATGGCTAAGGAGAGTTCATGCAAGAAACTACTGGAATGAAGGTTTCATGACACTTGGACGTGGTAGAGAGAGGGTGAAGATAAATGTGATCCCTCGACATCATAAAGCAGAACCTGTGGATTCAAGTGATGAAACTGATGATTGGACATCCTCTGATTACTCTAGTACCAGTGAAGTGGACACTGAAGATGAAGAAAGTGAGGTGGATGTTTCAGTCATGGATATCCTTCCAGTCACACCAACTCATGACCCCATAAAATTATCTGAAGAAGAAGTTGATGATCATCTCCAACAAATAAAGATTGGTGATGCTGTGATGGAGAGTGAGAAGGAATCCTACCTCCAGCTCTTTCGAAGGTACATACACCTATTCACTTTTGATTACAAGGAACTCCGTCAAGTAAGTTGGGTAGAACATTGTATTGAGCTGGTAGATGGTGCTAAGCCCATAAAGCAAATGCCATATAGAATGAATCCTAATTTTTCCAAGACTGTAAAAGAAGAAATAGATAAGTTGCTTGATGCAGGATTCATATTTGCTGTGGAGAATTCAGAATGGGTTTCTCCCATTGTGATCTCAATAAAAAAGAATGGGAAGCTACGCATTTGTGTTGATTACAGGAAGCTCAATAAGGCAACAAAGAAGGATCATTACCCTCTTCCATTTTCAGATCAGATCTTGGACGAAGTAGCTGGCCAGGAGTGCTATAGTTTTGCTGATGGATATAGTGGCTACAACCAAGTTCGTATAGCAGAGAAAGATCAGCTGAAGACCACGTTCACCACTCCTTGGGGAACGTTTGCTTATAGAGTTATGCCTTTTGGGTTGTGTAATGCTCCAGCAACATTCCAGCGTTTGATGAATAGGGTGTTCGAACCCTACATTGGGACCTTCATCAGAGTATTTCTGGATGATTTTTACATCTATGGGAGCAAGTTGGACCACCTGCACCAAATGGAGACAGCATTTCAAAGGTTAGATGAAGCACAAGCCTCACTAAACCCTACAAAGTGTGTCTTTGGATGTTCTAAAGGTGTTTTGTTAGGGCATGTTGTATCCAGAGATGGTATTGGTACTGATCCTGATAAAGTTTCAAAAATCAAAGATTTACCATTTCCTATGAATAGAAGTAAGTTGAGATCATTTTTAGGCCATGTGGGTTACTATAGAAGGTTCATCAAGAATTTCTCAAAGATTGCACAGCCACTAACCCAGTTCTTGAAGAAGGATGTTACTTATGAACCAGGAAATAAGGCGCATGAAGCTTTTGGACAACTGAAGGAAGCCCTGGTGTCTTCACCTGTTTTGAAGAATCCAGATTGGAGCAAGCCATTCATTGTGTACACTGATGCCTCAGATGTAGCACTAGGAAGTACTTTGAGCCAAAAGGATGAAAATGGGAATGAACATCCAATTTACTTTGGGAGTAGACAAATGAGCAGTGCTGAGGTAAATTATACTGTAACTGAAAAAGAGGCTCTGGCTATCATTTTTGCTGTAAAGAAGTTTAGAAATTACTTGCTAGGGCAAAAATTTATAGTTGTAACAGATCATCAGGCTCTAAAATATATTGTAAATAAGCCTAACCCATCAGGGAGGATAGCAAGATGGATAATTTTGCTACAAGAATTTGAATTTGACATTATAGATAGGCCAGGAAAGAAGCATGTCAATGCAGATGCACTCTCTCGAGCCTATGATGGTTTAGGATCATCTTGTGATGATGATGATTTCCCCGATGCAGCATTGTTCTCCCTTGACACAATCCCTAGTGAATACATAGATATTTGGAATTATCTGAATGAATTCAAGTTTCCTGATGGTGCCAATGCAAAGACTAAGAGAAAGATTACTCAAGCCAGTCGTCCATATTCTATTCTGCATGGAGTATTATTTCGAATAGGACCTGATGGACAGTACAAGAGGGCAGTTGGACGTGATCAAGGGAAGGAACTGCTAGAAGAATTCCACAATGGTACATGTGGAGGGCACTTCTCTGGACAACTTACAGCAAGAAGGATCTTGGATGCAGGTTATCACTGGCCCACTCTTTTTAAAGATTGTTATAATTATTGTAAGACATGTGATATTTGTCAAACACATGGTAACCGTAAGACTTCATCAGCTCCATTATGTCCTATTCTTCCCCTTGGTCCCTTTGAAAAGTGGGGAATAGACATTGTAGGTCCACTTCCAACTACATCACGCCAAAATAAGTATATTGTAGTTGCCACAGATTACTTAACCAAGTGGGTTGAAGCTAGGCCATTGAAAACAGCTTCCATGGATGAAGTGGCAAGGTTCATGTATGAACGCATTGTCACCAGATTTGGTTGCCCATTAGAAATTGTAACAGATCAAGGAAGCCACTTCATTAATGAGGTGGTAGAAGCCCTAGTCAATAAGTTTTCTATTAAGCACAGGAAGGCAACAACATACAAGCCAAGCACAAATGGACAGGTGGAACGAACAAATTTTGTGTTGTGTCAAATTCTAGCAAAAGATGCAGCCTTGCAGGTACATAAATGGGATAAAAGGATTCATGCAGCATTGTGGGCATATAGGGCAACATCAAAGTCAGCAACAGGATACTCCCCATTTCAGTTGGCCTATGGCATTGATCCAGTTCTTCCTATTGAGTTTGATATTCCCACTGTGAGAGTTATGAAAAATGAAAGGATGGATGAAAGTGATTCAGTAAAAGAAAGGTTGGTACATCTTCATTTGCTAGAGGAAATGAGAGAAATAGCAAAGGATACAAGCCATAAGAAGAAAATGAAGCAGAAGGAATACTTTGATCAAAAGATCCGTTGGTCTCCATTTCATGTGAATGACTTGGTTCTAGTATATGATTCCAGATACAAAAAAAGAAGACAGAAAATTTCTTCCAAAATGGATGGGGCCCTACAAAATAGAAGTTGTGCATGAAAATGGTACGTACCGACTGGAGGAATTGGATGGCACTCCCATTACGAAATGGGTCAACCACGACAAGTTGAAGATTTTCCAAGCACCAGAATAGTCTACTCCGAGGACGGAGTAGAAGCTAGGAAGGGGGAAGATGTCGACACTAAAATTTTCCTCCGTAATTTCTATTTCATTAATGTATGTATTAGGAATAGGATGTTGTTAAGTATAATTAGTAGTAGCGTCTGATAGAAGATAACGGCGCCGTCAGTACGGTGCCGCCAATAATGTGGAGTACGGTAACAGTCAAAGTACAATAGGAATGTTGTAAAAAGTAAATATTTGTCGTAAGTGGTCCGGTAATGTTAAAATGTCAAAGTTTGGGTAATTAGAGAAGTAGGGTCTACATGATTAGGAATTAGAAATATTATATTGGTAATAAGAGACAAGGAGTGAGGTCATAAATATTTTGTGTATTTTATTTGTAAAAAGTCTAAAAATGTGGAACCCATGTAAAATGATAAGGTTTATCTTATCTTAAAAGATAAGCTTACATGTACAGATAAGAGTTAAGGTATGGAATATGATTCGTCAGAAGGGATTTCTTATCCTATCTTAGAGATAAGATGGATAAGCCTGGAAGTTCTATAAATAGAGAGGCCACCCCCCTCATTTAGCATAGAAGGAAGTAGTGAGAAATATTGTAGGAAGTGTGCGAAGGAAGCCATCAGTTTAAAGGTGTGTTGAAGAAGCCATTAAGAGGTGTAATTGTAAAGTTTCTCCCATAGTCTTGGTGAAAGTCAAGTGAAGTCAATAACACTTGAAGTACCTCATGGGTGAGATTGTAACAATTTCATGTTAATATTATAATTTACTTTGATATTTCAGATTTGTCATCATTCCGTCTTATCATAGTCGATGGTATTTTTGTGTTATGTTGTTGTTTTGTTTCCAGATTACATCCACCAAACTAAAGGTTGTGCATTAGTAAATAATCATAGCACGAGGAGTTCCCGGTGAAGAATTATCATAGTGCTGGATTGGTGATGACAGGGACTGACACATGAATTGTGAAATAGATTTTTTGGTGAGGATGGCTTCCTACAAAGAAGGAGATCTAAAGGGTGAGGTTTCAGGTTTGGTATGGTGGGGGCGGGCTTCACTCTGAAGTATAACTTGACAGAGCAGCGAGCTGGGTGCCCACTATGCCGTGATCGTGTGATCACCTACAGCTTCTTCTAGGTAAGATGTTGTTTAAGAATGTATGTATTTGAATTTTTGTGTGGTTTGGTAAGACTCGGAGAAAGAGAAAAGGATATAAGTGCTTTTCTATGATTTGTTTTTCAACCATAAGTTGGTAATGACTTCCACTGTATAGGTTGCCCTTAATTAATGTGAGCTAATGCAGAAAATCAGAATGAAATGCAATGATTTTAAAACCCAAATCGAAAATGTGAAATTGGATGATACAATAAGATGAATAGGAAGAGGGACGCTCTTTCACTAAAATACAGAAAGCATGGAGAAATGATTCTTTTTAAATACACCAAAAGAAAAGTTTCCTTTAGAGCAAATAGAAAGGAGTGTATTACCAGGGAAGAAAATTACTGTGTATGCTTTAGAAGGGAAACAAACACACAATTTTTTCCTAGGAATGAATGAAATGCAAGGAACCCCAAATGGGTCCCACAGGGTGTGCCAAAATGTTTCACCTTTTTCTTAGATTGTTTCTTAGAAGCGTTGATGAAACATATAGGGTAATGGGTGTAGGAGGAATACCTATTCAAATGTCAGTTGTTGGGTTGTTGCGCGCGTATGACTTTCAAATCCACAGCTTACCGTGAGAGCTTCCTTTTGGCTAGGAGGAACTATCTGTAATGAAAGCAAGACCACCAGAAATAATTAAACAATATGGGCAGTGAACTGCGTAGCATGAGCTAGATCCAGGAAGTGTGATACTTCCTAGATGGCTCTGAGTCCACTGTTTTACAAAAATCAATGCTGAAAACAAGGTAAATCCTATTGTTATTTTGAAATGATTTAGGTATCTCACTTAAAAACACACTAAGAAAACAAATCTAATCTAATAGGCTAAGCTAGAATAGAATGCACAGGTCAAATGGTTGGTTCTGGGTTCTGCAGGTCTGATAAAGGTCTCGGGTAGGTCACAAGTGAGTGAGGGTGAGGTAAATTTAGGTGGATAGGTCTCTGCTTAAGGCTGTGTGGGCAAACACAGAGACCAACGTTTGTCAGGGGTGACCAACCGTGGTTAGGTATAACTGGTGCAAGTTACTGTGAAATCTGGAAACGTCATAGAACAAGGTTTTGGTCTCCTTTGTGATTGCACAAAGGATTTGGTTGGTCGGGATGAGGTATTGGGTGACTGGAATAGGTTCTTACAAGGTTTTAATGGGTCTATGGAGGTAAAAAATGTTGGAGATGGTCAATAGGGAGCAAGATAAACAATGGATGCTAAAATAATGATAAAAGGAAATAACCAGGAAAGTACGATGTTGCACTTACTTGGATTTCGTGTCTGAAAGTCTATGTGTGAAGGATGGAGGTGCTGATGATGGGTTTGAAGGTTGCAAGTGATCACCAACTGAAGAAAATCTTCTGCATGGGCTACATGCACACTCCTCTTTTACTTGGATAGATCAGAATGTGGCTGGGGATGGATGTGCAGGAGAAGATCCTCAATCTCCTTCCTTGGATATCAGTTCTTAGTGGAATTGACTCTCTAAAGATGCATTATCTCTTTGAGATTTCGTTCTTTCTTGTCCACTTTCTCCCAATGTTTTCCAAGTTCCAAGTTCCAAGTTCCAATTTCCAACCTTGAGAATAAGGTTGTTTTGGGTTAAAAGGGGTAACCGACTGGGCTGACTTAACCGACGACAGTTAGGGGTAACCGATGTCGGTCAAGGCGGGATTTACTAGTTTTATCAAACTTAGGGAGATCCTCCTGATTTCCTTGGATATCGTGTCATTATCCCATGGATTAGACTGGGAGCTTCTTGTGAGCATGCATGAATGTGGTTAGAGGGAATGTAGGCATTGATTTTTAGGGTTTGGGTAAGTCTTAGTTAGTTATGGTAACTTGTTAATAATAGGTCTTAGGTTGAGTTAGCTTGGTGAGTTGTTTAAGTGAACTGTTTGTGTAGATATTATTTAAATAAGATATTTAAATAATAAATATAGTGAGGATAACACATTAATTTAATTAAATTAATTAAATTAATATTAGTGGGGTGAAGGGGGTCATGGCCAGGTAGATGTAATAAAGGGGGGCTTATTTTTCGAGGGACGAAGGGGGAGTGTGACCTAATTTTAGTGTCTACAGAGGGTTCTTGTTAAATCCTCTAAGCATTCTAGGGAAGATGCATACTTCCATGCAAAAGGTGTTAGGTTCAGATGCTTCAATAATATGGCATCTGTAATGGAATCCACCTTTTTGTGTACTTCGCGCACTATAGCCTTCTTGTCCCTTAATTCATGTTGCTACTTGGTGCTGATCAATTTTTCTTGACTTAGCTCCTTTGTCCTCATAGCTAGATCTTCCTCTTTCTTATTCAGTTCATCCTCCAAATATTTTATTCTATCATTCTATCCAAAGAGTCTAAATTTGACCTCAACAGAAACCTTGTTGAGAGCGTTGTATAGTTACTTGTCTGAGAGCTACTAAGCATTCACCAATGGGTTGTGTCCTTTTGATTCTGGAAATGTTATTATTGTCCCTTGGCTTAATTTGAATTCTGGCTCATCAATATGGGACTCAAATTCCCACGAGAATCTTCCTTGTCCATGGGTATGTAGCCTCCTTATCAAAAGATGACATTGCCATGAGATCCTCTGTTGGAATTGTGCTTTGGAACCATGCGCGCAACACTTTTTTGGGGTCATTACTATAACCCTTCCTTGGCCTCTCCTCCTCCATGCAATTTTCTCCCATGTGCGTACCCTTAGGAATAACTATAGTTAAAGTGGGGCCTCCAATGCTGTCATGGTAATTTTCTACGTTCTCTTCCTTATCCTCATTCAATACCAACTCAACATTGTGTTCCAACCCATCTTCCACCAAGGTCTCAATGATCTTCATTGCTTCTTCTTCTATCGCCTTGGTTATCTATTCCTGCGTAAGGCTTGGAGCCTTCTACTTCTGTGCGCCAACTTCCTCACTTCTTCTCATGTCCTGGGTGCCTTTCCCCTCTTGACTACCCTTGTGTCGCATGAAAAGGAAATCCTTTTCTTCTTCTTCGCCTTCTTCTTCTAAATCATGCACATTGAAGATAGGTGGCTCTTGATTGTCTCTTCTAGGATCATCTTCTTCAATGTCATCTTCCTCATCTTTTTCCAACATGGGGATTCTGGTGTAGGTGACTCTATCTCTTCTTCCTTCCGATGACTCCTTTTCTAATGGATTCTATTGCTCCAGAGTCTTCTCTTTGACTATGGACTTTTTCTTGCATGAATACATACTTGTTCTGGCAGCTTGTCCTAGGGGTACCTATTGCCTGTATATCCACTACACTTGGTACTTTCTTCTCTTGGTTATTTTTCCTTCCGTCTGAGCGTGGGTCTCTTCCTACTAGTTGGATCCTCAGGTATGGACACCTCACTCTCCAGATACACACCCTTATTAAATTTGGGTCTTATGTGGAGGTATACTAGCGCTTGCAGATCCTCCTGCAATTGGAAAAGTCATGGGTCTCACCATTTAGACCTCATGTGACACGTACCTCTCCATGTATGCATGCTTATTAGGGTAGACCAACCCTTTGCACATTTCTCTGTGGTCCTGGTCTAGATTACCAAGGTCCAACTTTAACTTCTTAGATTCTTTGAACCTGTTCACTCCCAGCTTGGAAGTGTTGAGCTGTGAAGGATAAAAGGGAGCTTGCACCATGGGCTCCATGTCTCATCTATCAGTTTAAATCTACCAAGGCAGAAATGTTGGTACATACACCACAAACTCGACTTCTCCCTTCAGTGGTCACTAGAAGTTGTTCAGGGATCCTCCATTCCACCCCAAACGCATTCCTCAGGTGCACATACCACTTCTCTAGGTGCGCCTTCTGCATGGTTGTCATACTATCATAGGTGTACTTCTCAAACCTCTTTTTGGGCGAGGGGTATTCAAGTAGGGTACTCCCACACAAATTTTTTTCGTTGCATCTGAACACTCCAATATCTATGAGAACACAATGGTTAACAAGACATTACCAAAAAAGGATTTTATCACCTTCCTGTGTGCTACTGACAATCTCATCCACGATGAATGTAGACAAGTTGTGATGATGTCCCCTGAAATTTTCTGCAAACATGTAACTAGGCCTTGTTAACTTGGGTCCATCTCTCCTAGAAATTTATCTTTGTCATAAGGTGTATTTTTCAAATCTCTTTCTGAGAGGTCTTCAGCAGGGTACTCCCACACAAATTTGTCTGATGCTGACACTCTAATCTCTGAAAAAACAATGGTTAGTATGACATTACCAAAAAGGATTTTATCACCTTCCTTCGCACTGCTGACAATCTCATCCACGATGAATGCAGACAAGTTGTAGATGGTGCCCTCTGAAATCCTCCTGCAAACATTCAACTAGGCTTTGTTTACCTGGGTCCATCTCTCCTGGTCATTTAACTTTATCACAAGGTGCATAGCCATCTTCATCACTAGATCCTTGATATCTGTGATATCAAAGTACCTCGAACCCCTTTTTGTACGCATAAGCAGTGATACTTTCCTTAATTTCCTTCTTGTCACTTAGGTTTTCCTCCAAACTTTCTCCTTCACAGATGAGGCCTGTGAAATGTGAAACAAGCTGAGGGGTAATGCACATCTTGCACCCTGTGAAGTGAAAGTAATCTTTGTGCACGCGTGACATCAACCATTAATATAGGTGCTTAGGCTTCCCAAAGTAGGGCAACTCAAAGAGTTGCAATAATCATGACTTCTCCATCTTCACCTTTACATCATCATTATAGATGGGAAAACCCTCTGGTGTCCTTTTATTCGTCGGGCATACTAACTCCAACATAATTTCCTTCTTAATTGTGCTCGAACGATGATTGTAATCATTTAATAACATAGTTCTTAAGTGGGACTCCCACACGTGCCCAAGCATAAATACTCCGTCTAGGTACTGCATTTCTACATACCACTCTTCATTTGTACCCACGACAATGTCTTGTTGCTTGCTCTTGCCCTTGCCCTTTCCCTTCTTAGATGTGCCAACTTGTTTCTTGTGTGTCATTGTTTATGTTAACACTTTAACTTCTTTCACTTGCTTTGTTCTTACTACACCTTTCCAAGTTTAGATCTCAAACTGGCGAAGAAACTTTTTCTATGACCCGTGCCCTAGATTCCAAACCCTAAGTGGAACCTCTTTTCACCAGACGACATTTCTCCACAACTCTTCCCACGCCCATGAATCACTTCCTTTCTAGTTTGTAAATCCAAACTAGTTGTCACTCACGCTCAAATTCTTGCAAATTTTTCTTCACATGGATCAACTTCTGGAAACCCTAGTTCACAAAAGCTCCTCTTCATATACGTAAAGTGAAAAAATGAAATGTCTGAACCTTTATTTATAGTTTTTCCCATTTTTTAAGCATTAAATGCTACTTCACCTGCCACTATAATTTTAATGTTTAATGCAGATTTTTAAAACAAATCCTGACATTTACGCCGTAACTCATGCACCCAACCCTATGCGGAAAATCTTCCAACCTTCTGGCGCACAACCAATCCATCTTGACAGGAGACTCTTGCATGTGTGTAACCAGCACCGAAGGCACTTCTTCTGTCATGATTTTTGCTCTCGTGTACCTCGTGTTGTTTATGCACTTTTTCCTCCTATGTATGTGGGATATGAAAGTAACCTTATCTTAACACTAACCATTCTTTTCTACATTTTCTTTCATGCACCTCTTTCAATAGGGTCGTTCAACCAAGCTTTTTAACACAATCCTCCTTGGCACTTTACCCATGCTTTCCTTCACATACTCCACCCCACACTTAAAATGATGTGTTCCTCTGTGCACATTCAAAAACCTTCAAAAAGTAACAAGGTTATCGGTGCCCAAGGTGTAAAACAAAACAACAACATGAAAGGGAAACACAAGAAAGGAAAATGCATAAAGGAAATTCTAAACTATCTCAGCAAAACTACCTTATTTACAAACACCAAGAAGCCTTATTTATAGTAGGGCTTCAAGCCTACTCCCATTGAAGTGTCCATGAAATTTAGTTCCATCCAGTGCTTATAACTGACACGTGCCCGAATCAAGGATGTATGAGATTATATAGGGACCTAACCAATGGACCTTTAAACTTCCCAGGGTGGCACAGAAACTTAGAATCATATAGTAAGACCATCTTCCGAACCTCAAACTTCTTGTTCCTAATGTGGTGATCATGCCATGCTTTTTTCTTTGCTTTTTCTATTGTTTGGCTCCACCTAGCGAGTGATCATCTTTCATCCAGCTTCATCAATTCATCAATTCTCTTCTTCCAGTGCTTGCTCATCAGCTAGCCCTCCTACACATGCTATTCATAGAGAAGGTAGCATGAACTCAATTGGACAGAATAGCTTCCGTGCCAAACACCAATTGAAATGGTGTGGCTTTGTTCAACCTTTTATAAGTTTTCCTATAAGCCCATAATACGGATGATACCTTGTCATCCCAATCTTTTCTTCTGACATCGCAAATTTTTGTCAGGGTATGACTCGATATTTTGTTAAATGCTTCCACGGTTCCATTTTCTTGTGGGTGATAAGGTGTAGTCTTGTGATGAGCCACCATGAACTCTACTAACAGGATCCTCATGGTCTCATTCAAGAAATGTGTACCCCTATCATTGGTTAAACTTAAAGGGCATCCATACCTTGTGATAATGTTCTCCCACAAAAAATATTACTGTTGTAGCTATTGTGCAGTCTTTAGTTGGGGTTGCCTCTGCCCACCTTGTCAAATAGTCCATGCAAGTGATTACGTAGTGTGATCCAGTCCTATGCATCTGCTAGTGTAATAGGGCCTACAAAGTCTATTTCCCATTTCTCAAAAAGGTTCACTGCTAGGGATAGGGCACAAAGGAATTTCATCTCTCCTTCCTAGCTTGCCAATGCATTGACAATGGTCACATGCTTTACAATAGTCCTTGCAATCCTTATACAGAGTTTCCCACCATAATCCTACCATTAATATTTTACGTGCGGTGGCATCACCTGCATAATGTCCACCTGCACTTCCTCTATGTGCTTCCTCTATGATGGCGAGGTGCTCATGCTCTAGTACACACCTGCATGCAAAACTTCATCACACCCTAATTTGTATAAGTCCCCATTGATCAACATGTAGGGCGTGGCCTGTATGGCTAGTTAATTTTTCTCTAATGTCTTCATCCCTTCCAGCACCACACCTTCCTTTAGAAATACTACAATTTCCTCCAAATCTGAGGGTGTGCACCGCAACCTAAACATTTTCACATCTGGCATAGTCTCTTCAATGCTCTGCACATCCTCCCCTGAATTAATTCTTGACAAATGATCAGGTCCACAATTACTCTTTCCAGGCTTCACAACTACCGTGAACTCAAACTCTTGAAATAAAAACACCCACCGACATATGCGCCCTTGTAGAATAGGCTTGTTCATACCAAGTACTTTAATTCCATGTGGTCAGTGTAAAACACAAAGGGAGTTGCCAGTAGATACTATCTAAACTTGTGAAGCATGTTTAGATCATTGACAATGCTTCACTCTGGTTGTAGTATAATTTTGCTCTGCTGGTGTCAACTTCCTACTTGCAAAGCATAGGGGGTGATCAACAATTCCCTCACTAGGTTGTGCAAGCACTACCCCAATGGCCATTCTGGAGGCATCTACATGAACATGGAAGGGCTTATCCCAAGAGGGAAAATGTAATATAGGCGCGGTGACAAGCCTATCCTTTAATGTGTCAAACACCTTCTGCTGTGCCCTTCCCTAATGGAAGGCACTTTATGTCTGAAAAATTATTCTAAAGGCATAGAAATCTTGGCATACCCTTAATGAACTTCCGATAGTAGCCCGCTGTGTCCAAGAAATCCGTGCACTGTGCTTTGGCTAGTAGGCTCCCCCAATCCCACAATAACTGCAACCTTTGCAGGATCTACTAGCAAGCCCTCCTTACATATGATATGCCCCAATAACATTCCAAAGGGGGTAGTAAAGACACACTTCTTAATGTTGAGGGATATCCTCAACTGCCAACACCTCTCAAACATCAACCTCAAATTATCACAATGGTCTTTTACTAGCCCATACACCATCCAATCATCCAGATAGACCTGAAGAAATTTATGGATGAAGTCCTGGAATGCCTATACCACTATGCGTGAGAAAATAACAGGCAACATTCTTCAACCCAAAGGGCATGATCATGTATGCAAAACTTCCCATTTAGTGGTGAATGTTGTCTTCTCCTATGGTCTTCCTTTGCAATCCGGACTTGGTGGTACCCCAAAAATCCATCCGTAAAGGAATAGATTTCGCACGCCCAGCGAATCCCTCCAAAATTTCTTCAGTGAAGGGGGTTGGAAAAGGATAGATGACACAAACTACATTCATCTCCCTATAATCCATGCAAATCCTAATCCACCCATCCTTCTTGATACTGATTACCATTGGACTTATCCACTCCGATTCTTCAACAGCTTCAATGATCCTAGATGCTATCATTTTGTCTATCTCTTCCTTTACCTTCACACACAAATTGGGATTCATCTGGTAGGGTCTCTTCCTAACTGTGTGCACCATCCTTCAGCTTTATCCTCATCTCCCCCAAGGAATGGTGGATGCCTTTGAGCTCATGGTACCTGCATAGGAATAAATCCTCAAATTCGGGCAAAAGATCAATGATCTTAGAGACTTCCTTCTCGACTAGTAATCTCTAATGATAGCTTCCTTAGGTTCTTCTCCCAATCTGATGTTAACCTTTTTAGTTTTTAAAGGTTCATGGTAGGTGCAGGTGTGAGTATCAGCACTTTCCACTACCTCGCACATCCCTACAGAATGGTTAACATCCAAGCTTTTTGCTTCCTCCCCATCAATCACATATACAAGCTTTCCTTTCTCCTTTTTCACACACACGCGCTCAAACTGAACCTCCTCTATTTCCTGTTCTTCAAAGTGCTCCCCCAAACCTGGTTCACCAAGTAAGGCCAATAGCCTATTTTCTACCATGGCACTATCCCCCATAAGGTAAGAACCTACAATGACTTATCAACTGATGGCTTGGTACTTCGATACTCAAATGTTTGAACTAGGTCAGCCCTAGTTTTCATGTTAGAGTTAGAATGGTACACCTTCCTTGTATGTGTTACACTCAGTGGTAAATATTCCGTTTTTTAGCTTCTTTTACAGGCTTGGTCCCCTTACTATTATGTTTTTGGAGCATGTTTTTATGGTTAGAGTGTGGTACACCTTCTATGTGTGATGGCGGGTCCTTCTTGCCGAAGGTCAAGGGGGTTTGGGGGTGAAGCCCCCGAAGCAAATTTTCATGGGTGGTTTATTAACCCATGGGTAATGGGTAACCGTTATGGGCTATTTTTGGGCCCATGGTTTTTTTTGTTTTGATACTCACAGTTTTTACCGATGGTTTTGATACCCACGGTTTTGTATCAAATTGCTTAAGCAATTGTCTATTTATATGGTCTTATGCATATGATAGATAGATAAGAAAATGTATTGCAGATGTGCTTTGAATTCAAGTGTGAATTCTGTAGAGTTTGTTGAGCATAGCTCCAAACGGATCTGAGTATTGTATTGAGAGAGTGGAGGCTTGTAATAAAATCTGAGCAAGTGATTCTTGGTGGACATAGCCCATATTGGGTGAACCATGTTAAATATTGTCTCTCTGTGTTGTGTTATTTATTTTTCACTTTTATTTGAGATTTCTATATATTTTCTGCATATTAGTTTCTACTGTTGCGATTCTGTAAGGGATTATTCCACATATATTATCTTTTATTTCCTAACAATTGGTATCAGAGCCTGGTTTGGTTTGCTGAAGTGTTGAATCAAAGGGAAAGTTTTTAGCTTGAGTGGGAGCTATGGCAGATGATGGAAGATCTAGGGTTGATAAATTCAACGGGTAGAATTTCAGTCTTTGGAAGATGTAGATGGAAGATTACCTTTATCAGAAGGATCTTTATACTCTGCATTATCTGAGAAGGTGAACAAACCCTCGAGTATGACAGATGCGGAATGGGATTTTTTGGATCAGAAGGCACTTGGAACGATCCGGCTATGTCTTTCATCTTCAGTATTATTTAATGTTTCAAAGGAAAAGACTACAAAAGATCTAATGGATGCATTAGGGAAGTTGTATGAAAAACCCTCTGCCTCTAACAAGATATTTTTAATGAAAAAGTTGTTTAATATGAAGATGTCTGAGAATAGTTCAGTAGTAGATCATTTAAATGATTTCAATATGGTTGTGAATATGCTAGCTTTGGTTACAATAGAATTTGATGAAGAAGTTAGGGCTTTATTAATTTTGTGCTCTTTACCTGAAAGTTGGAATAGCCTGGTAATGGTGGTAAGCAACTCGGTTCCAGCTAACTCGAAGTTGAAGTTTGAGGATGTTGTAGGGGTGATTCTAAGCGAGGAAATGTAAAGAAAAAGTTCTGGGGAATCTTCTACTTCAGGGAATGCTTTGACAGTGGAAACTAGAGGGAGACAGAAGAATAGAGGAAACCGTGGAAAATCAAAAGATCAGGAAAGGTCAAAATCCAAGAGCAAGATTGTATGTTGGAACTGTGGAAAGTCTGGGCATGTAAAGAAGGATTGTTGGGAGCTTCGGGACAAGAAGAAACAACAGGAAGAAAACAAGGAGGCAAATGTGGCATCAGGTAATGTATGTCAGGATGCTTTGATTCTTTCTTTGCATAATATTACTGAATCTTGGGTTTTAGATTCAGGGGCTTCTTTTCATGCTACTCCACATAGGCATTATTTTGTTGATTATGTTCAAGGGGATTTTGGGCATGTTTTTCTTGGTGATGATGAGCCTTGCAGTATAGTTGGAAAAGGTTTTGTTCAGGTTAAGATGCTGAATGGGAATACATGGCTATTGAAGGATGTCAGACATGTGCCTACATTAAGGAGAAATTTGATA
The DNA here is from genome assembly GCA_019776745.2 of Taxus chinensis. Taxonomy (NCBI): domain Eukaryota; kingdom Viridiplantae; phylum Streptophyta; class Pinopsida; order Cupressales; family Taxaceae; genus Taxus; species Taxus chinensis. The sequence continues at coordinate 859,218,253 of CM034151.1, forward strand.
TCGGTGGGGCAATTGGGAAGTGATGGTTGTATTGTGATATTTACAGCTGACTCTTGGAAGGTTACCAAGGGTGCTCTTGTGGTGGCAAGAGGTAAGAAGGTTGGAACCTTGTATTTATCCACTGATAGTACTAATGATTGTAATCTTGTGGCTTCAGATGTAGATACAACATTATGGCACTATAGGCTCGGTCATATGAGCCATAAGGGCATGAACATCATAAAGAATAATTTTCCTGGATATACAGAAACATGTTTGGATTTCTGTGAGAACTGCATATATGGGAAACAGAAGCGAGTAAGGTTTCTCAAGGTTGGACCTACGAAGAAAGAGAGTAAGTTAGAGCTGGTACATTCTGATGTGTGGGGGCCGGCTCAGGTATCATCTCTTGGGGGTTCAAGTTATTATGTTACTTTTATTGATGATGCAACAAGGAAAGTTTGGGTTTATTGTATTAGAAACAAATCTGATGTATTTGATACTTTTGTTAAATGGAAAGCCTTGGTAGAGAATGAAACAAGTCTTAAGTTAAAATGTCTCAGGTCAGATAATGGAGGGGAGTATTGCAGCAATGAATTTAATGATTATTGTTCTAAGAATGGAATCCGTAGGCAAAAGATGGTTCCAAGAACCCCACAGCAGAATGGGGTATCAGAAAGGATGAACAGAACAATAATGGAACATGCTAGGAGCATGAGGATACATGCAGGACTGCCTCTTTATTTTTGGGAAGAAGCTGTGAGCACAGTTGTGTACTTGATAAACAGAGGACCCTCAAGTGCCTTGGATGGAGGCATACATGAGGAGGCTTGGTATGGTAAGAAAGTTGATTATTCATTTCTTAGAGTCTTTAGATGTGAGGTGTTTGTTCATATTGACAAGGATGATAGGACCAAGCTAGAGGCTAAATCAGAAAAATGTACTTTTATTGGTTATGATGGTGATGACTTTGGATTTAAATGTTGGAGTATTAAGAACAAGAAAATCATTCGGTCTAGGGATGTGGTCTTTAATGAGAAAGTCATGTATAAGCAACAATTGCAGGAAAACAGGGAAGAATCCAAGAAAGAATATGCAGTGGTAGAGGATCTTCTGGATGGGACAGTGACCCATGAATCAGTTCAGGAACCTACTTAATAGGAACCCCAAACTCCTATAGTGAGGAGGTCTTCTAGGGTAAGAAAAGAACCTGAACATTTTTCATCCTTCTCTTTATTATTTATTACTCACTGATAGTGGAGAGCAAGAGAGATTTGATGAAGCAATGCAGGTAGATGCCAGTAAGAAGTGGGAGCAAGCCATGGATGAGGAGCATAAGTCTCTCATGGAGAACCAGACTTGGGATTTGGTGAAGCTACTGGAAGGAAAAAGAGCATTGCAAAACAAGTGGGTGTACAGAGTTAAAGATGAAGAAGGAGGAAAGAAAAGATATAAGGCCCGGTTAGTGGTCAAGGGGTTTGCACAGAAACAAGGTATAGATTTTGATGAGATTTTTTCTCCTGTAGTAAAAATGACTTCTATTAGAACTGTTCTTGGAATAGTGGCAGCAGAAGACTTGCACTTAGAACAGTTAGATGTAAAGATTGCATTTCTCCATGGTGATTTGGAGGAGGAGCTATATATGCAGCAACTAGGAGGATATGAAGTCAAAGGTAAAGAGGAGATGGTGTGTAAACTGAAGAAGAGCTTGTATGGCCTGAAACAAGCTCCATGTCAATGGTATAAGAAGTTTGATAGCTTCATGATGGAGCAAGGTTATATTAGATGTCATTCTGACCATTGCATGTATACAAAGAAATTTGAGGATGGAAGTTATATTATCCTCTGTTTGTATGTTGATGACATGTTGGTTGTAGGTAAAAACATGCAGGAAATAAAAGTACTCAAGAAACAACTAAGTGAATCCTTTGATATGAAGGATTTGGGGGTAGCCAGACAAATCCTTGGTATGAGGATAACTCAGGATAGGAAGGAATGGAAGCTGACTTTATCTCAGGAAGAGTACATTAAGAAGGTATTGGATAGGTTTAACATGTAAGATGCTAAACTGGTTGGGACTCCTTTGGCAGGCCATTTTAAGTTATCAAAGGAGCAGTGTCCCAAGACAGAGCAGGAAAGAAACCAGATGTCCAAGGTACCTTACTCATTAGCGGTTGGCAGTTTGATGTATGCTATGGTGTGCACTAGGCCTGATATTGCCCATACAGTGGGAGTCTGTGAGTAGATTTATGAGTGATCCAGGTAAAGAGCATTGGCAAGCAGTAAAGTGGATCCTTCGAGTATTTGAGAGGGACCATGGGGACAGTTTTGTGCTACAGTGGATCAGACACCACTTTACATGGTTATGTAGATTCAAACATGGCTGGAGATGTTGACAGTAGGAGGAGCACGACAGGTTATATTTACACTGTAGGTGGGACAACAATGAGCTGGATTTCATGACTACAAAAGATGGTGGCTTTACCAACCACAGAGGTTGAGTATGTTGTTGCCACAGAGGCAAGAAAAGAGATGATTTGGTTACAACTATTTCTTGAGGAGTTGGGGCATAAGTAGAAGGAATGTAAGCTACATAGTGATAGTCAGAGTGCTATACACCTAGCTAAGAACTCTGCTTTCCACTCCAGGATGAAGCATATACAGTTGAGATATCACTTCATCAGGACAACTTTGGAAGAAGATAAGTTGAAGTTGGAGAAGATTCATACCAGTCAGAATCCTATAGACATGATGACCAAGGTGGTCACAAGGGATAAAATAAAGCTATGTTTAGCTTTGGTTGGCCTTCACAGATGATACAGTGAAGGGTTGAGAATATTGCTCAGTGGAAATTAGTCTCCAAGTGGGAGATTGTTATGTTTGTGGAGCTTGTTTTCATGTTAGAGTGTGGTAGACCTTCTATGTGTTACACTTGGGTATTTTTATGGTGGTCCTGCTCGCCGGTGAGTGGGTCAAGGGGGTTCGGGGGCGAATCCCCCAAAGTAAATTTTCATGGGTGGTTTATTAACCCATGGGTAATGGGTAACCGTTATGGGCTATTTTTGGGCCCATGGTTTTTTCGGTACCCATTGTTTTGATACCCACGGTTTTTTGCCCATGGTTTTGATACCCATGGTTTTGTATCAAACTGCTTAAGTAAATTGTCTATTTATATGGTCTTATGCATATGATAGATATACAAGAAAATGCATTGCGGATGTGCTTTGAATTCGGGTGTGAATTCTGTAGAGTTTGTTGAGCATAGCTCCAAATGGATCTGGGTATTGTATTGAGAGAGTGGAGGCTTGTAATAAAATCTGAGCAAGTGATTCTTGGTGGACGTAGCCATAAAATTGGCTTGAACTTTTATTTGAGATCACATTAAATACTGTCTCTCTATCCAACAGTTGTGCTATTTAGGTGTTTCTACTGATGTCTTGGGTCTTTTATTTGAGATCTGTAATCCCTTTTTTTTATACATAATTAGTTTCTACTTTTGCGACCCAGAGTAGATGGGGATTATTCTGCATATCCCTTTATCTCTTTCACATGCTTCCTAAGCCGTGGGATCCTTATCATGGTAGTCCTTGATGGCGGTGGGCGCATTACTTCTAGAGAAATGAACAGAGAAGGCAATTATCACTTCATGTCATTCCAATTGATTATCTCGATGTGTTGCCCACCAGTGCACAATAGTTCCTAGTAGGATGTAACTTAACATCCCCATTCTTTCATTTTCCTCCTTCCACTGAGCTTCCATTTTCTACAAAAATACCTCATGGGAGGCTCCTCCTGAGTACTTAGGTAGCTATTTTCCTCCTAAGCAATTGACTATGCGCGCCTTTGTCACCATTGTCACCGATTGTCTTAAATGCCATCTGATTAATTCATAGGTCCCATGCGCCCAATTATCACATGCTAGACTAGTGGTGTCACTTACCGACTGATCATCTTCAAACTGGATAAATTTGTTGGTAGGATGGATTATCTTTGGATCCCTGATTGAGCACACATATATTCTATCCAGGAACTCTTCTCCTAAGGGTTCAATATAGGGTGTTGACTTCCCATTAGCTAGGGGTATGATGAATCTCTCTTCCTCAATTTCAAAGCTGATGTACCCTTTGTTGAACCGAAGATCCGCATTGTTCTAATAACACCATGGGTGACCAAGTAGTGCTATGAAATTGTCTACCTCGACGAGAGCAAAGAATTCAAAGTCCCCAGTAAACTTAGCTCCCTGAATGGTGATAGTTGCATCTTTTAAGACACCAATGGGCATTACCTTTGTTTTGTTTTTCATATAAAACACATTCAAAGATGGTTGTAATGTAGGCCTTCCCATCTGATGCCATGCATCCAATGTGAGAACATTGACCTCCACGTTTGTGTCAATGAGGATATTACTCAACAATCCATCCATCCACTACTGCATTTAACGTGATCTCCCTATCATAGTCAAGGCTATGAGGGGGGAGGTTTACATGCATGACCTGCCTCTCATGCTCTTCTCCGGTGCAAATGGTACCTTCTCCCTTAACCATGCTTCTAGTCAAGGGAATAACATTCTCTTGCCTTAGCATTTTACATAATCTCCTCTGACCTCATCTAGGTCATCTCTTGGCACCTCAACCTTCCTTCTTTTCTCCTCCCTCCTGGACTGATCCTTTAGACACTGGATTTCTCCTTGTAAACTATGAATGATGTCCATGGTATCTTGATATACCTCCTTTTGATGAGCAGGATCTGGGTACTTTCCATACACCACTTCTTCTCTTGAAACCAGGAGTCCTCTGCCTTGGTATTTCCTTTGCGTGCGTGGCCTCTACTCTTGTTAGTTACTAAAATAGGTTCTAAGCCCGCATCACGTGTTACCTGTGGCATCCATTGTGTGTCCATCTTCTTAATGCTTACCAGTGCATCACCCTTGTCTTTACGCTGCTGCTGATTCATGTGCTCAAACAACTCAGGGAACTCCTCATACTTGTGTTTCTTCCCGCACCATGAGCACTACAATAGGTCTCGGAACTCTCATTTGTAATGCTCTGTAGACCCATAATTAAAACAGGTTCCACGTGGGAAACTCACTTCTTCCTCCCATGGTTACCACAACCACGGAATCCTCTGTGAAATCCCCTTCTACACACGCCTCCATCTACGCACTCCTCATAATGGTGATCATCATCTTTAGAAATGCTAGCAATGCTAGTCTGATGCACCCCACGATCAATGGCCTCATGGATCTAGTCAATAAGCCTACAATCCTTAGTATCATGGGTTGTAGAGGTACAAATCTTATAGTAGCAAAACACATTCTTCTGAATTGTGTGTTGTAATAAGGGACATCTACTTGCATCATGGTCCCCATGACAAATTTCATAGTCTATTGTCACAACATGTACTTTCCTCTGGGGGAAACTATCCTTGACATGCCCCTCTACTTCACAATCTGTACACCATAATACCACTGCGAGTCTCATGGTATGAGTTCGCAGAAAAAATCTCCAGCTTCTTAGCCATAGCAACAATTTGAGCCTTTAAAAATGGGCTAACACCAGTATCAACACTTCTAACAGCCTCGGTGTGCAAAGCAACTTCTAACACCTCACGTGGGTCTATGAAAGTTTTATGAGATAAAGCTCTTCTAAAAGGAGTGATCAACCCTCCAACAAACCACTGAGCATGTTGTGAAGGGTGAATATCATATGATAACTTAAACAAGATAGTTTTAAAGTTTGCATCATACTCCCGCACACTCTCTGCCATTCCCTATTAAATTTCCTTCAGGGCACTGATGCTCTTCTGTTCAAACTTAGGGATGTGGAATTCTGCCAAGAAGGCATTCTTTAAAGTAGTATAATCCACCACCATTTGATGAGGGTCATATTTCCTATACCAGCTATGTGCACGCCCCTACAACGTCATTGTAAACTGACTAGCCTTCCACTCCGGGTTGTGATCCCCTTTGTGCGTGCCATAGTAATTCACACTTTTGAACATGTTCTACAACATCTTCAATACCTCTATAATCTAGAAAATGTAAAGACATCTCAAAGAAGACTTGAGGAGGTGGCTGGGGCCCTTGTCCTCCTAAGCCAGAGCCTTGGTTCCCTCTGGTGTTTCCTCTTCACCACCGGATCCACCAGATCCACTAGGTCTTGTGCCTCCTGAAGCCATACCAGATCCATCTAGATCCACTAGGTCCACTAGGTCTTGTTCCTCCTAACCCACTAGATCCACCAGAACCACCAGGTCCTATTCCTCGTGACCCACCAGATCCACCAGGTCCTGTAGTGGTTGTGTCAAGTGTTCCCAAAGGTTCCATTGAACTGTGTGTCGATGGTATGTGATAATGCCCCACTACCACTAGTGTACCTGTGCCACTCCCAGACATGAGACCAAAGGCTTGTGTACTTGCTCCTTGTCCAAAAATTCCTCCAAATACTAGAAATATGCGTAGCCATAAAAGTGGGAAATGAGAAATTATATCTCCTGGGTGTAGATCTGTCACTTCCCATGATACCAACTGGGTCAACAATACTCCTCCCTTGATCTGGAAAACCAAGTGCACTAGGGTTTGGTCACTATGTGGGTTCAGATATGTGCCAATGAATCTTCTCTCTCCATGCGATGACAAAATCTCATCAGAAGCTGAAGGGGTCTTCTCTTACGTGCTTGCAAAGATGGGGTAGCACAGATTGCTCAGGTTCCACGTCCTCTGTGTGAACCTCAACTCCTTCCCACAAACATCTACCTCCATAGATCCATCACACTTACAACCTCACATTGTCTAGTCAATCTCCCTTTCATGCGCTTCACTATACTTGAGTCACCTCTCCTCCCTTTCTTTCTCCATCATAATATCTTCCATCTTCCTCCACCCTAGCTTCCTCTCCCAACACTCAGAATGGTTTAGCTGGCCATTGGAAATTCCTCTAAACTCAAGGTAACAATCAAGATCTTCATTGCCAAAGGAATAAACATGTAGAAATGATCCTCTGGGCTCCCACATAAATTCAAACTCAGTAACTTCTGGGACAAGAATATGTAGAAATAGCATACTCTAGAGTGTAGCTAGCCAACACACCTTTCCACCAATGATCCATAGCACGAGTCCATGTCAGATATGAAATTCCTGCAGCCTCTGGTATTCTTCTTGGGTCCATTGCACATGATCTATGTATACCAGCTTCTCAATCTAGATGCATATGCTGAGATCCATTCATACAGTTCTACTAAGGAAGCAATAGAAAAATGTTTCATACAAATCATGGTAGAGGTTCTCTTCTACCCATCTACGTGCATTAAACTCAGATCCAGTGCTGAATCTCTAAGAAAATTCATCCTCCATGCTTTTGAACCATGATTCAACACTTTCTAAAGTTAAACGCTCTGTCATTACTCATTACACAGATCATGATGTATGCCATTTCCCACTACAACTTTGAAAAGAGGTCCCAGAAATGGAACCAAGATGTAGTCATTTTTACACCCATCACAAAGGAAAGAAATCCCATGCATGTTGACCTATCACCCAGTGGGTGCTGGGAACTCACCCGAGGCACGTGCGGGCACCGAGTCTCTCTTTTATGTGAGTTTAGTGGGAAACATCATCTATGATATTGAGTTTAAGAGATTTGAAAGGAAATAAGACATACAAGCATCATAGAGCTGAGAACGGCTTCTAGATCCTTGTAGTCATTCCAGACAAAAAAGTGCTTAACAAATTATAGAACTTACACCAAAACAGAAAGGAAGTTGTACAAGCATTCATACTTAGTTCATAAACATAAATGAAAAAGAGCTATGAAGAAGGATGTATGCATTATGAACCATTAATGTTCATATTCACAGAAACTGGTAACCTCATTACATTCATTAGGCCCATTACAGAATGTCACAGAAAGGTAGACCGTAGTCATGCATCATAACTAGATTCATGCACATTAATAGGAATCAAAATAAAATTCTATAACTGTCCCAACCCTTGATACATTCCTTTCCTAACCCATATGAATTCTACATAAGACCTCTACAGAGTTCTTGTAGTCCTTTCTAGTAGAGCTCTCCTTCTCTCTATATCTACTCTATGTATATCTCCTTTACTTCTACCCAGGACACTTGTATATATAGGCATCCTGGAACTGCCAACTCATGCCTTCTGTAGGCCTCAGATCCATTGCCAAGTGTCTGAATGTGGTCCTCTAATGGAGCACATGCTCCTTCTGATGCCTAAGCTCAACTACTCCTATGTGCAATGATGCTCTTCTAGAACCTTCTACCGCAAGGCATATTCCTTGTTGGGCCAATCCTATCAGTTGCCACGATGGCACCTTATCCACTCCGCATGTGTAGTTAGGGTCATGCTTTTCTCGTATGTGCTTACACTGAGATGCCCAATATGGCTAAGTCTTGAAACCCATGGATTTTCCCGCATGCGCACACACCGAGTTGTTCTGTAAAACCCTTCTAGAACCCCTCCCTACATACCTTCTCACTTCACACACCCTTCTTTAACTAGGTCCTTGTATGCTTATGCACCTTTTTACACTTAGCCAATATCTTGTAGGGGCTTAACAACACCCAGTGTGAGTTAGGTGCTTGTTCTAGGGCAAAAACATTTGGTGCAAGATTTAGAGTGGTCCTTCCGTTTGCAACATGCCTCATATTCAATATCATTGTGCAAATGTTGCACATACCAAATACTTTCATGATCTAGAATGTCTTCCATCCTATGAGCCTTCAATAAGTGCCCCTGAAGCACATAACTGAAGAAAGATCTAGAAGCTTCCTCCATACATAAATTTGATTTTATTTGGTGTTAAGAAAAAAGTGTCCAATCAATCAAGACTATAGATTATACAAGCATAGACCGCGTGCCCAAGTTGTGGACAACACATAATCTAAGAAGAGAATGTTAGAATCAGGAGTGCACAGATCCCCCTCTTGAATGATGCAAGTGGATCCTCAGAAGAAGAAGGATGTAGCCAAGGCATCTAGTAGTAAAAGCATCCAAGTTCCCTACACAAGATATCCTTGTGAAAAAGCTCCTTCTGAAGCAACACATGCCCCTCCTTTGGTAGGTCAAGCCTCTACTCTAGCTAAAGTCTAGGATTCTGCACTCCTGAAAAGTCAAGAAGGAATGTTATTCCCAAAATGCATAAAACATGTGGGCCTTCCATTTAGCATTGTGGACTAAATGAAGAGAAAAAAGTATAAATGTCACAATTTGGGATGCCCTAACCATCCCATCTCAGTATGGGATCTGTCGCATGAGGATCTAGCACAACTCCCATGCACTGACCCAGTTGTGCAGAAACCACACATTTCTATCAATATATACTAATAAGTAGAAGAGAAGCAAGTAAGAAATTCTATCAAAACGCCACCCTTTTATATTTCCTTGATCATAGGAAAACACCTAGTGCATAATTACATGATTGACTCAAGGTGCTAGTAATTCTGTTATGCCCAAGAAAATAGATGATGTGTTAAGTCGAAAAATATAGCCACTTTATCTAAAGGAGTCCTATAACTTGACGGCTCAACTATCACCACCTTAGGATTCATTAAGAATCTTGAGTTAACCCTTCATGTATGTCCAAGTACTAAAAATAACTCAAGATGCGTCAATCATTAGACCTACCTCCTTTATTTTCCATATGTTTGTCAAGAGACTTTACTATTAAAGTGGGTGGTTACTTGTCATTCTGATTGGTCTCGTAGGTTACTCAAGACAAGGTATGGTACCCAGTTTACCATATAAGCTGAGCCTACATTTTCCTATCATGTAGAGTCATATGTCCCATCTACTCTCCAAGCCAATTGTTTAATCCAAGAAGAACACGCTTCAGTTCCTGAAGAGCAGTATCCTCCACCCTCCATTCCTGACATAGTACTTGGTGAATGGGAGAAGAGTCATCATAAATTTGATCCATATGCTGAAGAATTGGAAGCTTATGAAATTGGGCTTGGTACTAACTACATTCTTGAAGAAGAAGTCATGCTGTCATGCACGCTCAAGAAAGAAAAAGTTGAACTGGGTCCATGGAAGTTGTACTTTGATGGATCCAGAAGCAAAAATGGCACGGGGGGGTAGGAGTGGTTCTCATTTCCCCTAAAGATGAGAATTTTTTCTTCGTGCACAGGCTGCAGTTCACATGTTCTAACAATGTGGTAGAATATGAGGTGCTGATGAATGGTCTATTGATTTCTGAAAAGAAGAAGATTAAATCACTGTAGATCTTTGGGGACATAGAATTGGTTATCCACCAAGTTACCAACAAATTCTAGAAAAATAAAAAGCTTCGCAAAGCTTATAAGAATAGAGTTTGGGACCTCCTCCAAATCTTTAATGCTCTAAATATGAAGGTGGTGTCATGCAAAATGAACAAGGAAGTTGACCAGATGGCTATGCTTGGTTCACAATTCTCTCTTGTTGAGGACTTTGTCAAAGGAAACACTCAACATGTTAATATGGTGATCATACCATCCATTCTTGATAACAACACTATATGGCAAGTGTTTGACAATGACACTCAGATCATCCAGTTTATCCAGAATGAAGCCAAATTTTAATCAAGTATGCAAGCTAACTTGCATGATAGCTATGGTGACCAAGTAATAAAACTGAAGACAAACAAGTTTCCTAAAGGGCTGATCACCTTAGAGAAAATGTTTATCCCTAATGATGAATTCAAGGGTGAAGAAAAGTACATGTGTGTTACATAAGAAGACTATCTCCCCAGTCACTATTGCACATAGAAAGGAGTTGTTACTCAGAAAAATCTTGTGCACACAAGGAAAAACAAGACTTCATATCTCTCTATCAAGAATATAGTCATATCTATTCATGGGAGTATGAAGACCTCTAAGGTTTTGATACAAGTGTTTCTCAACACTCCATTGACCTTGATCCTAGTATCAAGCTTGTGAAATAGAAGCATTGGCTAGTCAATCCAGGGATATAGCCCCTCATGAGAAATGAATTATCCAAACTCATTGAGGCAAAAAATATTTTCCCCATAAAATACTCTACCTATGTTGCAAATCTGGTTCTATTGCATAAGAAGAATGGTGAAATCAGACTGTGTGTTGATTTTAGAGAATTGAAGGAGTCTCTAAAGGATCATTATCTTGTAACTTCTATTGATAAGATTCTACAGATTATGGCTAGTGCACAAAGGTTTTAAATACTAGATGGATATTTAGGTTTCAATCAAATCCTAGTCAAGGAAGAGGATCAATTCAAAACAACGTTTACAACCAAGTGGGGAACATATGCATATCAAAAGATGCCCTTTGGTCTGTCAAACATGGGTGCCACATTTCACCATGCCATGGATATTTCCTTCCAAGGTTACATCAATGAGTTCATCTTGGTTTACCTTGATGACATAACAGTCTTCTCAAATAGAGTACATATCACATGGTCTACCTAGAGAAAGTCTTTGAGAGGTGCATAAAGTATGGGGTGTTTCTTAACCCCAAGAAGTGTAATTTTGAGGTGGCGTAGGGAAAATTTTTGGGCCATGTGGTTTGAAATGATGGTATCATAATTGATCCTGAGTGCATTTCATCCATCCTAGCTCTTTCCCTACTAGTGCACAAAAAGGCCGTACAGTCCTTCCTTGGTAACATCAACTTTATTAGGAATTTTATCTCTAACTTTCTAGGACTAGTTCAACCATCACCTTGATGCTCAAGAAGGACACAACCTTCATATGGAAAGTAGAAGGAAGAGAAAGCTTAAACAAAATCAAGCAAAAAATTGCTTGCATGCCAACACTCATCAACCCATACTATTCAAATGATTTCATTCTTTATGCTTATGGCACTGATGCTAGTATTGTTGTTGTCCTAACACAAGAAAATGAACAAGGGATGGAACAACTAGTGGCTTTCTTCAGCTAGAAACTGAAGGATTATGAACTAGAGTACAATCACATGGAGAAACAAGTCTTTTCCATCATGCACACATTCAAGAAATTCAAGAGTATGATTGCCACCAATCATATCAAGGTGTTAGTCTCCCACTCTTATGTCAGATACTTCATCATGGGAGTAGAAATTAGTGAGAAAAGAGTACGACGGGTGACCAAAAATCATGGAGTATGATGTGACTATCAAGGCCACAAAACTAGTAAGAGGTAGTATGCTCTACAGACAGATTACTAAGGTTTCAACACAATGAACTCGAGGCTTCATTATTTCTCGATGAGGACCTCCTACACGTAGAACTTGAACAAAATATAGAGCTGGTGCACGTGAATAGATGAAGAACATAATCACATTCCTTTTCAAAGGCATATACCCTCCCGGTTTAAATAAAGCAAAGAGAAGACATCTTAGGTTACAATCTATCTCTTATGTTTTGATTGATGGAATTCTCTTCAAGAAAAATCTTGATGGCATGTTGTTAAGATATATCAATGACACACAGAATGAAAAAGTGTTAGTAGAATTTCACGATGGATTCTTTGGTGGACCCATTTCTCTACCAAAAATATAGTAATAAAAATCATAATGGCAAGTATCTTTTGTCCTTTTTGCAGATGCACTCAAGTGAATCACAAAATGCAGAGAATGCACTTTATTTTCTGAAAATAAAAAATGGGCAGTGCTTCCCCTCTGACCAATCTAGGCAGATCAACCTTTTGCGCAATGGGGTCTTGATTTCATAGGAATGATCAATAAGCCATCAAGTGCTGGACACAAGTGGGTGTTTATAACTATAAATTACTTCACCAGATGGAAAAAATATTTTGCACTTAAGGAATCAACCGAGTCAGTCATCCTTGACTTTTTTGAAGGTATAATCACAAGGTTTGGCATTCCTCAAACCATTATCTTTGATAATGCCAAATACTTCCTTGGGACCAAAATCACTAATTGGGCACAAAATATGAACATATACATGAAGACTTCTTCTAACTATTACCCTCAAGGCAATGGTTTACTAGAGTCAAAAAACAAGAACCTAATCAGAATCATGAAGTGCATAATGAACATTAGCCAAATACAATGGCATACAAAGGTCTTGCGCATGCTCTAGGAAAATAGAATCATATTCAAAAGAGAAATAAGAACTTCACCTTACAATGTTGTCTATAGAAAGGAGGATACCTTTCCATTGATGCTAGAGTTGAACTCATTAGCACTTTCCCAACATATGGAATTCAAAAGGTGTAGACCAGAGAGAAATCAAAATCACAAAGCCGATTGATCTTGAAGAACTAAGGACTCTGTCATGATCAAGCTAGAACAATATCAGACAAGAAACAAATAAATGGTTCGACAGAAAGGTTAAGCCTCAAGATTTCAAATTTGGGGACTTGGTTCTAAAATGGGATGCTGACAGAGATAAACATGGTGTCATTCAAAGTTTGATGCACTTTGGAGTAGCCCCATATATCATAGTTCCTGCAAGGAGGCTAACTCTTTCAAGTTAACTCATCTTGATGGAGGTGCACTACAAATCCTAGTAAATGGGATCCATCTCAAACTCTTCCATTATATTTGCTACATATTTTTTATATATTAGAGTAGTTTCAATTCCTCCAAGTGTGCTACGTCCACATTTTTTGTTTCTACATAGTTCCTTCTTCTTACGCACACTCTTCTATTTCTTCCAAGGTATAGGTATTCTTTGAGCAGTTGCAAGATTCAGAATGAGAGTCAAGAAATTATCTTTCAAGTGACTAAATGGTTAGTTTCATGATTGCATAAGTAGAATCCATGGACTAATGGATGCTCCAAGCTACTGATCTTCTTCATCTAGCAAGAAAATGGCCCCGAAAGTCTCCAATTTTTTTATCCAAATAAATCTCCTAGTTATTTGGGTAACTTGTATACATAGCCTGGCTCTCACCTCCTCATTAAAGGTTGCATGCACTCAGGTTCAGTTGGCACATTTCCTTGGTTATATTTTTCCCTTGGCACCCCTTATTTTCCTCATGCGCCCTTGCATGCTTTCTCTTCTCTTCTTCTAATTTCCTTTTCCTCTTTGTTCCACTCCTCCCTTAAGCCCACCTTCTACGCATTCGATTTATTCCTAAGAATCTTCTTCACCCCACATGCATGTCTCACACTTTCTTCAATCAGTTAAGTCCTTGGCCCTCTCGTGAGTCATGCCCATTACTTTGTAATAGTTGTACCTTGACCATGCATTTCTTCTCACCATTTTTCCTCATTTCCCCGTACACATCACGCATGCATTATTTTTTTTCTTCCACATGCCCTTCCCTCACACCATCCTTTGCACCCCTCTATTCCAAGTTATCTTTTGACACATGGTAGAAATGATAAGCATCTGCTCAGTTGGCCATCATTTCTGCCAATCCACTCGTGCCACAGGTCTTGTGTGCATCGATGGCTCTAACAAAATTCTGACAGATGTATCCTTTGCTATAGATCTATGATCGGTGCTTGTATGGAATTTTCATAGAGTTGCTGACATCAGCCATAATGCTAGGCATTTGAATTCAAGTTTTGGTGGATTTAGTAGGTGAGAAATGGGAAAAATTCTTGAGCATTAATGAAGTAGATATTATTGCTTCAGCCACTTGATTTGATATGATCCGCCCTCCTTCCTCATCGAAAACACTAAATAGACCTAAGGAATTGCATTAGATAGAATCTTAGGTGGATTTATAGGCATTTAATGCTTTTTTTGGTGGTTACATCTCAAATTTGAGTTTTCCCTCCTTCTCTTCTCCTTCTATAGATTTATCTATAAATGTAAGAGATGGGCTCATTATTAAAGTTGGACACTCTGGATCCTTACACCTTCTTATAAGGAATTCATATTTTATGTATTTTGAGTTGCAAACCTCTAGATCTGGATCTTACATGTGGATATCAACCTCCTTTTACATTGTAAAATATCTGTGCATTTTTGAAAGTAATAGAAGCATTGTTTTGTCACTATTCTCTTTCCTAACGTGTTTGCATTCCTTCTTCTTGCATTTTATTTTACGTTGTGTGTTGGTTGTGCCATTTCACATCCCTTGTAGTTAATTATTTAGTTTTTTTCCATGAAAACAATCTAGTAAATACGTTTTTAGCTGTGCTACTCGTGCCTAACCTCCTTTCACATATTTACTTTCATTCTTGCTCAGAATAGATAGTGTTCATCCCTCTTTTCTGGTGCTATCACCTTCTATTGTAGGTTTCATTTCATGTTATCCTTCTATCCCTGATCCCTTGGCATTGTTAGCTTAGTTTCCCCTTCCGACACTAGGAGTAGTAGTAGCATTAGAAATAGATAGAGGAACCGGCCTTCTCCAGAGATCCATCCAAAGAGTGCAAGGTCCCACAACTTGGGGATGGTTCTATTGTTGTCTCAAACAACTTGGTCCTTCCAAGATCTGAGATGAAGGTGCACATTTGAACGACCAACACTTAAATTTTACATGCATGTTTTATTATACTAATACTTTCCTCCTAGCCACTTTGTTTGTTTGTGCCTTGGTTTTTACCAAGAACACTTCCCCCATGCAGGGCATGTTTTCAGCATAGTGGTTGGTCCTCATTTGGGCCTAATTCTCCTTAGCAACATCACATGAACCCCAAATGAGGGGGGCATCATTTGGGTAAATAAATCACCCCATATAGTAGTATACAGACATATTTCAACATAGCACAATACTGGTACAACACATTCATCAACATCATAAAAGGCTCATAATTTGACTCGGGTCATTACTATAACACAAACACTAGTGGCCAGACCAAGACAATAGT
This sequence comes from Taxus chinensis, assembly GCA_019776745.2. Taxonomy (NCBI): domain Eukaryota; kingdom Viridiplantae; phylum Streptophyta; class Pinopsida; order Cupressales; family Taxaceae; genus Taxus; species Taxus chinensis. The sequence goes on from CM034151.1 coordinate 859,233,976, forward strand.
GCCTTGGTGCCCCTGACCCTTCTTGGAAACTTGTGATCATGGGGAAGTTACACAAAATTATTCTGTGCAACAAAGTATACAACACTCCATACAATAACTTTTGACAAGATAGATAGTCCTTTAGCTCTTAGTACTCATACATTACAACTTCTTTTCCCGTCCACAATGTTGGATTGGAAATTGGTCAATTCAGGTTATTTTTTTACACACCATCCGTAGTCATGTTCTAAATTACGAGAAGTAGTTAAATGATGGAGGATGAAACTATAATTTCCTCCCTACACTTCTTCCAGATCATTGGTGTGAGATCGCCTAAAAAAATATTAGTTGACATAGCTGGCGTGAGATCACCCAAAAAACTCGATCTTCCACAACATCTACATGATCCTTTATACACTCTTTTCCTCATCATGAATCAGGTGCAGATGTTCCTTTTTCCCATTATTCGTTTTACATACTTCTTTACATGTTTTTTACACATATACATGCATATTTGACTACTTGTTTGTTCTTATCTTTTGCAGGCCCGTCTGTATGGGAAGCGGTACTCAACATCATCCTACATTAACAACAACATAAACAATAAAAAACACATTGACATTAAAATCAAACAACGGGAACATTGGCAACATATACAACTTATGTTTCTACCCTAGGGTCACTATCTCATCACTTTTTACACTTTCTCATCTTTTTTCTTGACGCTTCACCTTTTTCTCACTCCACACATTTCCTTGTCTCTTGTCACGTTTCTCGCCATCAATATAAATGGTTATTAGGTATGCATCTCTTATCTACATTATGTTATCGAGCATTCACTTGAAAACATAAAGTGGGGGAAAATATAGACACAAAATCACACACTTTAGGTATCTATCTAGTCTTGATCACATACTACTATTCATATGATTCCTAAGTGACAAAAGTAATAGTTAACCTATGTCCATGGCCACCTTTTCTTTCTTTCTACTGTCACTTTTGGTCTTGCACACCTTATTTCTCAGTCTGATAGTCTGACCCCTCATTTTCCATCTCTATTTTTTAGGATTTGATGTCTCTTTGAGGGTTTTGCAGGTCATTATTTCATTGTAGGTTTCTAATGACCTCGAAAATCATTTTGTGATCTCATAGAGAAAAAAGGAGAAGGAAAAAAAATAAATTATGACCTGAGAAAGATGGTTTTCTAAGTATATTCACAGTCACAAGTTCCCACTACTAGTCTGTGGTGCCCATAGGCACTCCTTTCCCTTTCTGGGCACCCCTGTCTAGTTTAATCCTCCAGATCTATATTTTCCTGAGTCATTGTGTGATGCTTCTACCTCTCTATTCATCGGGAAACACTTTGACACAGTCCATATTTCAATGCAAATCAGCTAAGACTTTCTTTACCCTCTTTACAACTAGGGTTTTACATTTCATAGCTTAGTTGGATTGGGTTATTTTATGTTCTTATTTGCATATTCACTTAATACTACAATAGTAATTAGAATTAGGAATTTATTATTAATATATTTTCTTAATCAAACATGTTCACCTTATTAAATAAAAATATTCAGATAAGGGTGTTAAGATATTTGTTTGGTGGTGGAAGACTATGTCCCTAAGGCTTATGTGCGGTATCATGATAAGATGTTTATGGATGACTGGAAAATTTTTCTAAAGAAATGTAAGTAGTTAAATGCACTGTTTGTTCACTGTATCCTTACTTTATATATATCATATACTAGAGTACGAAGTTAAGTAATTGACTTTCATGGTAGACATTTAAGGATGAAAACATAGTTTTCTCAACCTAGAAAAAGGTAAACTAGAACATACTAAATATTGTATGATTTCTCACATAGATTAGATTGAAGGAAGATAAGAATGCACCCTTCACAAATACTCAAGGTTTATAGATAGAAGAGTTATCAGATGGATCAAAATTAAATTAATAACTAGTTATTTAAAATTTTTAATTGGTTTATATTTGGTTAACTCTATTGCATACTCTATTGATTGGCTTGTGGAAATCAAATAATTTTTTTAATTGAGTTTTGGGAAAATAAACGAGGTATTACATTTTGGTATCAAAATAGAAAGGTTACAAATCTCATAGTTAATGGGTTCATTGTGTTAATGCTAAGTTTATTCCCGTTTCAACAAGATATAATGGTTAGAAGAAAAGTGAACAATGAGGGTGCAACCAACGTAGCGAATCCTAAAGGTTCAGCTAATGATAAAATGGATGAGATCCTTTTGGTTCTCCAAGGCACCAATAATTGAATTGTTTCCTCATAGTAGTAGGTTGGAGGTGAAAATGAAGAACATGAGTAAGAAAATTTCGAGTAACATGACAATAAAAATGAGCAAGAAAATAATAAATCCCACATGAATGCTAAACTAGATAGGGATACAGAATCAACCCACCAAAATGTGATATAACTTTCTTAGGGGATGGTGCTGAAATTTGGTTGAGTGAAATGGAAAAGTATTTGAAATTAGAGAATTATCTGAGGTAACTAAGGCCGTTTGGGGGTCTTTCCATCTCTCTTATGAAGCTTCCTCTTGGTGGGAAAACCATATGATGGAACTAGGTATTAAGACATTGACTATAACTTGGGAAAAATTCAAAGGGAACTTTCATCAACACTGGTTTCCCTAGAAATATTTTGACTAGAAAAGGACTGAATTTTAGAGTTTAGTTTAGGGGAAACTATCCGTAATTGAGTATTGTGAATGTTTCACTAGAATTATAAAATACATTCCCCAATAGCAAAAAAGATGATAAGTTCCGGATCCATAAGTTCATTTTTGGTATGAATCCTAGCATAAAGGGTATAGGTGGATGTTCATGGACCATCCACTATGGAGGCAATTTTTGAAAAATACATAAATAAGGAACAAAAAATGAGTGGGATCTTCACTTTGAGAGAGGAAAAACATAGAAAAACAAGTAATACCATCTCATCTCCTGTCATTAAAAATACATGACAGAAGAGATTTGGTCAAAAAGGAAGGCCTGAAAAGAACAATGCTGCAAATAAACCTGCTCCAAACAATAGAAAAGAGGGGCAATTCCATTTTAATTTTCATAACAGATTTTGAATGGAAGGGGCCTATTGGGGGCCATTTCAAATGCCAAGGTAATAATTATGCTAGTAACTATTCCCATAATAATTGATTTTTAAACAACAATAGACCCATATTATTTTGATTGTTTACAAAAATGATCAATTATACTTATCAATTTTTGTGAATTTTATGAATCTAAAACTGATTAAACTATGAATTTTCCAAGTTTATAAACTGATCTAGAACTGAATTATAGATTCCCAACAATCAAATTAATTCATAGTTCGATTAAAAACTATCTAGATTTTAATTTACCCAATTTCCATAAATGATCTTAAATTGATTTAAATTTGCACATCTGAATTAAAATCTGATTTGATAATGCGTAAAATATATCAAAAATTAGAATGCAAAAATCATAAAAGAGACGACACACCAAAATTGTTTACGGAGTTCAGAAAATGCCTATGTATTCGGGTTATTTTGAGATGATCCATTAAAAAAATATAAAAATTGCAAGTACAATCAAACTTACAATAAACAAATATAGATCCAAAACTTATAAATTCATGCCCTCAAACCTTTTAAAGACTTTGGCAATGCCCAATGTTCGTCCTTCACTTTACCGAAGCACTTTCACAGTCTCTTGCCTTCATTCTTTGTCAAAAAACAACTATCACACTTTAAAATGACATAAAAAAAACTCCAAATTTTGAAAATGATAGATTTACTAAGAGCGTCTTGGAATTCTTGACAAATTTTTAGTTAATACCAAGTTCTTAAAATACCCCTATCTTTCTAAAAAATTCAAATCTTTACAACTGCTCTGTTATAAAAAAAACATAGTCATAACATTGACCTTGTATAGAATAAATTAAGCCTATTAATAACATTTCCAAATTCCTGTGGTGTATTGTCTAGGATATTATTTTGGAGTAATGTGTTTGGGGGTTTGAACCACGCCAACCCACCCACCACTTGGTTTTTACTTTGTATGGGAATTAATTCCACATTCCACGAGAGGGAGGTTTAACAAAGTCTTTAATAAGCCGACCACCAATAATTTATTTCGTAACTTGGGCCACACATCCTTTTTTTTCCATTTTTAAAATGGTCCCTAAGGGAGATGAAATTTATATTGCAACCAAGAATGGTTGGTGGGATGTGATGTGTTTTCTCAGTCGGTGGGGATTTGTGTGGAGTTGCAAGTTGTGAGCACCCAACTTAGATCATTGCAAGCTGATAATGGAGGAGGTTCCATGGTTAATAAAAACTACACTAAAATTAGCATAAGGGTGGTGGGCATGGTAAAAATGTAGTGTAATATTTAAAAATTCTAGAACATTAATCCCACATGAACCATCTAAATACAATTTGTGGTATTGCAATAAAAAATTGTGACAATGATAATATGAAGACATAGAGGCAAAGGAAACCCTCTACAAAAAGAGTGTGTCAATTTTGAATGAGGGACCCTCTCTAACAAATGGTAGGGCCCCACTTGTCTAAAATTGAGTTTCGAAGACTGGAGGTGAAAACCAAAAACACTATTTTAACATTTTTATTATTTTTGCACTGCCACATTTTCACATTCCAATTAGCCTACTACCCCTATTTTTACTCCTCCAATTGGAAACTTATATGGATGGTATCTTTCTCAAATAGAGTTTGTTTCAATGCATTCAAATATGCATCTAAAAGATCTCAAATCCCTATAACTTACTGTAATGATTTTGGGAGATATAGGGAAACCATGTATATTAAATTGACCTCTTGATCACACCTCCCAATTGAGAAGGATTTTGTTCTACAAAAAATGTTTTTACCCACTTAAACTATCAATCATCTTCATGAATATCATAAATAGTCATGATCCATAGAAATAACTTTGTAGGAAAATTTTTAGTACAAAAATTTTGAAAATCGATATCACCAAATTGATCAGTTTAAAAATTGACAATCTACATGCCAACAAGAGGCTAGAGTCTAATTGAGTTCCCTGTGAATATGGCAATATTTGCAAACAACATAGATCTGTTTGAAAAGGCAAGAAAATGCCAATATTAGTGGAATTTCTAACTAAATCCATATAGAATATTTCAAACATAGTGAGTGCAACTGCCATCACAAAATTGATCAGTTTAAAATAGATTATCAAAATCCAAAATAGGTAACTATCAAATTGATTCCTTGTGACATGGAAAAATATTTATAATACAATCTCACCCAAAATGTTAACAGATAGGCTAATGTCCATTGAACTTGTGAAACTATCAGATTACTGCAAGTGTAAACAGATTTTTTAGTGCAATCAAAATGCATTATAACATTGTAACTATATTTAGAAATCACAATTATTACCCACATGGGTCATATAAAACATTTGATTTGAAAGTATGGAAATAGAGAAATTTCACATTGTGATCATAATTAAAACAAATCCCAAAATATGGGTCTTAAAATGCATCCAAACATATACATGTCAAAAATAGATGCATTCATAAAACAATAGCTACTCTGAAATGCAAGTATGGGAAAACTGAACACTACCAATGTGCCCAAAAACTTGGGGTAAACTGCTCTAAAAATCTCCAAAGCTGAAAATATGAGTTTTTTTTTAACCCAAACTGTATCAGGAAATAAATAATGGCAAATATGAGATTCAAATGGATTATTTTAAACATTTTAAATATAAGAATATAATTGAGCATGATGAAACCTGTATCTCAGTTCCTCTCATGAATCTGATAACTCCAAAATTCATTTTCTCTTTTAAATGATTTTTAAAATACATGTCTTTAATTCCTTTACAAAAATCAACCAGAATCCCAAAAATAAATATAAAGAAATGAATTGAAATCATGTTCTTCGTCAATATCAACATTGCTATATACATCTATCCATTACAACAAATGATTTTTCATTGTCCATATCAAAATAAAATGGACTCATCTATGGACAATCTGTACATAGATGCAAGGTTATTTTATTTTCTATTGGTGGATTCAAAACTTGTTTTTGTTTTACTTTTTAAACCAAATTATTCTTACCATTTCTCAGATGGTGTGTTGGATGAATTTTCCAATATCTTTCAACCTTGTGTCAACTCATACGACAATGAGTGCAATAGTTCCTATTTCTGGGAGAGGAAAATTGTTTTCCATTTATCGCCTTGACATGATGAGATTGGTCTATAGCACTGTGATCATCAGGAAACTAATTCTACAATGTTAGAAAAATAAATTTTCACAAGGAAAAATTATCTTGTTTTCACCAATGGCTTAAGGACTATGTCACCCATGCTTGTGAAAGGGGAGGATCCCTTTATTGAATACAAATAAAACAAATATTGTAGGTGGCCAATAGGTTGGGGATAACATAGGGACATTCCACCAAACCTAAGTAAAATTATTGCACATAGTGCAAGGGAATAATTTTCTAGAGAGTTGAGATGGTGGGAGTGATAATTTTGGGAAAAGAGGGGTCAATATAGTAAATAGGCACTAGCAAATTTTGATAAGATTTAACCTAGAATTTAACACACAATTAGAAGAAAATAAATTTAGTTGACAATGGAAAGACATACTGAATCGATGAACACATAATTTCATTAATCCATTTGTCAAAGGATCTAACACCTTTCTTGGTTATATAATATTGTATTATACAAAAATATGAAAAGAGAATGGAAGAATGTCATATTTTTACTTTCTTCTTAGTAGTTGCACTATCTATCTACTCATAGAATCAAAAATTGAAAGCCCTTTGGAATGAGGGAGTCATAAAATATACAAAATCACAAAAATGATTCTTTACCTACCCCCCACAATGAATTTTAACTTAGCCTTACAACATTTTGACCTTTCATATCCATAGGAAAGAAAGTGAATTTATTTTTTATTAATTAGAGGAAACTCATTGTAATGTTTGACTATAGCCCACATGTTAAATGAATAAGATGAAAAGGGAAAATTAAACCCCTTAATGAAGAAATAAAACATGAGAGAAGAGAGGAAGGGGGGAAGAGAGAGGATGGGAGATAAATATTATGAAGAGGATGATGCACTTTTTTATTAAGATCCATTTGGTAATGGAATTTTTAGAGAGTTCTCCTGGAGAAATATCAATTCCCTTGAAATATTTTTTATGAAATGGGCTGCTACATGAGAAACCTTCTCCACTTCATGAATGTGCATGAAGATTAAATCCTTAAAGGACAATTATCGGAGGTCTTGTTCATGATCTTGCATTTCATAAACCAAGCTTGATGCTTATTTGTAGTGTTGGAAATAGTAAATTGGATCTATGTAAAGGATTCCATGGTATCTTCATTGAAGGAGAATGGATATCTTTCTTTTTTTATAAGCAATTATTTGAATGATTTTAGAAGATCATTCACTAAAGTATTTTCATTTACCTCAGGTGCTTCAAGTTTATGTACCTCTTTACTTATGTTTTTACTACATTTGCGAAAGTGATTCTCATTACAAAAATACAACTCAACAAGAGCATGATTCAACATCTCATAACAAGCCACCGGTGTTTGGAAAACAATTGGAGACATTTTTTTAGATACAAAGTTAAACACATTTCTTTTGTACCAATACAAAATAATTGATGTTTTTTATATCTGTCATCAGTGGGTAATACATGATCCCAAATATCTTTTTCCTTTTTAATCTCATCCATGTTCATCTTAAATTTCTTATTGGTGGAAAGCATGAATTCAAAAAACAAAAGGATATATAGAAACAAGATATTACCTTTCTTGAGTATTTTGTTCACCCAATTATCATTGGATATACCTTGTTTTGTGTAGCCCTACACCTTATTGATTGATTCTAGATAAAATATACTGATTGGAGTGACTTCATTGGATGGAAGAGATGATATAGAATTAGGATCCATGAAGGATTAAACATATGAAGTGATAGTCATCACATGTTCTTCCACTTGTTTAATCTTCTCCTTATACTCCTCATTCCTTGAAAGGATATGATTGGGAAGACTCTTTAAATAGATGAACATATCCTTCATGTGTTACTGGACATAGAGGAATTGTGGTCATTTCATAGTCAAATTGGGTCATCTCACCAATGGGATTTACTCCCTTAGGCCGAGCTAATTCCACATACTTATTTCTTAAAGAACCACTAAAGACACAGGAAGTAATTTGAGATTTATTACCTCACTTAGTATTCACCATCTTTTAAATAGCCTTGAAAATCGGGCACCACTACATATTATGTTGTAAAAGTATCTCATCCAATCATTTCTGAGTACCCATGATAAGACCTCCACTATTTTAGATTTGGCACTAGGCATGATTGCGGTTTTAGGCTTAGTGGCAGGAGGGGTACATCATTGGTTTGTTGAGTTGGCTTAGCCACTGAGGAAGATATGCCTTAGAGAATAATGCAAAATTGATGGATGTGAAGGATAAATCTCTCTTTTTTATAGATATTATACAGTATCTTTCATGACCTTTGTTTTCTTGTGCATCCTCACGTAGAGAGAAATTTCAACATCCATTTCCTTTCTTTTCGCAGGCTCTCCAGAGTGAGTAGAGATCATAGTCCTCTCAATTTTCTTCATAGAATAAAGATGAGGTCTCTGCCTTATGAGATTTTGAAGACCACCTGATTTAATGAGAGAAGACCAATATTCTTGATCCATTCCTTATATATTTTTAACTAACACAAAAATTATTTCATTGATATCGCCTGACTCATGAACACTCCACAAGACTGGTGGGAGAGGTGAGGCCTTCACTGCTTGGTATTTGGGATCATAAAACTCGGTTCCATCATCTTATACTACATCCAAAAAACAATAAAATCTGAATTTTCTCATTTGGAGGATGGTCATCTTCATGTGATCTCACTTCCTTACCTTCAAATCATCCCAACAGTTGACCCAATAATCTTCAATTTAGGGAAAATGGCGCAAATCTGAAATATTGAAGATCTTAGGGTTACTTTGGATGAAAAAATATAACTTGGGTGTGTACGAATATATTTTCAAGGGAGAAAATGAAGCTTCAAGATTCGAGGCATCATTTACATTCTTATATGAGAAGATTCTAAGAGAGATAGGAAATGACACTCCTTTATTCTTATGGTTCTTGTGTTTTCCATTTACATGGTCAAGATACTTACATATCTTGAACATAATAATATTGTTAGTGAGGTATCTTGGGAGCTTACGAGGAGTGTGATCAAACCCTGAAACTCTAATATATGATAAGGTTGAAAATTGAGTGAAATAGGACCCATATCTCTCAATCAATGTTGCGGCGTGAGATGAAAATCTCAATTTTGGGTCACCTTCAAGAAACTGGATGAAGAACATGGTGAACACATCATTCAACCTTGAAAAATGATGATTTATTTCCTTGAGAATGAGTTATGGGTACCTTTCATAAGTATATGCCTTCTGAAAGACATTCTGAGAAAGATTCAGGCCTTTGAATGGTCTTGTACTCGCTAGAGCATATACCAGATATGATATCATTGTGAACCTTTCTGTGAGCTGTAAATGAAGAAATTGATGGTGGATATTATCACTTATGATTTTTCCCCAATAAATCATTTGAGTTCCTTTAATGATAACGAGGATGAATTGTGCCATCTAATATTAAAAGTCTCGTGTGGATTCCTCACCCATTACCCTGCTCAGAAAAATGATTGCATACAAATATCCTTTGTGAAAAACACCTATGGATAAAGATTTTGGTATAAAAAGGAATTTCTTCCTTCCTTCAGTCATGATACTAGTGCAAGGCCATGGAGATAGGATTCAGTCTTCAACCACTCACCAGATGCAAACACTTTTGTGACTATGACCATGTTGTTACCTATCAAAATTTGCATATACTGTGAGATGTCCTTATGGATGAGCACTAGTAGTATGGAATTATAATTTTATTTTATGATCCTTGATTCATGCTCATATTTATGAGAACATGCTAGCATTGATTCTATAATTTAAACAAACACAAGATGAACTCATGCAAAATACAACCCACTTGCGAAAATATTGTCCTCGATTGGTTCTCTCGGGCCTCTAGGGATCATACTCTTTATATCTTCTAGGTTCATGTGAGAAACATCACTTTCACCCACACTTGGATATTCTTAGACCAAGTTTGAAATAGGCTCCATACTAGAGAACTTGAACTTCATGATGCCAAAAATCAACAAGATGAGTGAAAATGAAACTAAAAACTTTTATAGTGGGTTATTTTATAAAATATTCATTGTCCTTCTGATTGAGGCATTTAGGGATGGCTTATAGAATATGGATTACTTTATCCTAATTAATAATTCTAGTGGATGAAAGGAGTGTTTTAAATTATTTTATCACTTCCTCCCTGATCTCCTGGGTCTTATAACTGACTCTGCCATCTTCTCTTTTGATTTCCATAATCTTATATGTGTTTATGTAAATAAGGGGGGAAGTATGGAAGAATTTATGTTCATATCTCCCTCTTTTAGCCATAAGGTTTGTAATGTACCCTTTTTAAAATCAAGGCATAAATATGGACTTCTTTCCATTCCAGTTTCAAAGAAAAGAATAATTTTTAAACAAGGGAAGTCCTTGGTTTTGTTTTCATTTTCTTTAATTATTCTTAATGTTTTTTGTTGATGTTGTCCTCCCAAAAGAAGGTCGACTGGGTTATAATGATCCCAAAATGAAATTAAAAGATAAAGTAAGCTCCTTAAGATTTCAGAAAGGTGGATATTTTCCAACATGAAAATAGAAGATAAACCAAGCTTAAGAGGTCAATCTACCCAAAATTTTCTATTTTTGGCAGGTAGGGTGTTTAAGCGCTACTTTTTCTGGAAAATTAACTTTTTTTCTCAAAATTGTGTTTCTTGAATCCCCTTAAACTGTTTAGAATACCCTCATTGATGTTTCTTTACTATTTTTGGAACTTTAATATTTTTAGTTAGTTACATTTTTTCCTTTTTTGGGAAAAATGCCTATTTGCCTAGCCTATCATTTTCACTGTTTTTGAATGTTAAGAGTGGGTGAGAGATTTATATTTTAGGATGGTTGATATTTTAGTAAGTTGATGCAAAAAAATTATATTTTCTAGAATGTGCAGTTACTGGTATCTATTTTGTAATGAAATACCCTAATAAGATTCGACTCTTCCCTGGGATCCCATGCTCTAAATTTCATAGTGATCTGCCTGCTAGAACTCTTGCAAACTAAAAAATAAACTTTTAGGGAATGGTTTTCAGATTTAATTATATTAAAAATATAGGGAATCTTCAAGTTTGCAATATGATTATTCTCAAAGGTTCCTGGTATGGAGATCTTCTCTGAAAATTTCACTAGAATCCAATATCAGACTTGAAAGTTATGACTAAATATTTGGTTTCATGTTCATGGCTTCCCTGGAAAAATTTTCACATAATGTATGGTGTTTTTACAGGTTTTTTGAGGTTTAATGGCTTCAAAAATGGCATAAATTTCAAACTTTGTGAAGAAATGGAGGTAAAACAAGTTTGTTTTAATTTTGAGTTTGTCTTGACAAATGTTGTTTTAAGTATGGTTGACAAAAGTTACTTATGTTTAAAATTTAGGGTTTTAATGGCTTGAGAATGGGGGTGAATTTTTTTGTCCCTTATGTCCCCTTATAAATGGGGATAATAGGGAAAATAAAAATCAACTCAACTTAGATAATGACAAGTGTCATCATGAGGTGTAAGGAGAGAGAGAGAGAGAGAGAGAGAGAGAGAGGAGAGAGAGAGAGAGGAGAGAGAGAGGAGAGAGAGGAGAGAGAGAGAGAGAGAGAGAGAGAGAGAGAGATGGAAAAACATGCTTTGGCACCTGGGAGCTGAGAGCTGGGCATATGGAGAACCTTTGAGGTGGGGCTAGGCTAAGGATATTTTTTTGTGTTCCTTATGTCCCTTTGGGAATTGGGAAAATATGGACAGTAAAATGTTCCGATGACCAGTTCATGACAAGTATTACTATGTGGTGCGAAAGAGAGGGAGACGAGCTTAACTTGATTAACACTCCGTTAGGGTGAGTTGGGTCATATGGGGAACAAGAGAGGAGGGATGAGGTGGGGTGTGAATTTTTTTGTGTCCCCTTTTTTCCCCTTATAAAAGCGGACAAGAGGGACAAAAAAGTGCACCATGAAGCCAGAAGGTTACATGTGTCACTCCAGAAATTAACTAAATATGAGAAGCATACCTTGCACAAGAGAGAACTTGATGACACAATTACAAGAGCTCCCTATGGTTTTTTCACATGCAATTTTATATTATTGTGACTACCAAGACCATTTTAAGAACAATGGGATATATTTCATACTTCAATTCTTCCTAAAAATCCAAAAAAAATATCATTTTTCTTCAGAACAACAGGGTGTGTTTGCCAAGATTGAGCTACCTTGAGAAAATCCTAGGTGTTTTGAAAAATGTGAGTAGTCCACCATATATATAATTCATCTATATTTACAATTCATATTTTATTTCCTTCTAACTCCTTATAGAGCTCCTGGAATCATCTAGTGAAGTCCAGGTTCTAATTTTAAACTCTTCACTCCTTACACCTAAAAAATCCGTTGTTGTTGCACAATAATATCCCTAAACCTAACAATATTCCCTAAAATATACCTAAATTACTTCCAATTTTTTTTTATCTCTCTAATAACACCTCTGGATGATTATGGGATTTTATATCCTTCCCATAGGATGGATACCTTGAAATGGCCAAAATTGGCCTTTCCAGGCCTATGAGAACTAGCCTTCGGAAGAAATTTACTGTATGAAATGAGATGTCCATGATACATAATTTTAAAACACTAGGAAAATATTTTTCAACACATTGGGAGGACCTAAAAGTTCTGGAATGAGTATGATACAAAAGACAAACTGATATTGGAAAGGGGTTTCATCGGATTTTCAAGATATTTTTTACATTTGGGCTTACTTGTCATAGCTCAAGTTTAAATTTTTGGGGCTTGCAAAGATACATGAAAACATGCAAAAAATACTTTATCTTCCAAAAAAGGGAAAAAAAATATTACTTAATGCAAAAAAGTGTCTAGAAAAGCATACATCATTTTCTGAATATGAAACCCATATTGTTTAAACGAAAAATAGTGCATCATCTAAAGTTTTACAATTTACCTTATATCAATGATTATGATTTGTGTAAGAATGAGGAGGTGGAATATCATTACCCTCTTCTCTAAAATTTCTCACACCTTGCATCCTGTGATGATTAAGCAATGATTTCCTACAAAGAATCCTCCTGCCAAGACTAGTGGGGGTAATCACTTGGTTATCAGAAGCTTGTGTCCCTTCAGTGTTATTAGAGTACTCTCCAATTTTCTTTCCCATACTAGAATAAACTAAAGCTAAAAAAATGAGGGTGATCCTCTACCTGTATTGGGTTAGAAATAACTTGGCCATTCTTACAAAGGAATTTTCCATCAAATCCCATTTAATCATTAATTTAGATCCAATGCCCTTAGTATGTTTTTCAAATTCACTAAAAAACATTACCTAAATCTGAATCTAGATATGAATGGGAGGAAGAGAAACCTGGTGATAAAATTACATTATAATCATCTATCATAGTTACTACATCTAAAGCAGAAGGAAAATCCTTCTTTGGATCACCACACCACAATTTGATCAATAGATCATCCTTGGTTTCTAGCTATAATTTCAAACGTTCAATCTACTCTTTGGGGGAGTAGAGCTTACATATCAAGAAATCAATCTCATCTTGAGTTTGTCTACTTATGCTTTCAGGATCTTCCAAACTCTCTATTTTCAAGGCTTTACCCATGGAACATGAAAAACAACTGTAATTAAAAAAAAATGCACATTCGGAAGGAAGATCAAGCCAACATTTCTTGTAATCTGATGTAGTTAGAAAACAAAACTGATATCAAATGAAAAATAAAAGTAAACCATTGAATATAACCGGATTTGATACCAGAACTTGATATGTAAACAAAAATAAACCCCCTATTCTTTTGATTATTTAAAAAAAAGATCAATTAAACATATCATTTTTGTGACTTTTGTAAATCTAAAACTGATTAAAATCCAAATTTTCCAAGTTTATAAACTGATCTAGAACTGAATCATAGATCCCCAATAATCATGCTAATTCATAGTTCAATCAAAACCATCTAGATTTAAATTTACCTGATTTCCATAAATTTTTGTAAACTAATTTAAATTTGCATATTCTAATTAAAATCTTATTTAATAATGTGGAAAATATATCAAAAAATTAGAATGAAGAAATAAGAAAAGAGATGAAACCGAAATTGCTTACGGAGTTCAGAAAATGCCTACATCTCCAGGGTCATTTCAAACTGATCCATTAAAATATTTAAAAATTGCAAGTAAAATCAAACTTACAATAAACAAATATGGATCCAAAAACATGAAAATTTGTGCCATCATACCTTCAGAAGATTCTAATGATGCTGCATGTTCTTCCTCAAGTTTCCTGAAGCACTTGCACAATCTCTTCCCTTCGTTCTCTGTCAACAAGTGGCTTTAACACTTTAAATGACATCAAAAGATCTCCAAAATGGGAAAATGATAGATGCAACAAGATCATCGCAGAATACTAAACAACTTTCCAATTTATACTAAGTTCTAAAACTTCCCCTAGCTTGCTTAAAAATTCAATTCTTTACAACTTCTCTGTTATAAAAAAAACATATTCATAACAATGACCTTATATAAAATAAAATAAGCCTATTTATAACATTTCAAAATATGTGTGGTGTATTGGATAGGATATTATTTTGGAGTAAATATGGTTGGGGGTTTAAACATCCCCAACCACCCATCTCTTTGGGTTTTACTTTGTATGGGAACTAATCCCACATTTCATAGGAGGGAGGTTTAACAAAGGCTTTAATAAGCCCGCCATCACCTATTTATTTCATAGTTTGGATCACACATCTTTTTTTTTCAATTTTAAAATGGTCCCCAAGGGACGTGACATGTATATTGCATCCAAGTTTAGTTGGTGGGAATGTGATGTGTTTTCTCAATTAGTTAGGAGGTTTATGGAGTTGTCAAGTTGTGGGTTCCCAACTTAGATCGTGGTGAGTTGATAATGGAGGAGGTGCCATGGTTAATATAATTGCACCAAAATTAACATAAGGTCAATGGGCATGGTAATATTTAAAATAATAGCACTTTAATCCCACATGCACCATATAAATACAATCTATGGAATTGAAATACAAAAATTGTGACAATGATAATATGTAGACATGGAGGCAAAGGAACAAATCCAGAGTGTGTTGAACCTGGTTGAGGGCCCCCAGCCAGAAAATAGTGGGACCCAATTTTCCAAACTCGAGTGTCAAATACTAGAGGTGAAAACCAAAACACACCCTTCTACCATTTTTATTTTATTTACACTTCCACGTGCCACATTCCAATTGGTCTGCTGCCTCTATTTTTGATCCTCCAAATGGGAACTTATGTGGATGGTATCTTTCTCAAATGAAGTCTATTTCATGCATTCAAATATGTGTCGGAAATCCTCTCAAAGTGTCAAGAAAGGTGGGATACACAAAAAAAATGTGGAATATTTAAATGTGGGAATATTTTTTTAACCATACAGTAACCCAATGTACATTCGAAGCAACCTAAGAGTTTTTTAGGTTTACCACATAAATAAAGCTTTTTGTATATCCCTTAGGGGTCTTATGATGTTGTCATAGGCATAAATTGGTTATCTCAACACCATGCATCTATAGATTTCCTAAGAAAATGAATAATATGCCTTGATGATCAGTAGAAAACAATAATGATCAAATGTGTAAAAACATAATTCATTGTGAGACAAATATCTTCCATGCAACTTAAAAAGGCTAAGAATAAAGGCTATTTGTTTTTATGCAATAAAAATAATTGATTACAACATAGAAAGTTGAACCAAAAATAGTGGATTTTCCTCTTTTAAGTGAATTCAAAGATGTATTTCCTATAGAACTACATGGTTTACGACCTAGTCATGAGTTTGACTTCGTTATAGACATAAAACCTGAAACTGGGCCTATGTTAAAAGCACCATAAAAAATTACAAAAACTGAGTTGGTAGAGCCAAAAAATCAACTTCAGGAGTTGTAGTCCAAAGGAATGATCCCCCTAAGTGTATCACCTTGCGGGGGGCACCGGTAATCTTCCTAAAGAAGGATGGTTTCTTAAGACTATGCATTGGCTACCACATGATAAACAAGGGTAACAATAAAACATAGATGTACCCCTTCCTAGAATTGACGACATGTTTGATCACATGAGGGATGATTTAGTTTATTCAAAGATCAATCTACAATCTAGTTACCATCATCTGATAATTAGGGATGAAGACATCCATAAAATAACTTGGTAGAACACGTTACAAGCATTATGAGTTCAATTTTTTTTCCTTTTGGACTCACTAATGCACTTGTAGCCTTCATGAATCTGATGAAAAAATGTGTTTCGGAAATACTTAGACTAGTTTTTTATTAGTGTTCCTTGATGATATTCTTATGTATTCTAAACATCTAGAGGAGCATGATAAAAATTTGAGAATAGTTTTGTAGATGTTAGGAAATCATAAACTGTATGATAAGTTATATAAAAGTACTTTTTTTTATCAAAACAAAGTACAATACTTGGGTCACATAATAAATTAAGAGGGAATCTTGGTTGATCCGTATAAGATAAAGGCTAATATGGAATGGACATCCCCTAAGGACATACATGGAGTTAGAAGCTTCATGAGGCTGGATGGTAATTATAGGAAGTTTGTTAAGGAATTCTTTAGAGTGGTTGGTCCAATCACCACCTTACAAAGGAAAAACAAGAAATTTTCTTGGAATTATAAGTGTGAAGAATCATTCAACTTATTGAAGGAGAATCTAACTTTATATTCAATTTTAAAGGTTTCATATGCAAATGGAAATTTCAAGGTAGTAACTAATGCTTCTGGTGAAGGATTAGGGGGACTCCTTCAAAATGAACATGTATTCACTTTTGAGAGAGAAAAAATAAAACTGCATGAATAGAACTATGTTCCCGATGACTTGATCTTGCTGCTATTGTGCATGCATTTCAAGTTTGGAGGCACTAAATGTTAGGAAAACATTTTAAATTGAAAACAGACCACTTGGGGCTTAAATACATTTTTTCATAGCTAAATTTGAATGTAAGACAACGCATGTGGATGGAATTTTTTATCAAAGTATGATTTTGATATAAATTACATTAAGGGAAGGAAAACCGTGTAGCTGATTCCTTAAGCCATAGGAAGCATATTTATGTTATTTTTACTTTAAGAACCTAGTTTAAAGATGACGTTAGAGAACAAATTCAATCTGATCCTTCCTATTAACAAGTTAAAAAAACACTAGTAAATAATCCTAGTGATAAGATGAGTGATGGTTTTAAATTTGAACACAATAGAGTTCTGCGTTATTTCAACGGATTTTATGTACCTTTTGGAAATGAATTAAGAACTAAATTACTTAGGAAATTTCACAATGAGCCTTAATCAGGTCATCTGGGTGTAAAAAAACTATTTCCTAATATAAAAAGACAGTATTTCTTGAAGGGAATGAAAAAGGATGTAATAATTTATGTAGCGTACTACTTAGAATAAAAAAGTGTTAAGGTGGAACATTTACATCTTATGAGACTATTTTACCCACACAATGTATCTCAGTATAAATGGAAAGTAATTAGCATGGATTTTGTCCAAGGATTTCCCTTGTCCAAAAATAAACATGATGTAATTCTGGTTGTGGTGGATAAGCTCGGGAAATTTGTACATTTAATACTTTATAATATGAAAGATGATTAACTGGTACTAGAAATAATATTTGTTTGAGAAATATTTAGATTTCATATAATTACAGAGCTGATCATATCAGATAGAGATCCTAGGAAGACTTCTAGATTTTGGCAGAGACTTAATGTAGCCTTAGGAAGAAAGTTGAATTTCATCTTAGCTTATCACTGGGAAACTGATGGACATACAAAAAGGGTAAATCAAGTCTTAGAGGATATGTTGAGGATGTATTGCATGGATAAAAAATATAAGTGGGAAGAATACCTTCCACTGCTTGAGTTTGCATACAATAATATGTATCAATCCTCATTGAAAATGGCTCCTTTCGAAGCCTTTTATGGTAGAAGGTGCAAAGCACCTATCAGCTAGGATAACATTGAAGATAGGGAAGTTATAGGGACTCAAAGGTTAACAAAAATGGAAGGAAAAATGAAACTCATACGTGAGCGGTTAAAGGAAGAAACTGATAGACATATGAGTTATGCTGATTTAAAAATATTGGACAAGAAATTTAATGTTGGTGATAAGGTCTTTTGTGGGTAAAACCCAAATAGAGTTCCATTACCTTTGGAAAGGCTACCATGTTTCCACCTAGATGTAGCGGACCCTTTGAAATATTAGAGGCTATAGGTCATGTAGCATACAAGCTAGATTTACCTACCACATTGTCCAAAAGTGCACGATGCCCTCCATACATCCCTGCTGAAAAATTATGTTGTTGAATTAACTCATATACTAAATTGGGATTCATTGCAAGTGTAGGATCATGGGATCATCATAGTTGAGCCCATGAGGATTTTGGAAATATGTAAGTTGCAGCTCAGAAATCATAATATTTCACAATGCAAGGTCCAATGAGACCAGTATACTGAAGAAAGTGCAACTTGGGAAAGTATGGATGACATGATGACTATTTTTACTTTTTTGTTTGATCAAGTTTAAAAATAAAATAATACTCTTATTACTGTTATTTGTCCAAAGTACACCTCCACTAGATGGGATATCTGGCTCTGACTTCGGCCAGTAGAATGGGATCTCCTCTGAGTTGTGGGTACCTCGGACCTAGAAGAACCTACAAAGAGGGATGAATCCCTTGATGGATCACCTAAAACTTAAAGATCTGACTCGGTTGAGGGTTAAAAAAAATGTAAAACTGAAAATTTTTAAATGGTTATACACCAAAATTTTGTGGGGCTTGACCTTCCACAAACACACTTATTGACTGGTAAAAGAACTACTGAATTTCACTACAATAAACTTTTTATTGATTTACACTAGCAAGGCATAAACATGCACTTACATGAACTATAAAACATTCAAAATTTCTTAATAGAGGTGTTGTAAAATTATTAGCATGTAGAGGAATAAGGAAACTCACTGAAACACCCTATCAATAAGATTACAATGGAGGAAAAAAGTCTTCTTTTAAATCATAAGGTGCGAATAATACACGTTTATGCAACATAAGTCTGTCAGAAAAATAAGCCCCCTTGTGCTTATGCAAAAGCCAATTATATGTCGGAAAATATTTTCCACTCTACCAAAAATAGCCCCGTACATGCATAATTATACCCTTTAATGAATATAATAAAATAATGAGACGCTAAGAATAGAAAATACCAAAATATCTGATAGGTGTGGTCAACTTTTTTTGACTTCTTCTCCTCCATCTTGGCTAGTGTACGGGACCTCCTTTACATAAATTAAGGTAATAGCTGGCAACCCTTTGTCCTCACATGCAAAAAATTATTTTTGGCATCTTGTAGAAAGGCTAATCTTGGATTTTTTTTTCCTTATATGCATGGTGCTCAAAAAGTCTAATTTTGTCTATATATCCATCTTGGAGGACGTGCATGGTGAAATAATTAATTTGTTTTGAATTATATGTAAGTTATCATACCTGTGGATGATTAGTCACTTTTTGACCAAGTGGCTATTGCTAAAAAAATTTAGCATGTTTAAGATAATCATGGGGTGATCAAGCAAAAAATACCCTTGGAATTTTGACCTTGGGAAATATACTAACCATGCTCATGTATAATAATTAATTCCATGATTAATTATCCAAAGTAATATATTAGCAACATTTGGATGAATAATGGTTCGAACTTTGACCATGGGTTACACAAAGTTAACCCTGGTTGGGTCACAAAAATAGGGTTTGAACCCTAAAATTTCCCTCATTTGTGTTTTGTTCTTGTTCTTGCAAAGGGGTATGATCTCTTGAAAATTTTGGAGCCGCCATTACCCTAAAGCTTCTGGGTTCTCTTCGTATTGTGGTTGAGGTTCCTGATGTCATGCTTTGTTATTTGATGATGCCATTAAAGAAGAGGTTCAAGATTATTTGGATAAGTATGCCATGGATTAGAGTCCTTGAGCTCTACTAGTTATTTGTTGATATACTATTGGGGATTTCAAGCTCTTTGTTCAACAAGTTGGGAATTGTTATTTGTAAAAATCCTTAGCAATTTGTATATTTTGCTCCTTTTTCTGCGAAATGAGATCCCAGGTTTTCTGGTTCAAACTTAAAGTAAGTTTCATTTGGGATTTTTTTCTACTTGTACCGTGATTTTCTATTTTGTTGGCACGTGGTCTCTGTATTTTGTATTTTTCAATTTCTGGCTTCGATTGAAGCCTCGTTACATTCTAAAATGGGAGTTTATCGTTGGTTATTTCCAAACCTTTTGTGAATTGTGTTTCCCTTATCCTACTCTTTGTTTCCATAAATGTTTTTCTCCATGGCTTGAAACTATGCACACTATTATCTTTTAGGAAAATGAGAAAATAACATAATGGGTCGAAACCCTTCAAGAAACAGATGGTTTATGTAGACACCTAAAATATGCTTACACTTAGCATTTCCTCCCATTCAACTGATTAACGACACTTTGTTAATTCCCCATTCTTCTCCCCACTCTCAGATGCCCATTTTATGACACCTTATTGGTCGTATTCTTCCCATATTCAACTTATTTGGCTAATATCTCTCTTATTAGCTAAACATTCCTCCTTTCGACCATTCTAAACCTTCCTAGTTCTCTCTAGATCACTTCTATTGGCTTCATAGGATATCTATAAGTCACAATTGGTTATCCAGACCCCTCACAACTCTCAACAAGTCTCTAATCACTTGCTAATAAAGTTTAACTAGCCTACATCCTAGCTAACTAGCCTAAACCAAGATTATCTAAGCCTAAAGCATGTTTATCCTAATTTAATCTATAAGTGATTTTTGAGCTTTAGTCCCACATGCACCCAAATTCCAAACTCTCCCAAGTGAAAAATATAAATAGAAGGGTCACCCCTCCCTCTCAACCTTACAACTTGTTTACATAACAAAAAATCTCTCATATTTAGAGATCTTGGCATTAGAAATCATTTGTGATAGCTTTAAGCTATAGAACATTTGGATCTTGGCCATACTCCATTATTAAGAGCCCCTCCATCTTGCATCCATCCACTCCAAATATAGTTAGTAAGGGAAGATCTAAAGCTTGGCCATGTAGCCAAATTGGAGAGATCTCTTCACTATTTTTGGGAGTAAAAAACACATAATTTGATTGTTTAGAATCTAATTAGGTTCACTTTCATTAAGCTTTCATGGAGTAGAGAGTAATATAAATGCTAGGGTTTGAATGTTTGTTTCAAATTTATGCATGCATAGATAGTTTCTTGTTTAGCTCTAATCTTATGGTGCATGGTTAAGTTTAGTCAAGCTATGAGGTTCTTTAACCCAATTCCATAGCTTGCAAACCTTTCCATCACATGCATTTGGCACACTTGGTGGGACATTTAGTCCATCCTTCGTTAATGGAGTCGTTTTGAAGCTTTAATTTTTAGTTTCCAACTTTTCTTAGTTTCAATATTTTTTAGGTTAGTTTCAAGCTTTCTAGATTAGTTTTTCCAAGTTTTTTAGAGTAGTTCAAGTTTTTGATTTCACTAGTCTTTTTGTATTAATGGCTAAATATCAGGTTTCTTAACTAGTTTAGCTAAGATTGTCTTGCTTTTGTGCTCTTTGCAGGATCAAAGGAGGTAAAGTGCTGAGCGAAATTGAATCAAATTGATGAAATTTTGATATTTTTGAGTTTTTTTTTAAATCCCGTGTTTTTTAGTTACCTACAGGGAAGGGCGCATATACACCTTTTTGCCAGCACTTGCACCACTGACTATCATTTTTGATAGAGAAGCGTAGGCACCCAAAACCACACACTGCTGCCTAAAACCACACATAGGCACCTTAAACTGGGGTGCACACGCCCAAACCATGGTACACACACCTTCAAAACTGTCATTTTTTTAGCAGAGGCACGTAGACACACAAATCCTAGCGCATGCATCATTAGCAATCTTCCGAAGGCCATAACTTTTACTCCCAAGCTCGAAATGATTCCATTTTTTGTTGCCTTGGAAAGATATTGAAAAGAAATACAAAATGGAATCATAAAATTAGGATTTTGATTTATAGAAAATTTATGGTTTACATTATTAGATAACTAGTCATTTTCTAATAGGTAATTGTAGGCTTCTTTTAGGTTATTTAACTAATGTAGTCTAAGTGTTTATTTTTTAGTTAGAAAGGGATTTCGTGAAGTGTGTATGATCTATCCTCGCACATTATAGGTGATCTTGGGGATCAAAAACACTTCTAGGAAACCATTTTTCCACTTTCAAACACACTTATTTTACGTTTGCTAATTTGGCTAACCTTTCAAAATTGGTTAAAAATGAACTCTATCTTTTGCAAGGCACACTTACAAGTTTTTTTCCATAAAAAATATTTTATTATATTTTTCACGTTGTGTATGCTATTCCTTCACACATTTTGGTGATCTTAGGAATCAAAAGCAACACAAAAACTCTCTTTTGATATCATGATATTTTTTGGAAAACTACTAACTCTTTGCATGTACAGGACCTAACTCTTGTCAAAGAAAGGCATCAAAATAAAACACAAAACTTATAATACACGTGTTTTCATGCAGGTTGCCAAATGGTGTGCTACTTAAAACCACATTTAAGTTAAACATATAAAAAAAAAACCATTCCCCTTCACACTTTATTGCAAGTTTCAGAAAAGGGTACGTCCCTATCCACTCAATTGGAACATAACCCCTTTGGCATAACGCCTTAAGCTACAATAATGGGGGTGGTTCCAGGAACCCTAAAGTAATCCACCACTGAGTAACCTCGTGGATGAAACAGGAAGTGCTCCACTTACCCACTTGACTAGTTTTTCCTTGTGAGTTACCATTACAAGTTATCCATATGGTACGACCTCAGTGAGAGTACACATGGATGCATTTATTTCCCATTGTGCTTGAAGGGGGTTAAGTAAAGCTGGGATACTCCCAAATTAGTCATTGTGACTTTTTGGGTAAATCGAGCTCACTTAAGAAAACTTGTAACACCTAGTTGAGAGATCTTATTATGGTAAGCCATTTTGTCTTGGAGCCCACTTTACTAGGTCCTTCGTTGTGTCGAGCCATCATGAAGTGACGACTTACTTGGATTCTAAACCTTTTTTTTCGAACAAGGAAAAGAGACCAAATAAGTTGGATCTAAGTGCCTTTCATCATGAAATGGAAACAATGACATATCACTTAGCTTGGTTTCTTTCTCACCTTTAGATGAGGTGAAACTCTACCCAAGTGGCACTATAGTTTATTTTCATCTTTTGATCTACACCTTTGCGTTCTTGTTTCCCATTTGGGACAAGAGGAGGCATATTTCGGGAGTGTTGTCATAGATAGTGTTCACCACTTTTTTTTTCCGTTTACGCTCATCCATGTTTGCGGACTGAGTTGTTAAATGTCTAAAGTGCGTGGATGCATCAATTATATCTTTGATGAACACTTGATCTTGATTTCAAGATCATCATCATAGTTAGGATTGATTCATCATTTGATCTCCCTTTGACGTGTTACCTTGTTTACATTGTCTCGACACAATTAAGATACTTATGTCATGTTTCTCGTAAATGTAATCTAATTGTCTGCATTGTGGCGTTACACTACCCACATTTTAGCACATCCTTAGTATAATTTGACTTAGTTTTACTTCAAACATTGTCTAAAATATTTAAGAGTGTCGCTTACTTTGTTTGCATTATTTCGATACCACTTTGACACTAATATCTTACTTCTCCACAAAGCTTGATAGACATGTTCAATTGGTGTGGTTACATGGCTTACATTTGTAAACCTCGCCCTTTAAACATTTTGGCCTTGTTGGTTGTTGAACTTATTGTGGTATCCTTTGATTAGGAGTCACCTCTACCCTTTGTTAATATTTACACCTTGTTCATTTTGAGCTTGACATAAATATTGACATTGTGTTGATCATCTTTGCATTGAACTATCATTTTGCACACACATTTTATAGGGAGTATTTCCTTATGGATTGACTTTGTGTTTTACACTTGCATGATTGTTCCTTGTGATCATTCATCTGGAAAAATTTCTTTCTAGAACAATCTTTTTTGATCTCATCGATATTGCATCATCAAAATGTCTATATTTTCCTTAGACCTTCAGAAAATCACACATGCATCTCCATACTTACAAAATGTCTAGTTGGATGTCATTATGCTTCCCTGAATCGATATGGAGCCTTCTTCCCTTTGAAGGAGTTTCATCACACTATCTAGGTCTAGACATTTTTGCTTAAATGACACCAACAATGACTAACTATCACACAGTTTCTCATGCTTACTACAATACGGAACCTAGGTTTAGGAATTCAAATCAAAATATTCCCATTATGACTAAAACTAATTTGGTTCTTCGTGCTAGAGGGCCCATTCAGGTACCTTATTCCCCATCTTCAAGTCATAGTCGGTGGTATGGTTTGGATGCTTCTGATCTAAATTATTATTCAGGTTCCCCCCACTCTTCTTCTGATTCAAATCCAAACTACCATTTGGATTTCCACTCTTCTTTTGAAGATTCAGATCCCAATTATTGTTTGAATATCCCTAGATCAAATCTTGAATCATGGTCCTCCCTTCCTTCACAGGATATTTATTCCAAATCACCTCAATGACGTCTTCCTCCTTTGAAGACTCGTGTGACTCCAAGTTCCATCGATTGACCATCTAATTTGGTTCTTGAGTCTAATTCCTCCCTTTCTTTGTTGGACCTCCTTCATCAGTCACCTCGACGACCTCTTCCTCCATCGAAGAGTTCCACGACTCAGGTTCCCTCTACTCAATCATCCAATTCAACTCCTACATCACAAATTAATGGATGGATATGCAATCCTACTTTCCAACCTATGTTATGTTGTCTTCTAGAAAAAATGATCTAAGTCCAGATCTAATTCATCCATTCATGAGACACCTGCCACCAAGCCTATCTCATATCTTGAGTCACCTTCTACTATCAATCCAAATTCAATCCTTCTTCGTCCCTTGATCCCTTTCAACCATATCATGGCATTTCCTCATCCATATTCTAAGGATCAATGTTTGCGACCATGTCAAACCATTACAAGAAATCCATGTGCTAAGATATCTTTTCAAAGCACTGTAAAAACTCTTCGTGGGATTGATAAGGTCAAACCATCCCCTCCTCTAAATCATCAAACATCTTCATCTTCTTTTATCAATAAATCTTCCCCACTTATCAGGTCCATTTATTCTAGTCAACCTTCTATGACCAAAGAACAACAACATCTACTAATTGATTTCTTAGAATGATGGAACAATCAAATTACACAATGATATCCCTTTAGAGGATTGTAAAAAGGATTCTTTCTAGAACTCGATACGCTTCGCGTATGGGGAGGAAGAATTTGATTCCTTTTTGACAGGAAACATAGAGGAAGATCCTAAGGTCATGGAACTTGATTCTTATTCTATTCCATCTTCACCTTCTTCTGAGCATGATGAGATGTCAGGGTCTAGCATTGAGACATGGCCTATCTTCTCATTACTAAATCATTCATTATCTATCATCATTCCTTAATCAAAATCTTGTCTTGGGTCATCACCAAGTTTCCCATTCTTCTATACTTGGGCCACCCCTGGGTAGTCCTCCATTTTCTACTTGTGGGTCACCTCTTGGTATCCTATTACCTTCTATTCTTGGTCCACATCCTAGTATCCCTTCATCCTCTTCTTTCTACGGGACACCTCCCAATAGTACCTCCTCATCTATACTTGGCCCACGTCCTAGTAGCCCTTTGTCATCTTCTTCTATTCTTGGGCCATGTCCTCATAGCCCAATTTCTTCCATCTTAGGGCCATATCCTGGTAGCCCTTCTTCATCTTCTATTAGTGGCTCATCATAGCCCATCCTCTTCAATTCTTGGACCATATCCTATTCATCCATCACATCATCCTTCTACCAATGACCAGGGCAAGCCCACCATCATTTCTCTCATTCCTATCATCAATCATAAATGTTCAATCTCTTATCCCATTTCTCGGGGTTAGAAAATTCACACATGCCAGCTTATAAAAAACCCAAACAGGTTCATTATCAAGCTCAGTTCAAAACTTCCAAGAGCTCGAAATCCCCCAACAACTCAAACAATCTCAAAATTATAAATCAAACATGATTCAAGAATGCACACAATGCAACCATCAAGTAATGTGCAAAGTGCATAAACCTATGAATCAGGAACTCAATCTCCCGCATAAGAAATCCTTGTTTCAAGATAAATCACAGTCATTTGTTGAGTACGAGCTCACCATGATCATCGAGATCGGAGAAAATATTACACTTGATAAACAATCACGCTTAGTCTCCCTTATCAAAGAAATTACAATTTTTTTTGTTGGATTTAACCACGCAGAGTGACTTTGTTAGTCCCAACCTCCTAAAACTATCAAAAATTAAAAATAATGCAAAAATACAAAAAACATGAGAAAATACAACAAAAATCACAGGTACATTTTCTCAAACATTGCAATCAGGTATTGTGTAGACATAGATGTTTCTTTCTTCCCTTCCTTGTTATTTTGCAAGTATTCCTACCATTTTCATCCCTTCGGTGATATTTTGGTTAGCCTATTCACACACATTTTGTGACATTTATCTCTATTGTATCTGTTTGACCCTGGTCTTTTATCACCTTGGTAAATTAAAGAACGACTAACCTCTTAGAGATCTTATCACATTCAACATCTAATACCTTGTTGCAAAGAAATTTTGGACATATTTGTTGACACTAGCCAATGTTGTCATCACAATCACTTCCACATCTTGTAATCAAGCCATATGTGGTTCTTAACCCCTTGTCAAACAAGAGAGATAAAATAAGTTTTTAGAAAGAAAAAGAATCAAAATCAATCAATCAAAATCTAAAATCTAAAAGCAAAAGCAAATTGATATATTACTCTCTCTTGGGGTATTCCCAATAATCTCTACCGGGGATATGGATGCTTTACTAGCAGTAGAGAAATTTTGTGATTAGAATCAAATGCATCTCCATTGGGGCTATAGACACCTGGCTGGCAGTGAAGAAATGTATGGCTATCCTTCCACCCTTCATTCACCATTCACCTATCACCTATCAAAATAAATCATTCCTACACATTGGCTAGGGTGTCTTCACTTGTTGTCTATTAAATCTTCCCTTCAAGAGGTAATTAAATTCCACGTGCACACACTGGATCTCTATGAGTAGGTAGGATTGGTATGTTACCAAGTGTCTTTTTTTTTACCTTGTTCAGACTCTTGCCTTAGTCCTTATCTTGTCTCACAATTTGTGCCTTTGGCTAATCACTTCTTCATTGCGAGGCTTCTAAGCTACATTCATATCATTCACATCATTCTTCTACTTTGTTTAGAAAATCCATGTGTATAAGATTAATTTTTTGCCATGTTTTTGGACACCTTTGTCCCCTTTCACAAAAACAATCTTCTCCTTCCTTTCTATCATGTGATTCTAGGCCAACTTATGTTGGGGGCATCCTTTCTTCTTCCCACCACTTCATTGGTTTATGTACATCATCACGTTGAACCTATCCATAATGGCCTTGGTTCTCACTTCTACCCGTGAAGATTTTGCCTTTGAATACTCTCACCTAATTGTTGGGGAATTTTTTGTATCTTCACCTTTTTCGTACGCACATGGCCTTATGCCCTTGTACATCCCATCTATCACTGGGGGCATCCATGCTTCCTCGTCTTCATGTACATAGTTTCAGAAAAATTTCAAAATAAAAAACATTCAAATATGTTAGAAAAATCAAAACATTAAAATATGTTTAAGAAAACTTCTAAACAATTGAAAACATTTCCTATAAAATGTCACTCTTTGGTTCTCACTTGTTCATGTGCGTGACTCATGGATCATCTCGATCTACCTCCATCAACAAAAGCTAGGTTTCTTGCCATGTCTGTACTTCCTAG
This sequence comes from Taxus chinensis, assembly GCA_019776745.2. Classification (NCBI taxonomy): domain Eukaryota; kingdom Viridiplantae; phylum Streptophyta; class Pinopsida; order Cupressales; family Taxaceae; genus Taxus; species Taxus chinensis. The sequence continues at coordinate 859,262,232 of CM034151.1, forward strand.
ATGATCAAGTGCCTGATACTATTTTGTAGTGCACAAAGCTTTTTCATCGGACCCAAGTGTCCTCCGTTATTCCCCTTGCATGTATCCTTGTTTGGGGCACCATCGTTAACCCTTTTTGTTAATTCTCATTGGTTAGAATTGAAGCTTGATAACAAAAACATTACATTATGTTTCTCTTTTAGGTTAGCTTGTTTACTTTCTCGTATTGCATTGCATTTTGTATGTTGCATGGAGTTATACATCTTTTAATTTCTCGTATTACATTGCATTTTGTATGTTGCATGGAGTTTGTGTTTATGGAAATGGACATTTGTTCGTATATGGATTTTCATGTCATACTACAATTTTTTTTCATTCTTTTTAATAATGACCGATGATGAAGATTTTAGCAATATGATGAAAATAAAGTTGTTTAAAAGGCAATGGATGGATGTTAGCGCATTCCCTCTTCCTCATACTCCTTTTCTTCTATATCCCCTTTCTTCTTCTTCTTCACAATATTCTTTCTTCTGTTCTCTTTCTATCATCTTTTCAATCATTGATCGAGTTCTTCTATCACCCCATCGACAATCGAGGGGGCATCCTTCATTCTACTCATTTTTCTTCTATCCCTTCAAGATTTTCTACTTGTTTATGCTTTTCAACTTTCTTTGAAGTGATGTTACTTATGCCACTTAAAGAGGGGCAAATGTAGACATCTAAAATATTATTACACTTAGCATTTCCTCCCATTTAACTGATTATGACACTTCGTTAATTACCCATTCTTTGCCCCACTCTCGGATGCCCATTTACAACACCTTCTCAGTCGTATTCTTCCCATATTCAACTTATTTAGCTAATATCTCTCTTATTAGCTAAACATTCCTCCTTTTGACCATTCAGAACCTCCCTAGTTCTCTCTAGACCACTTCTATTGGCTTTGTAGGCTATTTATCAATCACAACTGGTTATCCAGACCCCTCCTAACTCTCAATGAGTCTCTAATCACTTGCTAACCAAGCCTAAATCCTTTAACTAGCCTAAATCCTAGTTAACTAGTCTAAACCAAGCTTATCTAAGCCTAAAGCATGTTTATCCTAATCTAATATAAAAGTGTTTTTTGAGCTTTAGTCCCACATGCACCCAAATTTCAAACTCTCCCAAGTGAAAAACTATAAATAGAAGGGTTACCTCTCCCTCTCAACCTTACACCTTGTTTACATAACAAAATCACTCTCATATTTGGATATATTGGCATTAGAAATCATTTGTGATAGATTTAAGCTATAGAACATTTGGATCTTGGCCATACTCCATTATTAATATCTCCTCCATCTTGCATCCATCCACTCTAAAAATAGTTAGTAAGGGAAGATCTAAGGATTGTCCATGTAGCCAACTTGGAGAGATATCTTCACTATTTTTGGGAGTAAACAACACACAATTTGATTTCTTAGAATCTAATTAGGTTCACTTTCATTAAGCTTTCATGGAGTAGAGATTAGTATATATGCTAGGGTTTGAATGTTTGTTTCAAATTTATGCATGCATAGATAGTTTCTTGTTTAGCTCTAATCTTATGGTGCATGGTTAAGTTTAGTCAAGCTTTGAGGTTATTTAAACCCATTCCATAGCTTGCAAACCTTTCCATTGCATACAGTTTACTTGTTTTCTTGGTTGTGTTTAATGAATCTTCTTAGCTTTGGAAATACATTCGAATAATAATAATAACTGATTTGATTGTATTTGTGTCAAAATACCTATTTTTGGTTCTAACGTATATGCATTCCACTTACTGTTAATTGATGTGAAAGAAACCACCCATCTGGATAAAGCCCCCTTCTTCCTTCTTTGAAAAATATCTTAAGAACCATGAACCTAGAATTTGAAATGTTGCTACCATTCTTACAAGCTAAAATGTTGAACTTTATCTCAAGAAATTTGTTTCTTTCTAAATAGATCCTAGTTGAATTTTCTTTTTCTATTTTTATCATTTAATGGATGGATGATTTTTTCTTATGTAAACCATCATTGCACTTGTTATTCATCTCACCTAGATAGCTTACAATTTTGCAAACTATGGACTTTTACAAGGAATATTACCGAATGTGTCACATTATCAATGTATCTCTTGAAATTGTGACTTTAGGAACATGGAAAAAGTGTACATCTAATAACCTCCATGCATTAATGAGATTGATTTCTCCATGCTTGAAGCTTATAACAAAAAGATGTACTATGTTTCATTTTTTAGCTCAGTTGGTGGTTGTGATGGCACATGTTGTACTCTGAAATGCATCCTAGAATTTTGATGTATATTGATAATGCAAATATGAAACCTTTATGTTTGAAAGTGATGCCTTGTATGCTAGAAATATGCATCCAGCAATAGTGTTTTTCCATTAAAATGAACTTAGATCATTTTATGCTTCCAAAACAAACTCTATTTCCTGCAACTATGAGTTCCTGAACCATGAAAACATAGAACTTGTGTTTCTGTTCTTGTTTTCACATGTTGATGTGATGGTTTTCAATACAGTATGATAGTCAGGGTCATCTTCTGAAATATGATAGAACCCGTGACTTGAAATTTCTCCTGAATTAGTACTTGGATAGATTTTAAATGTTTCATATGTACTTGCAGCTCCTTCCTATAAGCATTTGTTGAATATGAAGTTTTATTCACATGTTATTGCTCATTTTGAAACTTCATTGATGGTTTTCATTTCTATTTTTTTAAAGTATACTTCCATTTCATGTACCTATACATTTCAGAAAACTATTTAGAAAAAAATGAAGCTACCAACCTCTTCTTTGATTCATCTTCTGATTTCCTTTTGTGATATGGTTCTGAGATTCATTGAATGGCCCTGAATGATGATATCATGTACTTTAATTTTCATCTTTTGGCTCTCCATTATGCATTATTTTCTATACTTGATTTATTAATTCATCTGCATGAAACTGTAAGTACATGATCAGTGAGGACATCCAGAGCTTCTAACAATATCTCTTGTGTGTCAAAAGGTGCTACAATTCTGGAGGAGGAGCATGAAGATGATGTGGCTGCAAGTGAGGAGTCAAGGGGAAATTTAAATTATTCGAGAAATGATGGGTTTCCTCTCTTCTCATTTACTTATAGCTTTATGTATATATATACTTTTCTTGTACACATAATTTAGCTCCCACAGCTTGTGTTGGATTACTTTATTTACTCATGAATAAATGGAATTATTTATGTAATTGAGTTGTCTATTTCTATTTGCATTTAATTTTTGTAATATGTAAATGTGGAATGAACTTAATAAATCAAATAACTTGAATTAAATGCACCTATAATTGATTTTATTTATACTAAAATGAGAAACATCATTTATTGTAAACTCAAACCTCTTCTGAATCCCGTAAAAATACAATTGCACTTGTTATAAGGCACAACTTTGTATGTTTGTTTCTCTTCCCACCTTCACCAAGGCCATGCATTAGTTTTCCAAGGCTTATGTATGACTTTTTTGAAGATGAAACTTAGAATGGAAGTATATGTGAGGTGTTGCATCCTGGAACAACACCTACAACTATCGGTTTACTTTTAGTTCTTCCCAAAACTACCTAGAACTCCGCAACTGAAAATTTGTTTTTTGCACCCCCTCTAATGATTGACCAAAAATGGTCAACAATTACTGTTACTTGATTTTGGTTGATAGTATTAATGACCTTATGAGTCATGAATACTTATTATGTTTTGAATTACTATCTTTATCAAAGTTATTACAACTTGAAGAAATTCTGAAATTGAAATTTTTTTAGAAAATTTGGGTTATAATCATGGTTTTGTGAATATACCACTTGTTGTATTGGTTAAGAGTTTTATTTTATTGAATGAATTAAATATGTCATCGGGATGATGAATATTTTTAGGGGGAAAGTATGTAACATCCTTCCCTTTCGATTCCCAAAGCTGATGACTGTATAGACAACCAATAGATAATCAACTCGTTAAAATGAAGTGTTAAGGGATAATTTTGCATTGCTGAAAAATAAATCAAGCTTTATTTAAATTAATTTAACATAAAAACCAAGAGTCTTAGCTCACGCTGTCATTTTCTGTCGCATATATGTTTTATCACATATCAAATAATGATTATTTTTGTTGTTGACCGCTTATAATATCACTACGTGATCATTATTATGTTGGATTATCAAAGTTTGTTACTTTTAATCTCTAGAGAAAAGTCTATTTTGGAAAGTATATGGAAGACAATAATTATATTACTTTTTTTATTCTCTTGCTTGGACTCTTTACATTGGGTCATTTTTTAGGTCTCTTAGCATTAGTTATGAGTTTGTAACTTGTTTATACAAAGTATTGCTTTATTAGAATACATTGCATATGAGCATGGGAAAATACATTAAGTGTTAATTAAATGCATGGAGATAAAATGGATTACATTAACCTAGAATAGAAATCCACTTGAAAAAGAGTGGGTGGAATGTATTAGTGTTCTATTGGGCTTATATGGCATGATAGTTATGTGGCATTGGTGACTTGGGAGAATAACTTGGTAAATTGAATTCAAAGCATACTTGTTTAATGTGATGTGAAATGAGCATGATTGTGTGGCATGAGAAAGTAACATTGAGGAGGTTTTGAGTTTTAACGTTTTGTTAATAGATATTTGGATCCTTGGGAACAATTAGCTTCCCCGAGAAGCCAATCCTAAAATTGGTTGAATTCTCTCCACTTGGTCATTTGGTTTGTTTGGTTTGAGTTATTTTTTAGGGGTTCCAAAGGAAGTGGAATTTTCTGCCCGCTATGAATGTTTTTCATTCATGAATTTTAATTTTGAAATGGATATGGAGGAATCTGTTATCTCAATTTTCACCCCCAGCAAAATTGGATCACCCATGACCCTGTGCAGAAAGAAATTGAAAAAAAAGGTTCCGTCGAACGAGCCCATGCTTCAAATCCAACAGACAAGTTACAGGTAGGTTCTAAAATGGAGTAGAAGGGTTAGGGAAGGAAGAAACCAGAAGGCCAAAGAAACTAGAGGCTTGAAGGAAAATAAATGGCAAAGGTTCAAAGTTTTCAGTCTCTGTAAATAGTTCAGAACAAGCCCAAAATTGGCTAAGTATGGAGGGGACATTAGAAGATGCCAAGTGTCCAAATGGCACATCTCCAAAGATTAAATCCCAAGCCGAGACTAAACAAAGACACGTGAGGCCTCCATGTTTCCATAGCCCAAAAATTTTCACCATTCATTGAAAAGTATTTGACTCAGCGGAAGGTGCCAAGTGTCGGCAAATCGGTGCTAATTCCAAGATGGCATCCCAAGAGTGGAGACTCAAACTGAGCACCGGCCCTCCACATGGAAAATGGTCAATAGAGGCCAAAATAGAGAGCAAGCCCAAAATTGAATAAGTATAGAGTGTAGGTAGAAGGTGCCATGTGTCTTAACGATTGCTCCTTCAAAGGTAAAATCCAAAGCGAGTTTTTAAATGAGCGTGGGCCTTCCATGTGTCCCATGTCCAAAAAAGGGACAGAGTCGGGAGTTGAATAGTCAAATAGAGGTAGGCCTATGGAGGGAGTTAAGTGTCAGCATGACGCTTGTTTCAAAGGTAAAATTTGAGGTGGGTTTCCAAAAAAGTGCCAGGCCTCCACGTTTCCAGGGTCAGACTTTTGGCCCACCAAGAAAGGGAGACTAAGGAAAAATAAAAAGGAACATCAAGGACCTCGCAGAATCTGCCACATGTCACTCCTGGTGAAATTTTAGAAGGAAAAGGTAGGGGAAAAATCTTCAAGGTGCACAAGGCTACCACGTGGACCTGGTACAGACAGACTCTTCCAAATATTACGCGCGTGTGACCCAAATATCGAAATGGTCATATATTTTGGCTGGAAACTCAGATTTGGGCGGGAGAAGACTTTTTGGAAATGTCTCGACACCCTCTATGCCATGGAAACATAAAATATTATTCTTTATCAAGCTTAGGTGGGTGAAAATAGGAAAATATTTTCCAAAACATTAATACAAAATCTATATTCTTTAACTACTATATTGAGATTTGATTTGATCCGTCGAGGAACCAAAATTGATAGATGGTAGGTGGATTCGAGAGGAGCATTTATTGATATTTGTTGAGATTTCAAAGTAGGATTCAACACATATCTCAAGGTGGTTAAAGAAGGATTCAAATTTTTCCCTCCTTTCTCTCATTCTTCCATGCTCTCTCTCTCTTATTCTTCCTATATATTGTAACAAAGGGGCATATTCAAAGGGTTTGTCATTGTTTCTCCTCTGACCCACCTCTCTTTCTTCCTTAGGGTAGAATTCGGAGTCTAAGCCTCCTCTCATGGATATTTAGTGGCATTTTATTTTCTCTTGCCCACTAATGATGTACCATGTAACATTTTGGAGCAATAGAATCTGTTTCGTGATGCATCTATCCATCCTTGGCTCATTTTATGTCTCTTCTTACCTCTCATTGTCGTAGGGTATATTGTGCATATTCTGATGTTTTTTGTAGGTCATAGGAGATGTGCTTAGTGGGTTTTGAAGTGGTGTTCTGTGTGAAATCTATCTCTAGTCTGTGGAGCATTTTTCCACCCTCTCCTCTGCTCACCTCTCTCCACTTCAGGTAGTCGGGTCTGTGAATCATTCAATTCCTTTTTCTGGTGTATCATTTCTTATTGTAGGCTATTTCACCCCTCTCTCTTTCTCTTTGTCCCCTTGGAATGGTTAGATTAGGATAGAATAGGTTCTTCCTGCACTGGAGTAGCTTGTGGCAGGTAGATTAGGAAGCAAGAATTGACTTTCTACGGAGGTCCATCTCAAGTTTTACAAGTCCCACAACTTGAGAGAGGGTCCCATGTTGTGCAATCACACCAAATTCCCCACTTCAGTAAGAACAATGTGAGCCATTCAATGGGTTCTGTGATCCTGCACTAACATTTTTGGCCCGCTTGGTGGTACAGGTCTAAAGCACCTTACCACTTACAGATATTTTCCATCCATGTCCACTCATTTTCATCCATTTTATTCTTCCATATTTTTCATTTTCTCCCATTCCATGAAGTTATGCAATCATGACTTCATTCCCTTCTTGGAACTCACACTTGCAGCAAAAATAGTGCAAGCCACCTCCAATGAATTTCCCAACTCCTCCAAATCAACATTATTATCAGACCCAAAATAATCATGCTTACCCATATGAGCATTTCTAAAACCAGTTTGGCTATGGAGCTTCTCAAGAACAAGGGTATGCATACAATGACAAAAGTCAAATGGAAGAAGTTAATCTGCTAGAGAAGATTCAAAAAATGGAGGTTGACATGGTTCAGTCAAGGGCCATAGCACAAATGAAGGCATTCAAGATTAGTTGCAGGGCAACTTGTCCATGGGGAGGCCCTTTTCCAAGACATTACAACCCTCAAGAGAAGCTTTACTTCATGGTTGAAGTAATGCCTAAACTTACACTATGGATTGAGGATATTGAGGCATATGAGTAAAGTGTGAGACAACCTTATCAATGGGTAATTCAATCACCATCTCCCTATCCTTTCATTTCCTCTTTCTCAAGCTTTACCATTTCAACAGTGATCAAGATTCAAGCCCCTCAGTTTCTGCCCCAAGTGTTGATTTCATTTCTCCATCTCCCTCCCATCCCTTTCTGCCCTTTTCCCAAACATGGTCATTCCCTCCAAAGAAACAAGAAATTCCACTTCCCTCTCCACCACAAACAATAAAAAAAATAGTTGAATCCCAACCTATCACTCCTCTTGCTTTCCCAAGTCCATGTTTGGAAGAGACTTAAGAATCCAGTCAAGGAGAACATCAAGAAGGGGAGCCCAAAAAAATAGAAGTGACAAACAATCTGAAGATTTGGTCTGCTAAATTTGGGTTTACAAAGATTCCCTTGATGGTCAAGCCAATAGAGGAGGTCAAGGTTAAAGAGCCAGTGGTGGTTGAGGCTGAGTTTGCAACAGAGAAGGAACAAAAACAAAAAGAAGAAGATCAACTATTTTCTTTGAGTGTCCCTAATGGTCTGGAGAGAATGCTGATCTAATACAAGCTGCACAACTAGTTAAAGAGGAGGAACAATCAGCTCCTAAGCCCCATTGGAGAGGATCAACTGGGAGAGGTCAAATCAGTGTTGAAGCCACTCAATGAAGAAAACATTTTTGGAGATTCTTTGCTTTCATTTCAAGGGTCTGATTTGATTGATGAACCCATGATGGAGGAGGACCATATAGTTTAAAGAGGCTCCAAGCATGGAGCAGGCTACAAAATAACCTTCAGTTCTTCCTCGTACTGCATCCCCTTCAAACCCTAATGTTGAAGAATAGTTTGATCTTTCAAACTTCATGTTTTAATATGAGGGGGACCATGGTGAGAAAGTTACAATCATGAGGACACCATGGAGGATGTTGAGCACATGCAATAGGACAACAAGGAGGTAGATTATCTGTCTAACTTGGAGGATTGCTTTGATGGAAAAGATCCCATGGAGATCACATAATTTTCTCCTCCATCATCCACCTTCCAAGAACATGAGCCTACTATCATGAAGGAGTGCATTCAAGAACAAAATCCTATGTCTCACAACATCCCTCTATAACCAAGGTTAGAAGATATGAGTCTTCCATGTTCATCACAAGAGAAGGAAGAAGAACAAAAAACTCCAAGTCCAGTTAAAGAGGAGCATATGGAGGTGACCAAGAAAAATTCAGAGGCACTAAATCATGAGTTGGTTGCACAAGAAAATACAACCCCTCTCCCATTCAAACTCTCCAAAATTCTGATTTTTTGGAAGATCCTGAACTCACTAGCTTCATGTTTGAAGATGAAGCTTCATATGGTGAAGATAACGAAGATTTTAAGATCACCATGCAAGGGGGAGAGACCTTGCTACAATAGGATAAGTAAAGAGTTTGATTTCCTATCAGACTCAAAAAAATGTTTTGATGAAAAGAAGCTAGTTGAAATTGTAATATTTTCTCCCCCATCATTCATTCTTCAACCAAAAGAACCTGCTACCATGGAAGAGAACGTGCAAGCACAACCTACAGTTTGCAACATGCCTCCTGAATCAAAGTTTGGAATATTTTGATCTTCCAAAAGTCACACCTGTTATAGAGGAAGAGAAAGAGTATAAGGCTATCATTCTCACACCATCCATCCAAGAAGGTCCATAAAAAGACTCCATTTTTGGAGTTAAATTTCAGAGCAAAAGGGCACATTCAAAGGATCAAACCATGCCCAATTAGGTACTTTGCTTCATTGGAGACAAGGGAGAAGCCAAAATCAGTCATGCCTACTTCAAGGCATGAGGGTGAGCATCAAAGTACATAGGGTGATCATCAATAACTTTAGGATTCCAATGCCAATCAACTTGAGGAGGTATTTTTGGTTGATGTTGATAACTTCCTAATATGGGTGGAGGATTGGCTTAAAGTCAGTTTTTCACTCATCCAGGTAGTCATATTCAGTGTCAAATCATTTGCATGGCTACCCCATTTGAGAAAGGGAAGATACTTCTCCCTTCCTATATCAGGATTTGTTTATCTTATTTTCTCTCTGGTTAGTGTAGGAGTATGCGTAGACTTTGTTTTCAATAGAAGAAGTGCTTGTGCACACTATGCATGTCTCATTTGAGGCATGTATGATTTTTTACTTTGTACATAAGTTTTGTTCACATTAATCTAGAGGTGCATCAGGCCAGGCTCTTTAGTATTCATGGAAGAAGACCTGTAGTTGTCCTGTAATAGTTGCTAATTTCAAAATAAAACAAATGTAGAGAAACTAAAAACATTTTCGAGACAATCCATTTCAAAGGCATGTCTAGGGTCACTAAGAGCAAGCGGTCAGGCTCACAACAGCTCAGGGATCATATTTTCAAAGAAACAAGGATCAGTATCAGGCTATTACTCTTGAATCCATGCCCAATGGATGCTTCAAGGCTACTGGTCCCTTCATCTAGTAGGAAAGATGTCCCCTGTGAGTCACCAATTTTTATCTCAATTTTTTCCCCGTGGACAAAATTGAATCACCCACGACCCCGTGCTGAAAAAAATTCAAAAAAATGGTTCTGTCGAATGAGCCCATGCTTAAAATCCAATAGAGAAGTTACAAGAAGGTTCTAAAATGGAGTAACAAGGTGTGGGAAGGAAGAAAAGAGTGCCAAAGAAACTAGGGGCTTGAAGGAGAAGAAATGATGAAGGTTCAAAGTTTCTAGGCTCTACAAATAGTTCAGAATGAGCCCAAATTGGATAAGTATGGAGGGGACAATGGAATGCTACCAAGTGTCCAAATAGCACAACTTCAAAGATTAAATCCCAAGCAAGAGACCCAAAGATCCATGAGGCTTCCATGTGTCCAGAGGCCCCAAAATTTACACCGGTCGTTGAAAAGTATTTGACTCAGCGGAAGGTGCCAAGTTTCAGCTCAACACAATTCCAAGATGGGAGACAAGGTGAAGACTCAAACTTGCGCCAGTCCCTCCACATGGAAAATGGTCAATAGAATTCAAAAAGGAGAGTGATTCCAAAAAGAATAATTATAGAGTGCAGGCAGAAGGTGCCACATGTCTTAATGACGTTGTTTCAAAGGTAAAATTTGGGGCAGGTTTTCAAATGAGCGTAGGCCTTCCACGTGTCCTAGGTCCAAAAAAAGGATAGAGTTAGGAGTTGAATAGTTAAAGTAGAGGTAGGCCTGTGGAAGGAGCCAAGTGTCAACACGGTGCTATTTCAAAGGTAAAATTTGGGGTGGGTTTCCAAACAAGCGCCAAGCCTCCACATGTCCAGGTCAGACTTTTAACCCCGCCAAGCAGGGAGACTAAGGAAAAATACAAAGGAACATCATGGAGCCCACAGAAGCTACCACATGTCAGATCTGGTGCTATTTCATAAGTGAAAGGTAGGGGCTGAATCTTCAAGGTGCGTGAGGCTGCCACGTGGACCCGGATAGACAGAATCCTTCAAATATTATGCGCTCGTGACCCTAAACTTCAAACAACCATATCTTTTGACTGGAAACTCAGATTTGGGTGCGAGAAGACTTTTTGGAAACGTATCGACACCCTCTATACCATGGGAAAATTAAATATTATATTTAATGGGATTTTGTGGGTGAAAAATGGTAAAACGTTTTCTAGGACATTAATACAGAATCTAGATTTCTTCAACTACCAGAATTGAATTTCATTAGATCCAGCCGGGGAACCAGAATTAACAGATTGTAGGTGGATTTGAGAGGAGCATTGATTGATAGTGGTTGAGCTTTAAAATTATGATTCAATGCATATCTCAATGTGGTTGAAGCAGGATTCTAATTTTTCCCTCCTCGCTCTCATTCTTCCATCCTCTCTCTCTTATTCTTCATATATATTATAACAAAGGAGCATATTCAAAGGGTTGGTCATTGTTTCTCCTCCGGCCACCTCTCTCTTTCTACCTTAGGGTAGAATACCGAGTCTAATCCTCCTCCCATGACTCTATAATGGTTTTTTACTTTCCTCTTTCCCACTGATGATGTACCCTGTAACATTTTGGAGAAATAAAATTTGTTTCATGATGCATCTGTCCATCCTTGGCTCATTTTATTATCTCTTCTTACCTCTGATTTTTGCAAGGTATATTGTGCATATTCTAATGTTTTTTTTAGGTTATGGGAGCTATGCTTAATGGGTTTTGAAGTGGTGTTCTATGTGAAATATATCTCTGGTCCATGGTGCATCTCTGTCCACCCTCTCCTCTGCTCACCTCTCTCCACTTCAGGCAGTCAGGATCTGAGATTCATCCACTTCCTTTTCTGGTGTATCATTGCTTAGTGTAGGATCTTTCACCCCCCTCTCTCTCTCTATTTGTCCCCTTGGAATGGTTAGATTAGGATAGAATAGGTTCTACCTACACTAGAGTAGCTTGTGGCAGGTAGATTAGGAAGCAAGAACTGGATTTCTCTAGAGGTCCATCTCAAGTTTTGCAATTCCCATAGCTTGAGAGATGGTCCCATGTTGTGCAATCACAGGAGATGCCCCACCTCACAATCGGTCCATTCAGGGGTGCTTTGATTCTGCACTAACAGAATCTAGGTTAGAAAAGGAATGTTTTGATAATTTATTATTGTTTTCGATTTCTAGATAATATTGTAGGAGAAAGGAAGTTAAGTTGAGAAAGAACATGGGAGTTGCATGCATGATCTTATCCTTGATACTCTAATGCATAATGTTTATATTATGATAATAGTGGTTTTTGGTGTTTTTCTTGTTTTGTTTTTATGGACTAATGTTTGTATTTGATTTATGGTTGAATTTCAAAGTTGTGAATAGATTTATGAGTTTAAATGTTTTATTCTTTCTGGGTTCATGTATTCTTATGATTGGAATACACTTTATGAGTTTGCATATTCTTGTGAATTGAATGATTTTTGAGTTACCATGTTGGGACTACGTATTAATGATAAAAACCATGCATTTTCTAGTAATGGGTCTATATACTATAGTTTTATTATGGTAGAGTTTGCACATTTTCTGTCACCAGAGACCAATCAATGTGTTGAACACTGTAGATTGTGTAACATTCTCATAAATTCTTGTAAATTCCATAACACATGCATTACCTACTTTATTCATCCCCTTGCGAGTGAAGTCATGTTTAGTGATATGCTCTTATAGCTAGAAAAGTGATGTATCTTGTATTATTCTTAAATATAATTGTAGTCATTTTTATACCCTTAGAACAACAGTCTAATCCCATGCACATTGGCCTATCACCCAGTGTGAGATGGGTGATCACCCGAGGCATGCGCGAGTGCTGAGACTCTCCTTTATGTGAGTCTTGTGAGAAAACATCATCTATGACAAATACTTAAGTGAAAAAGAATGGAAAATAACCATACATTCATTTAGAGAACTTAGGATGGGTTTTCATATCAATGCATCCATAAAGGAAATGTATCTAACAGAATACATAACTTATTCACAACACAAAGGAAATACACTAGGATTTATGCTCATGAAAACATATATGCTTTAGAATAGAACTTTATATTCATATTGATGAGTTGAGTAACCACATTACATTCATTTAAGGCCATAAAAACCCCATATAATAATGCAGAGCAATGTCATGCATCAGAACTAAACTACGTCCTTCATATTACAATGATAAACAAAAACCCATCCCTCTAAATATGCCATCACTCCTATGTTTCCACCAATCCAAACCCATAAGATCCTCCATAATATTTCTTTAGAGCTTCACCTCTCTTCCACCACCTTTTCTTCTCTTCTACTACTACCTTCTGCCACCCACACATCTCTATATATAGTTTTTTGCCTTCACCTGCCATGCCTTCTGGGGGTGAAAAATTGGCTGTCAAGTGTCCAAGTGGTCCTCCAATGGAGCATGCCCCCTTTGATCCAAGCTCTCCATTCTTTGCAATGATTTCCTTTTGGATCCTTCCATCACATACATGGAATATTCTATCCTTGATCCTTCAACTGCTAGGCTGGCACCTTATCCACTCCACATGCTAGATGGGTCATGCTTTCCTCATGTGCTATCTAAAACACCAAATATGGCTAATTCCCAAAACCTCATATTGGGTTACGTGCACGCACCGTTTGTTGTACTAAACCCTACTATAACCCTTCCCTGCATGCCTTCAACTTGCATGCCCTTCTTTAAGCAGGTCCCACACACCCATGCACCTTCTTGTACTTAGCCAATATTCTGGGGCCCAACATCACCCCACACTATGCCTATTCTCCATCCTTAGAAACACTTCTCTTCAAAGAATAAAGAATGGTGGACTCCAAAATAGGGGAAAAGGAATGAAGGAATGAATAATTAGGAGAAAGAATGAAAGAATGGGGATAATGAATGAGAATAATGATTATTTTTAAAGGAGGAGAGGGAAATCCTTCCCTATTTCTTCCTCAAGATTTTCCTAGGCATCAACCTTGTTCTACGCTTGCTAACAGAGGTCTCTGACTAAGGCACTCACCTCCCCAAAAATTAATTCCTCCCCTTTGGTGCTCATTGTCTCAACAATACTTTCCAATTTTTTTCCCAATTCCTCAAGCATATCCATCCTGCAGGTGATCTAGGGGTATAACTCCTTTAGCCAGCTTTTGATCGAGCCTCGTAAGGTCTCGATAAATTCTAACTTCTTTTCTACCTCGTCTAGGATTTTATCTCTTTCTACCCTATTCCCCTTATTCTTTTCTTGAAACTCCTTGAGTTCCATTTCATGAGTGGTGACAAGGATTCTTGCCACTCTATCTCCTATCAGTTGTCATATGAAAAGCTTCTGTGACTTGTGCGGTGGCCTTTAGCTATCACAAGGAGTTTAGTATATCAAATCAACCTTCAGCTTCTCTTATTTCTCTTAGCACGCCAAAGCTTCTTTTGTAGACTCTAAGGAAAGTGGGTGCCTTTCCATCATGAGGATGCTTGTCAAATCCTCCAGACACTGCAAGGTTGATTCATATTTTTTATTGGGTGGTGCTAGGTCAGGATGCTTTAAAACAATAGCACACGTAATCATTTAAATATTCTTGTGTAGCTCACACACCCTTTCTTTCTCCTCTTTCAGTTCACACCTTAAGTGTGCATTGATAATCTCTTCCTACTTCAAATCCTTTCTCTTCTCAGTGAGCTCCTTCTTCTCCTTCTCCAATTCCTCCTCCAGGAATCTCACTCTATCATTCCTTCTGAATAGTCTGGCCTCAATCTCAACTGAAACTTTGTTGAGCACATTATAGACCTGCTCATCTGATAATTGCTGAGTATTCACCAAGGGATTTACTCCTTTTGTTTTTGGCACCTTCATCAGTGCTCTTTGACCTACTTCAAACTCAGGTTCATCCACGTGGGAATTGAATTCCCAAGATAACATATTCCTGGTTCGGGGATATGCACCTTCTTCATCAAATGAAGACATAGCCTAAGATTTTCTCTGTTGGTATAGTGCTTTGGAAGTACACACGTAGTACATTACTTAGATCATTAATGTATCCCATTCCTTGCCCTTGTGCCACCACTATGCCCTTCCCACCTGTTCGTGTAGATTAAAGGAAGTTTACTACCAAATTAGGATTCCCACCCATGTTACCATACTCTTTCCCAATGCTTTCTTCTTCCATCTCCTTCAAAATTTCATCTGCACTTTGCTCCAACTCTTGCTCCACCAAATCCTTAATGATGCCCACCACTTCTCTCTCCATGGATTTCTCCAGCTTGTTCCTTGGTGAGGCTTGGGGTTCTTTTTTTTGTGCTTACCTCTTTGCTCACCCCCTTTCCTTGATCCTCTACTTCCTCCTCATCATTCTTCTCCTCTTCATCTTCCTTGTCATACTTCTCTTCACCTTCCTCCTCCTCAGATTCATGTATATCATACACTGGATGGTATTCACCTCCTTCATGCTCATCGTCATCCTTGTTGCTAATATAGGCCTCTAAGATTTCTATCTCCTCTGAGTCTGCCTCTTCTGTCACCTTCTGCTTCTTCCTAACTGGTGATTCCAATATAGGAGATTCTTATTTCTCCTTCTCCTTAAGCAGGTGACACTCTTCTTTGGTGATTCTTCATGTGTGAGGGGTTATTCATGCTTTGGTACCTCTTCTTATGGGGTCTTTTCCTTGACTGGGGACTTCTTTCTATGTGTGTAAGTGCTAGGCTTTCAGCTTCTTCTGGCGCACCCACTAATTATGTGGTTTACACACTTGGTGTCCTTCTTCTCCTGCACCTCTTCTCTTTCCCTCTTCTTCGGACATGGCCTTTTTCTAACCTATGGGGTCCTCTGGAATGGAGACATCACTCTATAGATAGGAACATTTCTAAAACTTAGGCCTTATGTACAAATATACCCTTAGCTGTAGCCCTTCTAGTGATCGGCAGCGTTATCGGCTTCATCATTTGTCACTTCGTGGGAGACATACTTCTCCATGTATGTGTGCTTCTTAGGGTACACAAGCTTTTGAAACATCTCGTGGTGGTCTTGGTCCACCTCACTAAGGTTGAACCTTAGCCTTTTGGCCTCCTTGAACCGGTTGACCCCTACTTGGAAGTATTGCACAGTGAAGGAGAAGGGTAGCTTGCACCGTGGGCTCTTAGTCCCATTTTTCAAAGTAAACCTGCCAATGCAGAAATGTTGATAAACTGTAAACTCTTCTTCTCCATCCATGAGTGTAGGAAAATGCTCTGGATCCTCCACTCTTCCCTAAATGCATCACACATTCGTTTATACCACTTCTCTAGGCATGCCTTGTGAGTGACCATCATGGTTTCACAAGTATACTTCTCAAACATTTTTCTGGGAGAGGAGTTCTCTTCTGGATACTCCCAAAAAAAATTCTCCGGCCCATCTGGTACTCTAATCTCTGAGAAGATGATGGTGAGGAGGACATTTCCGAATAATATCTTTTCTCCTTCTTGCATGCTACTTATGATTTCATCTGCAATAAAGGTGGACAAGTTATAGATGGTCCCTTTTGATATTTTTGATATACATTCAACCATGCCTTGTTCACTTGCGTCCATATTTCTTGATCATTAAGCTTGGTGACCAAGCATGTGGCCATCCTCATAACAAGGTCTGGAATTTTCTGTGATGTCAAAGTACCACAAACCCTTTTTGTAGTCATAAGATGCTACTGTTTCCTTGATGGCTTCCTTATCACTCAAATCATCATCTATGGATTCTACCTGTCTTAATTCAGGCCAGTGAACTTGGATATCAACTGCGGTGTTATGCACATCTTGCATCCTGCAAAGTAGAAATGGTCTTCATGTATGCTCGACATCAACCATTATATAGTCACTTCTTGGGCTTCCCAAAGTAAGGAAACTCATATAGTTGCAATAGCCCTACCTTTTCCAACTTTACTTTCACCTTGTCATTATATATTGGCATTCCATCTGGTGTCCTCTTGTTAGTTAGATGAACCAGCTCCAATGCCATTTCATTTTATGTAGTGCTTGTGTGATGGTTGTAATCACTCATGATCATCTGTCTCAAGTGTGACGACCCACTCATTTCCTAGCAACACTCCATCTGGGTACTGCATTTCTGCATACCATTCCTCATTAGAGCTCACGATGGTATTGGTTTGTTTTCCTTTTCCCTTTCCCTTTTGTTTCTTTGGTGAAATGGTCACCTTCTTTGGTGTCATTATTTCTATCAGTTTAAAATTTAAAACTCCTTTCTCTACTCTACTACTTTGCTCAATCTCGAAACTCAACTCCTGGAAGAAATCCTTCTATCTTCTTGCCCTAGCTGCCAAACCCTAACTAGGAAAACCTTCCATAAGATGGCGCACTTACAAACAAAATTTTCTCACGCTCATGTACTCCTTCCTCCTGGTTTGTAGATCTATTCTGATTGCTCACTTAGATTTCTAGGACTCTTCTTCCTTCACACAAATCTCTCTAGATGCCCTAGTTCGCAAGAGTGCTTTCAACTTCATAATAACAAGGTAGAATAATGAATTTCCTGACCTCATATTTATAGTTTTTTCTCCCTCCAACAATAAATGCTATACCACCTACCAATGTACTTAACATTAAATGCATGATTTTTCCACTAGGATGACTTTAAGTGCCCTTACCCACATGCCCAATCCTGTGCAAAAAACCTTCTACAACCTTCTGACGCACAAAAATCCAATTTGACCGAAGACTCTTATGCACGTGCGTCTACAGCATTGAAGGCACTTCTTCTGTCCTTTACCTGATTTTTTCCCTCACCTACCTCATGTTGTTCCTGCACTCTTCATCCTTCTATACGTGGTCTTTGTTACATCCTTCTTAACACCATAATTCATTATCCATCATTTCCCCATGCGCTTTCTCAATCTTACGCGCTTCCTTCTATTGGGCCACTCAACTTTTACTATTGGCTTATACTTTGCTTTGCATTACTCCACCCCACACTAAATAGATGCGTGGTCCTCTGCGCATACACAACTTTGGAAAATAATGTGGTTACCAAGTGCACAAGGTGCAAAACAAAGCAAAAATAAAGGAACAAGCAATGAGAAAGGGAAACACAAGAAAAGAAAAAGAAATAAAGGGAAATTCTAAGCTAACTAGAAATACTACCTTATTTACAAACACCAAGAAGAATTATTTATAGTAGGGCTTCAACCTACTCCCATTGAAATGACCTGGTAATCTCATCCCATCTAGCGCTTATAACTGGAAAACACCTAAATCAAGAATGTACGAGATGATGTAAGGGCCCAACCAATGGAATTTCAACTTCCCAGGATGGCACAAATACTTGAAATCATACAACAAAAACATCTACCCAACCTCAAACTTCTTGTTCTTGATATGATGATCATGCCATGCCTTTTTTCTTGATTTTTTTGTCTTCTGACTCCATCTAGCAAGTGATAACCTCCTTCATCTAACTACATTAACTTATCAATCCTCTCTTCTAGCGCTTGTTCATCATCCAATCCTCCTATATGCTCTATACATAGTGATGGTAACATGAATTCAACCAGTAAAATAGCCTCCATGCCAAACACTAATTGAAACAGTGTGGCCTTGTTCAACCTCTTGTAGGTTATCCTGTATGCCCATAGAATGGATGATACTTTGTCATCCCAATCTTGTCTTCCAACATCACAGATATTGGTCAACATGTGACTTAGTATTTTGTTAAATGCCTCAGTAGTTCCATTTTATTGAGGGTGATAAGGGGTATTCTTGTGATGGGCCACCATAAATTTTGCTAACAGAATCTTGACCATTTCATTGAGAAAGTGTGTACCCCTATCACTAGTTAATCTTAAAGGACAACCATACCTGCTGATTATGTTCTCCCATAAAAATCTAGTAGCTGTCACTGTAGTGCAATCCTTCGTAGGAATTTCTTCTGCCCATCATGTCAAGTAATCAGTGCAAGTAATGATATACCATGCGAACCAGTCCTTTGCACAGCTGGTGAAATTGGCCATACAAATTCGATTTCCCATTTTTCAAATGGTTCAGCGACTGGTTATTGGTCACAAGGGAATTTCATCCCTCTTTCAGGTTTTCCAAGGCATTGGAAATGGTCACAAGGCCTTACAAAACTCAATAAAATCTTGGTAGATGGTTTCCCACCAAATCCCTACTAGTAAAATCTTCCATATGGTATCATTTCCTTGCATAGTGTCCTCCTGTAATCCCACCATGCGCTTCATCCATAATTTCCATGCATTCATGTTCTAATACACATCGATGCATAGAACCTCATCACAGTCCTAACTTATACAGATCTCCACTAATCAACATGTAGGTTGTGACGCGTATTGCTAACTGCTTCCTCTCTAGAGCCTTCATCCCTTCTGGCGCCACACCTATTTTCAAGAATAATATGACAATATCTTCCAAGTCTGAGGGCACGTGCCACAACCTAAATAGTTACGTGTCTAACATGGTATCCTCAATGCTTTGCGTGTCCTCCCCTAAGTTAATCCTTGATAAGTGGTCAGGTCCTGAATTACTCTTCCCCATTTTTACAACCACCGTAAACTCAAACTCTTGGAATAATAGGACCCAACGACATATGTGCCCTTGTAAAATGGGCTTGTTCACCAAGTACTTCAATGCCATGTGGTCCATGTAGAATATAAATGGTGTTGCCAATAAGTATTGTCTGAACTTGTGCAACACGTAGATCATTGATAGTGCCTCACGCTTAGTAGTTATGTCTATTGGTGTCAAATTTCTACTGTGATAAAAAATCCCCTTGCTAGGTTGTCTAGTAACTCCCATGGTTATCCTAGGCATCAACATGCACATGGAAAGGCTTATCCCAAGAAGGAAAATGTAGGGGTGATGACAAGCCTATCCTTAAAAGTGTCAAATTCCTTCTGCTGCACCTCTCCCCAATTAAAGACACTTGTGTGTTTTAGTAATTCTTCCAAGGGCACGACGATCTTGGCATACCCCTAATTTCCTATAGTACCCTATATGCCCAAGGAATGCAACTAGTGCTCCTCTAATCCCACAATAACTACAACTTTGGATCCACTAATAAGCCTTCTTTACATATAATATGTCCTAATAGGGTCCAAAATGGAGTAGCAAAGACACATTTCTTAATGTTGAGGGATATCCTTAATTTCTAACATCTCTCAAACATCAGCCTCAAATTGTCATTAATGGTCTTTACTAACCCATATACAGTCCAGTCATCTAGGTAAACTTGAAGAAATTTATGGATGAAGTCCTGAAATGCTTGTACTATGATGCGCGAGAACATAGTAGGCACATTCTTCAATCCAAAAGGCATAACCATGTAGGAAAATCTTACCCATTCAGTGGCGAAAGTTGTCTTTGTTTGGTCTTCCTTTATAATCCTAACTTGGTGATACCCTGAGAACCCATCCGTGAAAGAGTAGACTTCACGCCCGACCACTCCTTCCATAATTTCTTCATTAAAGGGGGTTAGAAAGGGTCGATGACACATACTGCGTTCAGGTCCCTATAGTCCACACAGATCCTTATTCTTCCATCCTCCTTGATACTGATGACCATTGGGCTTATCCTTTTTTATTATCCATAACCTCAATGATACCAGATGTTATCATCTTTTCTATTTCTTCCTTGACCCATACATGCAAATTTGGATTCATCTGATAAGGCCTCTTCCGAATCGGGTGCACACCTTCCTTTAAATTGATCTTCATCTCCCCTAAGGAATAGTGGATGCCTTTGAGTTCATGGTACCTGTAAGGGAAAAAATCCTGGAACTCACAGCAATAGATCAATGACCTTTGAAACTTCCTTTTCTGACCAATAGTTCCCAATTGATAGCTTCCTTAGGTTCTGTCTCTGCCCCAATGTTAACCTTCTTTGTTTTCAATGGATCATGGTAGGTATGTTCTTGCTCATCAGTGCTATCTATGACTTTGTGTGTACCTTCAAAATGGTTAACATCCAAACTTTCCATATCTTCACCATCTACTACATAGACCATTTTTCCTTTTTCCTTTTCCATGCATGCGCACTCAAGCTATACTTCCTTTGATTCTTCTTCATTGAAATCTCATCTCCAAATAAGGCTCACCCAACAACTCCAGTAGCCTATCTTCTGCCATAGCACTATCTCTCATTGTAAGGCACTTGATTACTTACAATGCCTTATTCACTGATGGCTTTGTACTCCAATACTTGAAATCTTGAATGAGATCAGATGCTAACTACTTGCCAATTACCTATTTGACGACGTGCATCTGAATGAATATACCATGCACGTGAGCACAACCTTGTAAGGTGGAATAAAACATATGCACCCATAATGAAGGTGGTAACACTTCTGCGCTTCCCATCCAAGCCTTCTCACATGCTTGGACATGAAATGAGGTGGTCTCTTTACCATGGTAATCTTGTATGAAAGTGGGCTCGTTGCTCTTGGATAACCTTACAGAAAATGTGATTCTTACCTCACGTCATACTAGGAGGATCTCCCAAAGTGTATCCCACCAGCGTGCTACAGTTCTGAGTAGGTTATAACTGAGCATTCCCCTTCTCTCGTCCTCATTCCTCCACTAAGCCTCCATTTCTCACAAGAAAATTTTAGGGTATGCTCCTCCAGAGTAACTTGGAAACTTCTTCCCTCCTAGGAACTTGACCAAATGCACCTTTGTTACCCTTGTTACAAATCCTCTCAACTTTCACCCAATCAACCTCATAAGTTCCATGTGCCCAATTGTCACATGCCATGCTAGTGGTATCACTCAAGGACTGAGCATCTTCAAACTGGATAACTCCCTTCGTGGGATGAATTATCTCTAGATCTCTAATGGAGTGCACATAGATTATGTCGAGGACTTCCTCTCCTAAGGGCTCAGTATAGGGCAACCGACTTCCCATCTGTCAAAGGGATAATCACCCTTTCTTCCTTGTTCTCAAACTGATATACCCCTTATTAAACCATAGGTTGACATTGTTCTTATAACACCAAGGGAACCCAAGTAATGTTGGGAAATTATCCGCCTCGGCGAGCGCCAAGACTTCAAAGTCCCCAGTGAACTTGGCCCCTTGAATGTTGATAACTACATCCTTCAAGACTCCAATGGGCATTACCTTTGTCTTGTTTTCCATATACAACACATTCAAATATGGTTGTAATGTGGGTCTTCCTCATTTGATTCCAGACATCCAAGGTGAGAACATTGACCTCCACTCCCGTGTTGATGAGGATATTACTCAGAAGCCACCCATCAACAACTGCATTCAATGTAATCTCCTTATCATAGTCAAGGCTATGAGGAGGAAGGTTTGCATGCAAAACCTTCCTTTCACGCTCTGCTCCAGGCGTGTGGTACCTTCTCCCTTCAGCCATTCTCCTAGCAAGGGAATAATATTCTCTTGCCTTAACATCCTACATACTTCCTTGACCTCATCTAGGTCCATCCTTTGGAGCCTTGACATTCTTCCTTTCTCCAACTACTTTGATTTCTCCTTTAGACATTAGATCTCCCCTTGTAAACTCTGAATCACATCCATAGTCTCTTGATACACCTCCTTCTGATGAGTAGGGTCTGGATACTTTCCATGTACCACTTCCTCTCTTGAAACCAGTGTCCTTTGTCTTGGCATCTCCTTGGCACGCGCGGCCTCTACTCACGTCATCACCAATACAGGTTCTAGTCCTAACTCACGCGCCACTCTTGGCATCCACTATGAATCAACCTTTTAATGCTTACCATCCCAGTGCCTTTGTCTTTCCTGTGCTGCTGGTTCATATTCTCATAAAGCTCTAGACACTCTTTGTACTTATGTTTCTTCCCACACCACGAGCATTACAATAGATCTAGGACACTCACGCTTGTAATGCTCTGTAGATCCATAGTTATAACAGGTTCCTTATGGGAATTCACTTCTCCTCCACTGTGGTTACTGTGACCATGAAATCCTCCACAAAAACCTCTTCCACGTGATCCTCCATCTGTGTGCCCTTCATAGGGACGATCATCATCCTTGGAACTACTTGCAAGACTAGTCTGGTGCACACCAAGATCAATAACATCATGAATCTAGTCAATCAGTCATGCAATCCTTGGTATCATGGGTCGTAGAGGTACAAATATTACAATAGCAAGAAACATTCTTGTGGATTACGCGTTGTAGTAGAGGACACCTACTTACATCATGATCCCCATGGAAAATATCACAGTCTACTAGTCATGGCGTGTACTGACTTGCAAGGGAAAACTATCCTTTGCATGCCCTTCCACTTCACAGTCTGTACACCAAAGCCCACTACGAACCTCATGCACTGAGTTTGCAGAAAGCTTCTCCAACTACTTGGCCATTGTAGAAATTTGAGCCTCCAGAAAAGGACTAACACTAGTATCAAAATTCCAACAGCCTTAGCATGCAAGGAAACTTCCAAGGCCTTGTCACGGGTCTGTGAAAGTCTTGTGTGATAGTTCCCTTCTAAATGGTGTTATCAATCCTCCAAAAAACCATTGAGCATGTTGATAAGGGTGAATGTCATAGGATATTTTTGACAAGAGAGTTTTGAACCATGCATCATACTCCTACACACTCTCTATCCATTCCTTGTTAGATCTCCTTCAGAGCATTGATGCTCTTTTGTTCAAATTCTGAGAATATGGAACTCTGTCAAGGAAGGTGTTCTTCAATGCAGTGTAGTCTACCACTGTTTGATGGGGTCATATTTTCAGTACCAACTATGTGTGTGCCCTTACAATGTCATTGCAAAATAACTTGCCTTCTGCTCTAGGGTAGTGATCCCTTTCACGTGCACCATAGTAATTCACACTTGTGCACATGCTCTACAACATCTTCAATACCCCTGTAGTCTGGTAAGTGCAAAGAAATCTCAAAAAATACTTGTGGAGGTGGTTGCAGCCCTTGTCCTCTTGATCCAGAGCCTTGGTTCCCTCTGGTGTTTCCTCCACCACCAACTCCACTGGATCCACCAGATTCTTGTTCCTCCTAACCCACCAGATCCTCCGTCTAGGTCCACCAGGTCCTCTAGCTCCTACACCACCAGATCCACCTCCTGTACAGCCAGAAAATGATTTGAAGTGGTCGCGCCTAGTGTTCCCAACGTCCCACTGAACTGTGCACTGATGGTTTGTGATATTATCCCACTACTAGTTTATGTGTCCTACGTGCCACTCCTAGATGTGATACCCAAACCTTGTGTATTTTCACCTTGTCCAAAAATTCCTCCAAATGCCAGAATGGTTTGCATAGCCATGGATGTTCCAAATGAGAAATTATATCTCCTGGGCACAGATCAGTTACTCCCATTGATACCAATTGGGTTAACAATACTTCTCCCTTGATTTGGAAAACCAAGTGCCAGGGGTTGGTTTCCAGGTGGGTTTAGATGCATGCTGACATCTCTCCTTTCTCCATACAAAGAACTCTCATCAAAAGATGAAAGGGCTTCTATCCCGCGCTTTCCAAGATGGGGTATCACAGACTGCTCAAGTTCAACGTCCTCTATGTGAACCTCAACTCCTTTCCACAATGTCTTCCTCCGTAGATCCATCACACTTGTAACCTCACATTGTCTAGTCATCTCCCTTTCATGAGCTTCACTATACTTGATTCATCTCTCCTCCCTTTCCTTCTCAGCTGAAATGTACACCATCTTCCTCTACCCTAGCTTCCTCACCCAGCACTCAGAGATGCTTTAGCCAGCCATGGGAAATGCCTCTAAACTTAAGGTAATGATCAAGATCTTCATAGCCAAAGGAATAACGTGTAAAAATGATCCTCTAGGATCCCTCAGAAACTTAAACTTAGCAACTTCTGGGAAATAATATGTAGAAATGGCATATTCTAGAGTATAACTAGTCAGCACTCCTTTCCACCAGTGATCAACAGTACGCATCCAAGTCAGATCTACATCGTATAGCCTCTGGTAATCATCTTGGGTCCATACGCGTGATCTGTAATACCAGCCTGATCTAGAAGCATATGATGAAAGTCCATTCATATAGTTCTACTGGAAAATAATAGAAGAATGTCTCATACAACTCATGGTACATGTTATCTTCTACCCATCTATGTGCAATGAACTCATGTCTAGTGTTGAATCTTTAAGAAAATGTGTCCTCCGTGTTCTTGAACCATCGCTTCAATACTTACTAAGGTCAAACGTTATGTCATCACGCATCACAAAAACCAAGATATATGTCATTTATCACAACAACTTCGAAAAAAGGTTCCGGCAACGGAACCAAGATGTAGTCATTTTTATACCCTTAGAACAACAATCTAATCCCATGCACGTCGTCCTATCATCCAGCGGGCGTTGGGTGCTCACCCAAGGCATGCATGGGAACCGAGCCCCTCCTTTATGTGATTCTTGTGAGAATACATCATCTATGACATATACTTAAGTGCAAAAGAATGGAAAAGAACCATACATTCATTCTAAGAACCTAGGATGAGTTATCATGTTAATGCATCCATTAAGATAGCAAAAGAGGAGTATCAAATAACATATAGAAATGATTCATAACACAAAGGAAATGTATTAGGCTTATGCTCATGAACACATATATGCTTTAGAACAGAACCTTCTATTCATATTAATGAGTTCAATAACCACATTACATTCATTGAGGTCATAACAGACCCATATAATAATGTAGAGCAATGTCATGCATCAGTAACTATATTGTGTCCTTCACATTACAAGGATAAACATAGACACATCCCTATAAATATGTCATCAATCCTATGTTTCCTCTAATCCCAACTCATTTAATCCTCCATGATATTTTTACAGAGCTTTGCACATCTTTTCCACCACCTCTTCTCTCTCAGAATCTCATCCCCTTCTATTCTTGTACTGCTCAAAATTTCTTCTTCTACTACCCATGCACCTCCATATATAGCTTTTTTCCTTCACCACTATGCCTTCTGTGGTAATAGATTGGCTACCAAGTTTCCAAGTGGTCCTCGCATGGAGCATGCCTCCTTTGATCCGAGCTCTCCACTCTTTACAATGAAGTCCTTTTGGATCCTTCCATCACATGTATGGAATATTCCCTTTTTGATCCTATAGTTTTCTGGTTGGAACCTTATCCATTCCACATGCTAGACGGGTCACACTTTTCTTGTGTGTTATCTGGAACTCTGAATATGGATAAGTCACAAAACACATCTTATCTTACGTTCGCACCCCATGTGTTCTGTTAAACCCTACTAGAACCCTGCCCTGTGCACCTTCAACCCACGTGCCCTTATTTAATTAGGTCTCATGTGCCCATGCGCGTTCTTATACTTAGCCAATATTCTGGGGCCCAACACTTTCTCTCTTGTCTATAAATTTAAGAATAATCAAAACACTCTAGGAATTTTTACATATGTAATCAATGGATTTTTACATTTCAGAGTAAAGAGTATTTTTCTAGGATTTTGTGAGAGGAAAGAAACCTTTCTATAAGTTTATTTTTATGAAAACAAAATAATAAAGAGATCTAAACTTTCAAACTCTCTACTGAGGTTAATATTGATGTCATGATATTGTTCTTGCATTCAATGCATTATGTTTCCTTGTAATTTCATAATCTTGTTACTAAGCATTAGTTTAATTTATTGTTATTCTCCTCAACTTGTGTGAGTAGATTAAGATATGCATTTTCCATTCAACATCACAAGTCCTCTCCTTCTCTCTCTGTTATTCTCATTCATATATTCTCAAAGAACTATCTTCCTCTACTTTGCAATTATTTTCTTCCTAAAAATGAAATCTACTGGGATGAGAGTAGTAAATATATTGTACATATTCCTTCTTTGTTCTTAGATTATCAATAAATAGGGTGCCTCCCCTTATTCAAGGAGGGAATTTGTCTCACATGTTGTTGTTGAACACCATATTTTGTCTTCCAAAAAATATTCAACCAACACATTATGGCCACATACTATGATTAGAGGTCACGATTTTTGTTTTTCCTCATTTTTTCTTCTATAAAGTGATAAGATTTCGTCCCTACACGATTCATTTTTCTCCTTTATATATTATCCTTTGCCTGTATGTTGAGTTACTATATACTAATAATGCCATAATGCCTTACTAATGTTATAGATGTTTTTGAAAGACAATGGAACACTATTTTAGGCCATGATATGCTAAATTTCACCATACACAACTTCTCAAGGCCATAAATCTTGTGCACCCTTATTTTATTCCCCACTCAATCTTATCTCCACCCACGAAGCACTATTTTAGGTTGTACCACCCTTTTTTTAATTTTTTCCTTGTTTTCTTCATGTCATGGAACAGTATTTTTTATCATGACATTTCTATCCTATTTCTGTAAAAATTTGTCAAGCATACCTAACTTATCTGATTATATTTTAGTGCAATCATTATCTTCCATGTATTATTCTACCGATCCAAATTTCTGCAAGGAATCCTCTTCATTTCATGGCATATCCCATGTCGTCGTGCATGTGAACTCATTCTGCCATTCTTCACATGTCGTGGAAATTTATTAAAAGTAACTAAGGATTAATGAATGCCTCGAGTCACTCCTAGTACATAAAAATATGATCATAGTGTTGAAACTTGTTACTATAGCTCGATTAGTTGTGGAAGTTAATGTTTTCACCCGTTTTACACACAAATGGACTATAACAAGGATATATAATTTTTTAAAAAATAGATTTATGTTAAACCCTAGATATCGCAAAGTCACCTATGATAAATAATAAATGAAGTACATATTTGACATAAGCAAGAAGCTAACATAGATTAAAACCCTAAGTGCAAGAGAGGGAATAGAAGAATTAGCTGATTTTGTAGTTAATCCCGAAGTCGTCTAACTGGAAAATTGATAAACATGAGAAGGAAATTGTTGCAATTATGCACAATAAATTCAGGAGTTGTCAGATATGTCGGGACTAGGGTTCCTAGACTAGCTAGGGCACCTAGGCACCAGATACCTCTACTAGGATCCTGTGACTACGCAAAACCTCAGAAAGTGATTTTTCTTATGTCGCACCAATGTCACTAACCTTCGTTCTTGATCACCTGTATGTCATAATATGTACACATAATTCACCTATAACCTATAAAACAAATTCTATCCTACAAATCCCCAAAGCACATCAAATCCTAAAAAGAAAAAGATGCAAATAGGGATTCATATTGACCCCAACAGTCACCTAACATAGTGAACTTACAACCGAGCACTACACTACATTTCATCATCCATGTACTTCTTGTGCATGTGTGTAGAAATCATACCCTACGAATCTCTTGTGCAAGATACACTTGATAGTGAGCAATATCTAGATGTACCAATGTAGATAAATGTTTAGATGTCAAAATGAACTTCCCCTCCTATTAAGTGTATGTAAAAAATGCAGTCCCTTATCCCTTGAATGAAAGCTAGATGGATGCCTTGATGCTCTTAAAATTCTTTTGGGTACAACCTTAGGTGGTGATAGTAGATGCTTAGAGCATGTTCCTTTATTATGGTCACATATCTTTCTATTTATATGATTCCCTTGTTTGAATTTCTTAATCGACAACTAAAAGACCGACCCATAAGAAAAGAAGATGTACAAAAGATAAAAAGAGGCCCAAAAGGGGCAAGTGAAATAAAAAAAGGTCGAGGGCGCCCAGAGGGGACAAGGATACCAAGATACTGGCGTCTTGGCTGGTCACTGGTGTCTAGAGTCAATAAATATAAAGGAGTAAAACATTTATTGGGTTCTGGGGTGTGCAAGACCAAAGAAAAAATAAGAAAGATAGAAAATATGCCAAAGATAGATGTCAATTACTAGTCTTCTCGCTTAGGAATCATATGAATACTGGTACGTGATTAGGACCTAGAAGCGTACCCAAGCGTGTGATTTAGTGTCTATATTTTCCCCCACTTTATGTTATTGAGTGAATACTTGATAGCATAAAGAAGATAAGAGATGTGTACCTTGATGAACCATATAGATCAATGTAGTGAAATGTGTGCCAAGTGAGATAAGAAAAAATGTGGAGTGATGCAAAGATGAAGCTTTGAAACCTAAGGAAGAAGAAAGTGACCTTAAGGGTTGAAGCAGTATGAATTATATCATGTTATACCTATCGTTGTTGTTTCTTACATGAAGGGTTGCTTGCTTGTTGCGTATTAAGGAAGAAACTACAAAAGAAGAGAGAATAGATGTAGTCAAATTCATGTGTTATGATAAACTCTGTAGAAACCCATGTGCATAAGTATGTAAAATATTGAAAAGGTAGTAAAAACAAACATGTTCACATGATCCATGATGAGTGTAAAAGGATAGAAAAGTGTACCTGAACTGCTGTAGAAGAGAGAGTTTTACGGGAGATCTCACTGCCAAGAGATGATTTTTTTGGGACGATCTCATGCATCAAGTGTGAGTTTTTTGGGTGATCTCACACAAATGAAAAGTTTTTTGATGCCAAATAACAAGTGCTAGGGAGAAAGGTATAGTGTTTATTCTCCATCCCTAACTACTTCCCGAAATTTATAGCACCACTCCAGATGGTGCAATCCTTGAGTTTTTTGTAGTATCTTGAATCAAGTTCTGATATGGTTACTAATATAAGTCTGAAAGAGACTGAAAATAGGAGACTATATATGTAATCTAATTGTTGGAGAATTGTGTCCTGTAACTATGAAAACTACTCTGTGAGAATGCTGTTAACTATGACGTTGATCTGAGAAAGATAACTATATTTTCCCCCTGGTACATTAGGCACCCAGGGAATGGAAATAGGAGCACTAAGGCGCTAGTGTCTATATCTAGGCACTGGTGTCTATGTTGCTAAACTAAGGAACCCAAGTCAGATTATGAATCGTTTTGTGACTATGTTCTTGTTTTATCTTGTATACTATGCATATTGTGAACTGTAGCTTTGAGTTGCTATTATAGGGGTGAATTGATTCACCCAATGTATGTCACCCTCTCATTTGGGGTGCATGCGATGTCTACATGAGTGTAGTATACGGCTAAAAGGAGGGGACCCGATGATGCTTATCAAGAGTTGATAGCTTGTAGGGGGAAGGGGATGTGCTATGGTAGAAACCAAGGCACATGAAAACAGATGTGGTTAGAAACATGTGTTAGTAGAAAAATTAGCAAACATGTAATAAAAGACTAATGTAATAAACAAGTATGAAAAAAAAGTGGACCATGAAAATTAGGTTTCAAACATAGAACATCACTCACAATGTCACAAGAAAATCATGGCCAAAGTAGCCAAAAGCATACAAGAATGATCAAACAAGAAATAAGGCATAGCCCACAAACAATGACATTCAATAAAAAATAATGAAAATAAAAATTTATCAGACAAGCAGGGTGGCATATGGTCATGTAAGGAAAATTTTGTGATACTTGCAAAATAAAAGACCTATGCACTTAGTAAGCTGATAAGGAGGATATAAATGAGTAGTTGGAAAGTTGATCAATTGATGAGTGAGGATCTGAGGAAGAATATCATGTTGCTTAGTATTAAGATCAAAATTGAGAGTCATTGGTAGCGACAAGACTTGAGGTTCATTGATATGAGCACATCTAGAAGACATAGAAGTAGAATGAGAAGCATCCTTGAGATGTTGGATTTCAACTTTAAGAGATGTAATAGTTGTTTCCATAACTTGGATTTTGTCTTGAAATAAACAATGCAAAGCTTGAATTGACTCTAAGATTGGTTAATTAGATGGACTATTAGGAGGGATAGAGTCATCAGATAGGTGATTGAAAATGACACTTACTTGAGTGGGTGGTGTATTGCGGGGGATATGCATATTGTTTAGGGATTTTTGAAGAACAAATTTGTAAGGTGGATGCATTTGAAGAAAGTCATGTAAGGAGATTAGATGATTTTTTGGAGCCATGAAAGAAGAAAAATGAGGATCCAAGTGTTAGGAAATAAGAGATAAAATATGTGGAATAATCCCTTACAGAATCACACTAGTAGAAACTAATATGCAAAAAAATATTACAGATCTCAAATAAAAGTGCAAAATAAATAACACAACACAGAGAGATAAGATTTAACGTGGTTCACCCAATTTGGGCTACGTCCACCAAGAATCACTTGCTCAAATTTTATTACAAGCCTCCACTCTCTCAATATAATACCCAGATCCGTTTGGAGCTATGCTAAAAAAACTCTACAGAATTCACACCCGAATTCAAAACACAACTGCAATACATTTGCTTGTCTCTGTATCATATGCATAAGACCATATAAATAGACATTTTCTTAAGAAGTTTGATACAAAACCATGGGTATCAAAACCATGGGAAAAAACTATGGGTATTAAAACCATGGGCAAAAAACCATGGGTATCAAAACAATGGGTACCCAAAAAATCATGGACCCAAAAACAGCCCATAACGGTTACCCATTACCCATGGGTTAATAAACCACCCATGAAAATTTTCTTCGGGGGCTTCGCCCCCGAACCCCTTGACCCACTCATCGACGAGTGGGACCGCCTTAAAAATACCTAAGTGTAACACATAGAAGGTGTACCACACTCTAACATGAAAATAGGCTCCAAAAACATAACACCAAGTGTATGACCACAAGTAGGGTTTACCAAATGATTTAAGTTAATTTGGATTAAATATAATATTACACAGTCACTACTGAAATAAATGATATATAATTATTGAAATACAGAAATGACACAAGAAAAATAAGATGTAATATTTAAAACCCTAAGTAAAGAAGAAGGAGAGAGGACTTAGCTGATTTACACACAATTTGGAACTTATTTGAGCAAGGAGAAGTGTTGAACAAGTTGAGATGATTGTTGTAACTTCTCACTGTAAATTATGGAGCTCACATATACTTTCATACATGAACGCCCATAGTATGGTATGAGCGCTTGGGTGTTGAATACCCCTTTTTTAGCACTGGTGACTACACAGGGGCTCATGATTTGCTTTCTAGTGTGTCACAAGGTATTTGTTGTTGTTCCTTGTTGATCACCTGGTAGTTGCTCTTTTATCACTGAGGGTACTTGTAACCTATAAGAGAAGAGTTCACATGTACAAGCCCATAAACCACATCAAACCTAAAAAGGAAAATGCAAAATGGGGAGTTGAACTAACCCCGACAGTCACCCCGAGAGTGAACTTACAATCAAGCACTAAACTACATCTCAGAATCCATGTAGTTCTTGTGAGTGTGTGTAGAAATTGTGCCTTAGGATCCCTTTGTGCAAGTTGCACTTGATAGTGGGTTGTAGCTAAAATGTACTAATGTAGTAGAATGTGTGGGTGGAATTTAATAAATTTCCCCTTCTTACGCAGTGTATGTTGAGTATGCAGTCCCTTGTCCCTTGAATGGATGTTAGATGAATGCCTTGGAGTTCTTTAGGTTTCTTTTGGATGCAAGATTAGGTGATGATAGTAATGTTTTGTGCTTGGTCCTTGATTTTGAACAAATAACTATGTACTTATATGATTTCCTTGTTTGAATTTTGTAATTGAGAATTGGAAGGCTGACCCATAAGTGAAAAATATGGCCAAAAGATAAAGAAGACCGAAAAGGAGCAAGTAAGGAAGAAAAGAGTTAGGGGTGCCTAGAGGGGACACGAGTGCTTGGGTGCTTCTGTCCTAGCTGGGCGTTGGTATTTGAAACCATAAAATTTAAATAAGAAAAATCCTGACTAGACTGTAGGATGTGTAAGACCAAATAGAAAATAAGAAACAAAGAAAAGAGGCCAAAGATAGTTGTCAACCACTATTTTTCTTGCTTAGGAATCATATAAATATTAATATCATAATATGCTTTTAGGACCTAGAAATGTACCCAAGTGTGTGATTTTGTGTCTATAGGTAGTTATGGAAAAGTGAAAGAGGACGTAATGGTAGTAACTTGTCACACGATCTCTTCTCATTCCAGAAAGAACCTGAGTCCAGGTTTTGGTTCTTTTCGTTTATGGAGATGGTCCTATAAAGAACACACCTCCTCCTTAACATGATCGCCTTCTTAAACAAAAGGAACCAAATAATTGTGTTGAGATATTTGGTTGGTGGTAGAAGACCATGTCCCTAAGGTTTAGGTGCGATCTTGGGATAAGGTGTTTATGCACGAATGAAAACTTTGGCCAAATTAATACAAGTAGTTGATTGCATTATCTATTCATCGTATCCTTACTTTATATATGTCAGATGCCAGAGTACGGAGTTAAGTAATTGACTTTCGTAGTTGACATTTAAGGATAGAAAACATAGTTCTCTCAACCTAGAAAAGGTAAAGCAGAGCATACGAAAGATTGTATGATTGCTCGCATAAAGTGGATTGAAGGGAGAAAATGATGCACCCTTCTCAGATGCACAAGGTTTATACAATATAAAGAGTATTTATTTGTGATTTTAACATTCAGTCCTGACATTTTATTCTAGATTTTAAAGTATGTTCCACCAAGTGAATTTGATTTTTACAAATTGAAAACAAGTATTTATTTTAAACGTTTTTAATTTTTGTACGAACGTCACTTTAATGACTTTATAATATTTATTTGTTTACGATATGTGAAAGGCCCACGAAACACCGAAAATACAAGTGTGAATGCGAAATAACCTCCCTCAATTAGCGAGTACTCTTCTCACATACAACTAATTTACTAAATTCAACAACACAGGTTTTGAGAGTGAAATTTCCTGAAAAACACAAAAATCATTAAAAGAAAATTGAAGGGATGCAGAGATAAGGAGCATCTTTTATGTTTCCACGCCATTGTTTTTGTGCGATTATTTTGTTTAGTTACGCCTGATTTTCATTATATTTTTGTGGGATTGGTGATATTTTTTTGCCACTTGTGATAAATGTTTAGTTTCAATTCCCCACATATATAGAAAGGCACTTTGATGTGTGAAAGGATGGTAACGTGTTAATTTTCCATGGGATTTTCTTACTTGTTACAAAGATGTTTAATTAGATTATTAAAGGCACTTTATGTGTGAAAGAATGGTAACGTGTTAGATTCAAAAAAAAATTGTAGGAAATTAAGCGGGCCTCAAATTCCATTTTATGGCAAAGATATTCTGATTTATTGATATCTATTCAAGTAAAAAGAAAAAAAATTCTAAATGATAATCAAATGAATATTGAATTTAAGGTTGAAATTTAATGTGATGGTCAAATAAACATCAAATTGAAGATAAAAATGAAGACGAACACATTCATCCCATTACACTTTAACTTCCCATCGTTACTTTATAAAATACGTATTGACACAATTACACCAAGAAGTGTAACCTACAATGGCAACCAAGGGTGGTGATAGAGTATAATAGTTGTAAGTGTGCTCATAAAAATAATCGATTTTGAATTTCACATCTATTTAACTATCATAAGGTATTTTACTTTCTCGTTTTATAAAAGACAATTGGAAAATTACAATATATTTTGTTATGTCGAGAGTCATAATCTATAATAAAATTTATATTTCCAAAAATCGTTATATCTATCATTTATGATCAATCTACCAGAAATTAAAATAAAATAAAATAATAAATTCAAATACAAAATAAACACTTCGATCTTGATCTCTTTAAATCTTTGAAATAAATATATGTTTTCAAAAAGAAAAATTACTTTCCTTCGTTGCTTATGTTTGAAACCCATGTTCTTTTGCTTTGCGTAAAAGAGAAGAATCATGGAAAGTCATGAGGTAGATTCTAAGTAAGTATATACATAATGACACTTTGCTTGCAAAATAAGATTATTCACCAAAAGGTGGACGACTTTTTGATTTTGGTCCCCTTCCAAATGCTTTATGTTCCTATAAAACCCTTATTTTCTTCTTAAAATACACAAGGTGAAAGACAATCTATGATATCTGCGGTTTTCAAGTATGACTTCTCTCCCCTCCTCTTTATTGATTTGAATATGTATTTTGCTACACTTTACCAAGTGAAAGTGCCTCATAATAACAATAATTAGGACTATAGTTTGATTTAAGATTTTGTGCAAATTTGATGATATTTACAAGGAAAGTGATTGATGCCAGCATTATTAAGTCCATGCTTTGATGTGAAATTTGATTAGTTTGAGAAAACCATATGCAATTTCAACTTAAATGTTAAATAGTATATACACCGGGGAGCTCTGCTGTGATTCATACCATAGCATACCATATGATCTGCAGGTAAAGAACTGAAAATATTATTCCTTAATTGGTGTTGCAGGTGTAGCAGTCTAAAAAAAATTCCAGATTAATGGCACCCATTGGAGTTCAGTTGATAATAGAAGAGAATCATGTACTGCCTTTCATCACACCCAAAAATTATGGTATTAGATTTTTTCTACAATTGTTGTACTTGCAATAATAGCTATTATAATATTGTTTTACAGGTTCATATGGACAATGGAATTGTGAAAGTTACTTTGTCTAAACCAGAAGGAATTGTTACTGGAATTGAATATGGTGGCTTGAACAATTTGCTAGAAATACTCAACAAAGAAGACAACAGAGGGTATAAATCCTACACTGTGGGCACATTTGAATTATGGAATTATTGAACATAGTTATTTCCCTTGTTGTATCTAAGGAGACCTGAAACATGGATGATGTTTCTCTCCATACACAATTACTCGCAATTTTTTTCTTTCTCTGATCATTATGAATTCTTTTTTACTACTGATATTGCCAACTTGTGTTTTTAAACGAGAAGAGGAGGTTATACTGAACAGATAGCATGGAAGTTTCTTATAAAGCTTTTCTATTATTTTTTTCTCCCTTTTTTGGTCATGATAGGCTTAGATTGTTAATTTTTGTGGAATTTTAAATGTGTGTTTAAGTTTATTTTAAGATAACTATTAGTCATTATCAGATAAATGATAATTTTTAATTTAATAAGAGGAAAAATATTATTAAGGTTGTTATTGTAGCTTATTTTGAGAGAGAGACTTGACCGTCTTTTTTTTTTTGGATAATATAAGAGGAGAAATATCATTAGGATAATGACTGGATCATTCTGAGAGATAGCTTTCAACACAATACAATTTCATAGAACTTTTATTGATTGTCATTCTAAGAGAGAAGCTTAAACACAAATTAATTAAAATTTCATAATTTTTTATTAGTTGTTATTATCAGATAATGATAATTTTCTAATAATATGAGAGAAAAAATATCATTAAGAAGACTGCAAATCATTTTAAAAGATAAATTTAAACATACAAATAGAATTTCTCAAAAATTAAAAATACAATTAAATTATTCATAAAAAAATTCAATTACTTATTTAACTTAAAATTTACATTAATAAAACAAATGTCCATAATAAAAATAAATAAATAAATTTAATTTAGGAATTTCCATTCATAATTACTCTATCCACTAACAAATACTTATTTGTAGACCTCATAAGAAAGTATGAAAAAAATCATTAAAATAAGAATTATTTATTAAAAACATCTTAAAATAACTTAAAAACAAATATACATAAAATCCCTAACGTTTTAATTATTTGAGAGGCTGGCCAAACCTTATAGAAAATGTGCAATAAGCAGGAAGCTAATCTTCATGAATTATGTTTCTATAAAATTTGATACGAATAAAATCCCAATTTAATCCACTCTTTGAAAGTGGAAATACCACTTAGATACACATCCATTTAATAATTGGTAATGGGTGGTGTACAGGTATTGGGATCTAGTTTGGAGCGAACCAGGAGGGCCTGGCATCTTTGATGTGTGAGTATTCGAATTTCTAACATCATAACACATTTTAATGTTTTCAGACTGACCATGACATTCTTTTTTCTAACTTGTCTATAACATGGGCATGGTACAGGATTAAGGGAAGTGAATTTAGTGTAATACAAGCTGATGATAACCAGGCGGAATTGTCCTTTACCAGAAGTTGGGATCCTTCTCAAAAGGGAACTTTGGTTCCACTAAATATAGATAAAAGGTAGGCCCAAAAACCCTAACATCATTATTATTATTATTATTATTTTGGGTTTGTTTGTGCAACTAAGTTAGGATTATAATGGGTAAGTCTGCACTATTTTCACAAGATTTGTAAGGATTAGAGTTGATAGGTTTGGACTATATTCAATCTTAAAGTATTCTTGAAAGATATTTTATGTGTAATATACTTCCATTAAATTATTATAAATATTATGTTATAATTATTTTGATATAGAATCTAGTATATTTATCTAAATTTTATATTGTGTTAGTATATCAGATTTTTAGATATTCAAAGATAAAGGATCAATTTAATAATAATAAATATATTATTAAATAATTACAAAATCAATTTGTAAACATATTGGCAAATAATTTTTTTTGTTTATTAAAAATGTTATAGATAAAATTGAAAGTAATAATTTTAGTTAATATTTGCAGGTAATCTTTATCCAACACTTACAAATTGATAGGGTCCACAACTCTCCACCAATCAAAAAATTAATAATGTTTAATACTTTTTAGTATTGATTTTGTGATTGGAGGAGAATATAAACCTCACAAAATACGAGTGCCTTCATTTTCATTATATAACAGTGTAGTAGGGATTCCATTATCAAATCCAGACAATTTATAACTTCAAATCAACTCATTTAAGAACAAAGTTATATGTTATATATTAAGATAATAGGAATTTGAATTTTGGTTTCTAAAATACTTTCCATTACCATTTCATGGAAATCTCATAAATTATAAATCTTTACTAATTTCAAAGAGAGAGGAATTGTGCAGGTTTGTTATGCTCAGAGGTTGTTCAGGGTTCTACACATATGCTATCTATGAGCGCCCCTCAGGATGGCCGGATTTTGTTTTGGGGGAAACTCGGGTGGCATTCAAACTCCGACAAGACAAGTAAGAAACCAATGTATGAAAAGTTAGTATGTAAATTATCTTGACTTAAATTTTATAATCTAATGAAAAGTTATTGTTTGATGTAATGTAGATTTCATTACATGGCCATAGCAGATGACAGGCAGAGGATAATGCCTATGCCTCAAGATCGATTGCCAGGGAGGTGTGAACAACTGGCATACCCTGAAGCTGTTTTGCTTACAAATCCTATCAATAAAGATCTTAAGGGCGAGGTAACATAGCATACCTGATCCTTGCAATAAATTCTTATAGGTGCTCTTTGTTAATAAAAAAAATTAGATTTTTACTATTGAAACTTTATATTAAATAAAAATAAGGAGAGTTACATTAGCAAGGGTGATATAAAAAATCACGGTCCCACAAAACGCCATGGCTGAATAATAAATAGTCTATATAAGATTTTTAGTGGATAAATAGTCTAGCATTGTAATTTATGAGATATTGAGAATAATAATAAAACATTAAGACTTTATAATTATAAATAGAAAGTGTTTATAATAAGTTGGTTTGATGGTGAAAAATATGTATTATTGAAAAAGAAGTTACAGCTTTGAAAATAATATAAAGAATAAAATATGTGCGTCTTTATTTGAAACATAGTAAAATAGTTTCATATACTATAAACTACTACAAGTTATTACATATCTAAAGTAGGTGAAATAGTCCCTTATACTATAAATCACTTACAAACCCAAATTAAACAACTCTACATTACAAACTATAAAATAATCTTTCTTTTTTCCCTTATACAAAATAATATATTTTTTCTTTTATTATATAATAAATATTAACATATTAATCAACAATTATAATTTTATTCTCACTTTCTTATATCAATATTTTTTTTTATAAATTCTAATGTTGTCTTTATATCTTAATTAATTTTATGTAACTTTTTCCAAAATTTAATTCTAGCCACCTCTATCTATTAATCTATTAATAGAACAATAATATTAAAAATTTAACTAAAAATGTATAACACTTTTTCCCCCATAAAGTGAGATGTTACTTATTCCAAACCGTGTCAATAAACTGATTTTATTCATATTTTTATATTTAATTTTGATTTAAAAAGATAGTAAATATAAGTATTGCTAGTTTATTCAAAACATTATATACACGTACCCTTGGATCTAGATGCCTTGATCCAAGCATCCAAGTAAAATAAGTTTAATTCTCTTCCATCCTTAAAAACAACATATGATATTGAATTAGTATTTGTACCAACAAAAGTGTTATTTTTTAAAAAATATAGCTTTACACTTGGGTCACTACGAATCTTTATCATTCGGGTCTCTTTCATGTTATTATTTTTATATTATAATTTTTCCTTCCTAATAAGAATATTATTTTATTAAAAAGTGTAGAAATTAAGATTAAATGGAAAATAGAACATAAAAGAAATGAATGAGGATGAGTGACGATTTTATATTAGTATTAGTAATTTGGAAATATATTGAAGTTTTGATATATTTAATTTAGGGTAGTAAGACATATTTAAATTGAAGTTTGATATATTTAATTTAGGGTACAATATATTTAGAGGATATGAAAAATAAATAAGTAGAGCTGAAAGTCAATTTGATGTGGATTTGTTAAAAAAACCAAAAACTTTAAAATAGTTTTTTTTTCTCATTCCACAATCCACACTAGTCTTTTACATCATTACAATTTTCTTTTTATTTCACATTATCTTTAAAAAACCCTAAAATGCTAAAAAAACCCTAAAATGCTAAAAAAAAATCCCTAAAATGCCAAAAATCACCTACTAGTAAAACACTTCGGATGGGCCCCAATATTTTTGTGTACAAAATATGTTTTCATAAATGAAGGCTCATGCCAATTTTAGGCTTATTATATAAAACATAGAAAAAGTTAGTTAATTCTAGAAAAAAGAAAAAAAATGTTCGGAGTGCCAAAATGGCAACAACCCTTTCAGTAAAATATGTAATAGCATGTTACTAATCACGATCTACAACCCTAGAAAATTTCAAGATGATCCAATGGTCATATAAAAAATTACGGCCTTCACAAGTTATGCTCCCGCATCACAATCAAGAATTTTTAAAATAAGATAGAAAAAAATGATTTATTTAAAAAAGTTTTATGATATTAAAAAATAATTTATGGATGTTTAATTATTATGAGCAAATAGTTTGACATGTTAATAAAAATGGTCAATTTTGAATTTGATGTCTATATAGTTTATCTTCCTTTTTGGAGAATGATGGCATACATTGGAATTTAGAGCTTGTGTTTTGTCTTTAGGAATATTTTTTTAAGCCCAATACACTGGTGTAACTACATTCAGGGCATTCATCACTGGTTAATAAATTTTAAAAACAATTGTAGATAATATAATGAATGTGTTAATCAATGTCACCTTATAATTTTTTTCTACGTCTTTGTTAAAAATTTTAATATAATGAATGGCCTTTTATTGGGATTCGTCCAGATAAACACATTCGTTGAGATGGAATCCTAAATAGTAATATTAAATATTTGGTTTTTTTAGGTATTTTTGTTCAAGTATTCATTGAGATGGAATCACCAAATTTCTAGAAACTTGGGGTTTGACCTTAATAATAATATAGTATTAATATATTTATTATTTTAAAACTTTTGATAATTACTTAATACATCTTGTCTAATGTATATGTGAGTCACGCACAGATTCTAGAAAGCAAGAGGTGATTGTTTGTAGAAGTCATCAAAAATATTTTTTTACTATTTAAAATTTTCACACAAATTATTGGGCAAGCATTTTCACCATAACCCTTATTTTGAAATTTTTAAAAATAAATTGTATTTCTTTATTATCAAATGATTTTTACATTTTTTTTTTTTTTTTGACATGCAAATTTTTACCCACCCTTTTTTTTGATGAGTTTTAGACCTAGGGAAGGGTTGTGATGGGATCAATTTTGAACCCTGGTCCCGGTTAGTAGCGAAAGCCATACCAATCCATGAGATTTTCCTTGCCATTTTTTACGGCGCTTGGGACTGAGAACTCCGTATGTGCTGGCGACTGCCCTTCACCGACAGAGCTTCTCTTACCCTGCGCCACTGGTTTCCCATGGCCGCCACCAGACAGAGGTTCACGATTTGATTCACAAAGCGGGAAGGAGCAGCTACGGTTTCCACACAGGGCCATCGCAACTAATATGCATGGCTTCGTTGTTCGAAGAAAAGTTTATACATTAAAAAATCCTTTTAAATCTTACAATTATTATTGACTTTAAATCTGATATCTATTTATTCGTCACAAAGAAATTTCAACATTAAATTTTAGGTTATTTGATCATCACCAAGATAATTTGTTTATTTTTTGCTTGAAA
This sequence comes from Taxus chinensis, assembly GCA_019776745.2. Taxonomy (NCBI): domain Eukaryota; kingdom Viridiplantae; phylum Streptophyta; class Pinopsida; order Cupressales; family Taxaceae; genus Taxus; species Taxus chinensis. The sequence goes on from CM034151.1 coordinate 859,303,394, forward strand.
ATATCAATCGAAAAATTATAATACAACTAAATTGATATTATTCATCACCATACATAAAAAATAATTAATTAATATAATATTAAAAATATTCTAAATATAAACCTTAAAATTAATATCTTCCAACATTAGTTGCATACATGTATTTTAAATGTCTATATAAGTGTCCTTAACTACGTTTTAAATATTTTTCAATTTGTTTGAGTTATCTAACACTATAATCAATGGACTGGAAAAAGGTGGATGACAAATATCAATACTCATGTGAGAATAAAGACAATAGAGTTCATGGATGGATAAGCTTTGATCCCATGGTTGGATTTTGGAAGATAACACCTAGTGACGAGTTTCGCAATGGTGGTCCTCTCAAGCAAAATCTCACATCTCATGTGGGCCCAACCACTCTTGCGGTATGTAAAGTTTTAAGATTTTAAATTTTATTTTTTATTATTTATATTATATTTTTTATTTCAATGGTGTTAATAAATGTTTATTTAAAATATTTAGATGTTTGGTAGAAAATGTTTTCTACTTTTGAATTTTTTAATGCTATGTTTTCATTTTAATTGAAAAGTTCATTATTAATTATATGTTGATATTAGAAATAATGATGTTACATTTTCAAAGTTTTCCTATTGGAACTGCCCTTTATATTAATTAAAATAAAAGAGAGTTACATGGTAAGGGGGTGACCGAATAACACATGGTCCCACAAAATGCCAAAAAAGGAAACAAAAAACATCAGAAGGGCACCTAAAAATGCCACTCATGCTTACATTAACATGCCCATTGGGAAACCAAAGAGTAGAAAAAAACCAACATCAAGCACATGCCACCGTCGCACCAGGAGGAGAAGGAGGATCATCACGGGGAGGGATGAAAGCTACACTATTAGGCTCAATGGATGGAGGATGCACCTACCAGCCTTCTTGATCTGAAATACTACATTTGAAGAGGCACCATAATCCCCCAACCTGGGGGCAGGGATCCAGGGAATGTATGAATAGCTCGTGGAGGAGATCCTCACTGTAGAGTGCCAACAACACCTTTTCACCACAGAGGTGGGCTCCAACCCTGTCTAGAAGAGGACGGGGTAGAAGGGTTGCCACGTGGGGAGGGAGAGCGGTGACTTCTTGAGTAGCTCCGCCGATGAGGGCCAGTAGCAGGTAGCCATCAAGGAGGCAAGGGCCAAGGTGGTAGAAAATGAGGATTCGGCGGGACCTTGCTCATTGTGCATGGTGCACTACCTCAGTGATCCAAGAGCTACTTAAGGTGTGCAAATTCCAAAGAAACTTTAGCATCTTGAGCTTGAATCTGTAGGTGAATAGTAGAAAAAATAACCACCTTATCATTAGTAGAAAAATGGATAGCCAAATAATATTGTCTGAAAAATGAAAACATTGTGAACTTTCCAGATATGAAATAAATTATAGGCACGGATTAAATACCACAGATTAGTAATGTAAGTGGGCCATGGGATAAAGTCACCTAATAAAACAAGACTCCCTGGGAAAAAATCGGGGGTGATAAGGTTGGAATAAAGAAGGGATCCATTTCCAGATAATTTGGGCATGCGAGAAGCCAATGGTGTAGGAGTGGTGCGGGTCAAGTCACATGGTTGTGTGCTTGCCCACCCAAGTTCAAATCCCCCCGAGGCACGATCCTCCTTGGAGGTGGTTTTGCTGCTAGAGGCAGCTTCTCTGCTTGTGCTGACACTCATGGTTTCTCCTCGCTGCTGACGTTGGTGGCTCTCCTCTCACTGCTGACACTGGTGGTTGCTCCTCTCGCTGTAGACGCTTGCTTCTCCTCTCATTGCTTATGCTGGTGGCTGCTCCACTCAATGTTGATGCTCTCGCTACTGTTTTGCTTGCTGCTGATTCTGGTGGCTACTCCTCTCGCTGTTGATGCTAGTGGTTGTTCCTCTCGCTCCATTCACTGATAGTTGTCCCACTCGCTATGACCGTTGTTTTTCGGTCGCTACATCTTCACTATGGTTTCTATGGTTGCTCCAATTGGGTCCTAAATAGTGGTCCCCTTCATTGTAACCAGGTTTGTGGTTCCTCTCAAGATAAATCCTCAATTGTACAAGGATGTGGATCCTTTCAAACACCCTCAATTTACCCTCAATCCAAAAAAAAAAACTTGGGCATGCGAGAAAGACCAAAAAAGGTGTGGGAATGACTCAGGGATGGAACAGAAAAGAAAATTTGAAGAAGGAATACCCATATGCTGAAGTCTTTCACCTACTTAAAGCCCCTGATAAACAAGAACCTAGAGAAAATGGTTAAATTTAGACTCCAACAAAGGGTTCCAAGTACAGGAAAGCCTATGGAGCCTGGTAGACTGAGAGGAATGCAACCCCCATCGATAATTGAGTTTATCAATGGCCGGTGAGAGAGGAAAAAATAGCTCATAGATGCTCCTAGTGTTGTATCTAAGGAACACGATATCTTGATTCCACTGCTAGTCATGCCACCATGCCACTGTAGGTTAGAGGCCAAGTTTATGCAACATAACATTTGAAAGAAGTTCACAAATTTAACAGAAAAATGGAAGGTCCAAATTATGCAGCTGAAATTTAACTTTGAGCTCGGGCCAAGGAAGCCAATCTTTGTGGTGCACCAGATCCCAGATGGTATGAATTCCCTTGCGATAAAGCTGAATAAGCTTTAATGTCAGGGGTTTCCACAAGCAATAAATATCCTTCTATTATAATAGGATACCACCAGATGTTCTGCAAATAAAAAGAAAGGCCGGTGCAAAAACCATCATCAATCCATCTCATGAGTGACTTTACCTACTCAAAGGCTTTCCAAATAATCTTGACAACAAAGGTTCATGTAGTTTTAACTAGAATAAAAGTAATGATGAGAGAATGCAACCCAATTTTGCTCCAACACTTCTTTCCATAGGGTGCTCCATAAGAAATGCAATGTTGCAACAAAAAATTTCAAATTTGCATGCCCAAGAGACATCAGATAATCCATTTGGCACATAAGGAAACACTTTGTGTGTATACATCAATTACTTCCATGCCACCTTGAGATCGTAGAAGACAAAACACATCTCAAGCCACCTGATGAAACCCAACTGAACCAGAACTTTTATACCAAAGAAATTCCCAAAGTAGCTTGGCTAGCTGATTGAAGCAAGTATGAGAAGGACACCAACAAGTAGAATAATAAACATGAGTAGCAGCGAGGATCTTGGTGCACACTTAAAATTACCAGCAAGAGAGAGCTATTTGGAGGACCATTTGGTAGATTTCTTCTCAACTCGAATAAGAACATAATTCCACAAATTTATAGAGTCATTGTCAAAGGAAAAAGGAATTCCAAGAAATCTAAACTGCTCTCCCCAACCTATCCACTTCCAGGGGTAATCCTGAAGCCAATCCGACAAAGGTAAACAACTTTGACGATATTCCAGGGTTTTGGATAGTTGAATATTGGATCCAGAAGCCAAACAAAAGATGTTAAGACAACTGAAAACAACCACAACATTTTGTTCCTACTCTGGAAGAGCTAGGAAGGAATCATCAACAAAGTGCCCGTTGATAATTTGAGTTATATGATCAGGAAGGATAATACCCTGGACGCGACCTTGGATATCTTGATGGGAAATTAAATATCCCAGTGCATGAACAACAAGCACAAATAAAGTCGGCATGAGAGGGCACCCCTGTCAAATGGATCGGAAGAGCCCAATTGCAAATTTGGGGAGTCCTGTTGATTGGAAAAATTCTCCCAAGCACAAATAAAATGAAGGGCCATTCAATTCAATCATAAGATTGTTCAAAATATTAGCATGAACAACAAGAACAAAATATTAGTTTCCTCTAGCCGAACAATCTTATGTAAATTATCAGCAATTTAGAGAGTCAACATCTTAACCAGAATTTTGTAAGAAACATTCAGCAAAAGTGATCGACTGCCAATTATGAATCTTCTTAGGATCACCTGTATTAGGAATAAACTTGATGTTACCTTGGTTGATGAAACTTCCCAGCCAACAGGTTTGGAAAGATTCATTATAGACCCAAAGAAGATCGACTCAAACAAAAGACTAGGTTGCTTTATAAAATTCAAAATGGAATCCATCTAAACCCAAAGACTTGTCATCTACAAGACAAAGTAATGCTACATGAAGCTCATCTAGAGAAATAGGGACATCACAGTGGACATGATCTCTGGGTGAGAGTTGAGTAGGGACCACATCAATACACATCTGAAAGGAAAAATTTTGCTCAATTGAATCCTCCCAAGATTGAAACACTAGACAATAATGATTAGCAAAAGCATAAAAAATATGTGGTAGCTTAGTAAGTCATTGGTGAGAGTCATAAATGGTTTTAATCTGTTGTTGATAATGGCTGATGCAGAGGGATTTGAAAAATATTTTGGAGGATTTATCTCCCACCCAAAGCCAATGAATTTTCAAATGGATCTAAGCACCTCGAGTGGAATGGAGATCAATGATCTTGAGCTTATGGCGGATCTTGGCATCTTGGATTTGAATATGAGAATCAAAATGATTAGATTCAAGGAGCAAAGAGATTCTTCTAAATTCTTTATGCAGAGCCAAATTAGCTTGTTTTCAAACTAGGGCAACCTGTTTGCCAAACCAATAGAGGAACTCGATGCTATGGAGAATTTATGCCTCCCACCACATGATCCAATTGAAAGCATAAAACGGACACAACGCCATATTCCATATTTTCTTGATGAGTTGGATTATGCCAGGATGACTTAGCAAAGACACATTAAGAAAGAATTGAGTATTAGGCACTTTGGGAGGGTCCCTCTACTAGAAAGCCTTAAATGTGATCGGATGGTGATCTGAAAAAAGAAATTCAGGCCAAACCTTGATAACGACTGAGCCATAATTTTCAAAATAAAAAAGTACTGTTGTGAAAGAAGAACACGATTGAGGCATTTTAATACCCAATCATATCCTTCTTAGAGGTTGGTCCAAGTAAACCAAGTTTTGTCCTTAAATTTCTGCGGCTGATTGAGTAACGGATCAGAAAGACCCCAATGGATTTTAAAATAATACCAAGTTACATGTTCGTTGAGACACTAACACATCGGGAAGTGCTCTAAATTTATCATCCAGGTGCACCACCATATTAAAAACACCACAAACCAATCAATAAACCACAAGTGAGTTATCACCTAACCATATCCATGATAAATTTCTATCGGGACCTTCATTAGGTCCATAAACATTGAGAATACCAAAAGAAATATCATTAATATTCATAATCACCTAAACCACCCTCTTATTTGGGTTTTGGCCTGAGAAAACAATTAATGCTAAAATTTTGGGCGCAGTGGAAATTCTAGCTCCACCTTTTCCATCAATGTGATGAGTATGGAAGTGCAAAAAATCAGGGGCAATACATGTCAGTGTAGAATGAAGAAAAAAACCCAAAATCTTGATTTCCTGTAAGAAAATAACATCTAAACTGCTAATTAACTGATAGGCCAAACAGAAAGAGTATTTGCATGAGGGCTTTGTCAGACCCCGAACATTCCAAGACATAAAATTAATGAAAACCTAGACATGTCATACTCCCCCTGCCCATCTGAAATTCCATCCTTAGAGTCGAGAACAACGAAATTATTGGCAAGAAGAAGCTAGTCTGAATCATTTTTTTGAACATGAATGGAGTGGCGTTTGGCCCCATTTACTCCTCGCATGCCATGCACAACCTCCCAAGGGGGACTGCACGAGCATCACAATGATAGAGAAGTTGATGCAACATTCCTAGTTTTCTTTGAAATTGTCAGAATAACTTGGCTCTGTGAGGCTGAAGCAGGAATTGAAACTGAAGGGCTAGGTTGAGCCACCAATGTCTCATTCCTAGATGGCAGTGGGGAGGAAGATGATGGAGGTGGATTTTCAACCGAAATCCTCATCCCCAAATTATTCTTAGAACCAACCACTTCATAAGACATAAATCTGCTACATTTTTCCAAAAGAGATACTCTAAAATGTCATGTGCTTGGAGATTTGTTGAATTTTTAGTAGTTATTGAATGATTTGGGGTGATTAGCCCCGAGTGGTGCTAACAAGATTCCATAGCTTCATGAAGGAGTCAAGTGTCGCTAGACTCAATGCTTAAAAGAAGGTTCCAAGGAATTAGTCCCAAGAACCAAAAATATGGAAGAGTGGACTGTAGAAATTTCTAGTCACAGATCGTCTTTATTCTAAAAAGATAATGAGATTGAAAGATCCTAAAAAGATTTCTAGTCACCCTAATTTTATTCAAATCCCATGTCTACTAACGTAACACTGTTATAGATGGATCCAGGCCCAAGTGTAAATAAACGCCAAGTCAAAAGGGAATGGATGGCCCATGACGTAAATGATAACACAACTCAATACACTTTAGTAAATATAAACCTCTATTTGAGAGAGGTTATCATATGTCATAAAATTTTGTGTCTTACCAAGCACCCTGGTTTGGTGTTCTGGTGTAGATTTACATTTACAAGTTAATTGACCTAAGAGATCAAATGACATGTCTATGCCACACAAGTCTAAACCTCTACTTGAGAGAGGCTGTCATACGCCATGAAAATTTGTAAGTGGCTTACCAAGCACCTCGGTTTGGTGTTTTAATGTGGACTTACATTTACAAGTTAATTGACCCAAGAGATCAAATGACATGTCTATGCCACGCAAGTCTAAACCTCCGCTTAAGAAAGACTATCATATATCATGAAAATTTTAAGTGCCTTACCAAGCACCCCAATTTAGTCTTTTGGTGTAGACTTACATTTACAAGTTAATTGACTAGAGAAATATTTAGTGTTCTAAAACAGACTTTTTTTGAAACTGCATATTTTTAAAGAGATACATCATTATATCTTCTGATTGAAAATTTTAAGCTATCTACAATAATTTTATAGCTTGTATATATTGAGCCTTTATTTGGACCACTAATTTGAACATAGTTACATAATTGATTATATCGAATTCTTTTCACCATCCCATTTCCTTTATAGATATAAAAATATTCTAAATGAAGAAACAGCCATTACATGCAAGTATTTACGTAGTGAACAAACTATTACTAAGCATTCAAGAAAATTTGAGAAACACTAATTTATATAAGTTATGTTGTTTCTTTTTATTATCTTAATATGTTTACCCGAGCTATCATTTTATCTGTAGGAGATAAATTATTATATCTGTGACTAAGTGGTGTTCAATTTTATAACTTAATAAACATTGTAGTTTATTTAAATATTAAAAATTATATGCTTATTTTATAAATCGTGTATTTCCCAGATGTTTCATAGTGGACACTATGCTGGAGATGATCTTGATCCAAAATTTGAAGATGGAGAATCTTGGCAAAAAGTTTTTGGCCCTATTTTTATTTATGTTAACTCAGTTATGAAAGAATCAGATCCATTAACACTTTGGCAAGACGCAAAGCAGCAGGTAAAAGATATCAACTATGAAGCAAATGTGAACTGAATTATTTAGTTTTTATATTAATTTATTTATTAGAAATATCAGATTAGCTTATTTCTTTTCAGATAACGTGCTTATAATGTTTGTCTGGTTTATTTATTTATTGTAGATGCTTGTTGAAGTGAATAGCTGGCCTTATAGATTCCCAGCATCTTCAAAATTTCCCAGAACTGAAGAACGGGGTTCTGTATGTGGTAGACTTTTAGTCAAGGAGAGGTACTTTATTATCTTTTCTTGCATTTTAATACAGTAAAAATAATTGGATTTACCTACATATATATTATTCGACTTTATTACTTTAATTGGGATATGTTTAATAAATAGACTTGAGAGTGTTGAAAGTTTTTATATATGGTTTTGAATTAGATTATTAATTTTTAAAAAACAAAAACTATTTATGTTTTGTATTTATTATTTAGTAGCATATTTATTTTAGATGGATCTATGTAAAATATGTTGAGATCTATGGATGAGAACATCTCTAATTGATGACTTAAGACTCAGATTATTAATTTATGTTTGTATCTATTATTTAGTACAAAATATATTTATATTTATTTGTTAAAAACATTTTTACTATTAAAATTTTTTATAAATTGTTTTCAATAAATTATTAATTAATTAATTTTTAATATAAATTTAAATATTTACATATATATTTGTTAAAAATATCATATATATTAAGATTGTTTATAATTTTTTTGAAATTTGATTTATTTATTATTTTAAAAAATTATTATTATTTAGTAAGATAATCTTACAGAAAATTAAAAATACCTGAATAAAATCCTGAACAAATTAATTATATATATATATATATATATATTCCAACCAAATATTCTTAACATTTCAATTATGTCTATATAAATATATGAAATAAATTACTTTCAAATATAAAGGTGTGTTTCTTTATATTTAAAATCATTTGAAAACTTATGAGTTTATGGGAGAATATCAGGTTTACGGAAATAGAAATTACACCTGCAAATTCTGCATTTGTTGGATTAGCTCTTCCAGGAGAGAAGGGATCTTGGCAGAGAGAAAGCAAGGTAATTGCATCCCTAGAAAGAATTATTTTGCTTGGCTTTTTATTTTATAGAATTTCTAAATAAATGGATAATAATGCACATCGATTTTAATTTCATTAAATATTAGTGTTTAATAATATGTTACTTACTATTATATATTATGATTTAATCAGGGTTATCAATTCTGGACAACTACTGATGATAACGGCTACTTTACCATAAGAAATATCCGTGCTGGAGATTACAATCTTTATGCTTGGGTATCAGGAACAATTGGAGATTATAAAAATGATGTGATTATCAATATATCCGCAGGTTTTTACTTAACGACTTTAATTAATATCACTCTTTTTTAAAACCGAAAGTATTCCTTAAATTTGAATTTTTGTTTTTATATTTCGTGGACCATTTTAAAAATATATAGATAGAGGATACATTTTTGACAATGCTTACATACCATCTAAAAGATTTAGAAGTCATCTTCATTATATTTAAAAATTAACAATTTTATGTATAAGTAAGGTACCATGCAAATGTAAAATTATTTTAGAAATTTATTTTTTTGATGTGATATTGTTGTGGAATGTATGTATTAACATTGTTTTATTTCTGTATGTTGGGATAGAGATGGTTCAAGATTGATAAATTAGGAAGAATGTAAAAGATAAAATTATCTACAAGAAAACCAACTACCAACAACTTCAAACTCTTGTCGATGGGGTTTGGGTGGAGCAATCAAGTTGGATGGTTGTTTCTGGCTCCACCCAGGTTCAAATCCCACTACTTGGCACGATCCCCGTTTGGGGTAGTAATGTCCAAGGTGGTGCGGTAGGTAGGCTAGTTTTCACTGAGGAGTTTCTGGATAGGGAAGACCTGTGCTTGATGGTGTGAGGCAGCTTGTGATTTGCCTGTGGTGGTGTGTTCTTGTGCAACGACTCGTGATTTGTTGGATCAAGTATGGAGGTTCATGGTTCGCTGGTGGTGTGTGCATGCATGGCAGATTATGTTTTGTCTGTTGTGTGTTCTTGGTGGTGGCTTGTGGTTTGTAGATTATTGAGCTTAATTGTATTATCTTGGTTGTTGTAAGGGTGGGATCTCTTAACCCTCTGGTTCATAGTTCCGGTCAAAAGCATTCATTGTATAAAAAAACAACTTAAAACTCCTAGAATTTACCCATAGCCTAGATTAATTGTAAAATCACATCCTTGTCTCTTCTAGAAGTCAATCCTAGATCAATTGTAAAATCATATTCGTTTCCCTTCTACAATTCAAGGCTCTGCTTCTATGGGCTACCCTCAATCAAACCAAACTTATCAAACTTTATACCTGCTATAAAAATTTCTTACAACACCTCAAATTTCAATCCACTTTGCTTCACCTTTACCACACTTATATAACTCCTCTATTAATTCCATATATCTTCTACCTATTATGGTTAACCATAATCACAAGTCGAACATTTTTTAAAATTGGGTTCTTTATATTTTCTTGTACCTTTAGAAAGTAAAATGCACATCCTATCAATACACCCTATTTTAATGGCATGTGGGACTCAGGGGTATCTTGTGTAATAGAGAACATCCAAGCAAGAGAATCAATAATAGAATAGTGATTAACTAAAATAGATCTAAGTGCAAGGAAATAGTAACCCTAATAAATCTAATTAGGAGGACTAAAATGTTGTATAAATGGAGTAAATAACATAAAGTAGATGCAAATTAATATGCTAAGTAAAGTAAAACCCTAGATGTGCAAGATAGTAGAGAGAAATAGCTTAGCTGATTGTTGTAGATGGTTGCATAATGTTGCAGGTCTGAGAATAAAATATGGAAGTGTAGATGAACACTCATGGACCCTGCAAAGCACAGATTTGAAGTGATTGGGGTGCCTGAGAGTGTACTGGGGCGCCCTGGTCTGCAATCTGAGCACTCTGATCACTGTAAATGCTCAAAACCTACAACTAGTATGGTCGCAAGTTGGTTTTGAACCTTCCCCGTTTGTCACACTGGATCTTCTGGATGAGTTGGAAAATGACCTGCAATACAAAGAGAAGTATCAAAACTTAGAAAATAAAAGATGCATATGAATGGGTCAGATTGACCTCAACCACCAAACTAGTGGACTTATTGCTGAGCATTGCACTACATTTCAAACCCGGATGTAGTTATGGTGTATGTGCATGTCGTGCCTTAGGTGTTCTCATGTTAGTCGCACTTTGTGAAGTAGCGAGCAATAGTAACTATAAAAAAAATGTAAATAACATGTTTGCATGGAATAGAATAAAATCAATCTGCCTATGTAGTGTGTGTGATACAGATATCCTAGCCTTGATGCATGACACTATGTCGATGAAAATGATGCAATGGATACAATTCTAGATGGAGTGATAGTAGTGTGTAATGCTATGACCTAGGACCCTCATTATGGTCTTATAAGCTTTGTATTTATAGGGCTCTCAAGCTTAATTTCGTAATTAATATCGAAAAGGCCGACTGAGAAAAGGATGATTACGAAAGATGACTAAAAAGGCCCTAAAGAGAAGCGAAAAAGGATGTGCATAGATCGGGGCACCCAGAGTGGGACCGGGGCACCCCAGTACATGCTGAGGCACCTTGATTTTGGGCTAGAATGATGGGGCGGTTACGAAATGGGTGGATAAGTGATGGAAAATACATGGGGAGTAAGAAATAAATTATAAAATAAAGATGGCCAAATAGGTGGGATTAATTAGTACTTTGGACACTTGAGAACCTTCTAAATAGTAGTATAACACCGAGCTAAATTATGTGTAAAGTGTATAATTTTGTGTCTACATTTTTCCCCCACTTTATCTTAATGAGTGGAAAGCTCTGTAACATAAAGTAGGTGGAGACGTGTAGCTGATATCCATGTAGAGTGTAGAAGAAGACATGTCGATCGACTAGAATAAAATGTGGAATGACAAAAAGAAAAATGTGGAGGAGTGTAGATTCTAAAGATGAAAAATGTGCATAAAAAGTGATGAGAGTGGACCTAGGGAGGAACATATGTGTATCTATTGCTATGTGTAGTGTACTTGTATAATTAGTAAAATCAAGTGCCTGTAGCGGTGTGTTGGCATTGTCATTGTCATTATTGTTGTTGTTGTTTCCCCTAATTTGATTATGTATTTCTCATATGACGGAACTACAAGAAGAAAATGATCAAGTAGTCAAATATATATATGTATGTATGTAAAAACACTGTGAAAAATACACATGTGTAAAGTACACAAATGTAAAGTAAACTAGAAAAAGTGTAAATGGAACATGTGCACCTAATCCAGATCAAGAAAATGGGTGTAGAAGGATATCCTATACTATCGCAATTTTTTTGAGTGATCTCACTCCACATTGGATGAAGAAGTGTAGGGAGGAAATGATTTGTGTCCTCCAACTCTAACTACTTTTGCTAAAATTTGTGAAGAGATCTCTTGTGTTGCTCTGGTTTTTTGAGTGATCCCACACCACTAGACAGAGAAGTGTAGAGAGGCACACCCACTGTAACCCCCAAGCGTGTAGCTGCTTCGTAGAATTTCTGAAGGACATCATGTCCTGTTAAGGCCACTATGTATGGAGTTCGTAGACTGGTCTAAACTCACTCACTATGTCTAGACTGGTGTAAATACACTGTGTTAGTAGAAAACCCTCAATGATGCCCCCCTCTTTGGGGATGTATGTGATGACCCTGGAAGGAGAATGCGGCCCCAAAATAGGAACCAATGACACTATGACTTGTAGAAATCTTCCTTGCAGGGTGAAAGGAAAAATCTTGGTAGATACCAAGGTGCGCACAAAAGGGGATAGCTAGCCAATACAAGTGTTAGTCTGAAAACATATGCATGCAATAAGTGTAAAATACACAGACAATGTAGAAGATACCAAACAAAGTAGTGTAAATATGAAATAAAACAAGTAGATTGCAAAAATTAGGCTTTAAACATGGGACATCACTCACGATGTCACAAGACATGCAAGACCATCAAGGCCAAAAATAGCAGACAATTATGCACACAACAAAAGGGAAAAGCCCACATACAATGGAAAAAAAAAAAGACAAGTAGAAATAGACAAGTAGTCATGGGAGAATGTAATATTGCAAAAACAAGTGCTACATATGGAACACCCATTAGCATGTTAAAGTTATAACCAATATGGAAAAAGCATGTATGAACAAGTATTATAATATACTAAGTACAAAATGAAACAATAGCACATGTATGAGATGAATGTGGATGCCCCCAGTGACTAGTCTAGTAAGGATAGAAGGTGAGCATCCTTGCCAAGTGTAAATGTCTTGTATCTATGATCACACTAGAAAAAGGTTGTGAATGCGCATGTGTGTATGATAATGACATAGAAGAAAGAAATCTAACATGTGTAGTAAAGTGATCATGAAAAACACTATCAAGCAAGACTAAATGCCCCCAAGACAATTCAATATGATGTGGATGGATGGAATGGAATTCAAAATGGAATGATAGGAGAAAAAGTGTGCCCCCTTGATTGGATGGAATGTGTATATAGTGAGTTTCATTTTTTTCTCCCCCTTAGTAGTCAATAATGAACTGTAAATGAGAGTGCATCATCGGGAAATGGTCAAGTAGTGTTGGTTGTATTTAGTGCGCCATGATGAGTATGTATGTGTAGTGGTGATGAAATATGACATATGGAGAGATTTGTGTGAACCCTATATCTGAAGCTTACATCACGACTTTGTTGAACAAAGGAGTGATGATTTATCTCTAAGCATATATCACTATAGAATGAGTGTACATGGGAATGAGATATATGGAAATATGCATGTGGACCCTATAGCCTAAGTGTATACCATGACTTGTTGAATGTATGAGTGATGATTTATCCCTAAGCATATATTACTATAATATGAAAGGATGAAGATGTGTGACGATTTAGCCTAAAGCATATGTCACTATGGGATGCATAATAAGGGCGTATGAAGCGTATATGAGTATGCGATGGATAACTATAGGTGGTGATTTAACACTAGGCATATAACACTACGTGATGAATAATAATGAGGTGGTGATTTAGCCTAAAACATATGCCACTAAGTGATGAGTAGGATAAATGATGATGTAATATATTGACATAGAATAGGATACAAGAATATGTGATGATATGATGTAAGAGGATAATGAGAAATTGAAGAAGAGAGTGGTGATTTAAACTAAGGTGTATACCACTAAATGATGATTGAAGGAACGATAATGTAATGTAATAATTTTGGAATGGGAAAAAAAGTATAATATAAGAGGAGATGATAGAATGTAATATGATGATCTAGAATTAATGAAAGGAGTGGTGATTTAACCTAAGGTGTATACCAGTATGGTATGTGATGATGCATGTGGGTGACAATATAGCCTAGAGCATTGGTCACTATGGGATGAATAAGAAAGAAGTGAGGATGTACCCTAAGGTGAATGCCACTACAAGATGATAATGGGGGTGGTGATTTAGCATAAAGCATATACCACTAAAAGATGATAAAATAGGTGACAATTTGAACCTAAGGTGTATATCACTAACCTTGGAAATGTTGGATGGGAAAATGTCACATTGGTGAGTGTAAGGTCCACTTGATTGGTAAACCCTCGGTAGTAAAGTATGGACAGAGGAACTGGAATGTGTCATAGGGTAGTGAGTGCAACACGTAGAAGACAATGTAGCATAAACGACCAAGGGATGAAGATGGGAGGTAAATTCACAATTTGGAAAATGCAATGTAGTATGTATAATGTATATATAAATGGAATATGCAATGATGATAAAACTAGACCCATAGATAATGTGACCTAGCGTAAATGGAGAATGTATGGATGAAATATAAAACTAAACTCATACATAATAATGACTAGTGTAGCCTGGGTGAGATAGATGATGAGATGATAAATGTAGAAGATAATGTAGGATGTAGACTATGATGATATAATGTAAGTGGGTAAGACCTATAATGTAGTGTGTGGGGTTTAGTGGAATGGTATTTCGTCAATAGTTAAGTGTGAACCGAAGCACAAGAGTGCATCATCGGGTAATGAGGGAGGTACAACACGCAAAATATAAGTGATGACGATACAAATAAATTATATAGTATAAGATGATAAAATTATGTGAGGATAGAGAAAATGGTAGTGGTAAGTATGTGTTGTGATATGCCCCTTGGCGGTAGTGTGCGTGGTACTAGGTGAGCTCATCAAGGAGATCATTTTCCTTTGGATCAAAGTCAAATGGATCGGAATTGAAAACTTAGTAGGCTATAGTATGAGGTTGATCACGTAATGAGCCACCGAGAGACAAATGGTACATGCCCATAGCATATTCTTCGTCATTGAATGGGGAATGTGGGCAGCTGTGTACATATCATCGAGTGTAATTAGGTGAATAGCCAAGAAAGGAATTATTACAAATGAAAATATGAGCAAAAGGAATAGGTAGTGAAATATCAGTGTGACCAGGGTTTAATATAACTTAGATGTAATTAATCCAAGATTCCCCTAATGTGAGTAGAGAATCATAAGGGGTATGCGGTAGATAGACTAAAATGTCAAAGACATGGAGGCCATACATGGTAGTGATAGTGACAAAACCATAATATAGGGAGGCATCAATAGAAGGTTGAAGGTCCTCAAAAGTAAATCCAAGTTGAGCTAAACTAGTAGGAGAACAGGTGGTTTCAACGCATGCAGGGTTGAACAGAACTTGTTCCTAATAAGAGTTATGAATGAAAAGTGTACATGTAAAAGGAGTATGGGCTAATGGTGAAGACAAAGAAGGGAGGATATTGTGTATGGATGGAACAAATGGATGATGTGGAAGAATAGATGTAGTAGGAGATAGTGTAGAGGGGATAGCATCTAGCAAACAAATAACTCCCTCAAGTGGTGGTAAATGAGGCTAATCATCCGTAGGTTGAGGTTCATCACTAGTATCAATGTGAGGAATAGGAATGCTAGTATGAGGGTCATGGACACAATATTGGAATGGATCATGATCTCAAAATATAGTATGCTCAATACACTCATGTAATAATTTGATGTAATGGTGGATGGTAGAAGAAACAACTTACATGGTGTGAATCCATGGTCTACCTAACAAGCAATTATATGAGACACAACATTCAATGATGATGAAAATGGTAGGGAGAATATTAGGACCTATAGTTAAAGGAAAGGTAACATGGCCTAGACATGGATGAAAAAAATCATCATAAGAATGAAGCAAAATGGAAGAAGGGATAAGGTCACAAGTAGACAAACGTAAGGCTTGGAGAAAGGGCATAGGGCACATATTAAGCTCATAACCATTATCGATAAGAATTCGCTTGATAGTAACATTGTAGACGTGAGACATGATGTAAAGTGGTGGGTTATTTTCAAAGGGGTGAATGTCAATGGGAGGTTTTCCCTTGAATGCTATACATTGAGAAAATACCTCGAAAAATGTGTCATACAAGGAATCTGGATGCATGTCAGTAGAAAAATCGTCAGTAACAAACAAGGTTTGAACAAGGTGAAGCAAATGAGGGTGGGTAAGCAGGCATTTAGTGATGGAAATGTTCGTGATGGTGGAATGAAAAATCCCTAGAATGTGGTAGAAAGAGATTTCGGATTCACCAAAATGATTAACTAAAATAGAACTAAGTGCAAGGAAACAGTAACCCTAGTTAATCTAATTAGGAGGACTAAAACATTGTATAAATGTTGTAAATAACATAAAGTAGATGCAAATGAATATCTTAACTAAAATAAAAGCCTAGATGTGAAAGAGAGTAGAGAGAAATGGCTTAGCTAATTGTTGTAGATGGTCACACAGTGTTGCGGGTCTAAGAATAAAATCTAGAAGTGTAGATGAACACTCAAGGACCCTGCGAAGGAAAGATTTGGAATATTTGAAGTGACTGCGGTACCTGGGAGTATACT
Source organism: Taxus chinensis (assembly GCA_019776745.2). Taxonomy (NCBI): domain Eukaryota; kingdom Viridiplantae; phylum Streptophyta; class Pinopsida; order Cupressales; family Taxaceae; genus Taxus; species Taxus chinensis. Next base: position 859,319,867 of record CM034151.1, read on the forward strand.
ACCCCCCCCCTCAGGTGCCCTGGTCTGAAATTTAGGTGCTCTGATCACTGTAAATGCTCAAAACCTGCAACTGGTATGGTCACAAGTTGATTCTGAACCTTCAATGTTTTTCATGTTTGGATCTGCCGGATGAGATGGTTAATTACCTGCAATGCAAAGAGAAGTATCAAAACCTAGAAAAATAAAATATGCATTTGAATGGGTTGGAATAACCTCAACTGCAAAACTAGTGGAATTATTGTTGAGCGTTGCACTAGTTTTGGGTGTGTGTGTGTATGTGTGCGCGCGCGCACACATGTTGTGCCTTAGGTGCTCGTGTTAGTCGCACTTTTTGAAGTAGTGAGAAATAGTAACTATAGAAAATTTAAATAGTATGTGTGCATTGAATATAATAGAATACCTCCCCCTATGCAGTGTATGTGATGAAGATCTCCTAGCCTTCATGCACAAAACTATGTGGATGCAAGTGATGCAATGGATACAACTCTAGATGAAGTGATAGTAGTGTGTAATGTTATGACCTAAGACCCTTATTATGGTCTTATAAGCTTTGTATTTATAGGGATGTCAAGATTAATTTCATAATTAATCCTGATAAGGCTGATTGAGAAAATGATAGGGACAAAAAATGGCTAGAAAGGCCCTAAAGAGAAAAGAAAAATGATGTGCATAGATTGGGGCACCCAGAGTGGGACACGAGTGCCGTGTGGCGCCCTAGTTCAAGCTAGGGCACCTTGATTTTGGGCTAGAATGACGGGGTAGTTATGAAGCTAAAATATAAAATACACGAGAATTACAAAATAAAATATAAAATAAAGATGGCCAAAAGGTGGTATTAATTATTACTTTGTACACTTGAGGTCCTTCTAAATAATAATATAATATCAGGCTAAATTATGTGTAAAGTACATAATTTTGTGTCTACAAATACATGTAATAGTTAGGGAATCTACCAAACATAAATTCTAAGTAGTGTTGCAACTCAAAGTAGCATACAAATATGTATAAGTATATTTTTTTAAGTATAGTTGTTGATATCTCTTTCATTAGTTTCCTTGGATAATAAAGAAAATATTTGGATTATCAAAAAAATTTACATTCCTATATTTATTTTTATATCCACACTAGAAATTACTATTGTGGATTAATATGTTATGCAGGAAAAGTAATGGTTAAGTTTTAAAATTAGATTAAAAAAAAACTATATCCATTTTTAAATGTGGAAGAAATGTTCTCCCTTGGTCCTATTTGTAACTTTAAATGAGATGAAATGCACAAACATATATAAATTTATATACATAATCTTATATGTGTAATTCACTCCCTAATGACAAACCTAACATAAGCACAATATAATACAATTACTTTAGTCCAAAGGAGCATACAAAAAATATGAAGGTTAGTGTTAAGAACCATCAAGATATGCTTATCTTAGTCATCTACAAGAATTAGATTAATTGTAAGCCCTTCTCTCACATTTACTTTTGGTACATCTATAAGGAGTCTTTTTCCATCTCCTTCAAAGGTACCTCTCCTTTTCTCCACCTCCCCCAACTTATCATCCTACATATGCACAAGTATCATAAAAATATTTCAATGTCATGACACCTCCATGATATTAGAAAAATGGATTTAATAAAAAAACCCATTAGTACATATACCTGTAATGATGAAAATTTTAGACTATACATATGATTTTATAAAGTCAACATCATGGTCTAGATATCTGAATGCTTAGATTTTTGTGAGCAATTGGAATTATAACCCGACCACTTCTTTATCACTAAAATTCTGATATGGTGCATCTTTTTATAGTGTATACCTATGTCTTCATATCACTTCATATAACATTACCAATAATCTCTAAAAGAACATTTTCCTTTTTTGAAACTGATTGTTATCTCTCATAACATTTTTTATTATAAGAATATTGGAAAAAATCTTGGTTATAATGTGGTATTTCACACATACATGAATTTTCTTGAAACCTCCAACATTTTTCCTACCTTAGGGAATGTTTAATATCCAAACACAATTTCCAACTTCTCACTATGGTGGAAAAGGAATAAATATTTTTCCTTCTCATTCATGTCACTCAATACATGTTTTAAATCTTAAAAATATCCTCCTTTCTTCATCTCCCAAGATGTTTTATTCAACTTCGCATATATCTCTTGTGTCCAAGGGTGTGATATGTCTCCTAAGCAAAAACATGCACCATTTGATGGACTTTAATCCAAGTACAACCATGCATCATTTTAATTCATCTACCCTTCATAAATCTCATTAAAAAATTCATCCATTAAACTTGCATGACTGCATACTAATTATTCAAAAATGAATCTTACATGGTTATGATATGTTCCATCAAACCACATCTCTTTGAGGCATTTTATCAAACAATTTAATTTTCTTGTGTATGCATCCATATTTTTCATACATGTCTACTAGGACTTTTACAAGTACATTTGAAAAAAATATTCTTGCATTATTCTTTGATGGTTGTACATGCCCTACTCTAAAGATTCTATTTTGATAGAGGATAGAAGGATATTAGAAAAGGTTTTGGAGTATGGATTTACACATTCTTATTGAATTTTATTGAAATATTCTAAGGTATTTTCAATAAGCAATATTTTTCATATCCTACAAGCATTAAATTCCATGGTACCTCATTTATATCCATCATTTTATTTAACAACTCATATACTTCCATATTTTGCATGTACATATATACCAAGGCACTCATAACTAAAACATTTTAAAAAAATTCCTAAACTCCATAACAATTTTATTGATGTCCACACTTTATTTAAAAGATCCTATTTTGTCTTAGGCTAGGCATATACTAGAAAAGGTGAACTTAATCAGATTAGAGACATGTTGGTTGCATTCAGAATAGTATCACACTTCATGAGGATGCTCACAACTTCTATTAGCTTAGAGAGTTGAAATTGGAGGTAAAGGTGCACATGATTCCAACATTACAAAAACTAGATCTTGGTCACTCTTTTAGTGATGCAATATATAACATTCCATCTTTAGTTTATGAGGAAACATAAAAATGGATAGGGATTGAGAAGTAGTAGAGATTCCCAACAGGATGTGTGTGACGACAAATTGCAATTACTTTGATGTCAAATCCAAACCTTTTAAGCCTATGCCATAAATATAGACAAAAATGTTGGTTTAAGGAAAACATTGATGGAAATTTAGTGAAAAAAGAAAAAAAGGAGTGACTAGAAAGGCTTGGCACTTTCTAGTAGGGTTTCCACATAGTAAAACACCTATGAATTTATAAAAATAACTAAAATATGTTTTATTTAAGACATTTTAAGAATAAATATAGCCAAATACTTCCCTATGATATTGAGGCCTATAACCCACTCTTGATCTTGATATCTCCAAATATTCTATCTATTATATATATATATATATATATATATATATATATATATATATGTTATTTCTTACAACTTTAATTTTATTCTCAAGAATAATTATATAGATTTATATCATTAATTATGTATGTATGTAAAACCATTATGTATAATATTCAAAAAAATAAATTATTATAAAATGTATAAAAAATAGTAAGGTATTAAATGACACTTGAGGTGAAAGTAACAAATAAAAAAATCCTGATTTGATGGGAGAAGGGTACTTATCATCTATACTATGATTTTGTAGTTGTATGCATGTCTCTTGATTTAAGTAATCTTTTCACTCTTGTCACACCGCTGCCACATCACTGCCATAGGAATTTTCGTACAAAATCACATTGAAAATGACTTTAGTACTTCTCTTTGGGAGGATCAAGCCTTTTCAATGGCCCTCAAACATCCCATTATAACTATTATTTCTAATGGAAGTGAGAATGGTGTCCAAATGAGCTCATAATTTTGTGCCAAATGCATCAAAATAGGTGAGTCTGAATCCCTTTACAAACTTGATATTTTCTTGTAAAAATGTTTTTCTTTGGTATGGACATATTTTTACATTTCTTACTTTTCTAGCTATGTTCCTTCTAAATACTCATAAAACATGGGAAACTCAAAGGGTCAAGGTAAAAAATACCTGCAACATGACCAAGGGTTTTTCTTGGGTTCCTTTAAATAATCATTGAATGTGAAACTCTTAGTCTAAAAATCCCAAACTTGATTCCTAAGGAGTACCTGAATGATTGTCTCATCATGGTCAAAGGAAGATTCATGTCTCTAACCAAGAAACCATGTGAGTCACAATCTAGGTGGAGTTACCTAGCCTCCCCATCTCCATTGTGATTTTCTTGAATGATAATTTTAATACTATTGGGAATGTCATCCATCAGGAATAGATGAAATTATTTCATGTACATCCCAACAAATGTAATTTTGTTGAGGTTGACCTATCATAAGAGTTAACAAAGTCCATTGACATTCAAGTTACCAAATAATCCTTTCTCGTAGAACCTTGTCTATATCAACATCCATAATAATTTATTTCATTTTCAAGTACTCGACCACATAATTCATGATTATCCCCTAATGGGAATCCAAAAAAATACTCTTATGGACACAAGAATGATAGATAGATCATTATTTGTAACAAAAAACTATTGATGGGCCTGAGATTTCAAAAACCACCTCTATAACCCCAACTAACAAACATATATCCTTCATCAATCATATGACCCTCACTCCTCCTCACTTCTTAGAGAAAATCCAAGCTTTTCAAGACACTCATGTTATACATGGAATTACCAGTGCCAAGATATCCTCTAATAATCCATCCAAGATGCATTCACATAGCACACCTCAAGGTGGTGATAATTCAAAAATATAGATTGAGTTGACCTAGGGACATGCCTTCATGTTAGAGTCTTTACTTCCTTCACACCAACAACCAACTTTGAGAAAAAAAAATTCACAATTTTATACTTCAAGATATAGATTTTGAGGAGGTACCAAGAGAACTTCAAATGTAGTATTCCTCGATATGAATAGTATTTCTTATAATTTTCACGGACTCATATAGACCTCATAAAAAATCTTTGTAAGATTGTATTTAATTAGCAGTTTGATAATTTAGATGTTATTATTTAAAGGAAGTTAAAGTTTAAGGTTTTGTTTTCTAGAATGAATTCTCTAAAATTTATTTATCCAGATGGTACCCATTTTTCAACCTTGCCTGAAGAAATATGTAGTAGAGATAGTATATTGATCTCTTTAAAATTTTCTCCATTAATTCTTTCCTTGGGGAAATATCCTTCACACTAGGAAATTTGGGTGATATTTAATATTAATGGTCATTCCTTAGGAATTCACAACATTTGTACTTATAATTTTGGTGTTGATAAATTTGACATTTTATAAATGTTGATTGGAATATATTTTACCGTTCAATTATTGGGTTTTTTTTTTTGGGACTTTAATATGATGGAGATTATCAAAGAAAAATATGGATGACTAAATTTTCTCTAGTTTTTTAGAGAGAGAAGGGCATGGCACTATTTTAAAAATAAGAGGGGCTTGTTAGGTTTACTATTTTGGAAGTGATTAATTTCAACCCACCAACATCAACTTTGGTTTTCTTTGTCTAATTTTAGAGTTGGTGATGACAAAATCCTTAAACATATTAATCGTGGTATACTCTTTGAACATAATATCTTATAGTTTTTAAGACTTAGATAGAAAAAAATATATATTCCCCTAAAAACCATACTTTCAAATCAAATATCCATCAATTTCTAGCTGGTTTTAAATAGTGGTCAAATTAAAGTCCTCTATAACTTTTTTATGAACACGTATCCTTTGATCCAAGCCAAAACCATTTACCTCATTTCTAGAATTTAAAACCTTATATTATATTAACTAATTATTAGCAACTAGATTAAGTGGTGATATGATACAATTAATTACTATTGAAAATGTGTTTTATATTTTCAATGATTTACACTCTTTAAGGCTATACAACCCAACATAGCTTGTGGGGTTCAAGGCATCGCTCCAACTAGGGGGTTTGGCTTGATTCATCCTTCAATTCTATTTTCCTTTCTTGTTCCATTTCTTCTCTAATAGTATTCATATCTACACTTAATTTTTCACACTCTTTACTTTTTACTTAGATGGATATTTGACATGTCTTATGCTCCATTATACCATAATGTCACTTTATAAGTCATTAAACTAGATTGTAACTTGTTTTAGTTCAATCTTCAGGGTATTCACTTCCTTTTCAAATTCCAGATGGTCATTCTATTTTTATTTCAAAGTTCTTGAAACATTTTATATAAATGAATCCATTTCATTAAGTTCTTGACCATGGTGAGCTTCCATTTGCTTAATCTCATTCTTCAGACCTTCTGTCAAAGATTGAGAAATCTCATATTTTCTCTTCAAGATTGATTATGTTATAGAACCCATGCTTGTGTCTTTAGGATCACCTCCAAGATGTTAGGCTTAACATCGAAGGACCAGAAAATGGTAAAAAAATTTAGATATCACAAGCATTTAGAGGGAGAAGGGTGAATCAGTGCTTAACAATATTACAACAAAATTCAAATTTAAAATTTTCAACTAGATACAAAAATCAACCAATGAACTCAAAGTGAAGTGTATGCAAGAAACAAATGCATAAGACACAGAGTTATAGTGAGAAACCCATGAAGGGAGAAAACTCACTTGAAATCTAAGCCTTTAGTTGGAACACCAATTCCTAGCTTACATGAAATATTTAATTAAACACCTACTTAATCTTTGAAACACCAACTTTAAACATCACCAAGCACCTACTTGATGAGGACTGAAGACCCACTCAGCTGATTGAACAAGAAAGCACCTAAATCTTCACTCTAAGTAGCTACTTAGACAATTAAAACATTCAATTGATCATTTATTCTTTTTGGTACTATATCAAAAAGTCAAGATAACTTTCCTAGATAATAGTCACATCACTTACTTCTAACAATTATCTCCAGATATTCATTAAAATCCTCTTCACTTTCAAGTTCTCAATCTTTTCCTGTCTGTTATTCAATGTATTGTAACTAGTATGCTCATTGTTTCATGTTGTAATTACATTCTCATGTCGTATCTCAGAGTCATCTAAACTTGAAACCCTGAATTCTAGCTTTCATCCAACTATATGCATCCTCTTAAGTCTTCAATATTCTTTTCTTAAATAGATTTGTTACTCCTTTGAAAAATCTTCACTAAAATTATGTTACTACCATATTTTTCTGTTGCTTCACAGTGACCCACAATTCTTGATCATTCTAACACCTCTTTTGTTCAAGTTCACTCCCTTAAAGAAAATATCTTCTTATATTCCATCTTCTTGGTTTCATAACACCTTTGAACTTCCTTGATGTTCTTTCACCTTAGAGGAATCCCTCATCTTATCTTTTGAGGTTGTTCAAAACTTATTCAATGTCTTTGGGCTTCTTCATAGACCTATTCTATTTAAGCAAGGTGAAATTTCATTCTCTCATACTTTTCATGTTCTCAACAGGACCAAGATAGTGTCTTACAACATGTTTTGAGCCACCACTCTATAAAAACACTTGGTAAGGAGAATTTTCAACTATTTTACAATGTACCAAGCTTCCTTGATGCATAAACTGATCAAATGCCACTGTTCAAGGAATTTTATGAAGAAACTCTACTTTTTAAAGTTACTTGAGACAAGAAATATAAAGACTGTACTTGATTTTTCCACTATTTAACACAATTTTTAAGCTTTACAAATTGACTAGAGGAAATTTCAAATTTTATGAAATCATGAAACAGTTTATGAATGATGTTTATGGGATTCTTGAATGTTTCCATGAAGAAATTTGCATTGAAGAACCATTAACGACCCTACATAGAGAGGAACTAAGTATTCCAACAAAAATGTCATTGAATTCTTTCTTATTTGAAGATGAACTTGTCTAATATATTTTGCAACATATTCATATAGTCCATACAGATATTTCTACAAAATTTCTCAAATTTTTGTTTGGTAGATTTCAAGAATTGAGAAAATCTCTAAAATCAGTCTTCTTATTGATTGATTTCATGCACAAAACCATCCTCAACACTCTCAATATCTATCCTCATGAATATTTTAATGTTAATAGAAAAGTAAAAACACTTCTCTGAGATAACTCTACCCTTATGAAGCTTGCAATATCAGAAGCACTCATCATTTGAATTTTTTTTTATCATGGAACATAGTCTATTCTGAGGAATTTCAACACAAAACATTTAGAAAAGAAGAGAACTGAGGGATTTCCATACCATCACACCCATACACATTCTTCAAGTCTTGAATTTTTTTTTTTTAAGAGATCCTTCAAACATATCTTTGTGCACAGCTTACTTGGCAAAGTAACTCAACATAAGCCCTTTTGGAGATACTTCACCCTTCATCATTTCACTTGGAGGGTCTCAACATCACATTTTTTCTCTTGTATAATAGAAACACACCTCATGCCTCTTGACATGGCCATTTCACCACATTTTACTTACAAAACAATCTTAGAGGCTTAAAAACATGACTATCCCAGACTAGCTTTGCATAGCAAAAGCATGACATTTTAGCATGGATCACCTTGAAAGTAATGGGATCATCAATTTGAATTGTATGAGGTCTATTATGCATCTAAGAGATGTTTCTATCATGCAACAAGGATTTAGAGTTTATAGATTGAAATTTGACTACTCAACTCAAGAAGATGCCTTGAAGAGAGAACAAACACAAACATAAGAATGCTCATAAATTTCTTAAAACATGTCCAATTGACCTAAAAATATTTTTAATATCTCAAGAGTTAATTCCTCTCAAAAAATTACTTCTTTGATTTATCTAAAGGATGCATTATATTTTTTATTGATCTTTAAGAATCTAGACACCTTATTATGCACTTTCCAAAAAGCATGTTTTAGAAAAACTAGCACAACTTTCACAGACCTTCTCATAACTTGATGAAATGTTTCTTGGAGCACAAAAAATCACCCTAATATATGTTCCATATGTTCATTTTCCAAAAATATTCGTTTATTCTTCTATTTCATCCCATTTTCCTCATCCTACATTGTGAGTTCTCAAAGCCACTTTTGGTGCACTTTTAAATTTTGAATTCAGGAGTTAAAATGAGCCTTGGTTTTGCTCACACATGTTATAAAAACTATTCCTAGGCTTCTCCCATTCTCACATGAAATTTATATGACCTTTACAAACTTCTCACACCTCATCAGGTACCAAAAATAAGCCTAAATGGGTGAATTTCAACTACAACTTACACTAGATGACTTGATACACCCCATGAGACCTCTTTCTCATGCTTGAAACATCATTATTGAACTGTAGACCATCTTAAACTATCAATAAAACATGTAATCTACCTTTAGGAATCAACCACCTCACTATTTGAGCTTGAAGCACCTAGAAACCATCCTAAATGCACTACCAATCAACCTTCATGCCTTTGATTGTGCTTCACTTAACCTTTCACTCCTTTTCCATCAATTCCACCTGACATCAATGACAACACCAATGACCAGGGTGTAACATATAGGACAATATAAGTTGGCTAAGTCCAAACCCTACATCCCAAACCTTCCATATGTTTTTAGAATAGAGAGGAATACCAAAACTAAAACTTGTTTCATGAATATTAGAGGTTTTATGTTGTTTTTATTGAATAATATTCCCTTAGTTAACATAATATATTGTAAACATAAATAACTAGTATAACTACTAGAGAGATGAGAAGATTGGATTCCAAATGTGATCATTTTTCCTAGTAGGTGAACATGGTCAAACTTGGCATTGCATAAAGACAAGCTACTATATTTTAGTGTCTACAATATCCTATAAAGAATTAAATTTTGTGGCATCAAATACTATGACATATTCTAGAGAAATTCCATCATGCATTAAAAACCAAAGGTATGGTTGAAGGAATTTATGATTATCCTATATATTTTGATTTTTAGAAGAATTTTTTGATTGGAAAGAAAACTAGAGTAAAGTTTCCTAGTAGTAGTACAAGGTTAGAAGGAATTTTACATTAATAAAAAGTGATGTGGTTGGTCCTATGAAAGTTCTATTATTAGGAAAATATCTATATTATATTTTGTTTATAAATGATTTCTCAAGAAAGACTTGGGTATATTTTATGTGGAGCAAGTTTGAGTTTTTCAATAACTTCAAAGAGTTTAAGGATCTTGTAGATAATTAAATAAAAAAAGATAACATTTTTTAGAAGTGATAAGGGTGGGAATATTTATCTAATGCCTTTGAAAAAATATATAAATAGTTTGGAATAGAAAGGTAGAAGACAAATCCATATACACAAATAAAAAATGGATTTGTATAAAGAATGTACAAAACTCTTTTAGATACAAGTAAAAGTATGTTCAGTGGTGCAAGTTTGCATAGGAATTTTTTGATTGAAGTAATAAATAACACCTATTACTCGATCAACAAATCACCCGTGTCTTCCCTTCAAGATAAAACTCCACATGAAGTATGGAGTGGTAAGAAACCCTCTATCAATATTTAAGGTGTTTGGTTGTATTACGCATATGTATATTCCAAAATTGAAAAGAAAAAAATTAGATATTAGTCTTCTAATTACATATTTATTAGATACTCTAATGGTGTAAAAGGATGCAAGGTATGAAATCAAAAAATAAATAAGACCGTTTACAGTCGTATTCTAAGCTTTATAAAAGTGAAGGAAATTCCCGAGTAAGAAGAAAAACCAAAGGAAGATAATGAACACATTCATGTTGAACTAGAAGAGGGTTAATCCATGTTTGATTTTGATATAAATATGGAAGACAAACAAGAAATAGAGTTGCAAGAGGAATATTTAGATGAAGTAGAGAAGGTAAAACTAGAAGATGCATAACAAGAATCTTTGGTCTTGAGATGATCCAATAGGGTCAGAACTAGAAGGATGTTTGAAGAGCAACCGAATTTGAAAAGACTAGAGATGAAGAACCTAATACAAATACCCCAAATATTTAATGGGAAGATAGACCATAAAATTTTATGATGTGGTTACTAAAGATGGACATTAATTTTTATAGGAGAGCATTTAAAACCTCTTGAGGGTGAATTTTATTGGTTGAAGATGAGAGGGTATGCAGTAACCATCTCAAATGGAGGATATGGTACATGCAAGTGGAAGATGTGGATTGTAAAGACCTTATATTTAACAGAGTAGATGAAATAGGGGATGGTGTACTATATAAATATGTTTTCTAATTATTAACTTATCTATCCATAAAGAACTATAGTTAAAGTAACTCAACATAGATGTTAATAAAAGTGTGAGGAGATAAACTAATCTCCTAATCACCCATAGTTCCTATATACATTTAAATTCTCCACATACAATTGAAAGGATCAAGGAATACACAAAATAATTAAGCTTACAAACAAGCATCCCTTTCATTTTTAGTGTATCTAATAACTCATACACTAATCTATGGTTTAAGATCAACTCTTATTATTTTAATTATAAATATGGATTGGGACATGGGTGTAAACTCTTATCCATATCATACTAATAGAGAGGAGTATAATTAAATAGTTGACTTTGAATATTAATATAAAATATAATTTAATTTCTATCTTTAAGAAGACTTTATCTACAAGTAATCTTCTCTCCAAATCTAATAATAAACTGTACATGTTTTTATGAAAGCATAGAGAGCCAGTGTTAGAGAAAAATTTAGTGTGGAAGAGAGATTCATTTTAATACTCCTACAAAAAGGGACATTGACCCTATATCACATATAATATTAATAGTAGTACTTATACCTTGTTCAAATTTGTGTTTATATCATTTTAATAAGTCATAGGTATACACACACATGTTATTGTTTGTCTCAAGGTTAGTATAATGATATAGGACATCCTTACACAAATTTTTACTTGGTATCAAAAATTTCATAGGTTTACCTTTTCGATTGTGAAATTAAGGTATTTTTGGGTCTTTCGGTAATATCAACACACTTTTCATTTTAGTTTAGGTAATTTCTGGGTCACTGGAAAGAATGATAAAAAAATAAAAGTTTTTTGTTGGAGCTGAAATATGCAAGGAGGTAGATATCAAAATTTACATCAAAATTTCATTTTGTGTCAAATTTTGAATCAGATTCTAAATAGGCATTCGGAATCCTTGGGATTTATGCAAAAATCAAAGTGTTCTTTATCCTAAAAATTTACCAAAAGGTGGATCTTGTTATGTATATCAAATATCCTTATGCGTTAGAGTATGAATTGATTGTAGTATGGTGTTTTTTGTGTCATCAAAATTTGTGCTAAAAATAGAAGAAAATAGGTCATGTTATTTTTTTTAGACATGTAGATTATGAATTTTTAAGAATATTATCTTCTTTTAGGATATATATGGTTCACTATGGTTCTTAAGATATTTCAAGTTCTCTAGAAATGTATTTTCAGACACTCACATCTTATTCTATATTAATTAATTTAGTATTACAAGAGATTTATATGGATATGTATGTGATTATACTACATTTGAGGTATGAACCAATGTTCATCTCCATGTATTTGTGTCTTTTATTTGTATTTCGTGACAATTTCTATGCAATTTTCATCTAATGGTCATTTTAATGCTTTTGTTCCTTTGAGTTTTGATACAGTGATCATTTCTATGCACTTATGCCTCTGAGTTTTAATGTTATTATATAATTATGCACCACTTCTACTCATAATTTGGACATGCTCATTTATAATTCTTCTTTATGGTGAGGTTGTAAAATTTTGTGTTGTATCTATAACTATTTCATGCAGTACATGTTGTTTGTACTTATATTTTATGGGTACCTAATATGAATAATCACACACACACACACACACACACACACACACACACACACACACACACACACACATGAATCTATCACACACACACACTACACACACACACACACACACACACACACACACACACACACACACACACACACACACACACACACACACACACACACACACACACACACACATATGAGGTTTTGTTTCCTCCCACTCCCACAAAATCTTTCCCTAACCCTAATGCTCAGGGAGACTGTGGAGAATATGGAGACAGTGGCCTGTGTGGCCTGGTTGGAGGCTCCATAAGAAACTATGTGGAAGGAAAGATTGTTAATAGAGGTAGTTAAGGAAAACCTTTTGGTTATGCCCACTTTTCTCCCCTATCCCTGGGAAGATGTAGGACATTTCAAGGAAACAATATGGATTTAAAAATCTTTAGCAGTAGTGATTGAGGTGGTGTCACTCATAAATCTCATACCCCTACACGAGTTCCTTCGAACCCTTACTTAAAAGGCATTGAAAATGGTGTAGTCTCTATACAGATCGAGTGTGGAGGTCTGAGGGGCCAAGGTAGAAGTAGATAATTCAAACACTCAGAGTTCTTGGTCAGAGTGACCCTGCCCAACGACCAAAATTTTTTTGGTGGCGACACCTCTATTTCCCCTACATGGAATATAGGAAATTATTACGATCCTATTTTAAGTCCCAAATGTATCTCAAGTGGTGTTGGGAAGGGATGTGTTGGGGGAAAGGAAGATCCCCCTATTTTCCTTGCACTTCCCCTAGTTCTGGTCACTTAGGATAATAATGTGGAGTAGGATGAAAATGACATTACCGAGCAGGTTAGTGTACAAGTAAACTATTATTTCATGGAGATTCTACAGGGGAATTTAGGTTCCAAACCCATGGATTTTTTGGTCACTACCCCTGTGTTACATTTGGAGAAGACGTTCTTAAAGCCAAGGCATTCTATCAATACCACACCCTGATTTAAAGATTCATCTGTTTTTGGCCTAGCCTTCTAGTCCATGAATGGATCACAAAACATTGGATCCCTCTTCTAGTTGGTAGGTTAGACATATACCCTTGTGCAAGGGGAAATTTTATTGTTGTTTTCTCTTTTATTAGCTGTTAGTCTTTGGGCATGTCAATGTCACTATCTTGTCATGAAACCCTAGTTCCCTTCTTTTAATCCTATCACTGATTTTTTTCTTACAAACCATTCTGGGTTAGATTTCCACATTTACCTATGTAATGTTGGGACCCTTCTTGTCTTATTTCTATTGGAAATAATTTGGGAAAAAATTTAAGCATAAAATCTCATACCGCTGCTTTTACACATAAAACATATGCCTAAACTATAATTGATTTTGATACCTCAAAGAATCTTCCTGCTAACATTGAGCTTAAATTTTAACATAGAACTTAGACTCAACCTCTTGATTATGAAGGTTTTTCATTCAAATGCAAAAAGTGTTGCTTTTTAGGAAATATCACTGTTGCTTGTGAGATTGTAAAGTGAAGAAATGAAAGACCCACTTGGTGGAAAAATACTCTCCTAAATGATTTTGTTTTTGATGGTAAGGGAGACTTAAACTCAAATGTTGATTTAGAGGAATTAGTTGATTTGGTTCCTGAAACTCCACTTAGAGAAATTATAGTTAATGGAAACAAGGAAAAATTAAATGTAGATACTCAGATGAACAAAATTGTTGAATAAAATTTTATTGAAGTGGATAAGGAAAATGCTCCTCATCTTTTTCCTTTAAACAAAACTTATCGGCCGATTGAAGCTCTTGAAGTTTTGTTTCCTGTTGAGGATGATTCAGATGGTTGGAAAATGGCGCATGGAAATAAAAAATCCTCCCACAAGAAATTATTTCCCCTTTCTTAGGTGTCTCTTCTCACTGTTGAGAAGTTGTTCCTTTTCTGCTTCTTGTTGTGTCTTAAGGTTTTATCTAGGATTTCAGGCCTTCTTTTTCTCTGAGTAGGAACCTAGCCAAAAAACCACCATTTACCTATTATCTAAAAAAAATTGAGGTTTTGTCTCGCTTACTTTATCCAAGTCTCTCTCAAGGGGGTGTTGGTGCACACATCACCAATATAGCTTAATTTATCCTCTCCTTTATACAGTAAATAGTAAGGGAGTATGTTAGTGTGTCTAATAACTTATACATTATAATTCAGTTTAAAATTCACTCTTATTATTATATTGTAAATATGGATTGGAACATGAGTGTACACACTTATCCATATCCTATTAATATAGGGGAGTGTCAATTAAGTAGTTGACATATTTGACCTTGACTATTAACACAAATTATTCTTTAGAATATATCTTTAAGAAGGCTTTCTCTACACATAATCCTCTCTCAAAATATAATAATAAACTCTAATTAACAAAATCATAGAGAGATAGTGTTAAAAAATATAGTGTGAAAGAGATTTTCATTATAATAATCTTATGAGAAGGTACATTGGTCCTCACTCACATTGATCTTAATATATTGGTATTCATTATACCTTGATCAAATATGTGTTTATATCATTTTAATATTACATAATTATACACATGCATGATGGTGTTTGTCTCAAGATTAGTATAATGATATAGGAAACCATTCCATAAATTCTCGCTTTCGTGATACAACTACTTTTGTGGAAAACAAAATATAGAAATATTAGTTGTATTAATACTTACATAGGTTACTTATAAAATATCCAACTTGATATAAAATGATAAATAGAAAAATAATTCACTACAAAAATATTTCTCAAAACATAATTATGAAAGAGGGCTTGGTGAAATAAATAAATAAATAAATATATTGTCTTTAAGAAAATGATAAGAGTTATAGGAAGCTTTAAATATATTGTACTTAAGGAAATGACAAGAGTTGAGGAAGCTTATCTCTAATTCCTTGGTTAATTCTTCCTTAGCATCCCACTTGACAAATAAAATGTGAGCATCTAACTCTCATTGTCCTCGTGACCATTTTCCAAGGTTTTTTCTTTCCTCATCATGAATGCCATTTATAAATATCCCTCTTTAAAAAATAGTCCTCATTTATTATGAGTAATAGTTTCTTTATTTTCCTTAGTGAGGAATTCATATTATATTCTATCTTATGCTATCCATATATTTCCACCATTCTTTTTCTTAAAATTAATGTATTCCTTCTTCAATGTTTCACAAACTCCTCATAGTTTTCTTCAAGCTTCTCTATTTTACTTTCTTATCTTGTTACATGATATCCAATCCTTTTCTATGGGTTCTCACATTTATATCAAATTATATTTTAATTAAAAATTATTTTCCCTTAATATATTATAATGGCCATTTTTAACTTATGATACCTCTCCTTAAAACCTTTAGCTTGAATCAAATCCAAGGTTAAAATTAAGGTCCTTAACATCATAAAAATAGAATTTCACCCTTGATTGTATATCTCCATGGAGCTATATATTGTATCATGTCAATCCAACAACAATATTAGAGTGAGACATTTATAACCCATAGAAATGTACACACCTATAACATTGAATATTGGGCTTTAATTGAATTAAGATAAATACCATGTTAAATGATGGATATATAATCATAAATAAAATAAATACTAAAATCCTAGAAACATGTAATGGTTATATTCATATTATACAAAATCTAGTAAGATCATAAATCAAAGTAAAAAATTATGTTTAGAATGATTCCACATTTGTACAAGATTTGGAATTTGAACAAAGGAATGTTGATGTAGAAATGAGCTATGTAGAGTGTCACTAAGCTACATGTAAACTATAAGATTTAGAAATTATTGTAGGGTAGGGACCTCTAAATGGGGAAAAAAGTATTTGAACATTTCTACCCTCCTTGGAAATTTTTTACCTCTACTATTTTGATATGAATTTGAGTCTTAGAACCTAAATACTGTGTATTAGGGTTCGTGATCTAAATTTGGATGTTCATGATGAAAATTTTGTAATTGAATATGAGGTATTTCTTCTTCAAACACTCTTGAAGACCTTAAAATTTGTTAATATAATTAGGATGGAATGACTTCACCCCATCCCCAATGGTGTGATGAGACTTGCATTCTATAGTAATAATACTTTGAAGAGAGATCCTAATAAGGCCTTCAAGGAAACATGGAAATGATTTTTGGTGTATGTTTTAGCATGTGATAATGATCTAGGTTAGCCATGTAAGATGTATTCAGAATCGATATCTTACTGATGTGATTCAAGAAGTTATATTGCAATGATATTTCATCACTTCAATGTTTTTAATGATCCCCTAGATAGATAAAAATGTGAGAGAAAAAGCCTTTCAAATGGGTAAAGTGATTGTAATTTTATATATGACTTGTGGGAAAGGCTTTTCCACTCAATTGATATTGATCTTAATTAAAATTTGGAAACTTGTGTTTTTGACAAATTGACCATTACGAGTGTTTAGAGAAAAAAACATTGGGTTAGGAAAAATGTCATCCGTTTCGACCCTTTTTGAGAAAAGTTTCCCTAGCTTAGTTCAATGGTTGATTTGAAAGTGGAAAAATTAGGCTAAAAATTTGAGGATGTGCTATGTATAAACCACAAAGATTCATGATGAAAACAATATGAGTGACAATTGTGCCCTAGTGACTATAGAAAATTTAACTATAAAAAATAAATCAATTAACTATAAAAACAAGGCCATTATATGGAAACTCCTGTCAAAGTTCATATAATTAGAAATTGAAAAAACTTGTAAATACAATATATGAAATTGATTTATATTTTAATTTCTAAAATATATACATGGTTTGCAAGACCATTACCACTTAATGATAGGAGAAATATTCTAGACAGAAGATATAATATAACCATGTGAGTAATTCCATATGCATCTATGAATATTGTAGTAAAAACAATTTGTGTTGTGAGAAGGAGAAATTTCATTCTTCATCAACAATTAGGAAAGTAAATGGTTAGATTTCATAAACAAGATAAGTGATTTCTATTTTAAACAAATATAAAATTTTGTTTACCTCAAATAATTTTTTGTTAAGAAAATTGTATATTTAATATAAATAGATATAACATTGTGTTATATGTTATATAAATTTTTGTTAAGAAAATTACAATTTAGTTGTTAACAAAATCTATTTCACAAAAAATTGTATAGAAAAATACTAATAATATTAAGGGATCCAAATCCCATATTTATTGCAGGTTGTAATATTGACATGGGAGAAGTCATATATGAACCTCCAAGAGATGGTCCAACATTATGGGAGATAGGTGTCCCTACCCGATCTGCAATGGATTTTTACGTTCCAGATCCCAATCCTAAATTTATTAATAAGCTTTACATGGACTACCCTCATAAGTAAGTGAATGTTTTCATGTTCATTTTATGTTCATTATCTTTATTTATAGATGATCAGAATTTTCCTGACATAAAATAAATTTCCAAATGGATGTGTTATGTCATCATTGTGCACACAAATCAACAAATGCAAATGAATAAAACATATGGAAAGTATTTATTATGTGATGTTTATTATATATAAATGTATTAAATAATATTATTGATAATATGTGGAAGTATATATATATTTAGTATTGGAATTTTTCTTTATATTAATAATACAAAAGAGTTACAATAGCAAGGTGACCAGAAAAATCATTATCCAACAATAAATTGTTATGAGGTACGAGAAATGCCAAAAGGTAACCAAAAAAAAAGAAAATCACATAATATTAGAACTATGCACATGGGGCGGCAACACTAAGAGGTGGAGGAGGATCATCTCATGGAGGGATGAATCCCCTCGCATTCGGCTCCTCAAATGAGGATCAATCAAACAACCATCCTCATCCGAAATTTGTATACTCACATGCACCATGATTCTCCAACTAGGTAGTGGAGAGCCTCCAAAACTGGCTCCCTGAGGAGGAGAGTTCCAGTTAGAAGAGATGGCCACAACCTTACCCTGAGGTGGCAGACTCCATCCTGGTCTAGAATTGGATGGAGCAGGAAAACTTCGAGGAGGTGAAGGATGAAGACTGTGAGAATGGATTTTTAAATGCAACATAGGTGAAGGTGGAGAGGAACAAGCATCCTCCAGAGGAACTTGAATCATAGTGCAAGAAGAACTAAAATAGAGAATTCTTAAATTATGAAAGATGACATCAAAAACTAAAATAGATTGTTTAAGATATGGAATCACTATTAGAATGAAATTATCTAAAAAAATATTATAGCTTTTTTATATTATAATAAATATATTAATTCTTTCATTCAACCCTAGCTGTTTTAGTCTGCAAATATTATATCTTTGAGTTCCATCATAGAAAGTATTAAATTTTGGGAGAGAAAACATTGTTATTATAAGAAATATAAATTTAAATACAGTGAAAAATAAATTATAATGAAAATCTAAATAAATTTTGAGACAAAAGTAAGTGAAATTAAAAAATAGAAATGTCACAAAACAAATTCAACTTTAAGAGTAATCACATTTTCACATTCTTCAAGGTATTGAAATAGTGCTTCTACATAAAATTATGTAGTATTTTTTGGAATCAACATATTGGATCACACTCTATTATTTATCATCAAGACGAGAACAAAAATGTAAAGTAATTACATAACTTGGACATTACTAGGATAATAATGACGATAAGTATCCAAAATTAAATCATAATAATTAGATAACACTAACAAATCAGAAATTTGTGTCATAAATATCATATGCTTTATATTACTTTGGTTGAAGAATAATCCCATAATTAATGACAAAGAAGAGTGTAAATATAAAAAATTTGTTGAATGGTTAGATAGATGGGGAGATTGAATATTGAATGTGATAATTTTTCTTTGAAAGGATACATGGTCAAACTTGGCATTACACAAGGACAAGTTAGCAAATTTTAGTGTCTAAATAAATTCTTTTTCATATCTTAGGTCATATTTCTCTCTAGTTTTTATTCAAATCATCTTATAGATTTTAACTATCTGTGAGATATATTATTACATTTTTTACACTTTTTTCATAAATTAATAGTCTCTTTGGATTTATACTTATACCCCAAAATTTATCATTCCTTTTTGGAAAAGGGTAAAAAATGGGGGTTTTGAAAGGACCCACATCCTTTTACAAAAGACCCTAAAGGAAAAATATAGCAATGAAGGAAGACATAAAGAAATCCCACATGAACCAAAGGAAAAGAAACCATAAAGGTACAAACCAAACAAAACAAAAGGATGAAACATCCAAAGTTTCATAGACAAACATTATTGTACCCTCAAGAGACCACCAAGGGAGGTTTATCATGGGAATGTAGTCTCATTTTAGGAAAGGAATTTCCTTTATTTTTTCTATTTAATACTATCCAATCATCACATTTATTAGGATCTGAGTTTCATCTCTATGTATAGGAGGCTAAATCACCTCCTTTTTTTAAACATTTGACTCTTCCTTCAAGAAACTATTTTTGGTTCATCCATAATCCACTCCCGAAGGGAGCCTCAACACCACCAGGAGGAACGAGAGTCTCAATCGATAGCTAATTCTCACCTTCATCAAATTCAAGCTCATCATGAACAACTCCCGATCATCTTCCTTTGAATATTCTGATGAGGAATATAAATATTTCCCAACAACCAACAGGTTGGGTTTGGAATCCTTCTACCAAGAAAATTTTTCTTTCACTTTCAGCTTCACTTTTTGGCACTCAAAAACAAGGTAATCCAATGAAAATATTTTTTTGCATAAAAAGGGGAAATCCTTCATAATCAAGAGGTTGATTCCATATCTTATCCAAAACTTTGATTTCAATAGAAGTGGGTAGATCAAGAGAGGTGTCCAGATCCACCAAAATGTGAGCATAGGTCATATGTGTGTAAAGTTTAGTTTTAGAATTGACGGAAAAGCATTTAACCAAAACTTTACCAATATAAAACAAACTCTCCTCCCCCAAAATTGCAGTGGAAGATGAGGTAAACAAACCCTAGAAATAGACCTGATGTTGAAATTTGTAGTGATAGGATTGAAATATTGGAACCATGGTTTCATCATCAAGTGATGATTATGTAATTTCCAAATCTTGGAAAATATAACATCTTTGTCATCAACAGTATCAAAAATTACAATAAAAAAACCCCTTCACACAGGGTTAAATGTCAAATTTACCATTTAAGAGAGGTCACCAATTCGATGAGATCCAAGAATGCATAAGTGACAAAACATGAAAAATGCCATTAAAGTAGAAAATCAACCCATGACTAGAGAAAAAAATTCTTCTTGAATCACAAACTCCCTGAAAGAAACCAAAGTGGAGAGATTTGTAGCAATAAGCAGTTTAGAGTGCACAAAGGTCACAACCACAACCTGGAAAAAAATCACTTATTAGAGGGGGCTAGCTGAGGAAATACCCCAAAAAATTCCTCCTTCTCACCCTCAATTCCAGAGCATCCCGTAGCAGCGCCCCCAAATCCACCATCACTCATGACAAGATTTGAACCAGCGCCCAAAGCCAAGCTACCAAATGGGAGGGGAAAACATGAACTACTTCCATCAATGCCACTACCTCAGCCAAGAAAACTAAAACTACATTTAGGGAAAAGGGGAAAAAAGGGGGGAAACAGGGAGAGGGCAGAGTCATATTACTGATTTTTTTATCTTTAATAGATTTATAGTCTCCTTGGATTTATATTTGAATCCCATCATCTATCTCTTTCATTGTTCAATTAGTAATTTTTTTAACTCGTATAGATAATTTCATCCACTCTAGCCATTCAATATTATATGTAGTTATTTTCTTACCCTTGGCTCATTTTGGAATATAGTACGTGTAGTTTATTGATTAAATATGGAATTCATTTGGGGATCTCCTTTACACTTATCATAGTGGTTATGGTCTTCATTTAATCCACTACATTCTATAGTGTATTTTCTTTTATAATTTTTATAGTGTTTAGTGTCTTTAGACCACCAATAAATTCTTCTAAGAGTTATCCTTTGCACTTTATGAGGTGGTGATTGTTTCCAACCCATATAGTTTATTCTTTAAGAAATTATACACCTTTTTAAGTAATTTATTTATGCCTTGATTGATAGTTATGGTCTTTTTCCCATCCAATGTATATCTCTTCAGTATTCATATGCTCTATTTGTGTGTTGTATTATGTTTTGAGATGTATTACAACATATATAATAATCTTTAGAAACATATTATGATCTTCTTGTTTTTTGAGAAACCTTATGGTGAATCATTTTTTGGTTACACTTAATTAACATGGGTACCTCATGAGGCCTACTTTTCAATACTCATTTTATAGGATTTTAGCCTTGTTTTTGTAATAGTCCTCCCTAAGTCTCACTTAAGGGGACATGAGGGTGTTGGTGAAATGTTATATATGCATCACTATTAACTTGAATTTGGTTAACTTAAGTATTTATAGAGTTACTAGGATATGTAATAATTTAATTCCACAATCAATAATTACTAAGATTAATAAATTTCTCCTCTAAGTGGGTCATTCACATGTTCCTGATAAGTGGTAAATAGGGAAAGAGGGTATTTATCTTAGAAAAGATATTTATAACCCATTTTATCTATTTGTATATTGATGTGTGATGTGCATTATGATGTAAAGTGGAGTAATATATTATCCTTTTGTATCTTCACAATGTTTGTGCATGGAGTTATACATAACTATAAAGAGTATAATCTTGAAAATTTAACCACTCTTACATATTCAAAGTCTCATTTGGATATTTTTACCTTGCCATTGTATTTGCAACATTCAAAAAACTTGTGTTTGGTATCTTTTATAAAAAGAATCATGTTTTATTTTTATTGAAGTTTGTAAAAGAAAAGCTAGATTGAGGTTATTTTCACATGAATGTATTCTTACTATACCCTATATATATAAAGGAGGCACATGACTATCTATGTCGTCTCCCTAGAACTTTTTTCACCCATTTTTTTGCACGGTAATAATTGTACTACACCTTTTTAATATATTAATAAAAGTATAGTTTTCCATCAATCGACAGACACACACACACACACACACACACACACACACACATATGTACATGTATGTGTATGTGTGTATGATTTTTTATTTTTTCAAAAAAATTTAAAAAAACATATAATTTTAAATGGCCTAATTTTATTGCAAATGTATTAGAGTATTTTGATTTTAAAAAATTAATAGAAATTTATTTAGCTTCTAGTTATATGTTTTGCGTTTAATTTTATATCATGTTAAAACTTAATTTTTCTAGTTTGGAATTAAATTTTAGGTCATGATGTTTATAAATATTTTTTAATCATTTTCTACTTTGGTGAGAAAAGAAGATTCAATCTTTAAGTTAAAAATTTTAGTCATTTTATTAAAAATTATAGAAATCAACTTTTGCATTTGTATTTGATTTTTTCCACTATGAATACTCTATTTTCTTCAGTTAAAATATCTATCAACTAAAGAGGGATCCTTATGGTAGTATCAACCATTTTTCTTACTTCCTTTCGAATTTTATTAAGTATTCATGCTCTTTCTTTACCATCCTATCGCTCCTCGAAAACTCTATATTGTTTCCCATACAATATAGAATGGAGACAAGGCCCCTCGTTTAGGCGCTTGAGGACCATAAGTAAAATATGATTTAGCCTTTAAATTGCATAATTTGTTCAGTGTTTCGACCATTAAGGTCCTCATATAGAAGTTTTTTCAAGCGATTTTTTTTTGAAACAACATATTTTTTGAGGAAAATAGCATGTATATTTTATATCATTTTTAAATATTTTTTCACCATTTATATTGACATCTTTAAATTGAATATTTATGGCCATTGATATTGACCTCTATAATGAGCTCAAATTCTAACACTTTGACTTTTAAATATCATGTAATTTTTATATTGAAATCTTTCTAAGTTATTATTTTTAAAATTACACATCTTTTGTCACTAAAATATTTTGAAAATTTAATATCTTATATAAATTTATAGTATTTTTACTCCACATAGATACTTTGTGTTTCCTCTATTTCGAACTAGGATAACATTTTTTGCATTTTTTTATTTTGTTTTTTGAGGATCTCAAAATGGTATGGTCATCTTCAAATTTTGGTATCCTTATTGAGTTTGTTAGAATCTTTTCAAGAATTAGGACTTTTTGTTATTTTGGTATTCAAGAACAATTTTTGTTAGTGCATATTTTTTAACACACTTTCGCATGATACTCTTATTTTCTCCCATTGACATAGTTATTATCTAAATGTATTTGTATATGACCTCTTATATATTTTTAAAATTTTGAGAAATTGATTATTTCCTTTTGTTTTAGAATGAATTTTAATAGTTCCAAAATCTAAATTTTTTATTTTTTAAATAATAAAATCTGGATTTTCTACTCACGCATAATAATTTAGTAATAGCATATATGATTATTCTCATGAATAAAATACTATAAGCCCCAAATTTTATAATACCTTACAAATTTATAAGGATCCTTGTATTCAACACCTTTTCCTCTTTAACTTGGTCTTTATTGCAAATGGTTACCCATGCATTTTAAAAAGAAAGGGGGGTGCCCATAAGTACATTATTTTATTTAAAAAAAAATTATCAACATATTGTAGATTAGTTTCTCACCCAATTTTTTTTATTAAATCCCACTAAAAATAAAGTTTATTAGAGTGTTAGTGATACCTCTTTGACTTTTTTTTAGGAATTTTTATGGCTTTGATTGTTCTTGACATATCCATTTAACACTTGGTGTTTTCTTATTTTGTAAAGCTTTTATTCTAGGGATTTTGGGATGACCCTACCAACACTAATTTCGTATGGCATTCTTTTTTAAATGTCATGATTTTGTGTGGTCATCATTAGTTTTAACCCAATTAATTTCTAGTGTTTTTTAGGCTTCTCAATTCTACGTACTCCTCATTACCTTCAAAGTGCTCATCTTGAGACATCCATCCACCTCACGTAACTTATATTATTGCGGTGTATACATATGTGTTATATTGTTTCTTCTATATTTTCTATTTTCATTTCACTATTACTATATGTTTTTTACATGGGTACCTAACATGGTCTATTTTGGACCCATATCAGAAGTTTTTTGACTCCTAAGTCCTTCCTTTTTCATAGTATATTATAAGGGGATGTTAGTATATACTTAAATATATATGTTTTTGTATGGTCTAAGATGCACTTACTTTTACATATTAATTATCAATAATCGCATTATTATGTGTGTATATTTATTGTATTGACAGGTTTAGACAATATGGACTATGGGAGAGATATGAAGATATATATCCAAGCAATGACTTAGTTTATGATATTGGTGTTAATGACTTCAAAAAAGATTGGTTTTTCGCTCATGTTACCAGGTTCTCTCTCTCCCTTTATTTTAGTTTTTTTTTTTAAATGAAAGATTAGACAAAATGTAACCCACCCACGTAAGATATGCACATGTGTATAGAGTAATATGCATTATGTCATTGCTTGATTATAAAGGAACCCAAATTTTACCAAAACAAAAATATTTTTAAATTTCACTGCACATATGTATGTAGTAAATAAAACTATTAGAACTATCTTATTTTGAAGATTCTCGTATAATTATATTACAATTGAAAAAAAACGGGAATTATTTTCATTTTAATACTTTTTAATAATTTGATTTACTTTATTTAGTGCTTCAATATTTGTGAACTTAACATTGTTTTGTAGAAGTCTTTTCAGTAGTAATGTAATGTTCTCTTCCGTCTTTAGATTAAAACAACCAAAAAATTATAAATGGATATAATCAAATGATTTATACCAAAATTTAAATTTGGAATAATATAGACATGAATAACTCAATGCCATTTGGTTATTTGAAACTTATAATAATTTTAGTCTATATTATTTTATGAGTAAGAGATATGCAAAGGGTGTGTGATGAAGAAAGCCAAAACTAAAACAACATTTAAATGTAGTGACACAAATTTTGACTCCTATTACAAAACTTGTGTAGCACAAATAAATTTAGTAAAAAGTTAAATTTATATCAAAAATATATTTATTTTTTATATTTTATATTGGAGAATTATTTGTAGGAAGTGTTTATGTAAGTAATGTATGGAAAGGTTTTTTCAATTCCTTAGTGATGAATCCAGTATAAGATTTGAAATGTTGGATTCAAAATAATTATGTAGTCTTATCTATATATTACTTGCATAAACTTTATGTAACTTTCCATCATGGATGTGGGACAAGTGTTTTTGATACAGAAGCATCGTGGGAAAACTTGGAATCTGCATAAATTTAGTAATTTTGCTAAGTGTTGACATGTACATAAGTTTTACAAGGCCAAACAATGCAAGAGAGGCATGATAGAATGTGCAGGAGATTGTGTGAGCATGTTTGGAATTTTTTGCACATTGTTTGGTACTGTAAAGTGCGCAACAACATTGGTGCATGATAGGATTATGAGGAAGGGTGATCAAAATAGTGCACAATGTTTTAATGAAGGATAGGGTGCGTAAAATTTTTGATGAGGCACAAAGGTAGTGTACACATATTTCTCAATAAAAAATAAAGTGTGTGTATATTTCCTAAAGGTAAGTATACAAAACAAAGTACAAGGTGAGATTACACAATATACTAGAGGCACTTAAGGAAAAAGTCAAAAAATGACAAAGGAGGTAGGTTGAGGTTGATAAGCAACGTACGTGGAAGACAAAGGGGAAAACATGTCGATTAAGTAGATGACATGGATCCTTCTAGAATATTTTCTCAACTACTAGATCATGTTAGTTTGACATCATTAATGAATAGTTTGAGTGGAAAAAGGGAGAGGTTCCAAAGATAATTTTAAAGTGATGAAAAATCAAGAATAGACGCCTATAAAAGGTAGATCCAACATCACATTTGAAGGCTATTGAAGCTTGTTTAATGATGAGAGATAAGATAAGGAATTCGATCTTTGCCAAGGATATATCCAAGCTAATGTCAGATCAGGTCTATAGTAGTCCTTAAGGCATACACTATCTTACATTAGTCTAGAATCTATTCTAAACTCTGTAATAGCCCCATTAGAGGGAACATAATTGTAGATGTTGTTAAGGCTTGAAGTTAATAGAAATTTATGTTGTTGTGTTTATTTCGTTTTCCTAAACTCTAAAAATAGGCAGGATTATTTCATTTTGACCAACTCCGTCATCAAGTGGTATTAGAGCACATCTACAAACCTTGGGAAGAAGAGTTGAGATAAAAGTGGATATTGGTAGAACACTGACTATGAGGCAACTAGTCAAGAAGAAAATATGTCACTAAGAAGGGTTGTTAATGAAGGTGAAATGAATACAATTATTATGGGTGTGTAGAGAAAGTTATGAACAAGCTAATGGGTGTAAGGAAAAGGCTTAAGGTTTTCAAATAAGATTAAAAGAGAGGTTTCGTGATGTAATATGCTCAAATTTATGATGAAGGAGAAGCAGGAGGTGCAAGAAATGAAAGATATGTTGAGCATGAAGAATAAGAAGAAGATATCTATATTGGAGAGTCACAACCCTTGAGATCTATTTCAAGAATGGGTCGAGGGACAAGGATGGATGTTTCATTATTCTATGGAAGATTGGAACCAGAAGTACTAATATATTGGCTCACAAGTATGAACGAATAGTTTGAGTTTGAGTAGATTAATCCACAAAGATTCAAGGTAGCACATACCAAGTTGAAATAGAACACAACACTATAGTGAAAGGAGGTAAAAAATGAGAACCGAAGAAGAGGGAAGGACAAGATAGTGCACTAGGAAAGAATGGTTGTGAAAATGAAGAATGAGTTTTTTACTTGTAGATTATTAAATGTTTTTTTCAAAATATTACAAAACTTGAAGCAAAATAAAATGTCAGTTAAGGATTATACCAAGGAGTTTCACCCAAAGATAAGATATGGGCACATTGAGGTTGACCAAGAGAAATTCGTGAGATACATAAATATTATGATATTTGGGATCCAAGATGAGCTAAGTATTATGTGCATTCAAATTTTGGAGGAGGATTACTAGTTATTCTTGAAAGTAGAAGAAAATTTGGTGTCTAAGAGTCAAAGTGCACCTTGAAGAGGAATCCACAATGTGTGTAGAAGAGGTGGAAATGATCATGGATATAACAATTTGCCAGAATATGATTGCAATAGTGCATAGATGCATACACAAATGTGTGTGTAGTAGGAAGGAGTTTCATACTCATCGAGAGGGTACGATAGAGGAGAAAGTGATTTTCAATATAATAAGTAACAAGAAGATTAGCATAGAAGTGCAAAGACATGTGCAAAAAGTAGTGCACGAGAGGAAGGACATTCATACTCACTAAGAGGACATGAAAGATTTAGTTGAGGTAGGGGAATAGGATTCTCCATAACACGTTTCAAGTGTGGGAAACTTTGAAATCACGTGTACAACTAACCAAATGTGAAAAATAAAGGAAGGAGTAGGCACACAGAATATGATGTACATATAGTGCATAGATATGTGGAATCAGTAGAATCCATTGAGAATTATGAAGAACATGAATGTAGAGAATATTTGAAAAAGAAAATTGTAGCCTATATTTTACCCACAAAATCCTAAGGCACACTAGCACATCACTTAGCCTGAACTGGGTGCTCACCTGAAGTGCGTAAGGGTACCATGTCCCTCTTTTATGTCAACTTGTTCAAGGAGTTAGCATGATTAAACAAATATTATAGATCCCTAACAAATAACTAAATATATTGCAGTGCATAAACTAGATCCAAATCTTAACCATATGTAAGATTAACTAAACAAAAACCATGATCTGATTTACCATTTAAAATCCATGTTAAGTTATGTCAAACACCAATATCCAGCCACAAAGATCCATTATATTAATTGTTGTAAAACACAGAAGCTTTATACATACAAAGTATCATTACCATAGTCATACGCGCCCATAATCTCACAACATAACTCTATCAAAACATAGAACTGTCTAAATTGTGCAAATCAATGCATATTTATAGGGGTGGGGACTTTCCCTACACCACCCATGCACTTTTCAAAAATAGGATACATGCTAACAATATCCATGCACCCTTATATGAAAAATATAAATATCGTTAATAATAGATTATCAAATAATACATCAGTAGTCTAAACCTATTAATAGCCTCAAATATATGCATGGCGCTTGATATTCTACTCATCCAAAATATCCTTCATGTTCTCTTCAAGTCTTATACAAAACGTGCTCCGCACTCCATGCCTATACTTAGCTTCAAACTGCAACACAAATAAGTCCTAGTTTCATGCCTTCCTAGTAGTGCCATGCTTTGCTATACTTCTACGTGCATCTATGCACCTTATGTCTACATGCCTAATACTTATGTGCCTTCATAATTAGGTTGTATTTCATCAGCCTAACATTACCCCACACTAATTTAATTTCTGTCCCCGGAAATGGGTAATCCCAACTTATATCTCCATGAACAAGAATAAATAATGAAATAATAATTGTACAAAGAATGAAAGAAACCTTTGTGATCTACCCTTCCACATGGAGGATTAACTCAAGATATTCTTTGTTGATCTCTGTCTCCAAGTCATTCCAGTAACTTAGTGCTTTAGTAGTTTTATCTGAGATGTCTTTGAGTACTGCCTCCATTTCATCAAGTGTCATATTCTCACCTTCATTCTGTAGTATCCTGAGATCATTGGCCAGACATAAAACCATCCCTTCCATAAAATCCATTTTCTGCGCTACCTGTTTACCAATGTCCTTTATTTTCTCCTTGTATGGGTCCTGGGATGCTATAAGTGCATCGTGATTTTCTATTATCAACGTAATCCTCTCCACACATCCAAGTGTTTCATTCTTTACTACTTTTTGAACCTCATCTTATTCAGACATGGTTCTTATCTTGATAATCACATCTGGGGCTGCGCATATGTTTAATGCCAAATATGTCTTTTTTAAATCATCCTTCAAGGTCTGCAGTAAGGCCTCGCAGCTTGTATCTTTGTGCATTACAGTTTCCTTAGCCTTTTGTGCCTATTCCACAACATCCTTAGGTTTTGGCATTCTCATGGGCCCTTCATTTAGTAGCATGTGAACTATTATGTGTAAATAATGAAAAGTAAATGGAAACTCCTTTCCAACTTTGTCCTCCAAATCTGACCTCTTTCTCAAAATCTCATCACCAATTTTCTCTTCCATAATGAGTAATGAATGCCTTGTCACCTCATTTGTCTCTTTTTCTATCATTAGGCACTTGATCTCAGTATCCTTGTCGTTATTATCTTCTAACAATGCTCTAATGGTTTCCTCTTTATCAATGTTCTGACACGCAACTTCAGTAGATACTCTAGTCGCCGGGGTGTTTCTTACCTGTTCATATGACATGATAGTGCGCTTAATAGTTACATGGTGCAAATGGGGAACCTTCTTTAATCTGCATGAGACACATGACTCTTCACATATGTCGAAGTCAGGATCATCCATATAAGTCTGCATCATCCATGATAATTTTTTCCCTGTGCATATGGTCACCATCTCTGCATCCATAAGATCCTATCCATATAATTCCTTGGGTTCGAAAGTGTTTTGGAACCATGTGTGTATGATTTCACTTGGGTCATCAACATACCCAAAAAATGGAGTCTCATATGTCTCTTCCTCCTTCCCCTTTCCTAATCACTTATCTTTTGGAATCCAAGTGTCTGAATCTAATACTGGTCCTTCACCTATGTGTACAGTAGGGGGCACACCTAATGGCTCACCCTTATCTTCACCTATCTCTCATTCAATGTCCCCATTGTCTATATTCTACTCCTTAACTCCTCTTCATCTTTCTTCACTTCCTATTACTGAGGCTCTTCTGTATCCTCAGTCTGAACTATTCCTCCTCATCATCCCTTTGAGGAATGTACTTGTGCCTTTTATTCTTTTCATGTTCTACTTTAACATGTGAAGTTCTTGGTGACCTCCTAAGGGGTTGTGACTTCCCTGCTCTCTGATTCCTTCTTCTTCTTAGCACTCTTTTAAACTGAGGTTCCTCAGTAGTCTGTTCTATGTCTACCTCCATTTTTTGTGTCTCTAACACGTCATCTTCTTGCTGCAGTGGAGGGATCGCACTCTCTCTTTTCTCCAACAGTGGGTTGTTTTCTGCCCCTGTGCTCAAGGCCACAACTTTCTTCCTCAAGTTATTATTCTTCTCCTTATTCTTCTTCAAGGGGAAAATTGTCTTCTTCATCTTGCAATGTACTAACTATATGCTTCCCCTTGGGTGGTCTAGGTTTCTTCAATTTATTTTCCACATCTCTTCCATTTTTTAACTTGGGCTTGAGTTGGATATATATAAGGGTTGTCCCCGATTTCCTGATATCCAAAATCATTTCCTTCATATTAATATCATTTGAAATTAATCTCTCAATATATGTAGACTTATTTGGATAAACGTAAGTCTTCTTGAGGGTGTGGTAGTCGCAGTCTACCTTATCTACATTGAAAATAAACCAGCACACATCTGAAAACCTATGTATAGATGCCTAGAAGTAGCACATGGTCACATGCTCACATGAAAAGGTGAAGCAACAATAACTTGTTCAAGTGACCAAATAGGTAGATGTATGCTTGTATTGAGTGGATAACTGAATGAAAGATTATAAATTTTCCATGATGTAACTACTTTTGGCTCATTCCCATTTGAATGAGAATCAAGAAGAGGCTTCAAGGAGTTTTGGTAAAGTTCTTGTTTGCAAACAGTGGATGATAAGCTTTTAAGACTATGTAGTATGCTTTGAAAAAGCATTTAACTAATGCATGCTTTGATAATGAAGATGATGTAAGGTAAGAAGCCTAGTACTATGTGTTTACACTGGTTTTTATGAGATTTCATTGATTGAATGTGTAGTTAGAAGTTTGAACAAGATTGTATAAGTATGTAACAGCTAGTTGGGAGACATTAAAAATCAAATTTTTAAGCTTTGATGAAAGGGTATATCTGGTAAGTTGGAGTGTATAACAAGAGGGAAATACTGAGCACCTAAAGGTCCTTTTATTCCCAATAAGAGACCTTATAAACAAGAAAGAAATATATTTTCTTATGTAACTATTACAAGACTAAGAATTACTCTGTTATGAGACAAAGTTAAGAGTTTTATGTGGATTTTTGAAGTTTGAGGTTTACCATTCCTCACTGTCGTGACATTCATGAAGAAGAAGGATATACAGACCTACGAGGTGAGTTTTAGATTGTGAAAGAGAATTTTTCGCATCCAAGGTAAAAAAAAGGCTTCTCGGGCTTAGATGAAACACTCCTTGGGGTTGTAGATGAAACAAATATTGAAGGTCTTAAATGCAATATCTAAAAACTCACATTGGATAGTAATCCCCTACACATCCTATAAAAAAACTTGTAGAAGATTAAATCTGGTTAACGAAGAATTGAGAAAGGACTGACATTAATTTTAGGGATGGAAGCGTGGTGATCCATATTTTAGGAAGTAAGGAACCATTTGATCAAGTTGTGAGATTGAAATCTCTTGATAGTGTTTTCCTTGTCTTGACAAAGCATATTCTAGCCTGTAAGAAGTAATCAAAGATCTAAATTTCTAAGAGCAACTTGGAATTCAAGCATTGAACCTTCTAAGTGGGTCTTGGAACTCCAAAAATATCATCTAGGGTGAGTTTAGAAGTTGATGAAAAATGTTATAAGGGTTAAATTTTTTGAAAAATAAGAGTTTAGCATCACACTAGTTCTTAAGGAAACTGTGTGGTATAGTGTTACAAGGGGATAAAAGGGAAGTTAATGATTGAATGAGTTTTAGGGAGAGTGGAGTCTTAGGATTTATTAGATATCATCTAGGTGTGAAGGGAAGAGATTATCAAGCAGTTTTATGAGGTAAAAAACAACCAATTTCTCATAAACTGAGAGAGTTAGCCCTAAGGTGAAAAGTACAGTGAGAAAGGCCTAATTGGAAGGAAAAATAGTCACTTTTGACCAATTTGCTATAAAGGAAGGTGCACTAAAAATTTATACAAAAACCAAAGATCCTAATGGGTATCTTAAATGGGATTTAGTTTGTCAAGGGAAATCATGAGTTAAAAGTTGAGGATGAAAATCACCATGAATATGGCTAGAAAGATGTAAGTGAAAGGGAGAAGGAGAATTAATTGGTACTTATCCAAATAATTGAAAGATAACAATTTTCACCCTCCACAAGGGACAAAAAGGGTATCTACAACACTTTTTATTTTTTATTGGTTATTTGTAGAAGTCTCCCAGTTTCTTGATTTTTGTTCTAATCAAAAAACTGGGAGACTTCTAATTAGGAAGGCTAGAAAAACACTAAAACAAGCATAAATTTTGATTAGTGAGGAGTTAAGCCTTGAAATTTTACATGCATCTTAATGATCCAAAATGGAATTTATAAATTTTAATAGTAAGATTTGAAAGTGTATATTTTGTGAGTTTTCTGAAAAAACGGGATTTTCAGGGCTACAAGACTAGTTTGAGGTCTATAAGGTAAATAGGTGAAAATGAAGTTGTGCAACTAATTTTGTGGTTTGAACATGCTGTTATGGTGATTTTAAGAATGTCTACAAATATTTTGAGCTTTTATTTGAGGTTTTACGTAATTTAGTGCTTTTAAGCAAAGTTTTTCCTTCTAAGAGAAAAGTGACAAGTAATTGGTTGTGGTGATTGAATAGTTGAAATTGTAACTTCTAAAGAAAAAATTGTTGGTGATTGGAAGAGTGTATGCAAGAATCTGAATCATTCAATGGGGCATAACATTTTCATATGAATTGAGTTTTTCCCTAGTCAAAATGCATTAGAAACCTCTCAATGATCTCTTTACCGTGCAAATAGTTTCAAATAGATTGTATACCATATGTCCAATTTTTATTTAGGTATCCACATGGATCACTCTTTCACACTTAAATATTTTTTACCACCAAAATTCTATTTTACTTAGAAAATAAGTGAAGGTACAACTCTTTAATTTATGAGCTTACTCTCTCTTTTTTTCAATATTAGCATCTTCATGCAACTAATGAATTTATTCAAGAGAAAAATCATCAACATAAGGAACATGAACATTCTCACCTTGATCCATGATCACAGGAGGCTCATATAGTTCCAATTTTCAATGTAATCTACCAAAAAATATGGAAGTATTTTTTTTAAGCTCTTGGAGACTAATTGTCCCAAACTGGAACCTACAAACCTGGGTGAAAAAGAGAGTTCATGACTCCATCCCATCTCTACCAACTGACCTTATTTCACTCTTGGTGTATTTTCATTCTTATTGGTGTATTATATTAGCTTCTCCATTTTCTATTGTCTAGAATGAAGCTCTCCCATTGAGAGATGTTATTGTATGCTCCTTGTTATTCAATATTCTCAAAAAGAACAGAAAGTTGAATTGTATAATAAGTGGTGTTATAACAATTGCTACTTATACAATTTTCCCTTCTTGGGGTCTTACAATCAAATGCAACATAATTGGATTATAAATATAATTTTATTAACAAACATTTATTGAATTTGGGTCATACAAAATGTACAAAACAATAATTGTACATACATTGAAAGAGCATAGTTTAATGAAGTAAAAGAGATTTCAACATACATCCCTAAATAAAAATTCTCTTACTGAGTTCTACTAACCATGAAAACACTTCTTATGTTGATATCATTCTACTTTGTCTCCTTCTTAGAAGAACATTTCATCTTGGGTGTATGTTATAAGATTCCCATCTACATGTCTTTTTACTGATGTTATACCCAAAAAACTAACTTGGAGAACCTTTTCTTGGAGTTATCTCTCAATGGAGTTCCTATTCACCCATCTTTCCCAATTCTAAAAGAAATGGTAAGAAAAACATTCTAGCATTAACATGAATATAAGAATGTAAAATAAACATGATACAACCTCTTATCATGGGCTGCTCATAATGTACTTCTCAACTTGGATGGTCGCTTCATATTTCATTTTCAATGATTGATCTACCTCTTCACTTTCTCATGAAAATGGGGTTAGTTTCCTTCGTGCTTCTTAAAAAATAGAAACCCAAAAGGTGATCTAGAGGTATTACATAAGCATGTTAAACAAAATTCAACTTTGTAAAAGATATTATCTATGAAGCCAAATAGTTTCTTACTAATCCAATCTAATAGATGCTCCTCTTTGAGTTGTTTACTCTTGATGGGATATTATTTGGATAGGAGGGCTTCTTCACGTGTTTTCTCTTGAAATTTTGGTTCTCACACAAATTTCTTCTTTCCGTTATTTAAAAAAAGTTTTTGATGAAAATTCCAAAACTTTTCAACCCAATAGCCACTCATATTACAATGAGAGCAATAATACTTTTGCATGTTCTTGGAAATTAAGACATTATTTCCATTCTCCACATTTTCACTTGGAAAGTGGTCCTTATAACGTGCATCCTTCCTTTTGAAGGACATATGCTTCCTCTAGATGAACTTTCTCTTCCAACACATGGCTACACAATATTGGTTATTCATTCCACAAAAATAACATGGATATGTATACCCAAACGTTTTTGTTACATGGCCATTCTTCTCATAATCAAAATAAACATTGGATTATTTATACTTTCCATACCTTTTAGGACTACCATTTGTGCAAGTATGATGAGTGAAAATGTGTTGTTTCTTCCTTTGGGATGTTCATCTCTCTTTGGATATTATTTGTATTATTTCTTGATGTTTTTCCAATGATTATAAGGTATTTTACTTATTGATTCCAACTTGGATTCACTCTTACCATCATCATGATATGCCTACTCATTCTATAGAGAAACAATATCCTCATTACTTTTGACAACACAATACTTGTCATTATCTTACATGGCTTGTTTTTATAGATCTAGTGGCTTGGGCCCTTCTCCTTTAGAATATTTTCTTACTTCAATTGTATTGGAACATTATCCAACTTCTCCATTGCCACTAACAAATCCCAAAACTACATAATGATGTATTTCGTCAACCTATATGGGATTATTCATTCCTTCCCATTGATACCAAGGCCCTTTCCATAAAACCTCATCTTGGTTAGAAACTTTGAGCCAATACCTTGATTATGTTTATCAAATCAACCAAAATAATAATCTACATATTTATGCGAAGAAAGAGAACATGGTGAATTACTTATTGTGTATTCCTAAATCATGGTTTGTGCATCTATGGTAGAGGGTTATCTAATTTTGCATGGTATACTCTTCTTTCTCCTCCACTCCTTCACTATTCTGAAATTTTTTCAAGGCATATTCCTTGGATTGCAACTCAAGTTGAAATTCCATGATGATTCCCATATGGAATTTATCAATTGATCTTGCAAACATTTCTTCTCATCCTCCAAGAGAATCCACCATTTTTTTAATTCATATTTTTCCTCTTGAATTTTTTGGTTTATGCTTTCAAGCTCCTAAAAACTTTCTCTCTTCGTATATTTTCCCATGGTTGTATTTTTTAACCAAACAACATGCACTTCCAAGTTGTAATCTAAAAAAATGGAAGAATAACTGAAACAGTGTAAAAGGTGTTAAAAACACATTGGAAAATTGGCTCAGATACCAAACGGATCTAAAAATGGGTTTTCTAAACCAATTTTATCTTTTTCTCCATTTTCAATTATTTTAATAGTTTTCTCAATTTTTCATATTTTACGTTAAAAATTGGCTTAATTGATACCAAAAATTTTACTTCATGCAAACGCTCACTAATTCACCAATTTCGGATACTAAACTTGATTTTCTCAATTTCCTGTAAATACGTCAAAAAATGGATTGAATATTAAAACTTAGACTAATACTAATTTAAAACAACATGTGACTAAACTAAAATAGGGAACAATACTTGGAAAATTGATAATGGAGTTTTTCCAATTTGGACTACATCTCTAGGTCCGCCATAACACGAACCGATTGATTAAATGGTGCAAAAATATAACTTCTTACATAAAAATATCTCCCAAAAAGAGGCTATAAATATACGGATAGTATTTATCTCTAGCATCTCTCATGTTCATACTTTTCACCTCGAATCTATTTCCCAAATTTACCTTCCCTTCTCCCTTTAGAAAGGGGCTAAATACATTAAAAGAGATTACGAAAATTACACATTCTAATACAATTGTATACTATTTATAGTGTTTCAGCCTCTAATGGTTTGTTGGTTAGTCTCTATCCATTTTTTCATAGGAATAGGGATTTAAATCCCTTTGAAAAACCTTCGTTTTAGGCTTATAATACCCAATTTTAAATAATTAATAACAAGTTATTTGTTATGCTCACCAAATATGGCATGGCTAAGTTGGTATAAACCATACTTCTCACCTTTTGCATTGGGATAAGTTTTAGTGATTTTATCAAGGTTTTGGGTGATTTTTATATCGGTTTAATATCACACATGCATAGGGATAGGGATAAATTTAGGTTCAAAAGAAATCTTCCCCACCATATAACTCAATTATAAGACCATCTAATGTGCCTTGATTTGAGATGTGCTAAGTTAGATTTGACTTGGCTATAGCATATGGATTGGACATGAGACTTGGTTGGGTGCTTTATTAGCTTTTATTTCTTGGTGGTTTGTGGAGATGTCATGTGGTTGCTTTAGTTCCCACACCTTGGCTTAAGCACCCTTCTTTGTAATCCTTGAGACATTTAGTCCCACATGTACCATGTTGAATCCTACAAAGTTATTTATATGTAAATTCACTTCCAATACAATGTGAAGTAAAGGTAGCAAGGTCCCCCTCCTTAGAAAAATCATACCCCACCAGTTAAAGGTCCCTAAGTAGGAAAATAGCATGGGAAACACACTTGATCATCGAAGATAGAAGGCCAAAAAAGAAACAAAACCATTTTCATATTCTCATCAACGTGTCACTATTTAATTAATCCATGTGCCAAGCCATAATTTTTTCTTATGAAGTCAGTTTCAGATAGATTGTAAACCATATGACCTTTTTATGTGGGTATCCTCCTGGATCAAGCATCTATAAATTTAGTCAAATAATTGAATAATTAAACCTTTTTTTTACACAGTATAATTCTTCTTCTCTATTAATATTAGTCATGCACATGCGCGCACGCACACACCCACCCACACACACACACACACACACACACACATTTACATGTACATATTTGTATGCATGTACATAGGTGTGTGTGTGTGTGTGTGTGTGTGTGTGTGTGTGTGTGTGTGTGTGTGTGTGTGTGTGTGTGTGCGCGCGCCGTGTGTGATGATAAATTATATATATATATATATATATATATATATATATATATATATATATATATATATATATATATATATATATATATAATGGAGACTTACATCTAGGAAATTTAAATATGGTGATAAGTTAAAAAGTTTATTGAAATGATTTTTAAATATTGAAATAAAATTTACATAATACATTATATTTCCAATGAATGAAGAGTAGATAAAGACTAGAAAATAAATCTTAACAACTCACTAAGGAGAAACGTCATGCCAAAAGTCAAACAACAAAATTAGCCACCAATGTAAAAGTAAATGTTATACCAAAACACATTTCATGATATTGAGTTCAAGTAAATATAGTATAAAATAAAACATAACATATCATACAACTTAAAATTCAAGATTCCCTTCATCCTTGAGCATTTTAGCATTACTCACAAAATTATCAAGTCCTGTAAAAATTATGTCCAAGATATTAGGTCCCACATTATTTCCATCTGCATTATTAGGCCATAACCAACCCAGAGTATGTTTCAATTTGGTAGATTCCACAATATCCAAAAATCATATTCCACTATTAACCTTTGCATTATTTTTATTTAGATTCCCCATTCTCAATCCTTTTACTTGAGAAAGTAGCTGGTCCTTACAAACCTTATCATCTTTATCCATAAAATATTAAAGTCTTACCAAGATATCATTCAAGAACTTATTTTCAATAAATTGTTGCAATCACGTGTTAAGGATACCACCCATCCTATACCCAATAATTGTTATCTAACTAAATAATTTTGTGAGTAGATAGAATTATGGAATAATTCATTAACTTTATCACTATTGGATTCAAGAACATATTTAGTATTCTCATAATGTTACAATGACTCTTGCAGACTATTTAGCAAATATTCATTTTTCTACCATCCCTTCTTTTACACTCACATTATAATAAGAGACTCCCACTAACACTTAGTTTGGATTAGAATTATGTTCAAATAATATTTCATCCATCACAAACACAAACACAATATTATACATCACTCTTATACCAAATATAAATTTGTTCATAGAGTTAAATAATTAAAACCTTGTTTTACACACAAAATAATTCCTATTTTCCATTAATATTACTCATAGTGACTTGTTAAACTCCTATAATATGGAGCTAGGTATATTACCAATAACCATATTAATCTCTCTAATTTCTTAACAATCCTATTATCTCCCCTATATTCTTACACAATTAATTAGTTACTTAAGTTTTTATAACAAATCAATTATTATATTTCATATGAACATATATTAATTTCTATCTACATTTTATTATATTACTATTTTTCTCACATTGAAACACTGATTCCGAAGAACACCATCAGTGCATTAACCTCCCTTGAATAGTATCCTATGAGGTATCATTGGGAATAAGGTCCAGACTAATAAGTGGCAATAATCATGAGAAATATTTGATATGTAGTCAATGTTAGATTTATATCATATCCTATCCATTCCTATGCATCTCCCAACTATCCTTTTATGGTATCCTACGACATTTCCTTACTACCTACTTTAATCACCTACATATCCACTTACAACACTCTTATACCTCCATTATATTACTTTTTTATCAACTCTAAAGTCTTATTTCATTTATTGAACCTTCTATCTAAGACCCTGTTATCCAAATAACTCTTCTAGTTATCTGGACAACTTACATAAATATTTTGGCTCAGAGATATTCATTACAAGTGGCACGCACCTTAGTTGTCCCCTGACACACTCACTTGGTCACTGTTTCCTCACACGCCCTTACACACTTCCCCTTTTACCTTTTCCTCTTTGTTCCACTGTTACCTTGCACACATATTCTGTGCATTCACCTTCTTCCTAACACCTATTCATCCTATGCACGCAACTTTCACTTGCTTCAATGCACTAAGTCCCTGGCCCTCTCACGCGCTCCACGCATTACCTTGTAATATTTGTGCCTTGACCATATGTTCTCCTCTCATCATGTTACCTCGGTTCCCCCACGCACGTTGTGTGCACTTTCCTTCATCCTTCTTCCCATGCCTCATTCTTCCCCGTACATATCTTTGTGCCCTCCTCTGCACCATTGCATGCCACGTCATCCTCTGACATGCTTGAGTGTGCCACACGCAACCAGTCCAAGCGTGCCAACAGGGCGTTGAATCCTTGCAACAAATTAATGAGTGACACATCGCATAAACAACAATAAAATTTGCACAGTTGGTCATCATTTCATCCAATCCACGCATTCCACATGTCTTGTGTACAAAGACAACTCTGAAAAACTTATGAAAACCATATATTTTTCTATAGATCTCTAATTGGTGCACAACTAGTCTTAATCGATAGCTGTTAACGTGGGCTACAATGTTAGACATTCAAATTCAAATTCTTGGTGGATCTAGTAGGTGAGAAATGGGAAAACATCTTTATGTTCATTAGTGAGCATATCCGATTGCTCCAACCACCCTATTTGATCTAATCTTCCCTATTTCCTTCTCCAACACACCAAACAGACTTGGGGAAGTGCATTTGATAGATTTTTAGGTAGATTTGTAGGCATTGAATGCTTCTTATTGGTGGTTGCATTTCAAATTTGGATTTCCCTCCTTCTTCTTCTCTTCTTCTTCCATGAATTCATCTATAAATGTAAGAGCTGGGCTCATTGTTAATGTTGGCAATTTTGGACTCTTATGCACTTTGCTAAGGACTTCATATTTTTTGTATTTTGAGTTGCAGACCTCTAGATCTAGCTCATGCATGTGGATATAAGCCTCTTTCACCATTTCAACAGTTCTGTGCATTTCTAGAAGTAATAGAAGCATCATCTTGTGACTATTATTTGACCTAACATGTTTTTACTCCTTCTTCTTTCCTTTTCTTTTGCATTGAGTGCTTGTTGTGTCATTCTACGTCCCTTACAGTTACCTTTTAGGTGTGTTCCATGAAACTGATATGGTAAATGCATCTTAGTTGTGTTACAGGTGCTTATCCTTCTTCTCTTAATTTTCACTCAGAACAAATAATTTTCATACCTTTCTTTTTGGTGCTATCGCATTCCTTAGATTAGTTTCCCTTTCTGTTATCCTTCTTTCCCTGGTCCCTTGGCATTGTTAGCTTAGCTTTCCCTTTCAGCACTAGGAGTAGCTATAGCATTATAAATAGATAGAGGAACTAACCTTCTCCGGAGATCCATCTCAAGCACACAAGGTCCCACAACTTGGATACGGTTCCATTGTTGTCTCAAATGACTCGATCTTTCCAGATCCAAGATATGAGTGCAAGTTTGAATGACTAGAAAGACCCCATGACATGTTATTACCTAGATCTAACAACATCGAAAATGGTCGATGTCATTTGGATTTCATTCCTAATGGTCAATGACAAATACCATGGTGGATTTCGTCAACTATAGGGAAAAGTGATATCTAATCATGTTCCCTATTTATATGTGGTATTTGAATGCTTTCATCACATCATCAAATTTTTCACTACTTGTACTTTCCTGTAATATGAAAATTAGGGAATTCCTAAATTATATTAATTACTAATGTGTGAATATGAATTATAACTAGAAATATCGTAAATAACAGTAAATCAAAAATTCTATTAACATGTATTGAAATTATGTAACCTTATACAAGCTCTAAAAATATAGATAAATGATGTGTATGTTAGCGTTAGAATATATTGCACCAATTTATTGGGTGAGATAAAGTGACAATAATCTAAAAGTTTCTAAATAGGGTATGTAGAGTCTTATTGAGGTATATTGAAAATATCAAGAGATGAATCTAAAGGTATAATGAAGTTTTCTAATTGGTAAAAATTCACCCAAACAGGTTTTCCTTCTATGAAAATTTTTCACATATGTAAGGTTTTGTTGATTTATACCTTTGGCATTATGATATTTTGTGTCTTTAGTTTCATTTTTTTGTTCAAAATTTTATACTTGTGAATGTTTAGAAAAGTAGGGATATTTCTTATTCAAATCCTAGCTCTCATCATTTAATACCTAGTTAGTTTCCACCACAACACCTAATTATAAATACTTGCAATAGGCATCAAACCATTTTATCTCTGCCCAATCCAGTGAATGTGTGTAAGATACCCTTAATAGTAATGTGTTTGGAAACATATAACCTAATACGACCTCTAAAACTAGGAAATTATATTTGGTGGTGGATATAGCTTTATAAAATATCTTAGGGAAGCCACATAGGATGTATGCAGTCTTAATATCGGATTATGTTCTTAAGAGATTGATTTAGCAATTGGGTGCTTTGTTTTGATCTATAAGGTAGTCCCAAATATGTGAGATTAAAGGAACTTTCTTTGGGTGGGGTGAATTGTGATTTTAGAGGTGATTTTTGTTAAAATGTTTCCTACTCAATTGACAGTAGGTTGAGTAATCTAACTTGTAAATTTGAAAAAATTTACATTAAGAGAGTGGAAGATAAAAAATTTGAAATTAAGAAAAAACATTAGCCAATTCTAGACATCCTTGATGACTTCATCTTGCTAAGGCACAAAATGAATGAACTATCAATTGAAGATGGTGGCTAGATGTCTAAGGATGTGCTCTATATTCAGAAAGAAGGTTTTTAACTAGTCCAGGATTAGTAACAAGTGTGACCTAGTGGCCAAATAGTACTAGTTTAAGTGAGATGTGCATAGGAATTAGTCATTTAAGTGCACAATTATAAGTGGGTTGAGGTAAATTCCAAAGATAAATTCTAAAATCCATTGGTATAGATTTATGGTACTACACCTCTAAGATACTCTTAAAGGTTTTAAGTTGTTATATTTAGTCTTGCTTATCTTAGGAGATATATCTTTGGAGAATTGAGTCTAATACATTCAATACTATGAGAAGCAAGAGTGAGGTACATCATGTCTTTGGAGTCCCAAAATATGATCTACTTAGGACTTCTTTTTACATACCTTGTGGTCACCCACATCAAATTTCTTATAAGCGTCTACCAACCCTTAGTGAAGTTAATGTGTGAATGGTTTCTACATAAAATTATCTCTAACCTCATTTTTCTTTATGTTATTGATGATCTAATTGATTGGTTGATCTCTCTTTTACATATAGATTCAAATAAAGTAGCATATTATTAATCTATTTCATTATTTTATATTTTCCTTTTTCCTTACAGTCCACTTTTTGGGTATTACAACGTATCAATATTTATATAATCCATGTTTATAACCCTAACTTATATATGTTCATGTTGTTTATAATCTCCAAAATATATTTATAATTAGGATGTTATTAATACATGTTACCCCTTATCCTAGACTTATTCTTTCGAACCATATGCCTTTAATAGAGATTGTATTACCATCTTCTAGATCCATGTCTCTATAACCTTATAACCCTCTTGTTTTGGCTCTAGAATGGTCCCCTTATTATCTTAATCTATAATATCAAGAAAATAAATAGGATATTATACACACGCTTATTATCCTATATATACTTCACATCTCATGATAGTATATTTACATTACATTATAATATATCATGTGTCTACATACATAATCCCTCCCATTTGTAAATATGTGTCACTAAAGTTAGATGACCTAAATATAGAGACTCATATAGGAAATATTATATAATAACAATAAGATGAACTTGGAGATGTGTTTAATTATTTAAATAGACATCTCAAATATTCTATTTAATGTATTTAAGAATTGAAAAATACATCTTGATA
This sequence comes from Taxus chinensis, assembly GCA_019776745.2. Taxonomy (NCBI): domain Eukaryota; kingdom Viridiplantae; phylum Streptophyta; class Pinopsida; order Cupressales; family Taxaceae; genus Taxus; species Taxus chinensis. The sequence goes on from CM034151.1 coordinate 859,363,710, forward strand.
TAAAAACCTTTATTATTGATTTATCAAGTATTTCTTGGAGTTATTTTGCAGTGTAAAAGGATTTTACGTAAAAATTCATGAAATTCAAGATTTTATGCAAAGCTAATACACACCTAACATTCAAATCCCACCATTTCCAAATATTTGTAGCTAAAGTTAGAGAACCAATTGTGGAATATCATATAGGAAATATTATGAATACTATCACCAAAATACACTACATTTCTAAATAAATTCTAAATGCCCATGTAAAATAAAATGGTTTATTAAGACTATACTTCACAAGCACATCACTAATAGAAATATTGTTATATAATAACTAAAAATTGAAAATAAATTGCATTCAACATAGGATGGATAAATAACATCAAATATATACATCCCATTAAGAAAAGAATCACAAACATACCCATTTTTGTTTAGGCCAAGGTAAATGTTATTGGAATATGAGAGTTTAAGATATATCATATTTGAAGTGATTTTATCTAACTGCGTTCCTTTTATCCATTTTACAATATTCCAAAATTCCTCTTTATATTCCATAACTAACCTAAATAATAAGTTAACATTTTTTCTCAAAAATGTAAAATTTCTAAAATAGGTAAGGGAATTTATTTAGATGTTGCAATAGACTTGTATGGAAAATATACATCCAATAATTTAAAATAGTTTATATCTTTTTCAATTTATATTTTGATTTTACACCAAATTGAGGTTTTTTGAACATAAAATTACATAAAGTTAAAGTATTTTCTTACAAAATTAAAAATCAAATGACATTAAAATCATAGAAATAAAAATATAAATTTAATACTCTACAAACTATTAATAGCCATGAATATACTAAATAATAACTCGTATGATTTTTTCATTTTCTTTACTTTGATTTTTCTTGAACTTCTTTCAAATGATAAATACAAATATTCATTTGAAATTCTACCATATTAGTGTTAATATAACAAGAGACAAGATCAAATATTGTATGATCTAGTGATGGGTTTTTAGCTCTTACAATGTTGTGGAATTAATTATTTTCTCAATGTGGGCTTCGATTTCTTAAGCTATTTTAAATTATTTCTTTAACAAGTTCTCCACTTCCTTTTTCTTGGTAGCTTGGTGCTCATCCTTCTCATATTCATGAATATTGATACATAATCCCATATAATATTCTTTAATTCCTCATTTTAATGGAGATCCTTATAACGGAAGTTGAAAATTCTATTTCAAACCTATCAGTATTCCTATTGATCTTCATAATGGATTCCTCTACTTATTCATAGAGAAAAATAAAATTTGTATATTTATATGTAACAAATATTGCATCCATAAGAAACACGATTACCAAAAAATGATATTACAAAAACATTGCACACTTTTCACATATCAAATAAATTCCTAACCATCTGTTAAAAAAAAACATGATAAAAACATAAATTGTATTTATTGCAATACATTTAGATTAAAATTAGATAGATGAGGTCGTTAGGGGAAACTTAGTTTACTAAGTTAATTTGTGCATTTACCTTAGTTAATTATTATATTATGTAAGTTGTTATAGTTTGGTATTAATTATAAATTTTTTGTAATTGGGAATTGCATTCCCGTACCCATCTTATTTCATTATTATCATTTTTATATGGTTATACCATTTTGAAACCATATATTTGAAGTTTTCTATACTCGAGATTATATTATTGTTCCATAGTTGCAACTCCTTGTTTTGTTTGTACATGACTGTGCAATATCTATAGATATTGCAATCATTCATTCTGTAAATGATTTTCCTGAACATTAATAAAATTTTCAGCATTCCGCCCATCTTCTTCAATTTCATTTGGTACCAGAGCAGGTTGAAGCTCCTGGTTAGGTTCCAGAGAGCTTCCCAGGGGTAGACAGTTTCTTGGAGAAGAAATCTGCATCCCAGGAGAGTCTATGTTACTTCCTGTTCAGCTTCCCAGACATCCCTGCATCCCCACAATGAAACGGAAAATATTTTTGCACTCATGCCTCTTGCACCAGGAAAAATTTGCTGCAGGAAAAACATTTCAATAAAAAAAATTCCATTTTTCCCCATTAGCGCTTTTGTCACTAAAATTAGTGGCAATGTTAGCCATAGCTAACATTATTAGTGCACCAAGTTTAGAGGTCTTTGCATCCTGCATCCAAATCAAGCTCTCCACAGAACCCCCCACCGAGTTACAGCCGCGTTGTTTCAAATCTTGACTATCTTGGTTGCATTGGCTTCTAAGCAAGGTGAATCAAATTTGGAGGAACAGCTCCCCACCGAGCTGTGAACTCTGCCAAGCCTGCAAAGAAAAATGAGGAACTCACATACAATCGGTTAAAGCCTATAACGGCGAGCTCCATATCATTCATGTCTACTTGAACATTAACGTGCGAAGGAGAGTTGACTTTTGGATCTACAAGCAACCACCGTTGGTTGAGCCGAGTTGAAGAGCCGTGTATTGCATTCACCGAGTGAGAACACCCTGAGGCCGCGTCCCCTGTCGAGCCTGCATTGGTTAAAGATTAACGTTGGGACGAGCGTGCTGGACTGTTCATTAACTACCGAGCCAACCCTGCAGCAGATTAACTAACGAGTTGCATCAAGCACCTGCCCTGATCGGTGACCCTGCAACGCAAAATCAAAGACAATATCCTACATTTACATTTGCATTCAAACAGCGGCACATCAAAAATCAAAGCCAATCAAACCCATTCAAACGACTGAGCTCTTTTTGAAGACCGAGCCATCCAGAAACAATTCAACATCGAGCAACCTGCAAACAATACAAAAGAGGATCAATCCTCAAACAGTGGCAGCGAACAAAAGGCAAAGAAAAATCAACAAATTCCACCGGGCTATCAAACGATTTCGTTCCTGCATTTGAGGAAAGCCTAATTCGCAAGCATCAACCAAACCAGTGCCACGTAAGAATCATCCCTACCACCTGGTTTCCTTCCAATCAAAGGCCACGTCATTTTTAAAAGGTCACGTTTTTTAAGATTTCCTTATATAAAATTTGTTTCATTTTATTTGAAAAGCGTTGTAGCTGTTGTGTTGTCTAAGTCAAATGCCTTGGGTGGTTCGATCCTCACCCTAAGTTGGTTGTTTCATAAACGTTGGATTTATAGGCCTTTTAGTGGTGACCGCCAAACTTAGGGGCAGAAAACACTGCTAAACCCCCCTAGTTACAACTAAAACCCCATCTTTTTTAGCGGAGGAAAACCTACTGAGGGTAAAAAAATAAAAATAAATCTCTCACTATGCATATTTTTGCATTCTGAGCAACATTTTCCGAAGGAGGGGACATTAAAAACTATTTTTTTAACCTTTTTATGATTTTTTTAAACTGAGAGTCGTATTGAGCTACAGAGGCCACCAGGGCCCCGAAAAACAAAAAATAATTTGCATGTCATTCAATTTCTTCATAATTTTGGATGTAATTGCATATTTTAGTGCATTGTACTAATTTTCAAGTTGCCATATTCAACCATAAACCATTGTAATTGCTTTCAAACTGGAAGATGTTTTTACTAAAAAATAATTAAAAAATTGGTTCTGTATCACTCACAAGATCTTCGGATCTCATTTGCAACGTTCGGTATAAATAGTATCTTTGGGAAGCACTTATAGGTAAAGTCATCGCGACTACTACTACACTTAACGCCTAAAATAGTTGCAACAACGTCGTCTAGAAATCGACGGGGAGTAATAACGACACAATGCACACACTTTGAGCCCTCCTATCCGTCTGCGAACGATTGTTCGACTTAAATCCAGATTGAGAAATTATCTAAGTATATAACGAAGTTACGCTCATGTATGAGGATATTTCTTTAAGCCAGTGTCAATAATCACACAGACCCCTTCCAGTACTGTCTTGGTACCACATATCAGATTCTTTCATGTACGTTAATGCATCTTTCACGTACGGCCGAGTATATAGAAAGGGCGAGCTTCTTTTACGTATCGACGGGTATATTGGAATGATGTGTATATAGAAAGGTTCGGTATATCATACTGACGGTATATAGATTGGGAGACCATATGCCTGGAGTGATAAAATCCTCACCCTTTGTCAGTTGATTCTGTAATATGGGCACCAACGCCCCTAAGTTCTTTCTTCCAGATTCACAAATTATCAGAGGAAATAACTATGCAGCATGGAAGACAGAAACCAAGACACAGCTTGAGTTTGAAGCGATTTGGAATGTTGTGGATGGTTCTGTAACTAGATCAGTAACTGATACAACCCAACAGCTTCAGTTTGATCGATCCAATCAAAAGGCCAAGTTGATAATCTTGTTCTCATTGTCCGACAATGTGCAACCCCACATTTGTGATACCAAATCAGCTAAGGAAACATGGGATAAGTTGAGCACATTGTACGGGGCCAAGAACAAGAATGTAATATTGAATTTGTAGAGTCAATTCCACACATTGAAGTTAAAAAAAATGAGAATATAAAATATTTCTTAAGAAGAGTTGCAGAGTTAAGGGTGTCACTTCTAGGCCATAGGAGAGGAGGTCACTGATATAGCTCTCATTGTCGTTCTTCTGAGAGCACTCCCTCCTTCATACCACATTTTTGTGACAACACCAAACTTGTCGAATCAGACAGTTAGCTTTGACAAGTTGGTAAATTTACTTCAACAAGAAGAAGCAATGTACAACAAAGATGATGAAGAGGAGCAGGTATTTTCTTCTCATCATAAATGGAAAGGAAAAGTAAAAGGAAAACCTAATTCCTGTCAAAAGTCCCAAAATCAGCACCAGCAAGAGGACAAACAACAAAAGAAGAAATGTCCAATCTGCAAAAGAAGACATGAGTTAAATATTGTTGGTTCAATACCTCTAAGAAAGGTTCATCAAGAAACTCTAGACCTCAAAATCAAAAATCTTATAAGGGACATTCTAACTACGATCAAGGGTAGAATAAGGGGAACTGGTGAAGAAAACCCCATGAGCAAGGAAATATAGCTGAGCAAGAAGAACATTCGGATAATGCAGACTTCTTGTACATTGCTCATTCAAGTGAACCTTCCACATCTTCTAGTGAAATTTGGTATGTTGATTCGGGAGCCACTCAACACATGAACTAGACACAAAGACTGGTTTATCGAAATGAGGTACACACCTTCAAAAAATCATGTTTCGTTGGGTGATGATTCTTTGTACATAGCTCAGGGGATTGGGAACATTTATCTACCCCTTGGTTCACTCAATTATAGATTATCATATGTATTATATGTCCCTAGGTTGACAAATAATCTGATATCATTCATTCAACTCCTAGATTACAACTTGAAAATTCTTTTCATTCTAGCAAGAAAAAATGTTTAATTCGAGAAAAATCCCGAGGCTCAAAAATAGTTGCAAAAGACTCTAATGTGGGATGTATGTTAGGGGAAACTTAGTTTCCTAAGTTAATTTTTGCATTTACCTTAGTTAATTATTACATTATGGTAAGTTGTTATAGTTTGGTATTAACCATAAATTGTTTGTAATTGGGAATTGTATTCCCGTACCAATTTTATTTCATTATTATAATTATTATATGGTTATATATTTTTGAAACCATAAACTTGGAGTTTTCTGTACACGGTATTATATTATTATTACATAGTTGTAACTCCTTGTTTTGTCTGTACATGACTGTACAGTATCTATAAATATTACAATCATTCATTATGTAAATGATTTTCCTGAACATTAATAAAATTGTCAGGCTTCCGCCCATGTTCTAAAATTCTAGAGGTAACCCCATATTAACAAGATAAAATGAATCAATCAAAAATTTGATAAATTTAGTTCAGACTTGTAAATGCAAAAAATTATAAATTTAAACACAGATATTCAAGACATAATGATAATTCTATATATGTATTCAATTCATCTAGGATATCAAATATATATAGAGTTCCAAATTTGTAGATAGAGAGTCAATAATCCATGATTCTCTTCTAAAATCGAGTGGTTGTTAATATTGTACAATCTAATAATATATTAAAAACTATATTAACTTAATGTATTATGTTAGAATATAATAACATGTTATATTCTACCATATTAACAATAATATTATATAAGTAATATTTTACCACATCGTAAAATATTAAATACTATGGAAATACTAATTTTCTAACAAATTATATCTCCCTTTAACATATACTATACTAAATTACATAAATACAACATGTTTTTGATAGTATTATAAAAATATAAACTTTGATGAAAAATGTGTCTATGTAAACTTTGCATATAATATATAGAACTAAATTACATGTATTAATATTCATATAAATTAGAGTTAAATAACCAAAAATTAATAATAAAGTATATATTATATCAAAAAATGATCTATTTCTCTAGCCTCTTACATAATTGGATATCTTAGTATACATGGAGTGTGTATAGATGTGTTAGGGTTTAAATTAAACATGTTACTAAAAAAAATATGATTTGTTATTGTAGAAAGAGGTCGTCCAATGGTTTATATGAAGCAACAACGTGGCAAATAAAGTTCAAGCTTTCTAATGTGATAAAAGATGGAATTTATAAGTTGCGTATAGCTCTTGCATCATCTACTCTTTCAGTCCTTCAGGTATGAATGCAAAAAAAATCTAGTATTTTTTATCTTTATTTATTTTTGGAACAACTCTTAATAATGTCTAATAACCTTTTAATTGTTTTGCTTTTTCAAAGGTTCGGTTTAATGATTCAAAAATTGTTCCTCCACACTTTGAGACACCAAGAATTGGAAAAGACAATTCAATAGCTCGACATGGAATTCATGGACTATATTGGTTATTTAATATAGATGTATCTAATTCATGGCTTATGGAAGGAGAAAATACTATATTTCTCACACAATCAAAGAATACGGGTCCTTTTACTGGAATTTTATATGACTATATACGTTTTGAAGATCCTAAACCTATGGATGGTTCAAAGTGCTATGGAAATCTATAAGAAAAAATCAACTTTGTATTTTAAATATTTATCAACAATTCATAAATAAAAATTCAATGAATTTTATTTGATAAAAGATATCAAATGTTATTGTAATTAATTGATATTTTTATTTTATTATTTCATGCACATAAGAAAAATATTACCAATCATCAATCAAAACATTTCATTCAAGTAATGATGAGATGTTGATAACTTGTAATGTTCCTAGGATATGTAATATTTATGGTAGATTAAAATTTTATAACATTTTTTTAATTGAATTATTGGAGTTTTAAGATTAGTTTACATTAAAATTGGTATATCTTAAAAACTTGAAAAAAAATAGTAAATATAAATTATTTTGATTTTGATTGGTAAAGATTAATGAAAAGATATTTTATTAAAATTATTGACACGTAATCAATTATAAAATAAGACAAAAACTAAATAAATAAATTTATAAACATATTAAATAATAATTGATGCATATTTCATCGATATTATATAATTGAAACATAAAATTGTAGATTGAATTTTATTGAATATAATATAAGTGTTAAATCAAGTGAAGTTTGAGATTTCTCTCATTAAATATAAAGAGATCTATAATTCATATTAAAACTTTATTATTCTTGTATATGTTTAAAAAATATATTTTGATAGGATTGGTTTTTTCCCTATTATTTGATTATAGATTTTTTTTGTATTTTTGTATCGTACAAATTTATAATGTGTAATTGCGACTTGGAATTTTAGATGTGGAAATTGGTTTTACACTAATAATATATTAGCAATAAGCACGTCTATTATGGCCTTGGGTCCAAGTCTTGGTTCTTGGACATTTTAATTGTCATTAAAGTTTTAAGATTATTAACAAAAAATTTGAAAGTAAAATGTATCTAGATATTTTTTTACAACATATTTTAGAATAAGACCATGTTGAAAGATGGATTGGAACTATTGAATAATTTTAATAATTGTTCTCCCCTCATTGAATATCTATAATAAGAGATTTGTAAATTCTTCTTATGGAGGATATTTTATGGAAGCATAAATCTGGGGAATTATGGATAAAAAAATGAGATATGAATACATAATTATTTTATAAATATACAATAGTAAGAAGGTAATCTAATATATTTTGTTAGATAAAATATATGACTGACACAATTTCGAAAGAACCAAAATAAAAAAATTAAGTTTTTATTACTTTCTTCAAGAAACTTTTGTCTAAAGAGGAAGAAAAGAATGAGCAGGTTGCACAAAGTTTTTCCACCCATAAATAATATAATAACAAGACATCATGAACAACTAATGCATCCATTTTTCAGAAGAATAAATCAAGGTTGTTATCCATGTGATGAATCCAAATAAGGCACCTAGCATAGATGGATTGTATAGAGCTCTTATAATAGGTTTTTGGAAAATATTTGATGGGTTTGTTGAAATAATATTTGATATATTTGAAGGTTCTAAAATATTTAGCTAGTAATTTATTTATCTCATTCCCAAAAAGGATAATCTAGAAATATTTTTTGAATTTGTACCAATTTCACTTTGTAAGATGGTGTGTAAAATTGTGTTAAAAGAAATTGTAGAATTGTTGAAAGTGTTGCTTCCCCTCATAATTTCTCTAGAATAAGAAGTATTTTTTAATGGTAGATATATAGAGGATGTATTTATAATAAAACATAAAATTTATATAATCTCAAGGTAGAAGGTAAGTAGAATATGCTACTAAAGGTGTATGATAGATTTAATTGAATTTTGTTGAAGAAGGTTTTTTTATCTTTTGGGTTTAGTTAAGAATGGGTTTCATGGGTATTGTAATGCATCACAAATGTTTTTTTTTGTAGTAGTTAATGGGAATCTAGTAGGATTTTTTCAATTTAAGAGGGATTCGGAAAGGATATTCCATTTCCCCTACCTTTTTCATTATTATATAATAATTTCTGAACATATTTTTGGGCCTATTAAGGAAGAATAGTGATATCCAAAGGCTTAGATATTATGATGTGGTTAACCCTAATACTTATTTGAAATTATTAGATGATACTCTTCTTTTTAGAATTGTAGAAATGAAGGAATTTTTTGTTCTTGAGAGAGTCCTTGGAAAGTTTGAAAAGGTTTCTAACCAAATAATCAAGTTATATAATTATTAGGTGTTATCTGTGAATATTCCCAGAGAGGAGGGGCAAATGATTGTGGGGACATTGGGGTATTATAAAATTTCTAAATAATTATTTAAAGGTGCCATTTTTTATAGAGCATGTGAAGGAAAAAACTATAAAAAAAAATCTGATTGAAAGTTTGCACCCCATATTGGAATGATGGATGGAAAAGTGGCTATGTATAGCAGGATAATTATTTTGATAAAAAAAAATCATTCTAATATATCTATTTTCGTCCTTATAGGTGTATGCCATAGTGATAGAGAAGATGAAAATAATTATCTAACATTTCATGGGGATAAAAGAGGAGACTATAAAAATATATCTCACAAAGTGGGAAAAGGTGTTTTATACCATCATCAGGTGGAGTAGAAGGGATAAAAAATTAAATTCATAATTTATCTTTAGGATAAAATCTAGCTTAGAACTTGTATGAGGAAGAATCAAGTTAGTGTAATAGCATGGTGCGAGGTAAATATTTGGATAATGAGATTCATAAGAGAATTTTCACTTTCCAAAATCCATGCTCAGTATCTCATATTTATAATTTTATTGTTACAATAATAAGAGTGATTTGTGTGAACTTAACTTGGGAGGTAAGAAATGGTGGAACTTGCATATTTTTGTGTAGATTTCTAGTATGGGAGATAATGACATATAAAAAGGAAGAACTTATGGGAGATCCAACATATTCTAGTGGAAAATTGAGGGACAAAGTCTACAATTATAGGGAAGACTTGGATATCTTTGGTGCATTCAAATATAATGGAAAAGTTTTGAATATTTTGAGTCCCTTGCTAAACAAAATGCAAATATTTCTCAAATTTTGGAAACAAGGAAATATTTTTTTGATGAAAATTGAGGATATCCTTATGTGTACAGGATAAAATTCTAGTACATATAGTATATATCTAGTTACAAACTATTGGAAACATGTCAGGATGTGGAAGAAGATTATTCCAATTATTTGATTTGGAATGAAATCACTACTCCAAGAGCTAATCATTTTACACAACTATTATTTTTGGAAATAATTATCAATGAGGATAGGCTAAAAAAAGGATTCTTTTGGGACCTTAGTATACATATTGTGTAAATAGGGTACTGTATTAGTTTAGCATTACATCCTTCATTATTCATATGAAATGAATATTTGGTCTTACTTCTATTCTAGATTGGATCATCCATGGATATTCCCTATGTATATTAAAGATATATTCTTTTCTAGCAATTTCAATTTAAAACTCATATCTATCCTTTGGATTTATGCTCAAGAAAATGTAGTATGGAATATTTGGAAGGAACACAGTTAAAAAATGAAGATAAGATAACCGAATGGGAAAGGTTTTGGTTTATGATAAAGAAATAAATTTTTGAAATATATCTTTGATAAACTATTAATAAGAACCTGTTAGGACCAAGAGAACTGAAAATATAATAAAATGGTCAAAAATTATAGTCCTAATCAAAATCCATGATGAGAAATACATATGATGTTATACAAAATCCACCAAGAGTTGGGTTTATAAAAATAAATTTTTATGGTGCCTCACGAGGTAATTCTAACATGGAAAGGGTAGGATGTTTTTTTAATTTTCTACAAGGTAAATTGCTATGGGGAGGTCTATTCTTCATCCCTATGGAAAAAAGTAAGGAAGAATAGGCAATCACCTTGCTTAAGTGATTAAATATTTCCAAGGAAAAAGGGTTTAAAGATCTTGTTTTGGAAATTTAATATATGATCATGATATTCATGCTATGAAAAATCATGAAATCCTAATTGAAATCTTAATCACAGTATACATGGAGCTAAGGAATTGGTAGGAAAATTCTATTCACTTGTATTTTAATATCATTTTTTTCAATCTAATTAAGTGGGTGGATTTGATATCCTTGGTATGGATAGACCAACACCCCTTATCATTGATTCTCGATGGAAATCTAAATGATTGGAATGGTCTCAAAAAATTCCTAAACTTTGATGTTGGGGGAGTGAGTTATAGGTATCAAATGAGATAAAAGTGAAAGGGACATAGAACCATTCTACACTTCACTTTGTTTGACATTATGAGGCTATAATTGCTATAGTTTCTCTTTTCTTTGGGTCTAAAAAATAAATTAAGGGAGGAAAACCCCCGTTATTTAAAAACAAAGGATAGATGATGGTAAAATAGGAGATAAATTCAAATAAATATCAAAAGATTGTAGTGATGCATTAATATTTCTGATTTTATTTCAAATATGTCAATTTCTTCCATTAATCCAAATATCAAAATACATCCTCTCAAGAGAATATAATTTTTTTTCTCACATGCATGTTTGACCAATAATCCAAATATTAAAAATAGGTTTAATCGAGTACTCAATAAAGAATAATGGGGCTAGGGCTATATACATCGATAGTATAATCAGGTGGCTAGAATATACTCTATAGACCATAGTTCCTCCTCATCCACCCCCTCCATATAGACATCTCTAGATAGGGCCGAATTCAATATAATATATTGACGGGGACAAGAGAGTGACTCAGTCATCTTACTGTACAACCACAAAAAATGACTTACTATCTCCATCTCGCTCCCATCCCCCAGATTGGGTCTTTATTCTATATGAGGTTAGGGTCGGCATCTCTTATCCCTACTATATTGATTCCCTCAAGCATTCAGAATCCATATTCCATAAATCGAATGGACTTGAATGACTGTTATTTTAGGGATATATAGGGTATCAAACGCTGTGGCGAAAAATTTCAATGTGGTATATATTGTTTTTGGATAATTACTTTTTTATTATTATTCATTGTTTTTCATGCACCATTTGGACCATTCATGACTTAATCTATGATAAATTTTGCATATAGAAAAATTTCTTTGTGATTTTTTGAAACTGCATATTTTTCTCAAAGGATTGGAGTGATGCATTAATATTTCATATTTTATTTCAAATATGTAAATTTGTCCATTAATCCAAAGATCAAAATACATTTTTTCTCACATGCATGTTTGAACAATAATCCAAATATTAAAAATAGGTCCTATTTAGAGAAGATAATTTTTCTCGCATATATATTTAACCATTAATCTAAAGATCAAAAATGTGTATTCTTCAAAGATTTTTTTTCCTCATGCATAAGTGTTGACCATTCATCCATCATAGAAAATTCATCCTTTTAAGAGTAGAAATATTTGTATCATAGTGGTATAGTGATATAGGATTTTTCTAATCATTAGTTCATACCCCTTCATGTTATGACACACATTGGCATCTCAAATTATAAATATCCAAATTGAAGACTTTTGAACTTATATTGGTGCTTCTTGACAACTTAAATAGATCATACTTAGATTCTAATATACATTTTTTAAGCTTAAGTTTTCCCAACCTATATGATTTAGTTCATACAGTTTCATAGAGATCATCCTATTCACATTATTTCCTTCTTCACTTGGTAGATATAATTCCTTAGTACGAACTTATTCTAGTATGGAATGGAATCCATAATAACTTTAAAACTATTTTATTTTCATTAAAATATATATTTTTTTCAACATCATTTTCAATTATTTCATTATAATGATATTCATTTTTACTTATTTTGTATGGATACCTAACATGGCCTTGTTTTTAGGACCCATATCTAAGATTTTTCCTCACTTGTTTACTTTCCTAATGTTTCTATTAAGGGGTGTATTGATATTGTAATTGAGCATACTAGTTTAGTTCTTGATAGGTTGGTAAAAATAACCTAATATTGGGTTGATGTAGCTTCTTTTTATCTTCCTCTATTACTTAATAAATCTTAAATGGGATGTTAGTATATATTAGGATATGTACATTTTTTATATTTAATATGCACTTATATTATGAATTTTAGGGGAAAAACACATGTGTACACATCAGTATCCATATTTATTTATAAATCACTTATAAAGAAGAATATCTTCACTAGTTATACTCAAAATAGGGTTTGAATGTGTTGAGATTTTATCCACATATATATATCACTTCTTATATAATAAACCTCCTTACTTATATATATAAGAATTTAGAGGGTAGGAATGAAGGTAGATCTATAACTTCATTTGATTATATTATTCCTATGAGGATGACCATTGGCTTTCCTTCACATTAATTAATTAATTAATTCTACCTTATTCACATTTGTTTATGCAGAGGTCAATTTTAATTCAATACTCTCAACAAGATAAGGACAACTTCATTCAACTATTATCCTATTTTGGAGATTGTGTTCTTAATATTAGAATGGTTCAATCATGCAAAATTGACCATTAAATCAAAATATTTCTCTACTAACCTCATACCCTATCTTATAGCCCTCATGCAATGTCAAATGATCCATCATATTGATTCACAACAAAATAAATAGTCAATCTTACCTTCTTCTCCAATGTTTTCCTTCACTAGCAACTTGTGAACTGGGTCAAAACCAAGCAATTTTAGACTTTTTTCTTAAATTAGCACTCCCAAACCTATAACCTTATTTCAATAACTCAAACCAAGATTATTAAAATTATAAATCTCCTTAAAAATAAATAAAATCATTAATCTTCTGAAATTCTCTCAAATTGTCTCGATTAGACTCTTAAGAGAAATGTGCATGGATGATTCATAGTTAGAGAAATCTAGGTCTACCCACAACAAGGTATAAAATTCTCCAAGTACCATTTTCCCACAATATGGTGTATGAAAAATTTCATGGGCTAAATCCTTCTAGTTCTCTTCCAATCACTTTTATCTCTTTTTCAAGCTAACTAGCTCAGAGGGTTTTTCATGCATATCTTTCATTACATGAGGTTTCAAGAAAATATAAAGGAATCTTAAGATAGAAATTTAAACATTTCATCTCTGTAAAAAATTATAACATGCCTTCCTTAGGGAAAAATCCTTCAAACTCCACCATCACAACTTCTATAAGGTCTCCATTAGCCATCTACAGTCCTATAGTCAAACTGTCATCATTTCCTCTTCATTTTTTCTTTGTTTTCCAATTATTATTCTTAAATATGACTTGGGGATCTATGGATATAATTTATTCAAATTCTCAAACTCTAAGATCGAGTGTAAGGTTCTCAAATTTCATTTTCTTGTCAAACCCTAGGTAGGGTTTCCTAGGAACCTGGTTATAGAAATTTTTCTATAAAATCCTTCAAACTCGATTTTAAGACACAATAATTTTACCAGAGGTTTATTTCAGTTTACTCTATATGATTTCCTTAGCAGTAGGGTAAAATATCCCATTAAACTTTAAAATTCACTTGATTATCCCTTAACAAGCTGTAGGTGATAGAGTACATACATGCAAAGACTCCACTAAACCAAGACTAATATTGCAAGTGCAGATTTTTTTAATAACTCTTACAAAAAGATTTAAAAACTCTTGAACATGATCCTCCACTCACTTCTCAAATAATTATAACATACATTTATTTCCAAAGAGAGACAAGAACTAATAACAATTAAAATCATGTTTACATGATCCTTCAAGAGTAACAAACTCACTCAAAAACAGTGTCCAATCCTTAAAGCTTGAAATAACTCATCAACATCACCTTTCACAATGAGATTACTAAGTTAAAAGCTTCATCATCAAGAAAACAACATGAATACATCAGGGATTCTCTACAAAATGTAGTCATGTTGGACCATGATTTTCATTACACCAAAACCCATAGGTGTTATTCTCTGCTACAATTGCCAAAGGTAGGATCTACAAGAGGCAGTTAGTCCATGTCAAGAAACTCACGGAGATCATTGGACACACATGCCAACAATCTCCCCCTCAATGTTACCTGAGTAATTTTCGAACTCGAGACCTATGTTGGGCACCTAAAATATTGGCTAAGTACAAGAAGATGCGTGGCCACCTAAGGCCTATTTGAAGAATGGAGTGCAAGGAGAAAGCACGCATGACAGGGTTTTAGGAGGGTTTTAGTAGAACCAGGGGCACGTGTACAAGGCAAAGAAAATATCATGGGACTTAGCCATACTTGGCATATCGGTCAGAACACGAGGAAAGAATGACCCGACTACGCATGTGGAGTGGATAAGTTGACAGCCTGACAACTTGGTGCCCATAGAAGGAATATACCTTGCGATAGAATATTCCAAAAAGTTCATCATGGAAAATGATGGAGAGCTTGCATCTGAAGAAGCATTCTCCCATGGAGGACCACTTGGACACTTGGCACCCAATCTACACCTTCAGAAAGGCATGGCAGTGCTTGTTGAGGCTATAAATACAAGCATCCAACAAAGAAAAAGATATAGAAGGAGAAAGAAGTGAAGCCATGCAAGAATATTGTGAGAGCTCCATAAGTTGGGTTTAGAGTATCTATAGGAGTATGTTGTATTAAGGGGATGGTTCTGAATATTTTTCTTTGTACTATGAATGGCCTAAGTCCAGTTCCGATGCATGACATTGGTCTACATTATCATATGAATCTATGATTGCTTGATTTAATGTAATGTGGTTATCAACATGCTTAATCTGAATATATGTGTGGTTCTAGTTATAATTATATCTATATGGATCGTTTATATATTTATATATATATATTTCATATGAGTGGGTGTAAACCCCTGTGCATTTCTTTTCTGTTATGATTTAGATCTATGTTCTATAATTCTTTTCTTATATAAATGAACACATTGGTCTAGAAGTTGTTCTAAGCTCTAAGATGAATGTATGGTTCCTTTCCAATCTGTTCACTTAAGTTTCTATCATAAATAATGCATTCTCACACAACTCACATAAAGAGGGACTCGACACCCGTGCATGCCTTGAGTGAGTTCCCAGCACTTGTTGGGTGATAGGTCAGCGTGCATGGGATTTCCTTGTTCTTTGAGAGGGCATAAAAATGATTACATCTTGGTTCCGTTTCCAGGACCTCTTTTTGAATTTGTAGCGAGAAATGGCATGCATTTTTGTCTTTATGATGTGTAATGATAGAGTGGATGACTTTAGAAAGTGTTGAAATGTGGTTTAAGGGCACAGAGGACAATTTTTCTCAAAGATTCAGCACTGGACCTAAGTTGAGTATGTGTGGATGGGTAGAAGATAACCTATACCATGAGTTGTATAAGACATTCTTTTGTTGCTTCCCAGTAGAGCTATATGAATGGATCTCATCATACGCATCCAGATCAAGCTGGTTCTATAGATCGCGCATGTGGACCTAAGATGACTATTAAAGGTTGCAGGATGCAGATCTGATGTGGACACGTGTTATTGATCACTTGTAGAAGAGGGTGTTGACTAGTTATACTTTGGAATATGCCATTTTGAGGTATTCTTTACCAGAGATTGCTGAGTTTGAGTTTCTGAGGGAGCCTAGAGGATAATTTTTGTGTGTTATTCCTCTTTCTATGAAGATCCTGGTCATTACTTTGAGTTTAGAAGCATTCCCCATGGTCAACTAAGCTCTCTAAACATTGGGAGAGGAATCTAGGGTGGAGGAAGATGGCAGATGTTACGGCTGAAAAGGAAAGGGAGGAGAGATGACTCAATTATAATGAAGCTCATGAAAGGGAGATGAATAGACAACATGAGTTAGAAAGTGTGATGGATCTATGGAGGCAGACGTTGTGGGAGGGTTTTGAAGTTCACGTGGAGAGCGTGGATCCCAAGAATTTTGTGCTACCCCATCTTGGAAAGTATGTAAGAGAAGCCCCTTCAGCTTCTAATGAGATTTCTTCACATGGAGAAAGAAGAGCCACCGATGTGCATCTAAACCCACCTGGCAACCAATCCCTGGTGCTTGGTTTTCCAAATCAAGGGAATAGTATTGTTAACCTAGTTGGTATCGGTGGGAGTAACCGATCGGTGCCCAAGAGATCTAATTTTTCATTTGGGACATCTATGGCTGCACATACCATTTCATTGTTTGGAGGAATTTTCAAGTAAATTGTGGATACACAATCCTTTGGTATCATGTCTGGGAGTGGCACGGGGCACACTACTGGTAGTAGGACATTATCACAAACCATCGTTGTGTAGTTTAGTAGGACGTTGGGAACCCTTGGGACCACTTTAGGACTTGGTGGATTTGGTCGATCTAGTAGGTTAGAAGGAACATGACCTAGTGGACCTGGTGGATCTTGTGGGTTAGGAGGAACATGACCTAGTAGACTCAATGGATCTAGTGGAGGGAACAGTGGAGGAAACATCAGAAGGAACCAAGGCTCTGGATCGGGAGGAAAAGGACCCCAGCCACCCCCACAAGTGTTTTTCTAGATGTCTTTGCACTTACCAAACTATAAGGATATTGAAGATGTTTTCAGAGGAATGATGAAGATCTAGAGGGAATCCATGAGCATAAACACGTTGCACTCAACTGTGGAATGGTGTAGCTTCAAAATCCAAGCAAGAAATCACCCATGAGAGCAATGCATGCATGAAGGGAAAAATGGCTCAAATCCCATAATCTATTCCATTCCATTCCATTGCTCAAGATGAAAGGGTGTACATATAGTAGTAGGGTGTGTAACTCCCCCACAAATGTATCCGTCAAGAGGTGGGAGTTACATTCCCAGAATAACCAGTGAAATGTAACTCCTATGACACTCTATGACACGTGTAAGGCCATAATGACACCCTAGGAAACTTAAGCATGGTGAATCACCTATGTGGAGGAATCCCATGTACTTAAAATATATACATTGTAAATATCCAACACCAACACCCCCTCTGAAGCATAGCTTAGGTGGACACATAGATGAAAACAAGGAGAAGTGGGTCCTAAAAACAAGCCTGATGAGGTAACCATATAGAAGAAACTCTTGAAAAGTGGAGTAAAAGGAGACAACCCAGTGGAAAAAATCCCCCCTAAAAGAGAGAAAAGTCCACTCTCTAATCTAAGAAAGATGCTAAGGATGGGTCCCGGTCATAGACGAGCATGTAAAGGTACCCATGAACAAAGAGGTAATCTCTCAAAAAGAAGAAGAAGAGAGAAGAAGAGGGAGATGAGAGGAATGCAGAAGATGCCATGGACGGATCTGAACTCTACAACTCTAGGAGGTCTCCCAAAAGAATTTTGATCACGAGATCCTTTTCCTTTGGACTAAAGAAGAGCTACCACACCGAACTATGTGCCTACCCTTAGGAAGGACAGAAATGATGTGTTAGAAGTCTAGCCACTCCGTGAAGGAAACCAAAGGTAGCAACATGAAGAACTTTGAGTCGGGTCCACAAAAGTGTGACATAGGTATAACAGTTGAGTGCAAAAGAACCAAAGGTAATGTCACAAGTGCAAAACTATTAGAGTATGAAGGGTGAACACTTGTATAAAGGATTTCTAACTGATGTGAAGGAAACAAAACATCCTCCATAATAGAAAATGGATCCACAAGCAAGGGTGGATCAATGAAGGTCTCCAGAAAAGTGGAAGCGGTAAGATTCCCATAAGGGGCAATCCTAACAATGGAGATGATGAACTCCTCTGAAATACATGTAGATGGATGAGGAACCTATAGTACATCACAAGTGTACTCTACAAAAAGACAGCTAAGGTTAGGGAGATACTCATCCTAATGAGGGGGCTCAACAAATGGAAGAGCGATGTTAGATACGTATGAGTCATCCAATGAAGGTAGAGGAGTGAAAGGGGCCTCACACATTGAAAGTGGAAAAGAGGTAGGTGTGGTGATTGTATGAGACTGTATATGAGATTTCTCAATAACTGATGAGATGTGGGATGTGGCAACACTCTTTGGAATAGTGAGAGGAGGAGAAGAGTCCTCTGTAGTACTCTCGACATCAGAATTGGGTACACAATCCTTGTCATCAAAAGTAGAACCAAGAAAGTCTGTGTTAGTGGAACTTTCATCATATGAAGAAATAGAGGAGACAACTGAATCAGCAACAACAACAATGGCGACAGTATGTGAAGGGACTCCATAGAGCGACTGAAGAATGCTCCAGACACAGTGGGGTGGATCTGAGTGTGCCACGTGAAACTAGTGAGATGGAGAGACGCACATCATCATGGTACCAAAAACACAGTCGCAAGTGTTGAGAAAATCATTAAGATGAAAATGATCAATGGGTGTAGGAATTAGCCCAAGCAAGAAGTGTGAAAGACCCTTGTAGGTGAAGTAACATTCCATAGACGCCAAACTGAATAGTTCTCTCTCCCAGTAAGAAGTGGTATAGGATGTAAGGAGATCCTATGAAGCTCAAGTCTAGAGAGAGAACCCTCCATGATGCAGAATCAAAATTGCAAGGTGCATAAATGCAAGACGTTAGACTTGGCCGATAATGCGTCTACGTGTGAAAACCTGAGATTACTAGTGAACCCCCCTAGAATGTGGCATTTTATAAAGTAGTGCATTTACAAAACTAATAATCCCATCATCTAGTGTGCAAAAAAACATGCAACTTTTACTAAATAAGTTCTCAAAACCAAGCAGCGAGTCAAAAGTTATAGCAAGAAAACGATTCCCGCAACTGATGGAAAATGCCAATAAGCCCTACAAATGGATTTAAAAAGTGCTTGAAATGGGTGTAAATGGTATCGTGTGGGTACTTGTTAGAAATGGCATCAAATTTTAGGCAGGGTTTATTTTTCTTACAAGGGGGGATTAGCCTCCTGAAAACCCCGGACCTTTCCCTTCGTCTTCGATACATGAATGAAGGACATTAAATATAAGCAAAATAGGCCCTAAATTATCACAATGCCATAAAAGGAACTTTTTTTCCTTAAAACATTAAAAAAGGATTGTTTTAACCACCTAAAAATTCTAAAAGGGAATGGATGGGGGCCCACATTGCTAAGCCATGTGGTGGAAGTTGACCAACCCGTAAAAAAAACAATGTAACGCTCGAACGGTTAAGTAAGCCCCACCAGTCTCCACGGCAATGAAACCATCGACATAGAAAATTAGTGAGCCTACAGAGAGGTCATGGAGCTGTCCACATGTTTAACTGCCGATCAAAAGGACATTTGTAAAGTTTATAATGGCTAGAGCTTGGTGAAACGGTCAAATAGAGGTAAGATTCCTTGGTTGCTGAGACTAAACGGTTGAGCGCAGAACATGGAAGAGTGCAGAAATCATGTGAACATGACAAGGATGGATGCTCAATGGTTGACCCAAAAACTCCAAACCAGCCCGAGCATACACGATTCATAGACCAATGTGAGTCGAACAAGAAATCTTGAGAAAGTAGTTAGATGAGAAGATGTTTCGAGCCAACGTTAGATAGAAAAATTACCTCGTGGAAGAAAAACCTAAGTTACGAAGATGGAATGTAGGAAAAGTGAAAATAAATCATGCAAGCTCAAAAGGTGAAGCCCGTTCAATGAACAATGCAAGTAGAGCACATGTAAAGGATAGCTTGTATAAGAAACTACGAGGTGGAGAGTAGTAAGCAACTATTGCGAGCAACACGATTCTGATTCTTGAGCTCTGATACCATCTCAGAGGAATGACAAATATCTGGAGGGAATATGTGAGCATCAACATGTTGCACTCAATTGCGGAATGGTGTAGCTTCAATATCCAAACAAGAAATCACCAATGAGAGCAATGTGCATGCATTAAGGGAAAAATGACTCAAATCCCATACTCTATTCCATTCCATTTCATTTCTCAAGATGAAAGGGTGTACATAGAGTAGTGGGGTGTGTAACTCCCCCAAAAATGTAGTCGTCAAGAGCTGGGAGTTACATTCTCGGAATAACCGGTCAAATGTAACTCCTATGACACGTGTAAGGCCATAATGATACCCTAGGACACCTAAGCATGGCGAATCATCTATGTGGAGGAATCCCATGTACTTAAAATATATGCATGGTAAATATCCTACACCAACAGATGTTGTAGAGCATGTGTACAAGTGTGAATTACTATGGTGTGCGAAAGGGATCACTAACCTGGAGTGGAAGGCAAGCCAGTTTGTAACTACATTGCAAGGGTGCGTGCATAGCTAGTATAGGAAGTATGATCCCCATCAAACGGTGGTAGACTATACCATGTTCGAAAATTATTTCCTCATAGAGTTCCATATTCCAAAGTTCGAGAAAAAGAGTATCAGTGCTTTAAAGGAGATCCAGCAGGGAATGGTAGAGAGTGTGCGGGAGTATGATGCACGGTTTAAAACTCTCCTATCTAAACTTTCAGATGACATTCACCCCTCACAACATGTTCAATGGTTTTTTGGAAGGTTGATCACTCCAGTTAGGAGGGAATTATCACATAAAAATGTTCACTGACCCACGCGAGGCTTTAGAGGCTGCCTTACGCACTGAAGCAGTTGGGAGTGTGGATACTGGTGTTAGTATGTTTTTAGAGGCCCAAATTGCTGCCATGGCCAAGTGATTGAAGAAGATGTCTACAAACTCAGTGCATGAGGTTTGTAGTGGGATTTGGTGTACATACTGTGAAGTGGAGGGACATAAAAATGATAGCTTCCCTCAGAATACGATGCATGCTATGGTAGTAGACTATGAGATCTACCATGAGGATCATGATGTAGGTAGATTCACTCTACTCCAACATGTAATCCTCAAGAATGTTTCTTTCTACTAAAAAATATGCACCTCTACAACCCATGACACCAAGGATTACAGACTAATTGATCAAATCCATGATGCTATTGATCTGGTTGTGCACCAGACTAGTCTTGCTGGTAGTTCTAAGGATGATGAATGATGTTATGAAGGGTGTGAAAATGGAGGGGTGCGTGGAAGAGGTTTTTGCGGAGGCGTTCGTAGTTGCGATAACTGCAGCAGAGGGATAAGTGAGTTCCCATGAGGAACATGTTATAATTATGGATCTAGAGAGCATTACAAACATGAGTTTCTTGATCTGTTATAATTCTCATGGTGCAGGAAGAAGCACAAGTATGAAGATAATGTCCATAACTCTATGAGCATATGAACCAACAACATAGGACAGATAAGGGTGTTGCTTTTGTGAGCGTCAAAATGGATCGATTCACAATGGATGCCAAGAGTGACGCATGGGTTAGAGCTAGAACCTTTACTGGTGACAATGTGAGCAGAGGCTAAGTGCACTGGGGAGATGTCAAGGCCAAGGACACTAGTTTCCAGAGAGGAGGTGCTATATGGAAAGTACTTGGACCTTTCCCATCAGAAAGAAGTATACTATGAGACTATGGACGTGATTCAAAGTTTACAAGGGGAGATACAATGTCTCAAGGAGAAATTGAGGCAGGTGGGGTAGCATGGAAGGATAATGGAGTTCCAAGGAGTGACCTGGATGAGGTCAAAGAAGTATGTAAAATGTTGAGGTAAGAGAATATTATTCCCTTGCTGGGAGAATGGCTGAGGGAGAAGGTACCATGCATTTAAGTGGAGTGTGAGAGATAGGTTTTGCATGTAAACCTTTCTCCTCACAACCTTGAATATGACAAGGAGATTACTCTGAATGTAGTTTTTGATGGATGGCTTCTGAGCAATATCCTCATCAACACGGGAGCAGAGGTGAATGTTCTTACCTTAGATGCCTAGCATCAAATGGGAAGGCCCATGTTGCATCCATCTTCAAATGTGATGTATATGGAAAAAAAGACTAAGGTAATGCCCATTGGAGACCTTGAAGGATGTAGTTATCACCATTCAAGGGGCCAAGTTCACTGGATACTTCAAATTCTTGGTGCTCACCGAGGCAGAAAAATTTCTAGCATTACTTGGGTGCCCATGGTGTTACAAGAATAATTTTGACATAAGGTTTAACAAAGGATATATCATGTTTTGAAAAAAAGGAAGAATGGGTGGTCATCCCTTTGATGGATGGGAAGTCAACGCCCTACATAGATCTGTTGGGAGAAGAATTCCTTGATAGAATCTATGTGCACTCCATCAGAGATCTTGAGGTAATTCACCCCACAGAGGGGGTCATCCAATTTGAAGAAACTCAGTCTGTGAGTGATACCACTAGTGTGGTGTGTGACAATTGGGTGCACGGGACCTATGAGTTAATTGGGTGAAAATTAAAAAAACCTATAACAAGGGTGACAAAGGCACACTCAGTCAAGAGCCTAGGAGGAAAGAAGTTACCTAGCTACTCGGAGGGAGAATTCCCTGATATTTTCCTACAGGAAATGGAAGCTCAGTGGAGAAATGAGGATGAAAGAAGAAGAATGATTAGCTATAACCTACTCAGGACTACAGCACGTTGGTGGGCTACACATTGAGGAGAACCTCCTAGAGTGGCACGTGAGGTAAGAATCATGCTCTCTGTAAGGTTTTCAAGGAGCAACACGTGCCCATGGCTATACAAGACTACCATGGTAAAGATACCACTTTGTTTCATATCCAAGCATGTGAGGAAGCCTGGATGGGAAGTGTGGAAGCATTACCACCTTCATTATGGGTACACAAGTTGTACTCCACCTTATAAGGCTATGTTGTGCACATGGTACATTCATTCAGATATGCATCGTCAGATGGGTAATTGGAAAGAGTTGGTGGCTGACCTCATTCAAGTATTTGAGTATAGGAGTACCAAACCATTAGTGGATAAGGCATTGCAAATAATCAAAGCACCTTACAATGGGAGATAGTGCCATGGCTGAGGATAGGCTACTGGAATTACTAGAAAATCCTTATGTGGAGACGTGCCTCAATGAGGAAGAATCAGAGGAAGTACATTTTGAGTCACGCATGTATGGAAAAAGAAAAAGGAAAATTGGTCTATGTCATAGACGGGGAAGAGATGGAGACGTTGGATGTTGATCATTTGGAGGGTATGCGCGAGGTCATAGACAACGCTGATGAGTAAGCATGTGCCTACCATGAGCCTTTGAAGACAAAGAAGGTTAACATTGGGATGGTTGCCAAACCTAAGGAGGCTATCATCGGTGACTATTGGTCGGAAAAGGAAGTTTCGAAGATCATTGATCTATTGCATGAGTTCCAAGATTTTTTCCCTCGCGGGTACCATGAACTCAAAGGTGTCCACCATTCCTTGGGAGAAATGAAGATCAAGTTGAAAGAAGGTGGTGCACGTTTGATTCGGAAGAGACCTTATCAGATGAATCCAAATTTGTGCGTACGGGTTAAGGAAGAGATAGAAAAAATGATAGCGTCAAGTATCATTGAGGTTGGTTGAAGAGTCAGAATGGATAAGCCCAATGGTCATCAGCATCAAGAAGGATGGGAGGATCAAGATCTATGTTGACTACAGGGACCTGAATGTAGTATGTGTCATTGATCCCTTCCCTACCCCGTTTACTGAAGAAATCTTAGAGGGAGTGGCCAGGTGAAGTCTACTCCTTCACGGATGGGTTCTCAAGGTACCACCAGGTACAGATTGCAAAGGAAGACCAAATAAAGACAACTTTCGCCATTGAATGGGGAAGTTTTTCCTATACGGTCATGCCTTTTGGATTGAAGAATGCACCTGTTGTGTTCTCACGCATTGTAGTGCAAGCCTTCCAGGACTTCATCCATAAATTTCTTCAGGTCTATTTGGATGATTAGACTGTGTATGGTCTCGTCAAGGACCATTGTGATAACTTGAGACTAATGTTTGAAAGGTGTCGACAGTTGAGGATATCCCTCAACATCAAGAAGTGTGTCTTTGCTACCCCATTTGGAACCTTATTAGGGCATATCATATGCAAGGAAGGCTTACTAGTAGATCCTTGCCAAAGTTGCAGTCATTGTGGGTTTGGGGGAGCCTACTAGCCAAAGTGTCATGCAAATGGATTCCTTGGACACACGGGATATTATAGGAAGTTCATCAAGGGGTATGCCAAGATCATTGCCACACCCTTAGAAGAATTGTTGAAACAAAAAAGTGCCTTTCATTGGGGAGAGGCACAGTAGAAGGCATTTGACACTTTAAAGGAAAGGCTCGTAATGGTGCCCATATTACATTTTCCTTCTTGGGATAAGCCTTTCCATGTGCATGTGGATGCCTCAGGGAAAACAATGGGGGCAGTACTAGCACAACCTGGCGAAGGAATTGTCGATCATCCCTTGAGCTTTGCAAGTAGGAAATTGACACCAGCAGAGCAGAATTACACAACTACTGAGCATGAAGCATTGTCAATGATCTACATGCTACATAATTTTAGGCAGTATCTACTGGCAACGCCCTTCATATTCTACATAGACCACATGACATTAAAGTACTTAGTCAACAAACCCATTCTGCAAGGGTGCATATGTCGATGGGTCCTTCTATTTCAGGAGTTTGAATTTACAGTGGTGGTGAAGCTAGGAAAGAATAATTTAGGGCCTGACCACTTGTCAAGGATTGATTCGAGAGAGGACAGGCACAAAGCATTGAGGATACCATGCCAGACGCACAACTATTTAGATTGTGGTGTGCACCCTTAGACTTGGAAGATATCACAGTGTTCTTAAAAATAGGTGTGGCACCCGAAGGGATGAAGGCTATGGAGAGAAAGTCAGTTGGTAATACGTGCCACACCCTACATGCTTATTAGTGGAGACCTATACAAGTTGGGTCATGACGAGGTTCTGTGCCGATGCATTTTGGAACATGAGTGTGTAGCCATTATGGAAGAAGCACATGGTGGGATTACAGGAGGGCACTATGCAGGAAATGCTACCATGTGGAAGATTTTATTAGCAGGGCTTTGGTGGGAAACCATCTACAAATATTGCATTGAGTTTTGCAAGGCCTGTGACCATTGCCAGTGCTTGGGAAAACTGGGAAAAAGAGATGAAATTCCCTTGCAACCAATAACCAGTGCTGAACCATTTGAGAAATGGGCAATCAACTTTGTAGGACCAATTACACCATCCACGCGAAGGACTGGTTCATGCTATATCATCACTTGCACCAATTACTTGACATGGTGGGCAAAGGTAGCACCTACAAAGGATTACACCACGGCAATAGCTGCTAGATTCTTATGGGAAAACATAATCAGTAGATATGGTTTCCCTTTAAGTTTAACAAGTGATAGGGGTACACACTTCCTCAATGAAATAATCAGGATCTGTTGGCATAATTTATGGTGGCCCATCATAAGACTACCCCATATCACCCTCAAGCAAATGGGACTACTGAGGCATTTAACAAAATACTAAGTCATATGTTAACTAAGATCTGTGATGTCAGAAGACAAGATTGGGATGATAAGGTATCAACCGTTCTATGGGCATACAAGACAACCTATAAAAGGTTGAACAAGGCCACACCATTTCAATTGGTGTTCGATGCGGAGGTTATTTTACCAGTGGAATTCATGTTACCATCGCTGCGTATAAGCACGCGCAGGAGGTATAGCTAATGAGAAAGTGCTGGAAGAAAGAATTGATAAATTGATGCAGTTGGATGAAAGGCGATCACTTGCTAGGTGGAGTCAGAAGACAGAAAAAGCAAGACAAAAAGCATGGCATGATCATCATATCAAGAACAAGAAGTTTGAAGTTGGGCAGTTGGTGTTATTGTATGATTCCAAGTATCTGTGCCATCTTGGGAAGTTGAAATTCCATTGGTTGGGACCTTACCTCATATCGTACATTCTTGATTCAGGTGCTTTCCAGTTACAAGCACTGGATGGGACAAGATTACCAGGTCACTTCAATGGGAGTAGGCTGAAGCCCTACTATAAATAAGTCTTCTTGGTGTTTGTAAATAAGGTCGTGTTTCTAGTTATTTTAGGTTTCCCTTTATGCAATTTCCTTTTCTGTGTTTCCCTTTCTCATCATTTGTTTGTTGTTTGCTTGTTTTGCCTTGGGCACTGGTAACCACATTACTTTTTGAAGGTTATGCATGCATAGAGGACCACACATTTTTTTTAGTGTGGGGTGGAGTGATGCAAAGTATAGGCCCATAATACAAGTTGAATTGGCAGTAGAAGTTATGGTGAATGGCCTGGTTGATGGATACAAAGCGCACAGAATGAAGAAAGTGCATGGAATAAGAGGTGGATGAAAAAGGTTGGTGTTAAGGATAAGACTTCAGAGAAACCATGTACAAAGGAGGAAGAAGCATAGAAACAACACGAGGTAGGCGAGAGAAAAAATCAGGTGAAGAACAAAAGAAGTGCCTTCAGTGCTGTTAACACACATGTAAGAGTTTTCTATCAGGATGGATTTTTTTGCACACCAGAAGGGTGTAGAATGTTGCGTGTAAGATTGGGCACATAAGTGAAGCATGTAAGGATGGCTTGGTGGAAAAAGACATCCACATTTAGTGTTAAGTACGGTGGTAGGTAAAATAGCATTTAATGCTAGAAAGAAGGAAAAGCTATAAATAAGAAGTCGGGAACTCATTATTTTACCTTGCGTTTACGAAGTAAAGAGAGTTATCGTGAACTAGGGCATCCAAAAGTGATATGTGCAAAGAAAAATTGAAGAAATCTAAAGAGGACGTGACTAGAGTAGATCCGCAAACCAGTAGGAAAGGAGTACACGGGCGTAGAGGGAGTTGTTGAGAAGGATGTTGTTGAGAAGTTCCGTCTTGTGGAAGTATTGTTCCAGTTAGGGTTTGGTGGCTAGGCAATGGTGTTAGGAGGGTTTCTTCACAAGATTAAGTATTAGGGTTGGATAGAGTGGTAGAACATAGAAAGGAGAAGACATTTTGAAGTGATAACCTAACCAGAAGAATGCCACCAAAGAAAGCAACCATCTCACCTAAAAAGTAGAAGGGCAAGGGCAAGGGGAAGCAAATGACTGGCCATCGCAAGCACAAATAAAGAGTGGTACATGGAGATGCAATACCCAGATGGGGTATTGCTAGGAAAATAATGGGAATCTCATTTGTGGAAGATGACTGTGAGTGACTATAATCACCGCACTAGCACGACAGAAAAATAAATGGCTTTGGAGTTGGTTTTCCCAACAAACAAAAGGACACTAGAGGGCTTGCCCATATACAACAATGAAGTAAAGGTTAAATTGGAGAAGGCAGGGTTACTGCAACTTTACAAATTACCTTACTTCGGAAAACCTGAGCACCTCTACCAGTGGCTAATGTGCATGTTCACGAAGACCATTTTTATTTCATGGGGCACAAGATGTGCATAACTCCCCAGTTAATTTCCAAGTTCACAGGCCTTATCTGTGAGGGGGATAGTATTGATGATGACCTAAGTGACAAGGAGGCCATCAAGGAAATAGTAGACGTGTACGAATATAAGAAAGGATCGCATTACTTTGACATCATAGAGATCCCAGACCCCATGATGAGGATGGCCATGTGCTTGGTAACCAAGCTCAATGATCAAGAGAGATGGACTCAAGTGAACAAGGCATGGCTGAATGTATGCCAAAAGATATCTGAGGGGACCATCTACAACTTGTCCACTTTCATCGTGGATGAAATCATTAGCAGCACACGTAAGAAGGAAAGAAGATACTATTTGGAAATGTTCCTCCTCACAATTGTCTTCTCAGAGATCGGAGTGCCTGATGGGCCAGAAAGGTTTGTTTGGGAGTACCCAGAAGAGGATCCCTCACCCGTGAAGAGGTTCACAAAATATACTTGTGAGACCATGACAGCCACTCACAAAGCACTTAGAAAAGTGGTACAAGTGCATGAGGGACGTGTTCGGGGCAGAATGGAGGATTCCAGAGTAGTTACCTACATGCTCGTGAAAGGAGAGGAAGAATTCACTAGTATATCAACACTTCTACATTGGCAGATTTAGATTGACAGATGAAAACATGGGCCCCTGGTGCAAGCTTCCCTTCTCCTTCACCATGTAATACTTCCAAGAAGGGGTGAACAGGTTCAAATAGGCCAAGAGACTAAGGTTTGACCTTAGTGAGGTGGATCAAGACCATAAAGAACTTCACAGGAAGTTAGTTTACCCCAAGAAGTGCACATACGTGGAGAGATATGTCTCCCATGAGATACAGATGATGAAGCTAGTAACATTGCCAATCGTTGGAAGGGCTGCAACAAGGATATACCTTCACATAAGGCCAAAATTTGAAAAGGGCGCATACTTGGAAAATGATGTATCCATCCCTGAGGACCCCACAGGAAGAAAGAAGCCCATGCCAAAGAAGAGGGAAAGAGAAGAGGTGCAGAAAGCACCAAGTGTTTAGGCTACACAAGCGGTAAGCGTGCCAGAGACAAGTGCTAAGCCTAGTACTTACGTGTGGAGAAAGAAGTCCCCAGTGAAAGCAAAGACTCCAGAGGAAGAAGCCAGAGCACGAAGAACCCATCACCCAGGAGAAGTCACCAGAGGAGGAGGAGAAGGAATTAGAATCTCCTACTAGGAAGAGGCAGAAGGTGACAGAAGAAAATGACTCAGAGGATACAGAGAGCTTGGAGGCCTATAGAGGTGAGAGAGATGATGATGATGAAGATGAACCAGGAGGCAAGGACCATCCTATCTATGAAGTACATGACTTGGAGGAGGAAGGAGAGGAAGAAGAAAATGAGTACATATTTGTCAAGAGGAAGAATGATAAGGAATAGGTAGATACTCAGGACAAAGGGGTAAGCGAAGAAGTTACAAAAGAACAAAGGACCCCAAGCCTCACTAAGGAATAGGTAGACAAGGCCATGCAGAGAAAGAGGTAGAAAAGATCATTGAAGACCTAGTAGAGTAAGAGATGGAATGCAACATGGACCTGGTGATGAAGGAAGTAGAGGAGGAAAGCATAGAAAAGGAATATGGTAGCATGGGAGGGGATCCCAGTTTGGCTGTGAGCTTTCCTAAGGCCACATGCATGGGGAGAAAAAGTGCAGAGGCATCACAGGTTCATAGGATGGGTTATATTGATGATCCAAACAAGGTGTTGTGCACGCACTTTCAAAGCACCATACCAACGGAGAAACTCTTGGCTATGGCATCATTTGATGAGGAAGGTGCATACCCTCGGATGAGGAAAATATTTCTTGGGAATTTGAGTCCCACATTGATGAAGCAGAATTCAAAGTAAGCCAAGGGGAACTAATGAAGGTACCAGAGTCAAAAGGTGACAACCCCTTGGTTAACGCTCAATGGCTATCAGATGAGAAAATCTGCAATGCGTTGAACAAGGTTTTGGTGGAAGTAGAGGCTAGACTCTTCGGGAGGAACGACAGGGTGAAGTTCCTAGAGGTAGAACTAGAGAAGAAGGAAGAAGAGCTGGAGAAAATAACCAAGGACTTAAAGAGGGAGGAGCTAATCAGCACGCAACTAAGGTGTGAGTTGAAAGAAGAGAAGGAAAGGGTGTGCAAGGTTTACAAGAAAGTAGAGATGATCACATATGCCATTTTCTTGAAGCATCCAGATCTAATGCCACCACCAGCGCAGAAGTATGGATCCACCCTGGAATGTCTAGAGGACTTGACCCATGTCCTCACAATGGAAAGACAACCACTGGCCTTGGAGTCTGTAGAGGAGGCATCGGCACGCACAAATAAAAGGAGGACAAGATGAAGGTTGTGGAAATTATGGCCTAGTACAAGAAATTCCTCGCGGATGTGAAAGTCAATGCCCAAGTCACTGAGGCTACTTATGACAACTGCACCGATAGAGATAAAGTGGCAAGCATTCTGGTTGCCACCCATGAAGTGGAGCTCAAGGAGTTCTAGGAGAAGAACAAGGGGAATAGAGCTGGAACATGATAAAATTCTAGCTGAGGTTGAGAAGAAATCAGAGGCTATTGAGACCTTGTGGGGCTCAATCAAGAACTGGATGAAGGAGTTGTATCCCCAGATCACTCAAAGGATGGACGCACTTGAGGATTTGGGAAAATAGTTGGAGGGGATTGTGGAAACAATGAATACCCAAGGAGAAGGGCTAAGCTTTGAAGAGGTGAGTGCCCTAGTCGGTGACCTTTGTCAATAGGCACAGAGTGAGGTCGATACCTAGAATAATTTGGAGGTAGACTTGACGAAATATTTCCCTCTCCTCTTGTAGAAATAATCATAGTTTCCCCATTCTTTCATTCTTCCCCAAATTCTTCATTCCTTTATTCTTTCTCCAAACTATTCAAAGACAATCATTCTTTATTCTTTGAGAAGGTGTTCCCAAGGGTGGAGAATAGGCGTAGTGTGGGGTG
This sequence comes from Taxus chinensis, assembly GCA_019776745.2. Taxonomy (NCBI): domain Eukaryota; kingdom Viridiplantae; phylum Streptophyta; class Pinopsida; order Cupressales; family Taxaceae; genus Taxus; species Taxus chinensis. The sequence goes on from CM034151.1 coordinate 859,394,807, forward strand.
ATGTTGGGCCCCTAAAATATTGGCTAAGTACAAGAAGGCACGTGGGTGCGCAAGGCCTATTTGAAGAAGGGTGCAAGGAGAAAGTGCGCAGGACAGGGTTTTAGGAGGGTTTTAGTAGAACCAATGGCACACGTAAGGTAGAGAAAAGATCTTTGGACTTAGCCATATTTGGCATATCAGGTAGAATAATGAGGAAAGCATGACCCGAATGCGCATGCAGAGTGGATAAGGTGCATCCTGGCAACTTGGTGCCCACAGAAGGAATATACCTTGTGATAGAAGATTCCAGAAATTCATCATGGAAAAGGATGGAGAGCTCACATTTGAAGAAGCATGCTCCCATGGAGGACCACTTGGACACTTGGCACCTGATCTACACCTTTAGAAAGGCATGGCGGTGCTTGCTGAGGCTATAAATACAAGCACCTGACATAGAGAAAAATATATAGAAGGAGAAAGAGGTGAAGCCATGTAGGAATATTGTGAGAGCTCCATAGGTTGGGTTTAGAGGATCTGTAGGAGTATGTTGTACTAAGGGGATGGGTCTGAACATTTTTCTTTGTACTATGAAGGGCCTAAGTCCAGTTCCAATGCATGACATTGGTTTGCATTATCATATGAATGTGTGATTTCCTGAGTTAATGTAATGTGGTTATCAACATGCTTAATATGAATATATGTGTGATTCTAGTTCTAATACATCTGTATGGATCGGTTATATATAGATTTCATATGTGGTTCTAAGTTCTACATTACATATTTGTATATGGATGGATCTATAGTTATATATATATATGAATTTCATATGAGTGGGATGTATGACTGGGTGTAAAACCCTGTGCATTTATTTTCTGTTATGATTCAGATCTATGTTCTATAATTCTTTTCTTATATGAATGAACACATTGGTCTAGAAGCCGTTCTGAGCTCTAAGATGAATGTATGGTTCCTTTCCAATCTGTTCACTTAAGTTTCTATCATAAATAATGCATTCTCACACAACTCACATAAAGGAGGGACTTACCCGCGTGCCTCAGGTGAGCCCAGCACCTGCTAGGTGATAGGCCAGCGCACATGGGATTTCCTTGTTCTTTGAGAGGGCATAAAAATGACTACAAGATCTACGTGGGAGGAGTATTAAAATAGTCTAATATATTGTGTTGTGATCATTAAAGTTCATAGTTGACCAACAAACTCCTTGAATTGTGCTTGTATAGTTGAGAATATCACTCAAAAATAGGAATTTTAGGCCTAGATAAGGACTAGCATAGCTAAGTCTAGCTGATTCAAGGGTAGAAAGGTCAAATTCTATCTAATCAAAATCATAATATAATGTTTCAAAGGAGAAGAAATGAAGGGAAACTAACTATGGTTTGTATTTCTGGTATATTTCTTGCATTCATTGAGTTTCATGCTATGATGTGTTATATCAAGGTTTTGTGAAGAAGATATTCTCATAAAATAAGCATGAAGTCTGGTTTTACATATTCTTGAAGTGGTTGCAATGTTTAACAGTGATCCAAAACTGGCATTTCTTGTTGCATGTTAAAGTACATTGCAAAACAGGTGACTGAGATGGTAAAGGTAAGTTGCATGGGTCTAATGGATTTCTTTACAATTTTATAGATTTCATATATCTAAGGAACTTATAAAATAATGTATGAATGCATGACTAGGGTAGCATTATATTTCTTTATGAGCAAGACTCAAGGATCCACCTTTGTGTTTGATGGTTTGATTATCTAACCTAATGCATTTTTCAAGCCTCTTCAATGGTGAAGACAATAGTAAATGGTTTTGATATCTTCCACTTATAATTTATACATGATGGAAATGTGCATGTATCCCTTCAAACCAAGTTTTAGGCATTGGAAGCAAATAGATAAAAATATATAAGAACTTGTGAAAATTACTTTGTGTGATCATAGTGCATAGTTCAGTTAAGCATAAGGTGAGTCAAGATCATGAATTTAGGGAATTCATTATGTTAATAATAACCATTTTTCAAGATTATAATCCTTAAATCAATCATCCATACAATATATTGCAAAAATCAGCCTCTCGGGATTAACCGTAGACTATAATTGATTTGATGTTGGGGCACGGTCTTAGAAGCATCAAATCACCTCATTTTATTTTAAAACTTTGTAATAATAACAATAAAAGAGTACACTAAGTTTTTCAATAATAATCATTGCATTCTATGGATAATTTCTTAGTTAATCATAACAGTTAGCTAGGAGGCTGGAAAACACAGTGAAAGGTCTAATTTGGAGGCTTACATTACAAAGGAAGTACTAGAAATATGAAGAGATAGATAATGAAAAATTCCACACATCTTAAAATCCTTAATGGATGCCTATAATGATCATTATTTCCTATTTAATCCCTCCATAAATTCTACCGTTCATGATAGTTGTCCTTTATAAACCTACTCAAAGGTTTTAAGAACCAAATACAAAAAGAGAAGTACGTAGAGTTCTATACCTGGCCAAGAAATGAAATTTAAAGCACATGTGGACATATGGGAATGTCAAATAATGAAGGTATCATAGTCCTCTAGGAACCTTTTTGATTCAAGGTTCATGATGATTCCAAATAACATTATCTTAAGAGACTAGAGATGACAATTTTGTTAAAGGATGAAAGAGAGTGTTTTGGGAGCTTTAAATTAGTTTGTATGAGTGATCTAACATTATTGAGTATGTCATATCAGGATTTACACTTCAAGATATCCAAGGAAGACCTAAAATCCCAAGTATTCATGCTAGCACTATATACTAAGGAAAGGAGCAAGTGCATGAAAGGTAAGTGTCAAAGAGAAAAGTTACTATGTTGTCATTTGAATAGTGATAATGTATTTTATGAATATAGAAGACATTACAGGAGGTGTGAATCCAAGAGAAAGGTGAAAATTTATGGTAAATTTGTCATCATCCTATAAATTACTTATTTTCATTCAAGAACTAGAGGTATAACAGTGAAGGGCGGTTTGAGTTAAGACTATGAATGAAATGTTTCCTTGATTATAGATCAAAGTATAGAAGAAAATGTATATTTTGGAAATCCAAACAAAGTAAATTGGAACATTTTTGCATTCTTAATCCAATCTATTCATTGAACAAAAACTCCATTTTTCCAAGTTTGAAAAATGTGATGAATTGTTGTCTTTAATGGCTGAGATAATAATGAGTAGGTAATGGTCATATACCATGTGTTGTTATTAGAGCTAGATAGGGCATCACAAGATATAATTTTTAAACCCTCAAGGGGGATAAAAATCATTGAAACATAATATTATTTGATATATTTCTTAATTTAGTGAGGCACCAACCCCACAAGGAGTACCAACCCCTAGTTTAGTAGAGCACTAACCCTACAAGGAACACCAACCCCTAATTTTGTGAAGCACCAACTCCACAAGGAGGCTCAAACCCCCGAATATTATCAATCACCCATTCAACCAAATTTTTTTCTACCACACCTGATGGAGATCAAATATACAACTCACACTTCTTCACTCAAACCCTAAGTGATCAAACTTCACAATACTAGCTCTTCAATCACTTAAAAAATAAGAAAACCCTTACACACATATTCTCTGATTTTTCTTCACCTAAAACAAAATTTATTCAAACTCAAATAATTCTCCAACACCTGCTATCATCTCTCTCCTAGGTTGCTCACCTTGCACACACTTCACAAGCTTCAAAAGGTACCCAAAAACATACTTTTATAAGTTTGTCTTGATTTCAAACATAAGAACAACCTTTTTTCCCCATTTGGTTAAACTCATACATCAAGGAAACATTTAAAATTTTAATTACAATAGTCACATATGACACGAATATGTTGGCCTAACTAAAAACCTTGTTATATGTGCCAAAAATGGCTCAAAATCCCATGGGCACAATCTTAAAAATAACCTTACATAAAATAAATACATATGCATGACCCATAACCCCTTATATGTGATTAAAATATAATTTTACATTCATACATGGTATTAAACTTGATCAACCAATCAAATTATTTCATTTAATGGGCCCAATTCACTTTGTAAATCTCAAAACAGTGATTTCCTACACCATTCAACACCCTGGAAACTTCATAAGGCCAAAAAATCTCTTAAACATGAGAAAAACATGTCATGTAAACACTTCATGGAAATTCCAAAACCTTTATAAAAATTCTAAACATGTTATAATCCTTTAATCAACCTCTTGCTAAAATCACAGCTACTTTTGTCTTCACTAGATCAACTTGCTAAAAACACTGTTAGCAAAGGTCAGATCATAAAAACATTTATACATACATTCAATACATCCAAATGTATTAATTTTATTCCAAATTCATCCCTATACACATTATAGGTGATATTAATCATCACCCAATCCATCTCATTCTTAAAAAAACTCCAAACTTGCACCAAAAACATCATATGTTACACTTCCAAAAATCTTCCGCAGTCATTCGACTTCCCACAGTTACCTTTCCCTCTATTCTTTTGTCTCCCTCTGCCCTCCACCATCAAATCGTTTCCAGAAGTAGAAGAATCTTCGGTTCTCTTCCTTCACATTTCCTCACTTAGGATCACACCTATTACATCCTCAAACTTCATCTTTGAATTATTAGAGACTGAATTATTTACAGCCATAACAAAGTTGTCCTAACTATCTAGTAAGGAGCAAAAAATCAACAAATCCTTGACCTCATCATCAAAGTCAATTTTTACTGAGTTTAACATACTCAAAAATTTAAATTAAATTCATTCAAATGAATAGAAACAGAACCATTCTTAGACATATTCATATTAAATAACTTTTTCATCAAAAATATTTTATTAGAGGTAGAGGGTTTTTTCATATAACTTCCCCAACGCACTCATGAGACCTTCCGTGGTCTTCTCCTATGATATGTTGAAAGTAACTGAAGATACAAGGCATAACCAAATTACCCTGAGTGCCTTTCTATCTAGCAACTCCTAATCCTCATCTGACATAGTTGTAGGTTTCTTTGCTTTTCCAGCCAAAGGAACATGGAGGTCTTTTTGATATAAGTAATCCTCCATTTACATCTTCCATAAACCAAAGTTCTGCCCATTGAACTTCTCAACCCTTAATTTTCCCTCATCCACCATAGCTCCCACTCAAGCTAAACTTTCCCTATGATTTACCACTTCAATAAAAACCCACCAAAGCTCTGATACCAGTTGTTAGGAATTAGAGAAAAAATATGCGGAAACAATTCCTCAAATCACAGCAGTAGGAAACTATATAGCAGAATTATACATGCAGAAATATAAAAACATAAATAAATAATGCACAAAAGAAGACAAGACAAGATTTAACATGGTTCACCCAATGTGGGATACGTCCACCAAGAACTTGCTCAAATTTTATTATCAACAAGAGTAAAACAACTCTCACAGTCTTCTCTCAGCTATGAACTCACAACTAAATTCCAAAGATGTTAAACCACATCTAATCCAAAATTGACACCCAATTTCTTAACCTTGATCACTCTTGATCACCTCTTGATCACTAAGACTCAAGACCTCTTGAACACACAAGATATCTTCAAGATACCATAACACCTTTATTTATAGGAGTACAATCCTTTAAGAAGTCCAAAATCTGACCCTAGAAGTTTGAAACTCATGACCTTTCATCTTCCCATGGCTGGAAAAGAAATGGTCATGACCTTTCATCTTCCGAATTCAAACTCCATACTTCAATACTGATTTGAAAAGACCAAAAACAAGTTCCACACCCTAACATTTTAGACCACTTTGTCTTCTTAACATTTATTCATAAAAATGTGAGGATAAAATGACTTAATTATTTTTGTGAAAATTTATATACTTTCCATAGAATCATCCCTGAAATCCACAAGGTCCCATTCAAATCACACAATTCACAACAAGCATCTGGAGTTCAACTCTGAGCTGGAATTTCACTTGATTTTGACTTTGTCTCACATAAACTGACATATGTTACAAAATTAACATCATGGAAACCTAATTTTTTTCTAAAATCACTATGACACATCCATATAACATATCTAATCATCATAATTTCAAATCCATACCTCAGTATCTCTAGTCATTATAACTTACATATACTTACATGTATGTTCCTCATTATAGAAGCTAGGGTCAGCTAAAATAATGTAATAATTGATTATAAAGCCTATGAAAATGACCCAAAAATACTTGATATAGCATGATATACCTTAATTCAATCTGCCATGATCTCGTATAGCTCAAAACCATATTGTCACACCTTCAAGCAACCATATATGATCCCAATGAGCACCTATAACATAGTAAACCACTTGTACCTACACCAAGCCACTGTTGTGAGTTCTCAAGAAAACTCCAAACCTGATAGCAAACATTCCAAAATGATTCTCTAGCATCCAAGAATCTCATATGGTCATGTAACATCACTAAGGCACATGAAAAGGCTTGCAAGAACAAAAAATCCTTATTAAATCTCATTATACTAGAACAAACACATTTGAATCATCATTTTAGCGTCATATACATCATCGACTAGCCCTAATTGAACATCCAATTTTTCATTAATGTGGTTTTACATCAATTATAACACCTGTTAGGACAACATGCCAACAATCCCCCCCGTTTTCATTGATGGAAAACACCCTGAAATTCTCCCCCTTTTTACATTAATGACAAAAGCATACTTGTAGCTCACATTATTTACCTTCTTCAACTTCATACCATCATGTTTTTGTTAGAAACATCAACTAAAGGTCTCAAACTAGCTCCATTTCTTGATTTTTGCCTTCATTTTATACATCCAACCACCATGTTCCCCCAAGGAAAGGCATATACAACATCTAAACATCATCATTACTCATGAAAGAGACATAATTATTACCTTATTTGGAGCTAAAACATCATCATTCACTTTCAAGGTATGCAAAATCACTTATTTTCACCTTAGCCCATGTTTTGGCTCTCAAGAGACCATTGTAACAGGCTAGCATCTGAAACATACTTCTCAAGAACATGCCAAAAATGTCAGTTCCAAGCTTATCAAAGCATTACTTCACCATTCTTGACAAAAATCCATCATCTCTAGGCATAAGAAAATATCTACAACACATATTATTGCTCTTCATACCACATTTTGATACTAAAGGCCCTATACAGTATTCTTAGTGCATTTAGGACAAATTTTGACAAGTCATGAAACACCATGCCTACCTTGATCATGTAAATCATAGCTCCCCCCTACACTTAAGGGTTCCGTTTCCAGATCCTAAGCACAAAATTTAGTGACTTACCTTGAGTTCTTGGCAAGAAACCACCTTTACCACTTTTTCTAGGTCCAAAACACTTTTCTCAGTCTTAATAATCATATTTGACTTAGAAATGACAACTTTTAATATTGATGTGCATAGACTTGTGAAACATACCTCACACTACCTTATGACCTCCATGTTAGCGTCTAGAAGTTAAACCAACAACTACCCTATCTTGGTAGAGACTAAGACATCTTGAGCAATATATCTCTGCCCTAAGCACCTTTTGCAGTCATGAAAACTCATATTTAACTAAGAAGTAGCAATTTTTTCACTTTTTCATACATAATCATGCTCAACTATACTTCATAAGTCTAGAAATCATCATTTCAACTTACCATAGATCACTTCTATACTCCCCTACTCTAACACACTTTTCACAACATGTTCATACCTGTAGGAACATGATTCAATACTATATCACAATCTCTCAACTCAGAGTCATCATATTAAAAAAGTTTTCTTGAGATAAGTAACTATAGCTTCTTCAAGAAATCATCACAAGAACCATTTATGAATCGCACAATATATTGATCACACATCATACATGAGAAAGATTTCATACTCTGTCCATCAACAAAACTAAAACCTGTAGCTGGATGTTTTTGCACATATATCCATAGGACAACTTCCACAGACTTTCCATCACTAAGATTATCGTTCACAATTTCCAAGTCATAAATGTATCTTTTCTCATGCCCAATGATGATACTAAGATAATGACCCATTAAAAATTGATATATATAGCAACTACCATACCTGAAGATTTGTTTATTCTACCTCTGAGATTTCATACCACTGATGATCCGGAGGATTTTTTAGATGTTGGAAAGTTTCCTAAACTATGACCATGTTGTAGATAAATTTGAGACCTTTTCGACGATATGCAAAACTCCAAGAATGGGGCCCAAACGCAGAATATATCACAAGTCAAATATTTGGTTTGAAAATGGTTCAAAATGGTCAATTGACGAGTTACACATTGACACGTGGTAAATTGGGAAAAGGTTGAAAGGTTGAAAATTTGTGTTTAGAGTGCCTCTGGTCTTAGACAAATGAAAATTTTTGTTGGCCTTGCTATTTGCCAGCTAGAGGCCCTCAACCAGGTTTGGCACACTCTTTTGTAGTAGAGGTGCATGTGCCACCTTTTATTCATATTTCTATTTTCATAATGCTTCTTATATATGCATTATATCTCTTTAACAATGTCGATGTGGGATATATTTGTTTGCAGAGTTTACATTGTGTGTTACAGTATTGGATTGATCCATTACACAGGTCAGGTGATCTATCTATTAACTCAGTGGGGTGATAAACTCATCACCAAGTTGATCACATTGAATTCCTTAATATCGAGCTTATCTCCACTATGTTCGGGATTATTAATGCTATATACCTTGGCCTTATCTATTCATCCACTAAATTCCACATAACTTGGTGGAAGTGGTAGGCATGTTACCTTGGGATCACAATGAACCATTCAATGCATATGTGGTGCCCACAACTTGGCAGTGGACATAACTTACAGCTTGGATGAAGCCACATTCAACTCAGGTGGTTCAAATTATATGCACATCCCTCATATCTTGGCATCAATTCACGGTGCAACACTAAACAACCAATGACTCGGCACCATTATCGGCGTAGTCAAACCAAAAATCAAGGCCAATGATTGTTTGGGCCAAAACAAATGGAGGAAATTGTGGCTTATGCCATGATAACTATGTTTGGGCCTTACCATTTAAAACAACTAGACCACCATTCACCTAGGGAATGTGGGATTTAGTCCCAGCTAGGAAAATTGACCGCTAGAAAAACTGATAGGGGTAGGGCTTAACACCAAGACCTCAGCTCCCTAAACGCATCAATGAAACCGACTCTCCTAGCGGCTTGGTCGGGTTATGAAATGAGCTCTATGTTATTTAAAGAGCTCTGAGACAAGACTGTGTAAGGAACAGCTAGGAGAAGTTTTGAAAAACCTCTTAATTTGGGGCACTTAGAGGCCGAACCAGGCCATGGAGTAAAAATGAAAAGTGTTTAGAATTTCATGAGGAATCCAAATATCTGATTAGTTTTCCATGAAGTGTTACATATTTTCTGGTGTAGGTGAATTTTGATTACATATTCACAAAAAGGGAACTTTGGAGAGCCTTTGGAGCCACAAGTGAAGTTGTGGACAATATATGACAAGAAATCAGATTCTACAAGAAATGAAAGCTCTAAACATGGGTATAAAGGTCCATTGTCATTATTTAATGTGATAAATTGTACTTCATTGGACTTAATAGATCAATTCACTTTCTGTGAATCTGGAGATGTAGCCTACGGCTGAACTCTGATATCATTTTTTTATGGATGTTTTATTTTAGTTTGATGAAGCTTTTGATCAGATAAAATTAGTTATGTATTTTTATTAATTTGGTTAAGAAATTAATCAATTAAAATGGGAAAATAGATTTAAGTGAAATTTCAGCATCCATAATCCACAAGTGTAAACGAATGCACATTTCAATGTTGTGATTGAAAATCATATTAAGGTGCATCTAAGAACAAGAAATTAAGCAATTTTGGAAAATTGAACCATAAAATTGATTTTAATTTTGAGATCCTTGGAAACAATTAAAAGTGGAAAAATTGAACACCTGTTTTTGGATCAAATGAAGATAGTCAATTTGACTCAATATAAAACTAAGAACCAAGACACCCTGTATCACACTTGAACTTATACAATCCCTAGTTATGCATCAAAAACCTTCAAGAGGCCTCAATCATATCAAAAATTGCTACAAAATAGTCTTCATACTTGAGAGAGAAAATAAATACTCTACTTTCGATACCTATAGTATGTTTATATTAGCTCAAATCATGAATATATGCAAGACACTTTTATACTGTGATGAACCTTCTTAGAAACTTCAAAAGCATACTCCACTTAGTGATCTCTCCTTCCTCTGAAGGCTCGGGTATGACCAGGTTTACACCATTGCACTAGAAGCCACGGGTTCTTCCTTTACCTTGTGACAAGAGCTTAAACACAGTTTACTAGCCTTTGTTACATTGAAAACATATCACACTATTGATGAGGGCACATTCAAGATGAGACCATACCAAATAATGACATCCATTTTACCTAACATTATTCCCCATAAGCCTTATACTAGGTCTTTGATCCCAATGTACTTAGATTGTAATATGCACAACTTAGAATTAGGTCTCCTTGTCATTTAGACTATCAATTATCAAATTGTTAGTAGCTCTTGAAAAAATATGCATTCAAATGACTTGAAACTATTAAGAATTTCAGGCACTGAGAGGTGGGGTGAATGAGTGTTGCTAAAAACTTACAATCAATTTCCACTTATTTAATTTGTTACTATTATACTTATTTGATTATCATAAGAATGCCTAGTTAATCATGAGATATAGAATGATAGATAAACACACATGTATAAGAGGAGACTAGATGTAATGTGGGAAACCCTTCCTAGAGAAAAACTCACAAAAACCAATTCACTAACTTGGACAATTATCTTATGCAGTTACAATGATTTCTCAATTGAGCTACAACTCCATCTGGAGCTATAAGTCTAATAATTTAATCAGGTCACCACCCAGTCTTCGACTAGCTACAACATGTCTAGAAGCCACAACTCCCAAATTTAGTACAATACCCACTTACCTTTAGTAAGATAAAACTTACAAGGAGGCTTCAACCCCCTAGAATTTAATCAGCCATAACTGATCTTCTGTAGGCCACTACCCATAAGGAGGCTACAACCCCCTAAGATATAAGCAACAACTTAGACTGTAATACAGTCATAATTGGATCATCGAGATTCTATGTTGCACATACAAATGATTATGATCACCTTGTTATTTCTCTCTTCGTTCACTCTACAAAATCCGATATTCAATATTATTCTTACCTCTTTTTGGTCTCTCCCCTCAAACATTCATCCAAATGGTTCCCTTATTAATGCTTTTGTCATTGATATTCTCATTCAGTAATAGGTTTTCATATAGTATCTCTTTCTCCCCTCTTCCACTAAAACAAATTATTTAGCATGTAATTTTCCTCATCATCGTCACTGGATATTTAAGTGATAACTATGTCTAATTCTGCACATAACTCTACTCTCTTCATAAACATATATTCATTCTAATTGTTTTATATCATTTTCTATCTCTACAACAATAATTGTAGCTATGGTTTCTTTCATAAATTGATATTCATTATTCATAAATGTCCCCTTCCTCTTCCAGTTTATTCAGGCATACCTTTGATCCAATTTTCTGCAAATATTTTGTGCTCTTTGTTCTACTCTTCATGCACTCATCTCCTTTGAATCTAGGATTCTGGTATTATTCTCCAATTAGCACTTAATTGATGATCAAATTTTGTTTTTTTCCTTATCTCTGCACCTACATCTCACACTCTTTTTCTCAATTTTATCAACAACAACAATAATCTTGAAAAACTCATTTAAATAGACAAACCCAAAAAAAAAATTGATTTAGTGAATTTTGCACATATATTGGGTAAAAATTATAAGGTTCCAATTTTACCACTTAGTCATGCTTTAAAACATTGATTTATTTCTTATATTGGATGGATGATGATATCCCCTTTCCAAAAAGTCTAAAAACTCAAAACAATGACTTCTGAATTAAGAGATATCTCCATTATATGATCTCCTTTTATAAAATCAAAAAGCGCAACAAAGAAAAAGCACCACGAAACTGTCTTACCAAGGAAAAATAGTAGAAAAACCATAATGAGGCTGCATAAGTACCTCAGTAAATCCTAACCTCAACAAAACCCCATTGAGACCGTAGTAGTACCTTAGCAAAATAGTAGAAACATATTCAAATTAGAGAAAACCCTTCAACCTATAATGAATATAGCCACTTCTTAGTGATCCGAGTAGAATTATTCTTAAGGGCTGGTAGATTTTCTTTGATTTATTTTCTCCAACCAGACTCTGGGAGTACCTAGGACATATGATTTTTAGTTTTATTCCTCTAACACAATGGAAACAAGAGTACTAACCTTTTCAATTTCCCAAGTGTATTCTTATCTCACTATCCATGATTGCAAAGACCTTTTATAAACCTGAATCTTCCTAAATGCATTAAAACATCATAGACATTGGAGATACCATTTTCACATATGACTACACCTTTTTGATCCACTGAGTGACAAGATTCTGACTGATATTTACCATATCCACATTTTCTCAACCATGCATACTATGACTGACTCCATGAACCTACCTAGAAACCAATTCACTTTGTAACACTTAGAAGACACCTTTCAATCATTGCATCAATTTTAACCATAATTTGTACCTACTAAACCATGCACACCACTTAGAACCACACCATGAGCTTTACCTGTTGATTTGATTTTGATTTATCACTCTGTCATTCACACTTTTTTTCCATCAATTCCACTTGACATCAATGATAACACTAATGAAAATGACTAGGGTTCAACAAAAACCAACTTAATCCTTTATTCCTCATTATATAGATGTTATGTACAAATTTTTGACTAAAAATTCCACCATTAGGCCGTCCAAAAGTGAGTTTCCACTCAACAGTCACAACCACTCTTATAAAACATAGTCTCAAGAAGAGAATCTTCTAACCACACCAAATTTATTTTTTCATGCCTATAAAGGTGATTTTTCATGCTAAGAATGATCCTTCAACCTTCTAAGATATCTTTATCAAGATTAGGAAGCATGGAAGACAAAATCCATACCTCTAACACTTCCATCTTTTGGTCTAGGAACACCAAATTTGTCATTCCTTGGGCACAGTTAACCTCTTGAACTATTTTTATTGATCAAGCTGTCACTTAATCACACCATTCAACTTCTCAGAGTTACTTCATCTTGTAAAGAGAGATGTAGATACCTGTATGACACATGGTACATGACCTAAAGACATTTACATATTGAAACTCAAGCAGATACACCTTTAGACTAACAACACACATGATCTGAGATGTAAGATAACCATATTCAAAATATTAGACATATTTTTAGCTTCAAACTCATAGATGACAATGAGATACACTTTTCAAGACCATTTATACTTTATGACAACTCCATATGACACCATTAAAGCTCAGAAAATACTCTATAATATTTCATAGAATTCAGAGACACAAAACAGTCCAGTTTTGGTCACAAATACAATGAGTATAATCTTCAAGACCCTTGAAAAATTTACACACACATTGTGACATTAAAAAGAGACACAATATCACACATGAACAACTTAGAGAGATTACATAACATGAGAATACAAACACAAACCTTAAATTATAACTAAGAGACTCAAGATTCATATCAAGACTTCTACAGAGACTATGAACCAAAAACAATACTATGAGTAGCATGAACAAACATACCTTGACCTAGTAGAGGAGTTACACATTGACTTAGATAGCTCCCCCTCTCTTGGATGCTTTATATGTATTGATATACCTTCAAGAAGCATAGTGAAGGTATATATGTTCCATGAAGACTTAAAAAAAGGTCTTAAAGAGGTCCCAATCCTTTCTAAAATTGCTTCATCCTCTTTTTTCTAATCTTATCATTGTGAAAAACTTATCCTTTCACTAATATATGCACTTGAATTCACACCATGGTCTCTTCTAGGTTCTTAAGTCCTTATAAAACCATTGTCATGAACTCTATGTCTATGAACACCATATTTTTTCATTCTAGAACCTGAATAACTTCTTAATTGACTTTAGTAAGATTGAAATTAGTCCTGTGCCATATGATCAACCTTGTTACAATTGTAACATACCACTGTGTTTCTCTTCTTTATCTCATATGAATTCCTAGATGAGTCATTCATACAATCACTATCAACATGACCTATCTTGTTGCACTTGAAGCATACCACCTTCTTAGCATATTCATCTCCACTGTATCTCAATGGCTGAGTGTCTCTAGGGGTTCTTCTACACTCCTTATCCCTATTACTAATGCATTACATGTATAAAAAAACCATTAAAGGACCTTTCATACCTTGAGGCATTGAGTTGCCTAATTTTCTTGATCTTCTCAATGTCCTTGACTTGAAGCTCCTTATTTCCTTCCTTGATGCTAGGTTCCCCCACTTATTTGCATGAAACTATATTTTCTTTCTCTTCCTTTCTGCTCTTGACTTCATTTTTGAATCCTAAACCATTCCTATCACTAGCAAGCTTCTGATTGCTCAAGATATCATCAAGATCTCTTCTACTTTTTTCAAAATTTTGATAGGTCTTTATATTTCTTGTAGCATTTGTGAGTTCCTTCTTGAGATATTTCACTTCCTTTTCTTTAGATTGAAGACTAAGAGTCATGTTACTCATTTGAAACTCTATCCTTCTTACTGATTCTTTAAGTTTTTCAAAAATTTCCCAATGTTTCCCCTCAAGCTCTTGTATTTTTTATTCATATTATTTGACATGAGATGTCAACTTCTTGTTATTATTCTCATCATGTTCAAGTTTAGATTACACACATGCCAACTCAATTCTTAAAATGTCATCTTCTCCTTCTTTTAATTTGTAAGAGTCGGGTGAAATATCACCCCAAAGAGTAGAGTCACCACTAAAGGATATCATGGCTTCTTTTTTCATGAAGAGAACTTCATCACCAACATCATTTTGATCAAATTCAACCTCTGAATCAAATATGTCTACTTCACTATCAGATTCCTCCTTCTTAGTGTAGAGGCTGTTTTTTTTCTTCTTCATACATTCATTTGTCTTGAACCCTTTCTTCTTCTTATCAAATTTCCAATTTTTTTCTCATCATCACTATCATGTTCATCATTTCTTTTCTTATCATGTCTATGAGGACACTTAGAAGAAAAATGACCAACTTTACCACATGAAAAACATTTGAAAGGGATTTTACCTTTGTAATTACCAGTCCCAAGTGTCATTCTTCTAGCAACCATGGAAAATAGTTCCTCATAATCAAACTCCAAAGTAGTATCTTCAACTTTTTCCTTTTTGTCCTTAGTCATCTTCTCCATTTTTAAGGCTATATCCTTCTTAGAAGGATTAAAATCCATAACCCTCATCTCATATGTTGTTATAGTACCATGTAGCTCATCCATATTTATCTTAGTTGCATCCTTTTCTTCCTCTATAGCTAATACTTTTGAGTCAAATTTTGGAGTTAAGGACCTTAACACCTTTTGAACAACTATTTCCTCTTTTAGATCTTCTCCTAACCCTTTGATACTATTAACAACCTTGTCAACTCTAAGAAGATAAGATGCAATAGACTCATCATCACTCATCTTAAGAGATTCAAACTGATTTCTAAAATTTTTAATCTTAGCAATCCTTTCCTTTGAGTCACCTTCATAAAGTACTTGGAGTTTGTCTCATGCTTCCTTTCCAGATTTGCAATGCATCACTTTTCCCATTTTAGATTCTCCTATGCTAGTTATGATTGCATTGAAGGCTTTTAAATTATTGGTATATTATTTCTTTTGTTCAGAGGTGGTAGGAGGAGTATAACCACTCACAATAGTATTCCAAACATCAAACCCTTGAGCCATGATATAGGACTTCATTCTCATGCTCCATAAACTATTGTTCACTCCAGAAAACATTGGTGCCTTTCCAATTACAGTGCTGCTGACCATATTGTGTTTCAAGGATATCCTTTCAATTTTTCAAACTTCTACAAAAAGGACATGCTCTGATACTAATTGTTGGACCTATTGGTACCCAATTTAGTCCCACCTTGTAATCCTAGTAGCATCAACAGACTAAGCAAGATGCTTAGAGGAAGACAGACCAGGATTTGAGTCATTTTTTAGCTGGCGATGGATCTAGTAACCTATTTTTCAATCATACTTGGGGAATATTGGATAGAACCTCCACTAATGGTATGACCTTTCTTTCTACTTTAGGTTTTTCCTACAACTAGGGTGAGAGGACCCATTTTTTAACTTGTATTTGTAAAAGAAATAGATAGAACAACACTATTTGGACTATGTTTCTCAGGGAAGTGAAAAATAAGCATCAAGAATACATGTTCATTGTAGACATCATCTAACTATCATGATTTATCACACTAGAAAATGTAGATATCTTCTATAAAGGATTAGGTTACTAAAGACGGTTGTAAATTCCAACTTTCTCTTATATACTTTAGACAAAGGATGGAAAAATTTAACAAATCCCCATAGTATTTATGCATAAAAATTGCAAGTAGGTGGTGGATCTAATGGTTATTGATTGAAATTTTGATGTGTTATTAGGAAGTTAAACAAGATAAAGTTAATTATACAAAGAACTCAAATGAACCTTACAAATAATGTAGACAATCACTCTTGATGTAAAATATGGATCACACAGTCTAAATCATTCCTTCAACTAAAAGGTTTGTATTCATGGAAGCCCAGGAATACAAGATTTCACACAAACTTTGAGAATTCAAAGATAAAATCTCATGATAAACTCTCAACAAAAACACTGACAATCTCTGATCAAATACGCTTTAGATACACTTAGGAACTGAAAAACATCCTAGATCAAATAGATACAAATTGTCTTTAAAATCACTTACCAAACTATGAAGGAAAGTTCTATCAATCATGTAATTGTAGTTACCAAATTTTCACTATTTTAAACTAAGGATTTGTGTAATTAGGAGAGATTAATTACCATAAGATTGCAACATAAATGTAGATAATTGATTCAAAAAGATCATCTTGAACAAAGTAGCAACACTCGTGAAAACACACACAAATTAATTCAAATAACTCCAATGCTTTAATAAGGGGACACAATAACTATGACCTCAATATTTGTCAATGGTTATATAATGCAACCATCTTATCAAGAAGGTTTGGGAATAAATGAATAACTCAGGTTTCTCATATTGGTTTAGTTTCAGCAAGTACAAATAGGTTCTCTCCCTTGTTCTCTAAAGCTTAGAAAATTTTAAGCCCCCTTTATGCGAGAGTATTCTCATCGCATTTATACAATTTCACTCACTCACTTATTCTATGTTCCCCTCCTCCAGAAATCACGAATCTCTAAGAGAATATTCTTCTCTAATTTTCCAACTCAAAAATTTGTGAGCTATTCATTTTTTTCACTTCCTCAGATATGATTGGGACACCATGTCATTTTTTCTCCCTATTTGTGGGCAAGAAGTATTTTGGTAGTTCCCAGGTGCCTCCAGATGGCTTCATGTGATGTGCAATCCCTTTCAACTTTTTATAATCAACTTCAAACAAGTATTCATGTCTTTTAGATCCGAATATCCTCTCATGGATAATATCACATCAATCAAATGTATATTGTTACATGATGCCAATCTCCCTAAAATTTATATCCCTCATGTGAGCTGACTGAAATATCTCTCTTCATTTAATGACAATGATTTTTCTCGAATCATCTTGTCTACACCATCCTCTTTATAAATTCAAATCTATTTTTTCATTGGTATGCATCCTTTTCCTACTCTTGAACATGAGGGATTACTGCAAGACTCTTTATTGGTGCAATGGTGAGGATACCCATGGTAAGTAGCTTGAAGAAAATATCTGCATAAGACTTAAATCAGATATTTGATTTAACTGGCCCAGATGAGGCCTTTTCTAGGGCTCTATTTGAAATTGCAGATCTAGGAGATAACAAAGGGCCCCTGACATATCGGGAGGTTTGGATCTCCCTTATTCTAAGATTGATCAAGATAAATCATATCTTCTCAGCTTTCCATTCGAGGTACTATCATCTCTTCCATTGGGAGCACCAAAAAGCTCTAGAAGAGTTAAAGAAATTCTTGATTGAGAGAAGGCATATTGTGACAAGGATGACTAAATATAAATGTCCCTTTTTATGCATTGAAGGATTTTTACTAAAAGAGGTTCCTCAGGAGTCTTACATGCTTTATGACAATACTTTGATTGATATTTTCCCTGTCATTTATCACAAGGTAGAAGAATCGGAGTGACAGATCACCTCTCTAGAAAAAAGGTCCAACAAGACATGTACCACCTCAATAATCTACAATACCAATACCATCAGCAATAAAAAAGAGGGGGGAATTAAGATATCAGCCCCCAATTATCATTAAATATGAGGAAGAAACATATCCTTCATCTCCTCTGCATTCCAGGGCACCACTTTCTACTACCAAGGAGGGTAAGGGAAAGTTTTCTCTCCAACCTTCTATTCACTTGGTGTAGTGTGATAATTTTATAGAGAAAAATTTATTATCACCTTTGCATGTTCCTCTACCAAGAGAGCATCCACCCTTCATGAGGAGTGACAAGGGTGATTCTAGTTACAAATATTCTGATTCATCAGGTCCAAGGGCCACAGTGCTTTCTCTCCCAGCCAATCCAAATGATTTTTTTCAGTCTTCTTCCATTCAGTCCACTTCTTACAATGCAAATGGAAAAATGACATTTCCCATAGGTGGTTCAGACCTTTTGGACTGGCTATCTTCTTATCATAAGAAGATTGAGCTGGGAGATATTATTGACAGTCTTAGAATGACTGTTGAGTCATTGATGGAGATTGGTATGTCTCGGAATTTTTTGGGGTCAGTTGTATTTTCTCAAATAGCTCGAGGTTCAAATGAATTCATATCTAGGAATAACAAGTTGTTGACCAAGATCCCCCCATTCGGGGGATATTTCAAAGTAGGAGTAGTGGATGGCTAAGTGTTTTTCTTTTCTTGTTTCCTTTTGATGTATTTTCCAAATATGTATGCAAATTTCTTCCTCATGGGTTGGGGCCCCTATAGAGCCCCAATTTCACATCTGAATCTTTATGTCCATCATCTTCTGAACATATATGAATTTACATGTTTCCATCATTGCTCTGCTTTTGAATTTAATTATGAAACAGAATCATGTCGTGTGTCAATCTTTAGGGACATATTTGCATTTGCAAAAGAAACCCACTGTAACACATCCAATGGTGTCGCTCTACATGTTTGCTCCATACCTTAGTGTATCACGACTCTTTAAAAACTCCCACAACTCATATAGATGGTGTGATTTTCTTTCACTATGATCAGTGACCTACCACACACTATTACCTTAGTCCAATGCACTACTTAGAATAGCACGGATTTCAATATCTATCTACGGGGCCTTTTCTCTACTCCATGGAACTTTCCTTCCTCCCAAGGACTTGTTCCCTTTTGAAGTTGTGCCAGGGAGACACATGGAGGCATACACATTCTTTTCTTTTACTTTGACCTTTCAGCCCACTTGAGCTTCCCTACCATGCTAAAGCCATGTGGCCAACTTCACAACTTGAAGGCTCTCGATCCCTTACACTTTCTCCAAAGTTCACTAGAGGGACACATGGATAACCTTCCTCATTTTCGTAGTGATTTTCCTTGCTTCTGTGGTTTCTCAATTTTTTGTCTTCGAATACCTGCCAAGTCATAGAAGTTTTTGCACTCTACAATTTACATTGGGGACAACAAGGGAGACATTCGAAAGGGAAAAAACACAATTTTACATAATTTTCTTGACCTATTTCACAAGGTTTCTTTTAGTAATGACTCTTTTTCACAATCCTCAACTAAAAAAGAGGATCAACGCCCTAAATACAAGGTTTTCATTCGCATTCGACATGATTATATATTCAAGCATACGTTTATCACATGAGCAAACTAGTCAGAGATAAAGTTTTGAAGGTATACACCAGATAAAATGGTGAGATCAAATTAAGCACTAACAAGACCATGATTTTCATTAGACCAAAACCCATAGGTGTTAGTCACTGTTATAATCTCCATATTTAGGATCTATGAGAGGTAGTTATTCCATGTCACGAAACTTGTGGGGAATGTTGGACGCATATGCCAACAATTCATATAGTAATGATAGTTCTATATAATAGTTTTCATGCTAGAAACAAATAATGCACTATAAAAACTTTCATTAAATCTTCTCTATAATTCAAGAAAACTCTCTTTATGCTCATTAGAAATAATCATTAATCCACACATATCAAAAAATCATAATCAATATTGAGAAGGCAATATATATCTACCAAACAAAAATAGAA
This sequence comes from Taxus chinensis, assembly GCA_019776745.2. Taxonomy (NCBI): domain Eukaryota; kingdom Viridiplantae; phylum Streptophyta; class Pinopsida; order Cupressales; family Taxaceae; genus Taxus; species Taxus chinensis. Next base: position 859,415,211 of record CM034151.1, read on the forward strand.
GTGTATTACTTTCACTGCATTTTCTTACAAATTCCTTCTTCCCTCCTCCTATGCTCCTATACCTCAAGTAATTACCCCAACTACCTCCCCATTCAAATTTTTATCTCCCTCTCTATTTCCATTCCATGAACCCTAATTGACTGCAAGACTCGTGATGCCCATTCAGAACATGATGAGTCATTTTACAATGTTTTAATAATTTATAGACTCAAAATATCCCCTAGGACTTATTCAACATGTTGTAGACATCTAACACATGCCTTTCATTAAAAGTACCTTTTATCCACTTCTAAGCCAATTTTCTCATTTTCAAGATTTACAAGTTTAAAGTCCCATTTTGGAGGGAAAACACAATATGAAGAAATTAAAATTTTCTAAACCTTCTCACCAACTTCAAATGAATCACATTGTCTCAATGAGGAATTTAAGACACTCCAACAACTCAAAATCATGATAAGAATGAGAATTGACACTTTGATGCTTCTCTCTCTCTGATGTTCCTACATCATACTTCTAAGTTGGAGAAAAGGAATTATATACTACAAATTTGTTTCTTCTAATGGTTCTTCATCTTATTGATTTATTATTTCTCTTATTTTTATACCCCTACTATCCTTGTTTTCCTCATGACCACCTGGATCACATATATTTTTCTTCATGCTTGCATTTGCCTTGAATTTTCTTCTTTTTTTCTTGAGTTCCATCTTTATCTTCTTCAAATTTAACCTTCCATCAATTGTACCTACACAAATAAACAACACAATTATAAACATACATTAGTCATCATATTATTCATTCTTGTATAGCTTTTTCATGTCATATTTCATAATTTTCTTTTCTTTGAAGGATTGAAAACTCCCCATAATCTTCATTTTCTATCCTATTTTTTGCTTTTTCATGTTTTTCATCATATTAAATTGTTTTAGATCTGTACCTATACCTTCTTTTCCCTATTTTAGATCATTATTTTCCCAATAAATCATCATTCTCTTAGTTTTACCTTCTTCTTTTTTCTTCATCCATCATACACAATAAATCTTAAAAAGATCACCCACTTCATCTTTGAAAACTTGATCATTGTGCTTTCCATGTTCATCACTCCACTTAATCTTGTTTATATCATTATCTTTTTTCTCTCAAAATTCACTAATGGAGTCATCTTCTACAATTTCAAGGAATTTACCAAAAGAAACGTCAATATTAGTTATCAAATAAGTGATTTTTTAGTTAAATTTGTTTAACTTGTCTTCCTCACATGCATGAATCACTTCTTCATCCTCTTGTACCTGTTGTTCCATTAATTCTTCACTCTTACTCACCTCATTTAAATTATTTCCCTTCTTTTCAACATGAGAAAACAAATCTTCAAGAACTATCATTTCATCCTTTAGCTTAAAATCATCCAATTATTTGTTATCTTCATCATATACATGATTGTTAAATCATTCCCTCTTCTTTTTTGTATTTACAAACAAGAAAACTTCAATTAGCATACAACTCTGTTCACATACCTCATTAACATATTGATCTTATGTTGCATCATCTTTGTCTTTGATCCAAAACCTAGGGGTTTCAAATTTAAGGAACATAATAACAATTGTGCCAGACATAAATAGAAAAACTATCTCTGAAGAGAGATGTAAATTTCTCAAAAAGACTCAAAATATATTAGTTATCTCTACAAGGATCTTTGTATGTCTTTCCCTTGCGGGTTACATTTGATTTTATACTATTTTTATAAATAAGAAAAAACACCTAGAGGAATGTGGAAGGTCACTACTCTTGAGGGAGACAAGGTGTTTCATCTTCTGAGAATTACATGTGCGATAGTTTCGTGAAACATACTATTTTAAGAATTTACTATTTTCAGACATTACTACAAAAATTGTAATTTGGGCCCTTTAGACGTTGATTTCGTGGGTCAAGCTTTACCGAACAAATTATGCACCTTTTCATCACATTTTACACATTCCAATATTTTTGTTGCACTATGAATGGAGCCAATTGGAGCTACAGTTCAGAAATTATTGTCCCGGGAAGTTGTGCCATTATAATTATTGTACAGGTTGTAGTCTGGATCATTCTTCACTTTCCTCTTCCAACTCATACATATCTTCAAGTAGTTCACCTTCTTTAGGGTAGAATAGACTACCTCTTCATCACGGAATTCTTATCCATATTTTTCTTCAGTTTCTCATTCATCGTCCACTTCTAAGGTGTCTTCTTCATCTGAACTTTCTTCTTCCATGTTTAATATCAATTCTTTAAACCTTTCTACATCTTTCCTAAGCTCTCTCAATTCTTTTTCAACCCATGGATCTAGTTTTTGAGCTTCCTCTTTCTTATTGGCTTCTAATTTTTTTCTTTCTCTCTCTCATTTTACTTTTTTTTATGTCTTAGCATCATCACTAACTCTTCCCTATCCATTTTCCTCTTTTATTCTCTCAAAAAAGTTTGTTTCACCTTTTTTCTTCACAACACCTCACCTAGGATTCTTACCTAGTCTTTTGGTGCTTCCTCTCTCTTCTTTTCTTTCACTCTTGCACTCCTCTCAGCCACTTTCACTTTCACTTTTTATTATATCTGTACTTGCACATGTCAATCTCACATAAAAACACTCACACAATTCACTATTATCCATAAACAATATTCAATCCTTCACTCTGATACTAAAATTATGTAGAGCTTAATGTTAATTCACTACTCTCAACAAGATAATGAAAACTTCATTCAACTATTACCATGTTTTGAAGATCTTATTCTTAGTCTTATAATGGCTCAATCATGCAAAATTGACCATTAAAGAAAAATATTTCTCTAATAACATATTACCATGTCTCATAGCCCTCATTCAATTTCAAATGATCCTTCATACTAATTCACAACCAAAGAAATAGTCAATCTTACCTTCTTCCACAATGTTGTTCTTCATTAGTACTTGTGAACTGACTCCAAACCAAGCAATTTCAGACTTTTTACTTCTATTATAAATCCCAAACCTATAACCATATTTCACTAGCTCAAACTAATGCTATTCAAATTATCAAGCTCCTTAAAAATTAAGAAAATCATTAATCTTCTTAAATTCTCTCAAACTGTCCCAACTGGGCTCTTAAGAGAAATGCTCATGGATGATTCATAGTTGGAGAAATCTAGGTTTACCCATAACAATTTATAAACTTCTCCAAGTAAAATTTTCCCTCAATATGGTGTATGAAATTTTTTTATGGGCTAACTCCTTCTAGTTCTCTTCCAATCACCTTTATCTCCTTTTCAAGCTAACTAGCTCATAAGGTTTTTCATGCATATCTTTCATTCATGAGGTTCCAAGACAATATAAAGTCGTCTTAGGATACCCATTTATACATTTCATCTCTGTGAAAAAATTTAGCATGCCTTCCTTAAGTAAAAATCCTTCAAACTCCACTATCACAGTTTCTATTAGGTCTCCACTAGCCATCTATAGTCTTGCAGTCAAATTGTCATATTTACTCTTCATTGTGCCCTTATTTTCCAATGATTATTATTTAATATGACTTGGGGATATATGGAGATTCTTTTTTCAAATTTAAAAACTTTTGTATTGAGTGTAAGGTCCTCAAACTTCATTTACTTGTTAAACCCTAGGTAGGGTTTCCTAGGAACTCAAGTATAGAAATTTTGCTATAAAATTCTTCAACTTGATTTCAAGACAAAATAATATTACCAAAGGTGTATTTCAGTTTACTATACATTATTTACTTAGAATTAGGGTGAAATAACCCATTTAACCTTAAAAATTCACTTGATTCTCCCTTACCCAACTTGTAGGTGATAGAGTACATACATGTAAATACTCCACTGAACCAAGACTAATATTACATGCATATATTTTTTGATAACTCTTATAACAATATTGAAAAAATATTGAACATTATCCTCCACTCACTTCTCAAATAATTCTAACATACATTTCTTTCGAAAGAGATATAAGCACCAATAACAGTCACAGTCATGTTTTCGATCCTTTAGAGTAACAAACTCGCTAAAAAGTAGTGTCCATGGCCTTAAGGCTTTAAATAACTCATCAAGATCACCTTTCACAATGATGTTACTATGTTGAAAGCTTCATCATCAAGAACACAACTTAAATATATCAAGGATTCTCTACAAAACGTAGTCATATAGTAATGATAGATCTGTATGATATTTTTCATGCTAGAAACAAAGTATGCACTAGGAAATATTTCATAAACTCTTCTAAAGAATACAAGAAAACTCTATTTATGTTCATTAGAAATAATCATTAATCCACAGATATCAAAAAATTAAAATCAATATTGAGAAGGCAATATATACCTACCAAACAAAAATAGATTTGTATTTGTAGACACCAAAATTCCACTTTTTGCAATCTTATAGTGGGTAGAATAGACTACCTCTTCATCACGGAATTCTTATCCATCTTTTTCTTCAGTTTCTCATTCATCATCCACTTCTAAGATGTCTTCTTCATCTGAACTTTCTTCTTCCACATTTAATATCAATTCCTTAAACCTTTCTACATCTTTCCTAAGCTCTCTCAATTTTTGTTTAACCCATGGATCTAGTTTACAAGCTTCCTCTTTCTTATTGGCTTCTTATTTTTTTCTTTCTCTCTCTCATTTTACTTTTTTTTATGTCTTAGAATCATCACTAACTCTTCCCTATCCATTCTCCTCTTTTCTTCTCTCAAAAAAATTTGTTTCACCTTTTTTCTTCACAACACCTCACCTAGGATTCTTACCTAGTCTTTTGGTGCTTCCTCTCTCTTCTTTTCTTTCACTCTTGCACTCCTCTCATCCACTTTCACTATCACTTTTTATTATATCTTTACTTGCACATGTCAATCTCACATAAGAACACTCACACAATTCACTATTATCCATAAACAATATTCAATCCTTCACTCTGATACTAAAATGATGTAGAGCTCAATGTTAATTCAATACTCTCAATAAGATAATGACAACTTCATTCAACTATTACCATGTTTTAAAGATCTTATTCTTAGTCTTATAATGGCTCAATCATGCAAAACTGACCATTAAAGAAAAATGTTTCTCTAATAACCTATTACCATGTCTCATAGCCCTCATTCAATTTCAAATGATCCTTCATACTGATTCACAACCAAAGAAATAGTCAATCTTACCTTCTTCCCCAATGTTGTTCTTCATTAGTAACTTGTGAACTAACTCCAAACCAAGAAATTTTGTACTCTTTACTTCAATTATAAATCCCAAACCTATAACCATATTTCACTAACTCAAACTAATGTTATTCAAATTATCAAGCTCCTTAAAAATTAAGAAAATCATTAATCTTCTCAAATTCTCTCAAACTGTACCAACTGGGCTCTTAAGAGCAATTCTCATAGATGATTCATAGTTGGAGAAATCTATGTTTACCCACAACAAGTTATAAACTTCTCCAAGTAAAATTTTCCCTCAATATGGTGTATGACAAATTTTATGGGCTAACTCCTTCTAGTTCTCTTCCAATCACCTTTATCTCCTTTTCAAACTAACTAGCTCATAAGGTTTTTCATGCATATCTTTCATTCATGAGGTTCCAAGATAATATAAAGTCATCTTAGGATACCCATTTATACATTTCATCTCTGTGAAAAATTTTAGCATGCCTTCCTTAAGTAAAAATCCTTCAAACTCCACTATCACAGTTTCTATTAGGTCTCCACTAGCCATCTATAGTCTTGCAGTCAAATTGTCATATTTACTCTTCATTGTGCCCTTATTTTCCAATGATTATTATTGAATATGACTTGGGGATGTATGGAGATTCTTTTTTCAAATTTAAAAACTTTTGTATTGAGTGTAAGGTCCTCAAACTTCATTTACTTGTTAAACCCTAGGTAGGGTTTCCTAGGAACTCAAGTATAGAAATTTTGCTATAAAATTCTTCAAACTTGATTTCAAGACACAATAATATTACCAAAGGTGTATTTCAGTTTAATATACATTTTTTTATTTAGAATTAGGGTAAAATAACCCATTTAACCTTAAAAATTCACTTGATTCTCCCTTACCCAACTTGTAGGTGATAGGGTACATACATGTAAATACTCCACTGAACCAAGACTAATAGTACATGCATATATTTTTTGATAACTCTTATAACAATATTGAAAAAATATTGAACATTATCCTCCACTCACTTCTCAAATAATTCTAACATACATTTCTTTCGAAATAGATATAAGCACCAATAACAGTCACAGTCATGTTTTCGATCCTTCTAGAGTAACAAACTCGCTAAAAAATAGTGTCCATGGCCTTAAGGCTTGAAATAACTCATCAAGATCACCTTTCACAATGATTTTACTATGTTGAAAGCTTCATCATCAAGAACACAACTTGAATATATCAAGGATTCTCTGCAAAACGTAGTCATACAGTAATGATAGATCTGTATGATATTTTTCATGCTAGAAACAAAGTATGCACTAGGAAATATTTCATAAACTCTTCTAAAGAATACAAGAAAACTCTATTTATGTTCATTAGAAATAATCATTAATCCATAGATATCAAAAAATTAAAATCAATATTGAGAAGGCAATATATACCTACCAAACAAAAATAGAGTTGTATTTGTAGACACCTAAATTCCACTTTTTGCAATCTTATTGCCAAAATACACGTGAATCAATCTCATTCTTTCCAAATCCATTATAATTAGTGCTTTTCGCTAATTAACTAATGTTTCTTACCACTTTATTCAATTAACATCACATTGTTGATTGTGTAACCCATTTCACATTCAGGATGCCACTTTGCGGCGAATCGTAAGTCAAAATCCTCTTCAAAACAAACAATTAGCATTTATTAGCTAATTAAGCGGGTATTTTGCCCATGATTTGGTCAATATACCCTAGTATTGACTCAAACGTCTCTTCCAACCACTCAAAATCATGCCATTCACCTCCACAACATCTCATCAGGATTCAAAAATCTTATCCTAACCTCCTGGTTGACCCTAAGTGCTTGTTTAGGAATTCACACCTCTTAATCACTTGGTAATTTACTAATTATCATAAACAAGGCCTAATCATGATTAGCAATTCTAATCTAATTTGGAGCTTTTAGTCCCACATGCACCAAAATACAAGTTTCTCCCAAAAGGAAAACTATAAAAAGGGTACACCTCATTCCTTTATATTTGACACCATGCTTTGATTTGCATCTCATATAATAAATATGATATATAGCCAATTTCAATCCTTGCTTAAAGCCTTAAATGGGGTTAGTAGATGGATATCCAAAATGACCAAGTAGTCATTGGGAGAGGCCATTTTACCTTGTTTGGAATAGTAACCATAACCATTTGATTACCCTCTTAGGTCTATTTAGTAGGCCCATGTTAGGTAATTCAAGCATATTAGTAGGCATGTTTAGTTAGATTTTGTATTGTTTTCATACTAGTTAAGCATTCTTTTAATTTTCTATCTTAATGTTACATTCCTAGACTTAGAACCTTGGCTAGATGGATGGAAATGGTGTTATCTTTCCTTTTTTAGTCATGGAATTTGCTTTGTAAAGTTTAGGGTGTCATCATTTGGCACACCCGGTGGGAAAATACCCCATTGCATTCAATTTTTTAAATCTTTTTAACTTAGTTTCAAAGTTTTTCATTTCAATTTTATAGATTAGTTCCTAAGTTTCCTAGATTAATTTCAAGTTTTCTAATTTAAATTTCAAGCTTTCTAGATTAATTTCAATCTTTTTAGATTATTTTTTCAATATTTTTAGATTAACTTCAAAGTTTTAGAGTAATTATCAATTTTTTATTGATTAATTTCCATTTTTGAAAGTTTTTTCAACTAGATTAGTGGTAGAAGTTGTGTTTTCTTGATTTCTATAGGATTCAAGGAGGCGAAGCCCTCTCAAAATTGCCAAAAAATAACAAAGATTTGACCTTTTTGAAGAAATTCTTGTCAAAACTTGAATTTTTGCCACTTCCTATGAAGGGGCATGCAGGTGTTGAACCGAGAGCATAGGCATTGAACTTAGAGTGCATTCGTTGAAGCAGAAGTGCAAGCGTTAAACTAGGAGTGCAAGCGTTGAAGCAGGGGTGCAAGTGTTAGCTTGTATTTTTCAACTCTATCATTTTTACAAAGGGGAGATCCCACATCGGTATTGGAGTGCAAGCGTCGAACTAGTAGCACACCTGCTTGTCTAGAAGCACACATGGTAGATTGTATTTTTCAACTCTATCATTTTTACAAAGGGGAGTACACATGTCAGCATAGGAGAAAAAATGTTGAAAAAGGAGCACACCCACTTGTCTGGAAGCGTACACGTTAGCTTGTATTTTTCAACTAACTGTCATTTTTATAAAGGGGAGCGCACACATTAACAAGGGAGCACAGGTGTCGAAACAAGAGTGCACACATCAATAGGGGTGCACATGTTTGTCTGTATAATTTTTTCCTGTAAACTAAAAGTTTCCAAAGTTGAAATTGTGTGGCATTTCATCACAAAATATATTTAGTGTCATCTTGTCCTAATTTTTCACTTGTCTTAAGACAAGGCAAAACTCTGCCGAAATAACACCAAGTATATTTCAACATCATTTGGTTTACACCCTTGTTTTCTTGTTTCCCATTTTTGGAAAAAAGGAAACAACATATATAGATACCGCTAGATATTGTGTGTCCACCACTTTTGTATTCTACTTACGTGACTAGGTTGCAATGTTAGAGCACAAGTGTTGAAAGTGTTCATGGTACATAATCATGATCTAGTAGGCCCCCTTATCTCAAAAACCCATACTTTAGACTTATTATCATCGTATTTAGGAGTTTCATCCTTGTCTTCTTTTTGAGTTGTTACACTTCCCACATTGTAGCCATACAATTGAGATATTTATGTCTTGTTTCCATTGTGAAATTAGGCCTAAATCTATATACTGTAGAGTTATATTGTTCACACATATAGCAATTTCTTGTTATACTTAGACAAAGTTTTTATATCCTAACTTTGTCTTGATTTTTGTAAGTGTTGAGGATACATTGTTAGCATTGCGATAACATCATTTTGACACTAGAAATCTTACTTTCCCGAAAGCTTGGTTCACGTGTCCAAATAGTGTCATTACACTGCTCGCATTATTATCATCCATTTTACGAGACTTGGACTTTATTAGTGTTTAGAAAATGGTTTTTAGTATATCTTGTTAGAAGATCGCGTCAACATTCTCTTATCATTTAGGCCTTGTTTGTTACAAACTTGACCTAACTGGTGATATTGTGTTGTCACTATTTGGTTTCAAACCTATCTAGTCTAAATCTTAGTGAATAAACTATTTGGTGTAAACCAAACTTTGATTGTTTTACGTCATTATATTGTTCTAAGGAAAACTTGTGTCATATATTACCTTGCTAGGGTAGCTTGTTCGTTATTCTTTAGTTCATAGGTTTGTTTTTACCCATCACTTTTTTGGCTATTCTATAGTCACCTTGTTTTGGAAAATTAGCATTGTTACGCTGTAAAAATTTGACTAGGGTCCCTTGTTAATAAATCTTAATGGAAATATTTCATGTTTTACCTTTTATTATAAGTAATTCCTACTACAAGAATGGGATCACAAAATTTGGCAGCTAATATATTTGGAGGTGGCAACCCTATTTTGGAGGATAATCTCATGATTGACCATAGTGGTGGAGAGGAGGAGTATCCTCATGCAGATGCAGAGCTTCATTCTACCCATTTTGATGACTACATTTTTCATAATAAACATGAAGTTATTATGCGGGTTGTGGAACTAGGATCCAAATTACATTCCACAGTAGACCCTTCTCTTATTACTGGCATGGTTCAAGGAGAAGAAGTAGACCTCCCTCATCACACTATTAATGAAATTTTAAATACAAGTCATGCCTCTACTTCTGCACAAACGAATAATGAGGAGATACCATTTGAAAATGATGGAAAATATTGTTTACCTCCTATTAAAATTTTTTGTAAAGACCATGAAGAACATGTTCATCATGCATAACCTCCTCCTAACAAATATAATCATGAAATACCTATTAAAAAGGTTATGTTATAACAATAGGTCCAAGCCCTCACTCATCAATTAGCAATTTTGGCTTCACATATACAAAAATAACAACCAAAAGTTGTGAAACAAACTATACCAAAGGAAAAATCTAAAGCTTCATTTTATAAATTCCCAATAAACACTCCTCAACGGGAGGCACAAAGAGATTCTCACAAAAAATCAGGGTGGACATACACCTAGGCTTAACCCTTTGTATAGACCTATGCCACCACCCATGTAAGATCTAATTTTTAATCAAGAATGGTCAACAATGAAGAACATCCTTCAAGCGTTATAAGAGGGCCAAACCAGTAGTAATAACAAGAAGTATCAATTTGATGAGTTATGTCCTTACCCATTTGATAAAGCCATGCTACAGGTGCCTTTCCCAAGATATTTTATTTTCCAAACTTTGATAAATAAAAGGGAAAAGGTGACCCTCATGATTATCTAAAGGACTTTTATATGGCATTTCAAGAAGTGGCATTCATTGATAATTATCTTATGTGCATGTTTCCATGAAGTTTAGGAGCAACGATGCTAGATTGGTTTGTGCATATTCCTAAGGGATCCATATCAACATGGTCAAAACTAGCAAAGAGTTTTGTGATAGGTATTGTGAGAGATTTATCACAGGTTTCACTCAATTAATGGAGTTCAACACAGATATAATATAATATTTCTTCTCTATATTAATGTTCAGATACATGTGGCTATTATATAGCCATATACAAAGCCAAAACAACCTCCAAAAAAATAGGGAGGTTTTATAACAATTAACACTATTTAGTTGTGATTGTTACTCCCGTAACAATACACAACTCAACACCAATAATATATTATTGTTTATATAACAATAATATATTAATAACATATTAAACTATATAATAATAATTACCAACGTAATTATTATCTTACACAATGTAAATACTAATTCCTAACATTCCCCCCCTTAGTGTTTACATGGTAGAAAAACATCCACACACTCAACTGCAGTATGCTCACCCCTGTGGCATGTCCAACTCTATGACTCATGACCTTGATCCAAAAGAAAGGCTCTCTCCTTCCATGGTTTTAAACAGGCTTACCACAAACCTTGATGTGACAGGAACCTCATCAACTGTCCACCTCATGTGGTTTTCTGGATCCTCCCACAAACCCTTTCAAGATCCATGAACTGACTTACTCTGGTGTTACTGTTCACCACTATGCTTATACATCAGGGAATTATGTAGGAAACACAACTTGCATATTACAAAACCACATAATAGAAGAAATACTGAAAATATTTCACATTACTTCCTATAAGAATCATAATGCTCTTAATCGTAGTCTCTGTCATTGATCGCTGCCACTCGATCTCGAACAACATAGAAAACTGCCACTGCCACTAAAAGCTTTCCTTGACTAAGTCGTTTTGGGTGCAGAATGGGAATGGAACATTGGTATGTATTCCCCCCCACAATGTGAAATTCCAAATAAGAAATCAGAAAGGGAAAAATGTATTGTGTTGTATCATACTAACTGGATCTTGCTGTCTTGATCTTGCTGCACATGATCACCATTGCCAATGAACGTATTCACTGACCGATCATCTTCCAACGAAGTACGGCAGTCAGAGGAGTTCAGAGGATCTCCATAGTTTTTTGCTCTCTTATACAATTCTTTTCTAGTATTAACAATAAAGCACACCACTTAAAGCAACAGGAACACTGCAAACTGAAGCACACTGAGAAAATGCAAACCACACTGAAAATCATATACTCACACCATACATATGCCACCACAGCTTCTGCGCAGCCCCGTTGTTGGTGACTGACGAGAGGTCGCTGAATGACATCCATCCTCCTGTGCCTCCATCCTCCATTTGCATGCTACTAGCTCAACGGATTATGGCTTTAAAGCTCATCAGGTTTCACATTGAACTTTATTTTGTCTCCCCCTCATAATGTGAACCATAAAATTTTTTAGGATGTCAGTCACCGCCGAAAATGCATCCACAAGATGTTTTATTTTTACAAATTTTTACAATGAATCTTTTGACGATAAGACTACTTTGAACAATAACATTTGACAAAATGTTACTGGATTTTGACAACACAATTATTTAGACAATGACATGTATGAGAATGAAAACTTTAACACTTGACCAATTTACAACTATTACATAGAAGACAACTATAATGAAAAGTAATTAAAGATTACTTTTTGAGAATAGTGACACTTAACTCTTTTAAAATACGACAAAATGATAATGTTATACAAGATAATGATTCTTTTGATAAACGTGGATAACATAAACACAAACTACATGAGAGACTACACGACATAGGAAAAAGAAATCAGTTTTTCACTTAGACAAAAATAAAGAGGACTCCTTCATGAATACTAATACTTAATGATGAACGACAAAGAACAAGTGTCTATATGACAGATCTAAAAATAAAAAACAAAACAATAATTAATTGAACCGAATCAATACTTTTATATGCATAGATAATGAATAGTTTGTGCTCCTCATTGTTGGATGGCTTGTTTGTGTGTAAAACTATTGGCAACGAAAATCAGAGATGTGAACACAATGTGTGTAATGAACTTCAATGAAAATCAAATCCAATCCAATCTGGTAATGTTGGTCGACTATCCTGAGCTTTGTAGTCTCCAAAAAAATCTATACGAACTCTACTGATCAGGAGTTGAGCCATCAATAATTAGGAAACACAGGATGTGATTGCAGCAAACATCAAGCTTGTATTTCCTAGCATAAATTTGCAACAGATCAAAAAATTCTAACTTAACTGGAGCAGACACATGGATCTCATAAAATCAATCATGAATTAACAGAACATAAATCTGTAGAACTGTGGCATGTAAATATATTGATGCAAACATATGTTTGATTCTCTTCACCATCCAGAGAACTATGGTTGTCTAGATCTGGAGCTAATGTCGTGCTAGATGTAGATGTATATGAGCCAAAAAGGATTAATACGTAGATTTTCTAGATTCCAAAAATAATGGAAAATCGAGCTGCCTTGTACCTTGATGCTACACGTTTAGAAATTTGATTTCAAATCACATATGAGCAAAGTCACATCCACGTATGAGATAGGTCTCAGTATTGATGTAATATATTCACAATCACGTAAAAATAGGAAGTCACATATCAATACATAGCTACAAATATTGGAATATGTAGGAAAAGACTCGATAAATTTGTCCCAATGGAAAGATATTTGTAGAGTGTTGAATGGAGGCAGACCACAATTTAAGATATCACCAAAGGATTCAACGTTGCGCAGCCACTGATAACTCACATGTAATAGATAGATCGTACACGTATCTAACTTCACAAAATGGCATTAAACAAAGGGAAATTCCTATAAGAGACTCTCATGGATCCTTGCTCAAAGAATGGCAACCAAACTTATGGAAGAGGAATTTTTGGATCTTAAGCGCTCTGATACCAATGATAGGTATTGTGAGAGATTTATCACAGGTTTCACTCAATTAATGGAGTTCAACACAGATATAATATAATATTCTTCTCTATATTAATGTTCAGATACATGTGGCTATTATATAGCCATATACAAAGCCAAAACAACCTCCAACAAAATAGGGAGGTGTTATAACAATTAACACTATTTAGTTGTGATTGTTACTCCTGTAACAATACACAACTCAACACCAATAATATATTATTGTTTATATAACAATAATATATTAATAACATATTAAACTATATAATAATAATTACCAATGTAATTATTATCTTACACAATGTAAATACTAATTCCTAAAATTTTGTAGGACACTTATCTTTCAATGTTTAAAATGACGTTACCATGTTAGATCTCTGCACTGCCAAGCAACGAAACAATGAAAACTTTGCTACATTTTTACAGAGATGGAGAGGGTTAGCTAGTCACTTTCCTTTCTCCCTACGCAAAAAGCAGCTGATAGACATATTTTTTCCCAAACTCCATCCAGACACTACATTCCACTTGCAAATTTGTTGTGGTAACACGTTTGAAGAGTTAATATAAAAAGGGATTCTAATTGAAAAGGCATTGTTAGCTAGGGGGACTCTAAAACCTTTCTTCCATGAACACAACAATTATAAATCTAATGATAAAACAAATTTTGTTCCTAATAGAAACAAAAATTTTGTTAGTGATGGCATAGTAGACTCTTAATAGGTGCAAGACGTGTTGAACCACACACCTTTTAAACTTGCAAAGGGTAATCCACCTACCGAGTATAAACACCACACTTTTACTCCTCTATTTAAATCCATATTATCTATACTAAAATAGATGGAGACCGTTAACATGGTTAAGTACCCTGAAACTAAACCCTATGGGGATGATACACCCAAACCATCATGGTTTAGGGAAAATGAATTATGTGGGTTCCACCACATAAAGGGTCACAAAACTTACAAGTGTTTAAGATTAAAACACTATATTCAATACCTAGTTGACAATGGTGATATTGAAGTAGACTTCGATGTCACTACAAAATATCCAAATACAAACTTAGGGATCTTCAAAGAGAATTTTCCCAATCACGAAGAAATAAAAAATCCAGATCAGGGGATAATCATCTCAGAATAAAAATACCAAATATATGTCAAACAAAGACCATTTTGATGCCTTTATAGGTTGTGTCGACCCACTCATTAAGAAAATCAATACAATTACAATTTTTGATCAAAGAACACTTGACAAAAAGAACATGAGAATTCCACGCAGGGAAGTGAGTCATAGTCAAAGGTGTGAATGGATAGGGAGAACGCAAGCAAAATAGAAGTTCAACTTTCGGTACTTAGATGTTTTCACTTATGAAGGTCTATTTTTAGAGATGGCATGCAGAGCACACAAATGAGGTAGAGACGTGCATGCGACACATTGGCTATTCTTGGAGGATTGGATACAAAGCACTTTGCATAGACACAATCTGGAAATAGATTTCCTACTGTCAATTAGCTAGTAGTAGTCTATTGTTAGCACACTTACATGTGTAGCTATTTTTGTAATGGCACATGGCTAGTAATAGCATGCGACCTATTTTTATAATAGATAAGTGGTGAAGGGAAAGTCCCTAACCTTATATATATGTAGTAAATTACATAATAGAGGGGGGTCAAGATATACAGAGATATGTTGTTAAATATGCTGCGCACATACTACTGATATTGTAATGAATCTTCTATAAACTTATTGTAGTTAATATAATGGAGGATATTGGTTGAATCTAAGTGTTAGTTCTAGTGATGTGTTAGTAATGGAACTATATATGTTAAAGTCTTCATCATGCTAACACCCTGCAACAGCAACCCTAAAGAGGGACTTGGTACCTTTGTGCGCTTCAAGTGAGTGCTCAGTTTAGGCTGAGTGATGTGCCAGCGTGTCTCGGGTATTTTTGAATTTGTATCACTAAATTCTAGCATGCATCATTGGTTCTATTGCTGGGACCTCTTTTTCAGTTGTTTTCAGGATGGTTCACAATGAAGATGTACCGGTTAACTCTAGCAAGTATTGAAGAGTGGATACATGATCCAGAGGAAGAATACACATGGTAATTCAGCACTGGATTTTAATTTAACATGTGCATGTGGGTGGAACAGAATCTGTATGACAATTTATATGAGATTTTTTTCACTATATTTTTAGTAGAATTATACGAGTGGCTGATTGCCTATGTGTCTAAGCGAAATTGGAGGTATCACACACTTGTCTTGATGTG
Organism: Taxus chinensis; assembly: GCA_019776745.2. Taxonomy (NCBI): domain Eukaryota; kingdom Viridiplantae; phylum Streptophyta; class Pinopsida; order Cupressales; family Taxaceae; genus Taxus; species Taxus chinensis. Next base: position 859,431,045 of record CM034151.1, read on the forward strand.
GGAAGAATTCCAACCCCTATATGATGTTGATCTAATGTGGAATTGAGCTATGGATGAGTGGTTCTGTGGCGTCTTAAATAGTTATATTTTGGAATAATCAATTTCCACTTATTTTTGTCCAGAGGTAGCTGAATTCCAGTTCTTACGACATCCAAGGGGAGCTTACCTAAAAGGAGTTCCACTGGTGATCAAGATGTTGATGGTAAATTTGAATCTAGAGAATAAGACGATGGCTAACTAAACTTCACCACGCATGGGGGAAGGAGTAGGATTGGTGAAAGATGGCAGACCTAGTGGCAGAAAGGTAGAGAGAGGAAAGGAGGCTTAAGTATAATGAGGCGTGTGAGATAGAGATAGAGAAGTAGCATACCATTGCAGAAAGTATGGTGTTGAGGAGAGAGATGGCTCATGAAGGATTTGAAGCTCACAGAGAAGAAGTGGAGCCATAACATCAAGAACTCCCCCATCTTGGAAAGCATGACAGGGATTCCCCTCAACCTCACATAGAAGTGCACCAATAGAGACAACCTAGGCCATGGGCGTACATCTAAATCCACCTAGTAACCTTGCCCTTACATTTGGTTTTTCAACATCTAGTACAACAAGTAGTCAACAAGCTAGTTCAAGCAGTGGGAGAGTAGGAGTAAGTCCTATAAGAGGCACAACAATGGTAGCACAAATAGATTCATTGTTATACGGAGAGTACCTTTTTAGGTATATCATCAACACAGAATATAAGTGTGCCAATTTTTGGATTAACTTATGGGAGTAGTAACACTTTGCATACTATCAGGGTTTAGTTCAGTTCTACTATTGGGACACATGGAATTATATCTTTTGGTCTGACCCCAGCTACAATTTTGAGATTAGGAGGCATAGGTAGCTCTAGTTCAGGTGGATCTGGTGGTTCTAGAGGCAGGGGAAACATAGGAGGTTCTGGATCAGGTGGGCAAGGTCCACACCAACCCCATAATATTTACATGGAAATGTCTCTTCATCTTCTAGAATATAGGGGCATAGAAGATAATGTTGAACATGTTCATATGTGTGAAATATTGTGGCATGCAAAAGGGATCATGGCTTATGAGTGTAGGGCAAGCCAATTTTCAACTATGTTACAAGGGTGAGCACACAGCTGGTACAAATTTTTTGACCTTGATCAGACTTGTGTAGATTATACAGCTTTAAAGGATGCATTCTTAAAGAGTTTCATATCCTTGAGTTTGAGTAGAAGAGTATAAGCATGCTCAAGGATTTTAAGCAAGGCACTACTGAAAGTGTTAGAGAGTATGATGCATGGTTTAAAATGTTGTTATCAAATATTTCTTATGATATACATGTAAGATAGCATGCATAATGGTTCATTGGGGGATTGATTACCCATTTTAGGAGGGAAATATCACATAATACATACACTAATCCATGTGAATCAATTGAAGCAACCTTCGTTGAGGAAGTTAGAAGCATAGATACTCTGGTGAGCCTATTCTTAGAAGCACAAATATTAACAATGGCAAAACAGTTGGAGAAACTATCAGTAAATTCAACACATGAGATGTGCATAGGGATTTGGTCTACATATTGTGAAGTAGAAGGTCACACAAAGGATAGTTTCCCTCACATAACAATAAGCTCATTGTTGATGGATTGCAAAATATTCCACCTAAATCATGATGTTGGCCACTGGCCATTATTACAACATGCGATAAGGAAGAACGTTTCAAGCTACTATAAAATCTGTAGGCCCACGACTCATGACATGGAGGACTATCAAATGATTGGATAGATCCATTATGCTATAGATATTGGTGTATGGAAAACAGGAGTTTCAAATAACTCAAAGGGAAAGAATGAGCATTAGGACTAGGAGAATAATCAGGCATGCCATCATCGAATGACGAGCGTTTTAAAGGTATTCGTGGCAGAGGTCGAGATTACCACAGTGGATTCAGAGGACAAGGCCGTGGTGGTGGAATAAGTAAGTTTCTTGGTGGAACATGTTATACATGCAGATATCCTTACCAATATAGGTGTGAATGTCCTCAGAATATTACATGTTCTTTCTGTAGAAAAAATCATAGCTATAAAGAGTGTCCTGGACTTATATGAGCATCTGAGTAAGAAAAATAAACAAGAAAACAAAGGCACGGGGATGGTTAGGATACAGTGCATTGTGGATAATCAATAGATGCCCAAGATGGGAGTATAATTTGAGGCACTACAAGTGAAGATCACGACCCATGCTAAGGCAACACATGTCAAAGAGGCACTACAACAGAAACCCACCATCACTAAAGATGAGGTTCTTCATGCATGGTACCCAGATCCTGTCTATCAAAAGGAGATTGACCAGGATATAATGGAATTTCTGAGGAAACTTTTGGGTGAGATACAATACTTAAAAGAGTAGAATAAATCATCAGAGATGGTCCAAAATGATATAGATGACTTAAGAGAAGTGTGTAAAATGTTGTGCTAGGAGAACATCATTCAATTTTTAGGGAATTGGTTAAAAGGGAACACTCCGCGCATAAGTACTGAGACCGGTCGGCAAATCCTATATGAAAATATCCCTCATCATAACCTAGATTATGAAAAGGAAATCACTCTGAATGTTGTTGTGGATGGGTGGATGTTGAGTAATATACTAATTGATACAGGCGCGGAAGTCAATGTTCTAGATTCATGGGTACAAATGGGGAGACCCCCATTACAACCATCCTCTAATTTATTATTCATGGCTAATTAGACTAAGGACACTCCCATAGGAGTTTTAAAAGATGCATCCATTACAATACAAGGAGCCAAGTTCAACGGAGACTTTGAAGTTTTAACGCTGGCAGAATTAGATAGCTTCCCAGATCTATGCTTGGGCATCCTTGGTGCTATGTAAATAAATGTTGATCTTTGGTTCAACAAGGGCTATATCAGTTTTGAAAATTAAGAGGAAAGGGTCATTATCCCTTTAATAGATGGAAATTTTGTATCATATGTTAAGCCCTTAAGTGAAGAATATCTAAATAGGATTTATGTGCGTGTCATCTGAGATCTAGAGATGATTGAGCCAATCAAAGAAGGACTATTTCAGTGGAAGGATGCATAGTCTATTAGCAATACTACAAGTGTTTCTTGTGATAATTGGGCTCACAACACTTATGAGTTGGTAGAGTGCAAAGTAAAGAGCATATTCCCTTAAGGCACAAAACCATGTTATGTCAGGTGGATAGGTAACAACTTAGTACCTTGTTACATAGGAGAAGGGGATCCCATGGTATTCCTATGCACCATGGAAGAAAAATGGATAGACCCACTGGAAAGAAGAAATATGCTAGCATATACACTACATGGGATAGTAGCATGCTGGTGGGTGGTCCATAGAGATAATCTGGTCAAATGGAATGAAATTGGCATTGCTCTTGCTACTAGGTCCTTTAGTAGAAATGAACCTACTCAAATATGTATTTATCATGGTAATCAACCTATTCAACACCACGTTCAGAAGTTTGAGAGACTTTGGATAGAAGGGCAGGAAGCTTTACCGCCTTCACTATGGGTGCATCGGTTTTATTCCACTTTACAAGGTTGCACATGTGCTTGGTATGTATATGAAAAACTCCATAGAGAAACTGGAAATTGGAAAAAATTAATTGTAGGAATGACCTAGACATTTGACTTCTTCTCTACAAAACCTCTGGTAGAAGAGGCATGGAAAGTTATCAAGCACTTAACTATGGGGGATAGTGCCAAGGATAGAAGAACCCCTTCAAGATTTATTAGATAAATAAGAATCAGGAGCACGTCTTAATGATGAACCAGAGACCGATGCAACATTTCTCCAATGCACTTGCCTTGAGAAAGAGAAAGAAAAAATGGTATGATTAGTGGATGATGAAGAAGTAGATAATCTGGATGTAAAACATTCAACATGAATGTGTGAGGTATTAGATATTGCAGATAAGACCACATGTGCCTATCATGAACCCATGATGACAAAGCATGTGAATATTGGAAAAGATACTGAGCCTAAGGAAGTCATAATTAGAGACTATTGGTCAGACTCTGAAGTGAAAAAACTTATAGAGTTACTAAGGGACTACTAGGACCTATTTCCTAGGGGGTACCATGAACTTAAAGGCATGCAAGAATCATTAGGGGAGATGAAGATAAATCTTAAAGAGGGTGCACACACAATTAGAAAGAGGCCTTACAGAATGAACCCCAATTTACACAAAACGGTCAAAGAGGAGATTGATAACATGTTGAAATCTTGAATTATCAAGCCCCTTGATGAGTTATAATGGGTTAGTCTAATGATGATCAGTATCAAGAAGGATGGATGAATTAGAATATGTGTGGACTACAGGGAGCTAAATTCTTCCTAGATAACATACCCATTCCCTACGCCATTTACGGAGGAAATACTAGAGGGAGTTGCAGGGCGTGAGATATATTCCTTCACAAATGGGTTTTCTAGGTATCATCAGGTTAGGATTGCTTAGGAGGACAAGGAAAATAATACATTTACTACTAAATGGGGAAGCTTTCCATATACTGTGATGCCTTTTGGATTGAAAAATGTGCCTATTGTATTCTCACATATAGTTTTTCAAGCATTCAAATATTTTATTCACAACATTTTATAGGTTTATCTACATGATTGGATAGTATATGGGCTTATGAAAGATCACTGTGAAAATTTGTGCTTGATGTTTGAATGATGTAGAAAATTGAGTATCTCTTTAAACATCAAGAAGTGCATATTTTATACACCATTGGGAATATTATTAGGGCATATAATTTGCATGGAAGGGTTGTTGGTTGATCCAGCTAAGGTTGCATCATTCTAGGCCTGAGAAGCACCTACTAATCAAAGTGAGGTGTGTGGATTTTTGGGTCATATAGGTTACTATTGAAAGTTCATAAAAGGGTATGCCAAAATTTTTGCACCTTTGGAAGAATTACTAAAAGGGAAAGGTACATTTTATTTGGGAGAACCACAGTATTACACATTTGAGATATTAAAAGAGAGAGTTACTACCGCACCCATTTTGTGCTTTCCCTCATGGGATAAACCATTTCATGTGCATGTGGACACTTCTAGCATGGCCATTGGTGCTATGTTAGCTCAACCTAGTGATGGTATTATAGATCGTCAATTTTTTTTACTAGTAGGAAGATGACTCTTGTTGAAAGGAATTATACAACTACAGAGCATGAAGCTTTGTCAATGATCTATGCATTGCACCAGTTTCGACAGTACTTGCTACCAACACCATTTGTGTTTTATATAGATCACATGGCATTGAAGTACTTGGTAAACAATCCCATCTTACACGGGCACATATGCAGATGGGTACTCCTATTTCAAGAGTTTGACTTCACAGTTATGGTGAAGCCAGGGAAAAGTAACTCTAGACTAGACCACTTGTCTAGAATTCACTCAAAAGAAGAATCATAAACAATTGAAGAAACCATGCCAAATGCACATTTATATAGGTTAAAATGTGCACCATCAGAATTATAAGACATTATTATCTTTCTATGAACTGGTATGGCACCAGATGTAACACCCTTGACAGTTTTTATTTTCCTCCTTTACATTTCAAGTGTTGACATGTGATTTTCCTTATAAAGATATGTTCTTTTGAATTTTGGAGATCATGATTGATATGGATAAATCATATTCTATTCTTAGGATCCTTCGAATGAATTGGAATGGCTTCTTTGAATCCATTTTTCATTTCTTGCAGGAGAGTTGCAATCTAGTTTAAGAGTTGTAAACTTATCTATTAATCTGACTCTTCCTTGGATCAATTTCAGTGATCCAAGGAATGTCTTAATTTTCTCTGTTGAACGAATGATAAATTGACATTCCATGAATTAAAAGACCTATTAGACTGAACATTGTGGTTACAAGCTCTTTGATTTTTGTGTGAACTTGTTTCCATTCAGTTGTAAGTTGTTCTTGGGTCTTTGGTGATGTGAATCTAGCTGCAAGAGGTTGAAATAACTCCAAAAACACACATAAACAGCTTTGCAAATAAAACCAAGAGTTTCACAATAGCTTACTTCTCATTCTGGAATTCACACTGATCTATTACATCATTACAATTCTCCTTTTATTTCAAGACTACTCTAAAACCCTAAAATTCTAAAAACCCTAAAATGCCAAAAAACCCTAAAATGCAAAACAACTCGGATTGACCCCAAATTTTTGTGCCAAATATCCATTCATAAATTAGGGCTCATGCAAAATTTGGACTTATTCTGAGAAGCACAACAAAAGTTATTAAAGTTCTAAGACCTAGTCAAAAGTGGAAAAAACATTCGGAGCCAATTTTAGGCCACTAGATGACAGAATCCGAGCCCAAAAAACGTGCCAAAATGAGCACAACCTTGCAAGAAATGTTGACCCCAGCATAGCACTAATGTATATCTACCACCCCGTAAAATTTTAGGACGATCCAATGGTTGGATCAAAAGTTATGGCCTCTGCAAGTTATGCTCCCGCATCATTCTCCCCTGGTTGAAAAGAATTCAGCTCCTGCGAATTCTGTTGACGGAACTCATCTAATTTTGCACTGTCAATTTTCCTCAACTCCCACTCAGGAATACAAGTGTTTTCTTCTTGCTGCAAACCTTCCCACTGTACCAAATATCTGTTGTAGCTCCCATGTCTAGTAGTGATTGTCTTTTGGTCCAAGACACGCATTACCCTTTCCTTTTTCTTCTTTGGCATCTGTTGCTTCCAGTTTATTTCTTCCTCCTCTACAACATTTTCATCATGACTTGGAAACTTATATAAATCAGAAACATTAAAAACTGGTGAGATAGCAAAGTTTTCAAGTAGCTCCACCTTGTAGGCATTATCACTCATTTTCTTCAGAATCCTACATGGCCCAATCTTCTTATACTTGAGTTTATTATATGTGCCCTTTGGAAACCTCTCTTTTCTAAGATGAACCATAACCATATCTCCTTCTTCAAATACACTTACTCTTCTACTAGCATCTGCAGCTATTTTATATTGTGCATTACTCACTTTCAGCTTTTCCCTCACTTCATCTTGTAGCTATAGAATGTGTTCTACAAATGCTTCTGCGTCATCACTAGTTTCATCTTCACCTGGTAGAACAATTAGATCAAGGACCCCCTTCAGATTCCTACCATACACAATCTAGAAAGGAGACCTCCCTGTTGACCTGTTTATCGAGCTATTATATGCAAACTCAGGTTGAGGTAAAGCTAAGTCCCATTGTTTTGGCTTTTCTCCAACTATACAACGTAGGAGATTTCCCAAGCTTCTGTTCACTACTTTAGTCTGCCCACCAGTCTGGGGGTGATATGAACTACTGAACTGTAGTTGTGTCCCCAATTTCTTCCACAGAGTCCTCCAAAAGTGACTCAAAAACTTCGTGTCCCGATTTGAAGTGATCGTTTTTGGAATTCCATGCAATCTAACCACTTCTGAAAAAAACAAATCTACAATTCTGGAAGCATTATTAGTTTTTTTACAAGAAATAAAATGTGCCATCTTAGAGAATCTATCAACCATGACAAAGATAAAATCATTCCCTCGATGTGTGTTAGGAAGCCCTAACACAAAATCCATACTCAGATCAACCCATGGCCCTGTAGGGATAGGTAATGGCATATACAACCCAGTATTCTGTGCATGACCCTGTAGCCATTTGACACACTCTACATCTTGCTACAACCATACTGATGTCCCTCTTTATCTTTGGCTGTGTGCATGTATACTTTGCTTAATGCTAAATCAAATGAAGCAAGAACTACCACCTAAAATAGTTCTACAATTTAGCTAAAACAAAGCATAAACACCATCATGATAAGAATTAAACAAGGGTTAGATGCTAGCATTCATCAATACAAACTTTGAAACTAACAATGCTAAATATCTAAACTCCTCTATTCTCTAACAACAAATAAATGAATGGACCTAAGTAAGCTCCATGGCTATCAAAATAGTTGTCCTTAATGCTCCAAGAACCTAGGAATGGGGGCTAATCAAAGTTGGGCTACAAGACCCTTTTGACACCTCCCATATGACCCAAGCACTTTAAGAAAGAGGCTTAACTCTTCAAGATGATGAACTCTCAAAAGGGCAAGGTGCAAGTTCTTAGTCTCTTTGCTATATGCTTTGCATTGTCTCTCTTAGAAAGTTTAGGTGTAAGTAAAAAGGTAGGTGGAGGGCTCTTTATATAGCCCAAAGGATAAAGGATTCAACACATTCTCATGAATGTGGGATAAAGGTAAAACATGATTAGGAATGGATAAGGTTTCTTTATTAAAGGCAACCTTACTTTAAAAGGGTTTAATACATGTTTAGCAAGTCATGGGAGTTGGGGGCATTTTAATTAATCAAAGGTGATTAATTAATAGGTAGGTGTAAGCTTATAGAAGCCAATTAGAGGAATATTAGTGTGATTTAGGCTATTAGAAGGGGATTAAATCAATTAAATATTGATTTATTGGTTAAATGGAAGGGAAAGCTAATTAATTAATAATAATTAATTAGTCTAGGTAGAAGGGGTGATTTATTAACGGAAGGTCATTAATTAGGGTATTTGTTGGATAGGCAACTTAATTAATTAGCTTAGTTTAATTAATTAGTGATGATATGAGGGAAAATGAGTGCCTTTGACGATATGTCGTTGATTTGTGAGAAAGGGGATAATTAGCACAATTTAAGTATTTAAATTGCTTGGGCGTGATTATAGGTGTCTACATTTTCCCCTCTTTGGGGTGGCATAAGTGATGCCACTTCAAAGATAGTAGACAAAAGAGATTTTGAAGAGATGGAATAAAAATTAGTAGAAGGGAGAGATGCCCCCTCGAGTGTCGATGGGGTGATAGAAGAACTCGATCGACGATCGAAAAAGGTGAGAAGTAGGCAGAAGAATGGGGACGAGGCAGGATGCCCTGAGGAGAGGGAGAATTAGGGGTGAAAGGGAAGTGGTGTAGAAGAAATATGGATGAGGGGAGAGAAGAGCTTAACCTCTAGCCACTTATTTGTTTGGAACAAATTTGATGTCATCATATTGCCATAGGAACTACATCATCGGTCCTTATGAAAAATATAAGCATACGAAAAAGGTAGAATGACATGAAAAGCCATAATATAAACAATTGTCCATTGCTGAAAATACCAACTCCACGCAACATACAATAATGCAATGCAATACGAGAAGGAAACAAGCTCATATAACAGGGAAAACAAGTATGAACGCACATATCTAACCCAACAATGGTCAAGACAGTTGTACACCTGTTTTGTTATCAGTGCTGAAGAGATCCAAAAGTTTGTGATTGACGACAAGGGTTAATAATGATGCCCCAAGCAAGGCTACATGTAAGGGGAAATGAAAATGGACACGGGGTCCATGAAAAGCATTTGTACGCAACGAAATAGCACTAGGCAACCAAAAGTGCCCCAGAGTACAGACGAAGCAAGCAGCTAGCTTTTGTGAATGGTTGTGAATCCAGTGATCCGCGAGTCGTATTAATCGGGGAAGATGTGAGACAAACCAATAGGATATGGAGAAAATACCATGCACAAGACACAAGTTTCAGCCGTAAGAAGCAAGTTACCATTTTGTAGGGTGTTTTACATTTTAGGAATTTTTTGAAATTTTTTGCCCTTTTTTTAGATTTTTTTGATATATATATATATATATATATTGTTGTTTTCTCGAAACAGTGTTCTATTGTTTTTGTGTTTTTCTTGAAACAATGTTCTATTGTTTTTGTGTTGCCTGAAACAATTTTCTATTGTTTTTGTGTTTGGTGAAACAATTTTCTATTGTTTTTGTGTTTTCTCAAAACAATGTTCTATTATTTTTGTGTTTTGTGAAACAATTTTCTATTGTTTTTGTGTTTTTAATAGTTTTCCAAAGCTATGTGTAGGTAACCAAGAAAGCATGGATGCCCCCAACGTTAGGTGGAGAATATACAAGGGCAGAAGCCACGTGCTTATGAACAAGAAGGTGAATTCGTTGAGTTACCCCCAGCGTAAGATGGGAGATAACGAAAGACCACGTCCCTTACAAATGAATAAAAGAAGGCAAAGCCGGATCAAGGCTGGACTAGATGGTGTGCACAAGGAAACTCAAAGGTAGAACCAGGTCCAGGACAAAGACAACTACCCTTCTAATATAGAATGCTTGTGAACAACGAATCCTCCCGAGGCGCCAGAAACCGGTTTTCACCCAAGGACTTGTCCAAAGTGCCACAATTGCGTGGTTTTCACTAGTGGACGACCTGTTTTCTCTTTTGCTTTTTTTTTTTAATGTTTATATATATATTTTATTTTATTTTTGATGTTTTTATATTTTTTTATGATTTTTATGACTTTCTTATGCCATGGTTAGGCATAAAACCTCTTAAGATGCATGGAATTCATGGGCTCTCGGAGCTCATCACCATTGGGGTGAGCCAACTTGTATGCCCCTGTGCTATACTTGGCAACTATGACATAGGGTCCTAACCAGTGTGGTTCGAACTTCCCTTTCTTTTCTCGCTCCACTCTGCTGTTGAACTGGTTCTCCTTCATAACTAAATCACCCACCTCAAACTGGCGAGGGATGATTCTCTTGTTATAGTTGCGGGAGATTCTGCGTTGATATACTTTCAGGTGATTAAGAGCATGAATGCGCCTCTCATCCAGGAGCTCTAACTCAGCCAATCTTGCCACTCGGTAATATTCATCCTTATCCAAATAGTCTTGAAGAGAAATTCGCAGGGATGGGAGTTCAATCTCTAAAGGGATGATAGATTCTATCCCGAACACGAGGGAATATGGCATCGCACCCGTAGGAGTGTGAATTGATGTTCGGTAGGCCCAGAGGGCTGGGTGGATTTGTAGGTGCCAGTTTCGACCAGTTTTGCTAACCATCTTCTCCATTATCCTTACCAAAGTCTTGTTTGTTGCCTCAACTTGTCCATTACCCTGAGGGTAATATGGCGTGGACCATTTCAATCTGATTTGGAACCGTTGGCAAAGACCTTTCACAGTTTTGTTCTTAAATGACTTCCCATTATCTGTGACAATGGCTGTAGGGATACCATATCGGAAAATAATGTGATTCATGATGAATTTAGAAATCTGTGCTCCTGTGACATAGGTTAAAGGGACAACCTCCACCCATTTTGTGAAGTATTCTGTAGCTGTGATGATATGTGTATGACCATCAGATGAGGTAGGAGTAAGCTTCCCTATTAGATCAAGTCCCCACTTGGAGAATGGCCACGGGGTAGTGATTGGTTGCAATGGTTGCGATGGAGCATGGATGAAATTTCCATACTTTTGGCATAACACACATTTTCTAACATAATTACAACAATCAATTTCCATGGTGGGCCAATAGTAACCTACTCTTAACAGTTTCTTAGCCAAGACCATTCAGTTTGTATGTGCTCCGCATACTCCTTCGTGTACTTCTTTAATTACCTGGATTGACTCCAGGCACATCCAGACAACGTAATAGATTCCCATCGTAGCCACGACGATAAAGTGTACCTCCTAACAGGGGTGTAACGGGCTATCTGGCGAATTAGGCTCTGCTTTTCAGAGCGGGAGATTTCGGGAGGGAATGTACTGTCCTTAAGATAGGTGAAAATGGGTTCATACCATGGTGAATGGGGACCAACAACCTCACAAGCCAAGCAAGATTCTGGCATGTCATACGCGGGCTGGCGTAGATTTTCTACGAAGAATGGCATATCATTGTTCCCTGGCGGAATACGAAGCATAGATCCCACCGTTGCCATAGCATCTGCCGATCTATTCTGCGCTCTTGGGATTTGCTCAAAGGTAATGCGCACAAAATACTCCTTCAGAGTTTCCACCAACTTCTTATAAGGTATGAGCTTGTCATCCTTAACTTTATACTCATCATTAACCTGTTTGATGATTAGCTGTGAATCACCTACAACCTTCACATGTTGAATATTCCACTTGATGGCTAGCTTCATCCCTGCAATGAGTGCTTCATATTCCGCAATGTTGTTTGTGCAAGGGAAGGCCAGGTGGAAAGCCTTGTGGTATAGGATCACCTGAAGGAGTAATAAGGACCACTCCTGCACCTGAACCATGAAACGTAAAAGATCCATCAAAATGTATCTGCCATACGATAGATTCTTCAATGTAGAGCAAAGATGCATCTGGCAGATCCAGAATCAAAGGTTCTATGCTTTGCAAAGGTGCTTCCGCTAGCTGGTCAGCAAGTACTTGTCCTTTAATTGATTTTTGATGCACAAATTCTATATCAAACTCACTGAGTAGAATGATCCAATTAGCCATTCTACCTGTGAGGGCAGGTTTGGACAACAAATACTTGAGTGGGTCGACCTTGGATATGAGCTTGGTCTTAGTATTTAGCAGGTAATGGCGAAGTTTCTGAAAGGTAAAAACAACAGCCAAGCAAGCCTTCTCAATCTGAGGATAATTACATTCATAGGCGATGAGGGTGCGACTCAGATAGTACACTGCTTTCTCTTTATGGCTAAGGTCATATTGGGCGAGCAGTGCACCAATAGCATATTGCGTAGCGGAAATATAGAGCAAAAGTGGTTCTCCCGGAGTGGGAGGCATGAGGACAGGTGGATTAGCCAGGTACTGTTTAAGCAAAGCAAAGGCTTGTTGTTGCTCAGGTCCCCAAATGAAAGTGATGTCCTTCTTAAGCAAATGAGTGAATGAGTGACATTTATCTGCAAGCTGGGAGATAAAGCGGCGAATGGCTTGAATTTTCCCTTGCAAGCTACGCAGTTGCTTGATATTCTCAGGTGGAGGCATTTCTGTGATGGCAGATACTTTAGCAGGGTCTACCTCAATACCTCGTCTTGACACAATGAAGCCTAATAGTTTCCCAGATAGCACACCAAAGACACACTTCTTTGGATTTAGCCTGACTTTGTATTCACGTAGGCGTTCAAAGATACGCCGCAAAATGATAGGATGTTCCTCTCTTGTTTTGGACTTTCCCAGGATGTCGTCTACATAGTCTTCCATGATGTCATGAATCATATCGTGAAATATTACTGTCATGGCCCGCTGATAAGTTGCTCCCGCATTCTTAAGGCCGAATGGCATCACCTGATAACAGAAGGTGCCCCAAGGAGTTATGAAAGCTGTTTTGTGTTGGTCTTCCTCAGCGATCTTAATTTGATTATAACCCGAAAAGCCATCCATAAGTGATAGCATTTCATACCCTGCGGTTGAGTCAACAATCATGTCAATGTTGGGCAACGGAAAGTCATCTTTAGGGCAAGCTTTATTGATGTCCCTAAAATCTGTGCAAATTCGGATACCAATAGGTTTCTTCTGGACAGGAACAATGTTCGATATCCATTCAGAATAATCAATTGGCCTGATGAATCCTGCTGCAAGCAACCTTTCCAACTCTTCTTTAACTAACAAGGCCACTCTTGGGTGCATCTTTCGAAGCTTCTGTTTGATAGGCTTAGCGTCTGCGTGCACAACCAAGTTATGCACGACCAAAGTTGGATCTAAGCCGGGCATGTCTTTGTAAGACCATGCGAACACATCAATAAACTCTCGCAGTAGCATAGTGAACGTCTTTTGTTCTCTGGCTGAGAGTGATGCTCCCAATTTTACTATCTTGGGATCTTCTTCAGTACCAATATTGACATCAATGGTTTCTTCAACTAACAATTTTGATAAATCCTCCATACGCGTGGGATCGGGAGGTAGGTTGAGATCTTCATCCAAGGATGTCTCTACGAGATTTTCATCCCTGGTGTGGTCACTTTGTTTGTCCTTTGATTTTCTTATTTGTTTGTCAGCCAATGCCTCAAAGAGGTTTTCACTGTGTGACTTGGACTTTGATTTTTTCTGAGGCTTTTCTTTAGAACTCTTGCCCTCGCTTTTCTTTAAATTTTGCTGACCACGAAGTTCAGCCTCCTCGCCGAAGTAGGCGCAGGTGTCTAAGTCGATAAAGAAACCCTTCTTGTGATCTCCAATCGGAATTGTATCCCTTATGCCCATGAACTCTGCAATAGCCTCGTCATTCTCGAATAAATCTAGTGGCACGTGACGTTGTTGGTCCCATTCAACAAGGGAGGGGTATACAAGGTCAAGGGTTGGTTCATTGGGGGTGATGGTTAGGACAGCATTATTCATGAAAAGGTTCGTGGAGGCCAGATCCTCATATTGGCTACAACAGGAATCCGTATCGCTGTCTAGATAATCGGAGCTATCCTCATGCTCAGAACAAGTCGCATCTTGATCGTTGGGGTGTGCTCCATAAGGGCGAATCCCAATGCCATATCTTTCTGTTTTGAAATGTGGAAGAGGGACTGGTTCTCTTTGTCCTTGTTCATTCCTCCCACATCCTAGGCCTTTGTAGCCCATGGAGTACATCATTCTGCTAGATTTTTCATATTCTGGGGTTTGATAACAAGATGGCTGAGTGTCCTCAGGGACCCAAGTAGTAGGTGGATCAAGTAATTTTTCCTCAGCTAACAAGCCTCCAGGTAGGAACGACCCAATAGTATGTTCCTCTCTAGGTCTCCTGAAGCAGTAGTTGGGTCGACCTCTAGTCTTGGGCGACAAGGAGAGGTCTGAAACCAAGAGCGCTTGTTGTACATTATACTCCCCACAGCCATAGTCCAGAATTTTCATCTCCCATGAATTAAATGGAGATGTTGAAGTAGATGCCCCATGAGTGCAAGAACGAAGAGAATTTGAATCTACTCGAGATTCCATGGCCTCAGAATGAAGAGGGACAGCTATATCTGTGGAGGGACATGCATATGTACCCTTTCGTGCAAAGCTATTAAGAGCTCTACAATGAGCAAAGGGCTCTGAGTCTCCTGGTATTGTTATTGTATGTCCCTCATGCTTCAGCTTGATGCATTGATGAAATGTTGATGGCACTGCTTGCATGGCATGGATCCATGGTCGGCCTAGAAGCATATTATATGGAAGTTCCAAGTCTAAGACGTGAAACTTTGTCTGATGGCAAGTGGGGCCCACCTCCATTGGCAGCGTAATGGTGCCTGCTGACTCTCTTTCCGCGTTGTCGTATGCGGTGATAGTGATGATATGGGACTCAAGATCTACCTCTGTATGTCCCAATTGTTTGACCAACTTAAGCGTGCAAATATTCAATCCTGATCCATTGTCCACAAGCACCCGTTTGATTTTCCTGCGGGTGACAACTACCTCAATGTATAAGGGAAGATTATGTGTAGGATTCTCAGTAGGGACCTCCCTATGGTTGAAAGTGAGATGCTCACTGGGTGCAATATTTGCCACCGCGGCTTGAAGGTATGCAGGATCAACTTCTAAAGGCACTCCCGACCCCTGAAGAGTTTGATACAAAATTTCCTTATGCACATTGGATATCTTGAGAAGATCTAAGATCGAGATCTTAGCAGGTGTCTTCTCAAGTTGTTCTAAAAGGTTATATTTACCAGTTTGTGGGGTCAACAGAGAGGGTTCTGGAATCACGAGGCGGGCACGCCTTGTTACCGCAGCGCAGTCCTTTCCCTTGATCCGGATGGTATTGACACGGTCAGTAGGGGAGCGAATACATCCGATAAGTGAATCGTAATGATTGTTATCTCTCTTGGTATACAAGTAATTCGTGGCTTTATAGGTTTGGGATGACTCTCCCCGATCCGGTTTTTCCTTTTCCGACTTATCATGCTTGGGGAATGGTTCCTTATAAATCCCCATTTTCTTGTTAGGTGTTTGCATGTGGCTAGGGTTATCCACCTCTATCTCCCCGTTGTCAATGAGGTCTTGAATATAGTGGCGAAGTCGCAAACATTTGTCTGTTTTATGACCTTTAACGCGATGCATTTCGCAGTATTCATGCTCCTTATACCATGAAGGTTTAGGAGTGTTGTCATCGAACGGTTGTGTTGTAGGATAGGTCATCATGTGGGCCGCATCCAACTGTTTTAGTATGACAGACAACGGCTCATTGAGGGAGGTGAATGTTCTTCGCTTTGGTGGTGGTTGAATTGGGCCCTTGGTCAGTTTAAAAGGTTGACTGGTTTGGACCGTTTGAACACGTTTGGAATCAGTGATTCCGTCTCCCACCACGTTTTTGTTTTTGTTAAAGATCTTTGGCTTTTCAGCGGGTTTGACACTTTGGTTGTCTTTAGATTGGGTTTTGAGGGTGCCTTTGGCAATGAGAGCCTTTTCTATTTGAATCCCTTTCTCGATAACCTCCTCAAAGGTGCGGACACAATGCATTTGGAGGTGGAAAGCTATATCTGGGTTGAGATTAGGGACGAAAATACTGACTAGCTGCTTCTCAGGGAAAGCGCAAGGGAAGCGACTAGCTATCCCTCTCCATCGTTGGAGGAAGCTGGCGAAGGTCTCATTTGGGCGTTGTTTTGTGCTGCACAAGTCTGCCATGGTGACGTCACTCTCTATGTTATATGAGAAATGACGCACGAATCTTTCCGCCAATTCTGGCCAGGTGAAAATTGATCCTCGTGGCAAGCGCGTAAACCATTCTAATGCTTGACCTCCGAGACTCTTAGGAAAAAGTCTGATGAGGTAATTATCACTATAAGACACCTCTTGACATGCCATGTAGAAATCTTTAACATGATCCCTTGGGTCTCCCTTTCCTTTGTATTTGTCGAACTTTGGCATATCAAATTTCTTTGGAAAGGGTTGAAGGGTCATTGTCTTGTCAAAAGGATAGGGGCATAGTTCTTCGTATTGGTATTTCCTAATACTCCCTATATTGCTTTCTTGTATGCTCGCAAGCGTTGCTTTCATAGATTGTACTTCTTGTGCGAGCAATTGTTCTTTAGTGGGAGAAACGGGGATGTGTACATGATGATACCCTGTGTCTTCTTCTCCTTGGTTTTCTCGATGGAGTTCGTGGATCCTAAACTTAGGCTTTGACTTTTGAACATTCTTGTTTGTGTCTTTCTGTACTTGGAAAGTAAGCAAAGCTAGTTGTCGGCTTAAGTTACTGAGTTGTTGTTGGATTGTGACTTGGTTTGTGTCTTCTTCTTCTAAAGGTTCCTCCTCTTCGTATTGTGGAGGTTCTTCCCCTGTCTCATGTTCTATCTTGTTTCTTCGTGGCACTTTGATGAGGGGTATTCTATGCCCTACCACTTTATCATTTTCTACATAAGAAGTGGAAGCATGTCCGCCTGTTAAAATATCTTCCATATTGATAAGGGGGTGTTCCTCCTTAGTAGTGTCATTTGTTTGTAGTATTGGTTCCTTCTCAATGGGCAATTTGGCCCCTAATTCCATGACCCGTGCCAAAACTCTATCTTTGTTTCTAAGGAGAAACTCATCTAGTAGAGTGGGGTCAAAATCAAAGTTTGCGTGTGGTGATTCTAATTCATTTCCACTATGATCGACCATCTCTTCTGTTTCCTTTTCTGCAGAAAATAGTGGTCCTAGATCGTGTCCGATAAATGGGTTTGACCCTTGTCTGTTAGAGGTTTCCCAAGCTTGCGCCTGTTGTTCCTCATATGTTTGTTTCTTTAACCCTAGACGCGTCTTAGGAGCCATGTTTTCGTGATAAGTTTCACTAAGGTAAGTTGTAGATTTGTTCAAAATTCAATGACTACCCCTAAGTGAAACACAAGATGTACGTGTTAAGAGTAAATTAACAGTGTGAGAATACCAATGTGATAGAATGATAAAGTCACCAATGAAACAATCGTTTGGTATCAAAACTTAATCAAATGAAGTACCTCCTAGATTACGTTTTAAAGTAATTTACGACGCCAGATGATTAACAAGATGTCTCCACTTATGCCAAGTTCAAAGGAATGAACAAAACGTAAGTAAATACATGAAGTTAAATGCGATCTCCCAATCAAGATATACGATGAGCAAGCTCAAGTCTGATTAAGACCTATATCTCAAAAAGTGTCAATTACGATTTGCGAATGACACAACAATATCACCAAGATATGTTAACCCACTTTGCAAGAAAGTGGAGTATTGATATCGAGGTGTTATTGATATGACACGCACAAATGGTAGTTCCTAACACCTTTTGAAATCGAGGTAATAATAAAACTGAACAAAAAAAGCTCAAAGTATAGCTAGGAATAGTTAAGAATGTGTGCAGCGTAACCGTACAATATAGGTATTTATGTCGAGTTTACAAGAAACAAGACGTAAATATCGAAATTGTAATGATACGAGACAAACAAACTAACTCCTCTATGGAAGTCCGCAGTGATGAACCACGCCTAACTACAATGACGATCTTGACGTGGGTATCAAGATCACAATGGCTACCAAATGACGTGAAAACGCCTCCACTCACTTTAGACGTTTAACTAACCCAGCCGCAAACATGGATGGGTGTAAACGGACATAAAAGTGAGAGAAACAGTCGAATGGCAACACAAAGGTAATCACACCTCTTTTGATCAACAAAGTGTCAAAAGAATATGAAGGAAATAAATCAAGAAAAAATGACAAAAAATGCTAGTCTTACTTCGGCAGAGTTTCGCCTCGCCCTAAGGCAAGTAAAAACTAGGCGAAAGTAATACGTCACACGTTTCTCAAAAAGAAGGTTCACAACTCAACACTGTTTTAAAGTGGTCAAAGTGGGCTCCTGGCCAAAGTATATTCTCCTAGGTGGTTCTCTCGCCCTAGGTGTTACAAAGTTGCCACGAGCGAGCGCGATTTACCCAAAAAGTCGCACTGACTAGTTTGGGAGTATCTCGGCTTTACTTTACCCCCTTCAAGAACAGTAGGCAACTAGTGCGTCTACGTGTACTATCACTGGGGTCGCCACAACGGACAACCTGTAACTCTATCTCACAAAGGAATCACTAGTCAAGTAGGTAGTGCGGAGCACTTCCCGTTTCGTCCACAAGGTTCCCTCTTGCGTGGACTACTTTGGGGTTCCTGGAACCACCCCCATTGTTGTAGCTTAAGGCGTTATGCCAAAGGGGTTATGTTCCAGTTGAGCGGAGAGGGACGTACCCTTTTCCGAAACCTGCAATACAGTGTTTTGAATATGTTGTTCTTTTTATCTTGTTTAATTAGGTGTGGTTTGCTTGAACACCTTTTGGCAACCTGTATAACAACTGTATTAGTAGTTTTTGATTTCGTTTTGATTCCTCCTTTCTTTGACAAGCGTTTTTAGGTCCTGCACTCAAGCGTTAGTAGTTCTCCAAGAAAATCACATTATTTAAAAGAGGATTAAGAGTTGCTTTTGATTCTCAAGATCATCCAAGGATGCAAGAGAAGAGCATACACAACAAATAATCCAACTAAAAAGTAAATAAAATCTTTTCAATCAATGAACCATACAAAATTTTTGATAAATGTTCATTCCCTTAAACCAAAAGTGAAAGATGAAGTTTCCAATTTACCAAATGTTATAAAATGAAGACTAAAGTTGCTTTTGATTCTCAAGATCACCCTAAGGTGCAAGAGAAGAGCATACACAAACTTTTAGCCCAACTATATAGAAATGGAAAACTTCAAATCAAAGGACCGTTGAAAAATGCTTTGTAAAAGGTTCATTCCCTTAAGCAAAATGAATAATTAAATTTCCAAGTTTAATCCCAATGTTAAAAAGATATAGATCAAAGTTGTTTTTGATTCTCAAGATCACCAAAAGGTGCAAGAGAAGAGCATACACACGCTTTGATCTAAATCGAGTAAGCATGGAAATACAACATTCATCAAAACATTAGACATGTTAGAAAATGACCAGTTTTAAAATAACAGAAAAACCTGCAACTTCTGTAAGTGTAAATCCCGAATTTATGTTTTCATTGCATAGTTAACTTCAATACCTTTCCAACGCAAAAAAAATGGAGTCATTTCGAGGTCGGGAGCAAAAGTTATGGCCTTCGGAAGATGGGTTACGCATATGCTCTTATGCTCATGGGTATGCACTTGACATGCACTTAAAAAATGTCAAAAAAAACGTCCCTTAATATGCAAAATGGGCAAATTTTTCCAACCAAGATTCAATTTTGACAACAACCCATCACATTAATATATGAATAGAAGACTCAACGCTATCAAACATTAACATACATGCTCAAGAATTTAAGATTTTCAAGAAATTGACAAAACTAGCATGTAGAATGATGAAAAAGTAAGCTCTAAAAATGAAAACATGATGAAATCTTGAAATTTTCTCACCAACATTAAATTTTGACAGCAACCCACCACATTAATATGTAAATATAAGACTCAGCACTATCAAACACTAACCTACATGCTCAAGAATTGAAAATTTTCAAGAAATTGACAAAACTAGCATGTAAAATGTTGAAAAAGTAAGCTTAAAAAATGAAAACATGATGAAATCTTGAAATTTTCTCACCAAGATTAAATTTTGACAGCAACCCACCACATTAATATGTAAATAGAAGACTCAGCACTATCAAACACTAACCTACATGCTCAAGAATTTAAAATCTTCAAGAAATTGACAAAACTAGCATGTAGAATGTTGAAAAAGTAAGCTCTAAAAATGAAAACATGGAGAAATCTTGAAATTTTCCCCTCAATTCCAAATTTGACAGCACTTCACCTCCTTCATACCTACAAGGAAGACCCAACACATGCAAACTCAACAAAACATGTTAAAAAAAACAAGTTAGATCAACATGTGTAAAAGAGGGTTAGTAACCAAAAATAAAACTTAACTACAAAAACTTGAAATTAAGTGCAAAGGACAATGGAGTAAGTCCCACCGGGCGTGCCAAATGTGTGCATGTATACTTTGCTTAATGCTAAATCAAATGAAGCAAGAACTACCACCTAAAATAGTTCTACAATTTAGCTAAAACAAAGCATAAACACCATCATGATAAGAATTAAACAAGGGTTAGATGCTAGCATTCATCAATACAAACTTTGAAACTAACAATGCTAAATATCTAAACTCCTCTATTCTCTAACAACAAATAAATGAATGGACCTAAGTAAGCTCCATGGCTATCAAAATAGTTGTCCTTAATGCTCCAAGAACCTAGGAATGGGGGCTAATCAAAGTTGGGCTACAAGACCCTTTTGACACCTCCCATATGACCCAAGCACTTTAAGAAAGAGGCTTAACTCTTCAAGATGATGAACTCTCAAAAGGGCAAGGTGCAAGCTCTTAGTCTCTTTGCTATATGCTTTGCATTTACTCTCTTAGAAAGTTTAGGTGTAAGTAAAAAGGTAGGTGGAGGGCTCTTTATATAGCCCAAAGGATAAAGGATTCAACACATTCTCATGAATGTGGGATAAAGGTAAAACATGATTAGGAATGGATAAGGTTGCTTTATTAAAGGTAACCTTACTTTAGAAGGGTTTAATACATGTTTAGCAAGTCATGGGAGTTGGGGGTATTTTAATTAATCAAAGGTGATTAATTAATAGGTAGGTGTAAGCTTATAGAAGCCAATTAGAGGAATATTAGTGTGATTTAGGCTATTAGAAGGGGATTAAATCAATTAAATATTGATTTATTGGTTAAATGGAAGGGAAAGCTAATTAATTAATAATAATTAATTAGTCTAGGTAGAAGGGGTGATTTATTAACGGAAGGTCGTTAATTAGGGTATTTGTTGGATAGGCAACTTAATTAATTAGCTTAGTGTAATTAATTAATGATGATATGAGGGAAAATGAGTGCCTTTGACGATATGTGGTTGATTTGCGAGAAATGGGATAATTAGCACAATTTAAGTATTTAAAGTGCTTAGGCGTAATTATATAGTAACCTAAAACTAAACCTAACCTAGGGGTTAGATTAGTATTAATCTAACCTAGACCTAGGCTAAGATCTAATGTTCTAAGTTATTATCTATGTGCAAAGTGGTTAGACTAGGTGTTATCCTAAATCCTAACCTAAGTTACTAACCTAACTATTGAACAAGGAGGAAGGGGACCTTTGGAAGGGTATGAACCATGGGCGGTAGTTTCTATGTTATTAAATGCGTGGATAAGCATGAGGGACAGGTAATTTGGTGGAGGTTTTAAAACGGCTAACTAGAGCCGACATGGCAGGTCGCCAAAGTTGGAAATGGTCTTTGATGTGCAATTGTCCATCGCTAACTATGGTGGTCGGTGGCAGTGGAGATTGAGCGGGAAATTGGGAGTAAATGCAATTAAGGAACTTGGTAGTCGAGCTCGAGTTTCACGGGAAGACAGGAAAAATAGAAAGTTATTAGTTTATTGGGTTTTGCATGCACTCTGGTTTTCCTTCTGTCTGCTCACTGGTTCTTCGCTCCAGTGTTATTGGAGTTGTATGGCAAGTATGAGCGTAACTAGATCTTTCCTCTAGCAAGGAAAATATATAAGTCATGGAAATAGCAAATTTTTGTTGGTGGCTCTAACTTGGAAAAGGAGGAGAAGGTTCGAGCTCTTTCATTGGTCTGCTTCGAAATTTTAAGCAAATAACCAAGCATGTTAGGTCCTAACCTTTAAAAATATTGCTCTCTTTCAAATGATTTCATTAGAACAACTCTGTTCAGATGATTTTTGGAATTAGATGAATTATATGGTAGCCTTGTGTGATTTTTTCACTGTATCTTCTTATTGGTTCGATTTTTCAATTTAAACCTTGATGGGTGTATTTTATTTTTCGAACTGTTGCAATATTTCTTGGTGTTTTGCATTCCGGCTATAATTTACAAATATATATGCAAGAATGTGTACTGGGCTTGCTCTGTGAGAGCCCATGAATTGTTCTCTTGATGGGAACAGGCTACTGTTAATTCTTGTTGTCAATGTTTACTGTCGAAACTTGTTGTTAACGCTTACTGTTGATGCTTGTTGTTGTTACTCGTTGGAAAGAATACTGATGGACATTTTGTTCAGTTTAATTGGACTTCTTTGTAACTTCTGTCGAGGTTATTAAGGTAGTGGTTACTGAATCTTGTTGGGTTTCATTTGATTTTTAAAGTTATTTATGAATGGATAACTTTCTGTGTTACAGTGTTTCATTGCGACCTTGTTGAAGTTGTTTTTCCCTTGCATTGTGGTTATGGGATGCAACTCGTTGATAGTATGCAATATATATATTTATTGTATTCGAAACGACTCTGTGGAATCCATTGAATGATTCATGTATTATGGACCACTGTTGAAGCTATATATACATATATATTTGAGTATTGGTAATTTGATTTTGTTGGAGTCCTGAAGGAGTAATAGGTATATGACCTATGTTATTTTGTAATGAATTTTTGGTACAGACTCTTGAGTGTACTTACGTTTCCTTCTGCGTAAGCTTGTGTGAAAATATTGAAGAGGCTCAGTTGGATTCTTTGTCAAGAAATCAGTAATTAGCTTTTGTATAAGCCTGATTTTGAATGTTTTACCATTGTTGGCACAGTTGGGAATCACTAATTATTATTTATCTTGTATATTGTTACTCGGGTTCAGTTGAATCCTTGACAGGTAACTTTAGTATTTGCCTCTATTTAACCTGATTGGTACACTTGTTGTTTTTGGCACGGTTGGATTCCTTGAGTATAGTTAGATATCATGTAACTTGACTCTGTAAAAGTGGGTTGTGAATACCACACTTCAAATCCTGAATGCGTCCAGATGAGAATACAAGATGTCATGTTTCCTTTTTTATTATTCCAGTTAGATAAGGTTGTGCATGTTGCAGGAATTCTGTGTGATTATCTCGGCATAGTCTTAGGGAAACATCATTTGCTTAATGTCGAGGAGTTTATTGTTGACTGCGATTAAATTGAAGCTCTTTGATTTCGACCTTGGGTCCGAAAGCCTTGCAGTGTTTATTAGGGACTAGAAGGGGGCTGTAGGTTGATATGAGGGATTGTAGTCGTGTTTATGTATTCTGTAGCATGACAATCCTGCCTTGAGCTTGACTGAACTTAGAGTCATCGACTGCACCTCGACAGGCGATGTGGTGAATATCTTCTTGTTTTCCACTTCATGTGGAAGGTCTTGTGGAGCCTATTGGTAGAGGGTCATCATTGTTTAGCGTGAGAGCTACTGTACTGCTGGATAACTACATTAGGTTGTTATATTTTATCTTTAACAAATCTGTGGTGCTTTTGATGGTCTCGTCTGATTTATTTGCATGTGTTTAAGGTGAATGCCTTGCTCTTGGAAAGATGGTACAGTCATGAGCTAGTTCTGAAGGAAATATGTATGATTCGTTTATTTCTCTTCTGTTATAAAGTATAGGTTGATATAATTGTTTATCTAACTTTTGGAATTGTTCTATCATGTTGATGGAATCATGAAAGGTTATTTATTTATTATGTTGAATATATAATCCGTCTGATGTTGTTGTCCTTGGGATTCAGATGGATACCTAGTTAGATGCACTTGTCTTCTTGGTCACTAACGTTTTGATGAAATAATTGAAAAGTATCTGAGACTATTTAGTGACTATAATATGAGCTACGCGTTTATAGTCATGTTGTTTTACAAAAGCATAATCTGAAATATGTTTACTTGTTTGGTGATTTGATCTCATTTAAACAGGTTGTTTAATGAAAACAATTGATGGATTGCAATTGTTTTAAGATTTAGTGCTTATCATGCTCAGTTCATCGAACTGACCCATGTTGACAATTTTTGCAGATGGATGCCGTAAGTGGTAAAAGCACGCAAATCTGATAGGATGATCAGATTGTTTAAATTTGATTTTATGTTGAATTACAGCTTAATTTTCTAAATGTACTATATGAGGAAAGATGTTCTTTTTCCGTTGAGCATTGTATCAAGTATGCTGAATGCATAAAATGTATTTGATTAGTTCTGAAGGAAATGAAATAGATAATTTATACTTATATGTTTGCATCCGTATCTTGATAGTTTGACCTTCTTCGGTTCAAATGATCTAAAGAGCATTGTTATTATTGTTTATATTGGAGACTTTTGTGATTATCAATGTAAGCTTGCAAGAATATGTGACTGATTACTTATGATTGTTTAGAAATTCTGGTGTGTTCTATCTAAAGCTAAATTGAAATATGGATCATTGTCTTACTGGAAACTAGGGTTAAAATAAACCTAAGCAGAACGCTAAACAAGCTGAATTAAATTATTAATTCCTAGTCTTGATTAAACCAGGACAACGTGTAATTGGAATCTTAATCACTATATCTCGATACTTATAGGTAAGATATAAATTCAATTTGAGAACTGAATTAAACCTAAATAGGGTTCAGATGGCAATCTCATGTGAAGATTTTGGGTTATTGTCCAATTTCATTGATATAGAATTAAGTAAATTCTATGAACTTCTTGATGGGACCTTAGTCTTAAAGAAATCTATGTGCTAAGGGTTTTATTAAGAAAGGTCATTCTAAGGTGAGGAACCCAGGGATCAGGAAAGGCTAACCTTAGGGGAACGTCTATTAATATAATTTAAACTCAATGTGCATAACGCTTATTAATAAGTATACCTTTTCGAGGTGGATTTAAAGGTTGACGGCACAAGTCAACTGCAGGGTTGTACCTTCGAGAAGATTAGGATCTTCTCAAAGATACAACAATGCAGGTGACTTATGACGACACCCTTTGCATTGATCGTTAAGATTTACACCTTTAACTCAAACAAGTTACTCTGGGACCGATTAGGAATGTGGTCACATTATATGGCTGCCTAGGAGACTTGGGGTATCTTGACACACTGGTTCAACTAGGGTTGACCCAGTATGTCATCTTATCCCTAGTCTTCGAGTGCATCCATATAATGTTGTCACCTTACTAATCCATTTCCTAGTGAATAACTTGGGATAAGAAGGACTGACAGAAGTCGGTATAAGACATTCTATATAACATAAGAATGGGGTGAAGGACGTATTCCAGATTGACGAGTATGCCGTTAAGGAATACGAGACATAAGCAGTATGTTTCAAATCTTTGGCCAAAGTATCGCAAGATGTTGATTGCATTGTCCTGAGTCACCTGGTCTAAGGGATGAGATGCCGATGAATAATGGTAACAATTATTCAGTTAGGTTCCTTGGACTGAGCATTCTGAATCCCAGAATAGGGAAGAGAACCGCAAGAGTGATGTGTTAAATAAAAACGCTAACTCTTATTACTCATGAATAAATCGGTAGATTGCCGAGTCATGGAATGAATAGATCGGAGGTACTCCGAGTCATTACAGCTGCATATGGTTATCTGTATAAGAATGGTTATTTGATTTTTGAGTTCTAAATTATGTATTTAGAACCAGGAAGCATTTATCAAAAAAAAAAAATTGACTTGTTCTAATGTATAAATGAGGATGTTATAGTCAGAATCGGTTAGTCCAATGGTGATCAATATCAAGAAGGATGGATGGATTCGAATATGTGTGGACTACATGGAACTGAATGCTACATGCATAACAAATCCATTCCCTACACCATTTACTTAGGAAATACTAGAAGAAGTTGCAAGGTGCGAAATCTATTCATTTACATATGGGTTCTCTGAGAATCATCATGTTAGGATTTCCGAGGAAGATCAAGAAAAGACTACATTTACTACTGAGTGGGGTAGATTTTCCTATACTATAATGCCCTTTGGTCTAAAAAATGCACTTGTTGTGTTTTCGCGCATAGCTATCCAAGCGTTCAAATAATTTATTCACAACTTCTTACAGGTATATTTAGATGATTGGATGGTGTATGGATTAGTTAAGGATCACTATGACAATCTGTGATTAATGTTTGAATGGTGTAGATAGTTGAGAATCTCTTTAAACATCAAGAAGTGCATATTTGCTACACCATTTAGGATACTTTTAGGAGACATAATCTGCAAGGAGGTTTTATTGGTTGATCTAGCAAAGGTTTCAGTCATTATAGGCATAAGGGAGCCTACCAATCAAAGTGAGATCCACAGATTTTTGGGTCATATAGGATATTACAAAAAAATTATCAAAGGCTATGCCAAACTTTCCACACCATTAGAAGAGTTACTAAAATGGAAAGGTATATTTTACTGGGGTGAACAGCAGCAATGCGTATTCGAGACATTGAAGGAGAAACTTACTACCACACCCATTCTATATTTTCCTTCATGGGACAAACTATTTCATGTACATGTTAACACCTCTAGCATGGCCATTAGCATAGTGTTGGCCCAACCTAGAGAAGGTATTATAGATCTTCCTATCTGTTTTGCTAGTAGAAAAGTTGACCCCTGCAGAATAGAATTACAAAACAATAGAGTGTGAAGCTTTGTCAATGATCTAGGTGTTGCATAAATTCCGCCAGTACCTACTAGCTACATCATTCATCTTTTATATAGATCACACAACATTGAAGTATTTGGTAAATAAACCTATTTTACAAGGGTGCATATGTCGATGGGTGCTCTTATTTAAAGAATTTGATTTCGCATTTGTGGTAAAACTAGGAAAAATTAATTCTAGACTAGACCATTTATCAAGAATACAGTCAAGAGAAGAAGCACATGAAATTGATGATACCATGCCAGATGCATAGTTATATAGGTTACAATATGTGCCATCATAACTAGATGACATTGTTGTCTTTCTATACACAAGGGTGGCACCAGAAGGAATGAAATCCTTAGAGAAGAAACAACTTGCTATACACACAACATCTTATATGTTAAATAGTGGTGACGGGTAAGTGCACCAAGTTGGGGGACAATTAAGTGGACATCAAATCCTGAATTTTACATTAAAAACAACAAAACATCAAATTTAGTCTTCCGCGGACTTGAACCATGCCGAAAGTAAAAACTATGTCATAAAAATGGTACCATTGCGTAGGGGAGACTATTAGATTTGTAGAAATACTGATTTTAAAGTGAATAGAAGAGGATAAATATCATTTTATAATTTTTTACTAATAGTAGGTCTTTAAGACACTTTTTCCTGTGAATGTTTATGTCTACATTTAAGACTGCAAAATTTGTTTCACTTATTATAATGTGATAAAACTTATACCATCCCAACCGTGGTGAAATTATATACATGTTCAAAAAAAAATTATTTGATTTCAATATTTTTTGATGAAGTTATGGCGGGCAAACGGAAAGTGCTCTGTTTTCTTTATGTTTTCATACCACTTTCACAGAAAAAAATCATAAAAAATAAAATATTACTCAAAAAAATACAAAATAAAATCCATCCCAAGATAAATAGTGGCATATAACTTCTCACCAAAGGAAAAACATATATATCAATTTTTGGTCATCCAAATTGTGGGCAAACGGACTATAATCTTATATGCGTTTTTTAAAAAAAAATACCAAGTCATTGAATTTTGAGTGTTTAATATAGCTAATCTTGTCCATTTTTTACAAAAATTAGTATTTTAGAAACTAGATTCTGGATGCTACGATTCATATTGTCTAATTTGAGTGTGTGTATTGCTAATAATCCATACAAGTTGATATTATGTTGTTATTTGCAATATGATGTCCACGGATGACCCTATATTTGTCCATCAACTTCCTGCACTTACCCTGACTTATACAAATTAGGCCGTGATGAGGTATTACATCATTGTGTATTGGACCATGAGCACACGGACATTATGGAAAAATCTCATGGGTGAAATTTTTGTGGCCATTATGCTGATGATGCCACAACATGCAAGATTTTATTCATTGGCTTATGGTGGGAGACCCTCTATAAAGATTGTAAGGAATTCTTCAAGCCATGTGATCATTGTCAACATCTTAGAAGAGAAGGTCAGTGAGATGAAATGCCTCTGATACCTATTGCTAGTGCAGAACCGTTTCAGAAATGGGCTATAGATTTTGTGGGTCATATTTCACCAGCTGAGTACAGAACTGGATCACGCTACATTATAACTTACACAGACTATCTGACAAGGTGGGTAGAAGCAACACCTACAAAGGACTGTATAGTGGCTACAACAACTTAGTTTCTATCAGAAAATATTATTACGAGGTATGGATTTCCTATGAGTTTGACCAGTGATAGGGGCACACATTTTCATAATGAGACAATCAAAATTTTATTAAATGAGTTCATGATTGCACACCATAAGACTACACCCTATCATCCTCGGGAAAATCAAACTACTGAGGCTTTCAACAAAAGTTTGCACCACACATTGACAAAAATTTGTGATGTCAGAACAAAGGATGTGGATGATAAAGTATCTATAGTACTTTAGGCATATCGAACAACATATAAAAGACTGAACAAAGCCACACCATTTCAGTTAGTGTTTTGCGTGCAGAATCCGTTCTTCCTATGGAATTTATGTTACCTTCTTTACATATTGCACGTACTAGAGGTCTAGCTGATGATCAAGCTTTAGAAGAATGGATTGAAAATACAGTTCAGCTAGATGAGTGATGAGCCATAGCACATTAGATTCAGAAGCAAGAAAAGGCTAGGTAGAAAGCATGACATGACCAAAACATAAGGGAGAAGAAGTTTGAGATTGGAAAAATGGTACTCCTCTATGACTCTAAGTTTTTACGCCATCCAGGTTAACTTAAGGTACATTGGTTGGGGACGTATGTTATCACTTACATCCTTAAAATAGGTGTTTTCCAGTTAGAAGCACTCGATAGAACATGGCTACCCACTTACTTCAACGGGAGTAATTTGAATCCCTACTATAAATAAGTCTTCTTGGTGTTTGTAATAAGGAAGTATTGCCATTTAGAATAGGTTTTCAATTATGTATTTCCTTAATGTGTTTCCTTATTTGTTGCTATGATTTGTCAATTTAGTTGGTGTTTTGTGTAATAAGCACGCTTGCGCACATGAAGCTAATTTTTATATGAAGCATGTTTATGTGCAAAGGCCTGCGCATACTTTTAGTGTGGGGTAGATTATTGGTATCCAGGTACAAAATTGTGGGAATTGAAATTTGAAAGGAATAAGCTACTACGGGTGCTCTTCAAGTCAAAGGATTGCTTCTAAAAAGTGACCAAAGATGGAGATGAATAAAGGAACAGTATAACGTGAGGTAAGGAAAGGCCATAAAAACTACCAATAGAAGGTGTGGTGATGAGGTACTCAGGTGTAAGGAAGCATGATGAAGATAATTTTGTGACCAGAGGGTAGGAAGGCACACTAGAAGGTTATAGCTAGGGCACGAAGATGTAACATGAGGAAAGGATGGAATTGTTCAATTAATGAGAGGATATTTGGTAGGTGAAAGAGTAATGAATGCATCAAAATTTTGAAAATATATATATAAGGGTGGGATATGAATTCATTTTTACCATTACAATTAAGAATATTTGACAAAGAGCTATGTTCAAAGAGCCGAGTGATCAAATTGAGGTGTGAGAGGTGTGTAACTAGTAGTGACAAAGAGATCTATGTGTAGAAAGAGATTGCATCCTCGGTGGTGAAGGGTTTGAGTGAAGCAAGGTGATAGAGAAGAACTAGGACACGCGAGTTCACCTAGGGCGCGCTGATTTGAGATAGGGTTTGATTCACACATTGTAAAATTCAAGAGCCGAGTATCTATAAAGGAGTGTAAGGTAGAAATGGCACCCAAGAAGGTAGTTGTAGCATGAGTGAAGGGAAAGAAGAAGGTGGTCAAAGAAGAAGAGGAGATGGCTCCCGAAATCAATTTTTCTAAAATGTAGTATCCATAGGGGGTTATCGTAGGCTAGGAGTGGGATTATCTCATAATAAGAAGCAAGGTGAGTGATTACAATCACCATACCATAGAGAATAAGAAGGAGCTTGATGCCTTGCTTAACACAAAGACAAATAAATGCATGGTAGAAGACATGCTAGTGTATGATGATGTTGGTAAGAAGCTGTTGAAAAAGATTGGAGTTTACCAACTATATGATCTCCCGTACTTCGATAAATATGAGCCCTTGTATTAGTGGCTCATGAGCATAGTGCACGAAGATTATTTCTACTTTGTAGGATGCAAAGCCATAATTTCAACCAAGGGCACAAGAGAAGATTTGTAAGATGATTTAACAGAAAAGGCTGCAATATTAGAGACCAGAAAGGATTTTGGGTACACAAAGGGTCCATGTAGCATGGACATTGATAAATTGAAGAGATATCCAGTTGTGTAAGTAGTCACACAGCTCGTTACAAAGCTAAATGACCACGAAAGGAGGTCTCAAGTGAACACCATGTGGCTGCACATTGCCAAAAATATGTCTGAAGGGGTAGTCTACAAAATTTCACACTATATTGCAGAAAATATCATTAAGGAAGCATGCACAGGAGGAAATATTAGCTTTGGAACTATTATATTATCACTGGTGTTCATGGAGATCGAGGTACCTAATGGACCAAAAGAGAAGATATGGGAGTATCCCATGAAGCAAAATTCATCTATATAATGCTTTAAAAAGTACTTGTGTGAAGGATCCATGAAAGAACAAGTCAAGCATAGGGATGAGAAGTGGTACGATATGATCTACGTGGATTTTGAAGAATAATGGCACATCCCCAAGGACTTAACTTTGGTGGTTGGAAAAGCAGTTCAATTTGTTGTATACCAGCACTTTTGCATAGTGCGGTTCACCATGAAGGATGGAGAATGGAAACCTTGGTGTAAGTTACCATATGCCTTCATAGTAAGGTACTTCCAAGCATCAGTACATAGGTTCTTAGATGTGTGGTACCTAATGTTCAATGCAGACAAGGTAGATTGTGACTACCACATGCTAAGAAAAAAATATGTGTATCTAGGATGGGGTGCATATATTGACAGGTTCATATCAGATGTATTGAGCCTGAAACCAGTAAGTTTTGTTGTGGGATATGTTTGAGCAGAATTGGTGTACCTCCAACTGAAGACCAAGTTAGAGAATAAAAAATATGTGGAAGATGAGTTTGCACTTCCAGAACCACCAAGGGGTAAGCATACAACAGAGAACATCCCGGTTCCTAAGCCCACAAAGCTAATTGAGGTAGAGGATGAGGAGGATGAGTGTGAGGATATTGGTGGTTTGGAGCATAGGGTTAGAAGACATCCTACGAATAAGGATGAAGATGAGCATGCTACTACACCACCTTAGTCACAAAAGGGGGATGATGAGAACTTAGATGTAGTTCAAGGAGAGCACAGGTTTAAGAGGGTGTTCAGAAGAACAAAGACCCAAGGTGCTACTCTGCAAATAGTGTGCAAATCACCTAGACTCTCTCCACATAAGGAGACAAATACGCAAATAAGGAGGAAACTAAATTTTAATGAGGAGGTGGAAGAGTCAGAGTAAAGTGCGCCTAATTCTCCTACACCTCCAGAGAATATATAAGAACAAAAATATGAGGAATTGAAAAAAGGAGAAGAGGAGGAAAAGGGAACAGATGCGATAGCTATAGATACTACTTAGGACATGGAGACACAAGTCCCAAATCTGGAGGCTCAAGTTCCTAAGTGGCCTAGGTCTAGAAGAACATGTGGTGAGCACATTCCACCAGCCATGGGTTATGTGAAGGACACAGGTAAAATTGTCCAACCCATTTCCAAAGCATGATGCCAAAAAATAATTATATGGTTGGGAACTAATGGATGAAGATAGGGCTACAGGGTGCACTAGGAAGCAGTTGTCATGGTCCATGCACACACACATGGATGAGCTATATTTTTATGTGTGTGATGAGTCGTGTTTATCAAGAAGGTTGAAGAAGATACCTCAGGATAGACACATGATCGTAAAGCCTATTGTCATGTCAAATTAGGTAAGAAATGCATTGGTGAAAGTCTCAACAAAGGTGGTGAGGTGGAATATGGACAAGGATGCCACAATTAGGGCACTCAGGGAAGAGATTAAAACTAAGGATGGAGAAATAGTGCGCCTAACATAGGAGAGATACTTAGCACAAAAAAATAACATTGTATTTATCAACATCATAGAGAATGTTGTAAGGGCTAGGCCACACTTGGAGCCAAAGGTACTAAAGACATTTCCTTCAAAAATACACTATGTAGGTAGATTGGTGGACCTAGTGCTTGAAGACGAACCTTTTCGCATGCCAGCACAAAAGGATCCAGCACAAGAGGCAGAATGAGAGAAGGCTTCAATGATATAGAAGATTGTATCCTATGAAGGATTTTTGCAAGAACTGCAAGAAGAATTGAAGAAAGAAGACCATGCCTTAAACATCTTCACAGCTCCAAAGGTGCTCAGCAACATAAAAACCTTGGAGCAGAACAATGAGGTCCAGAAATCAATGAAGTTTGAAACATTAGGCCATGTAGAAATATAATCAATGGTTAAAAATAAGCATGAGGCCCTGAAAGCAGCAAAAGAATCGGTTGGAGGAGCTTGGGAAGCTCATTACGTAGAAGATGTATTTACTAGAGGGAAGGATGACCTTAATGTCCAACATTTTTTTGGTCTTGCAGAATGAGAAAGGAGAAATCACAAAGGATGAACTAGAGTCCATTGTTGTGGACATTCTAGAAAGAGCAAAGGAAACACTCGCTAAGTGGTAGACCCTGGAGGCTGAAATAAAATAGGAAAATCCTGAATTAGTTGTTTAGACTGAAGAAGAGACTGCAGAGTAAAAAGATTCTTCCATTCTTTCCATTCTTCTATTCTTTACTTCAGTTTTGGAGATGACCATTATCGAGGTGACAATGAAATTAGTGTGGGGTAATGTTGATCAAATAAAACTTAACAAAAATCACACAAGAAGTCCGCGTGGGGAAGTGAGTCATATTTAAAGGCGCGAATGCGTAGGGAGAATGTGCGCGCGGATCAGAAGTTCAGCTTTCAGGACTTAGCCATTTTCGCTCATGAAGGTCTACTTTTAGAGATGGTGTGCAGAGCACATAAATGAGGTAGAGATGTGTGTGCCATGCATTATCTATTCTTGGAGGATTGGATACAAAGCACTTTGCATGGACACAAGCCGGAAATAGATTTTTTATTATCAGTTAGCTGGTAGTAGTCTATTATTAGCACACTTACCTGTGTGGCTATTTTTGTAATGGCACATGGATAGTAATAGAATGTGACCTATTTTTGGAATAGATAAGCGGTGAAGGGAAATTCCCCACCCTTGTATATATGTAGTAAAGTGTGTAGTAGAGGGGGATCGAGATATACAGAGATATGCTGTTAAATCTGTTATACGCATACTATTGATATTGTAATGAAGCTTCTGTAAAGTTATTGTAGTTAATATAATGGAGGATATTGGTTGAATCTAAGTGTTAGTTCTAATGATGTGTTAGTAATGGAACTAAATATGTTAAAGTCTTCATCATGCTAACACCCTGCAACAGTAACCCTAAAGAGGGACATGGTACCTTTGCACACTTCAAGTGAGCTCTCAGTTTAGGTTGAGTGATGTGTCAGCGCATCTAGGATATTTTTGGATTTTTATCACTGAATTATAGGCTGCATCAATAATTAATACAAGAGAGTGTGTTTTGGAAACATGGCAGGCTCGCCTTATTATAAATTTTTAACCTACTCCTCCTCCTCCTCAATAGAGTCACTATGTTGTGTTAGATCAACTATAAAATATTACGGCTAAGATTTCCATATTAGACCTTCTAAATATATCTAGTGTCCATAAGGATATACTTTACAAAACCTTACAGGGATCAGGAGTATCCATTGATGTTGACCCAACACATTTGCAAGCCATGGTAGCAAATTGTTCTTTTAAAACACATAACCTTCAGTACTACAGAAGCCTTAGTTGAAGATCCTTCACATAACCTACTATTGCATATTGAGGTTATCATTAAATGTAAGAAGGTTAAGAGAGTACTTATGGATGGTAGATCGGGTCTTAACATATGTACTCTCAAGCTAGTCCACCAATTATGTTACACAAAAGCTAATATGGATACAACAGTCATCACCATTAAGGCATATGACAATGAAGAATGGAAATCAGATGGAATGATCACTTTCTTATTAGAAGTGGGCCCCATAACATATGATATGAAGTTCCACATCTTAGACCTAGAACTCCCTTATAATATCTTTCTCAGTCGCCCATGGATTCATGCCATGCAGGTCGTGCCATCAACATATCATCAGTGTTTAAAGTTACAATATGAGGGACAAACACTCACTATACAGGGAGACCCTCAACCTTTTTCTCATTGTAGAGCGATGTTAGTATTTTTACCTACAATCTATGAGTTTCCATTTATGGAGATCGCTATTCCTATCCAGTCAGAGGCCCTTTCTTCACGAGTGGATCCAGATACCATGTTTATCAATGACAATTGTTCTTTCACCTCAAAAACTCCTTTGTCTACATGGGAGATGAAGGTGAAACCAATCAGTTGTGTATACTATGATCTAAAACAATCCCTAATGGTTCATAATGGTCCACTATTAGTCCAAGTGCATGGTAAGCCATGCTTCAAAGTTCATAAATCAAGAGAGGCTTTCCCTTTCAATAATTTTACTCTTGGTGGCTTGTTAGAAGAGGAAAGGTTTCTTATGGAAATTGTATTCCATCCTAATGATGATGACATGGCTACATGCTATAAATCACCTAAGTATCTCATTCCTAATCGTATAATTCTTTCCATGGGGTATAAAGGATGTGGTTGCTACCACCAAGAACAAGGCCCATTAGAAGCACTTGAAATACCTTAGTGTATAGTAGGTAAATCAGGTATAGGAATCCATTTATATGAGTCTCACTCTTTAGATGATGAGTATGATTCTTCTGAGAGTGAGGATAGTTTTTCTGGAAATGAAAGTGAAGCAGATTCCCGGTGTAATCTTTATGAAGAACTTTCCTCTATGAACCTATTCACCAATATGGCTATCCTTACTATAACCCATGTTATACCTACTATATCCCCTATAGGTCAGCCATGAACCCTCACCCACCCATCACTCATGAATTAGGATCAACAAAAACATGTAGCTATTAATGTGTTTCAAAATGATGAGGCCATTGGTGAGTTTCTGGGAATCAGAGACAACATTCTAAGAAATGATCACAAGAAGGGGTTCTCCATTTAGCTTAACGCATGCACATACTTTAGAGAGGAAGTAGAGTTGTGTGGTCATTTAAGTAAAAAAAGTGAGCAAGGGAAAAATTTCCAAAGAAAAGCCTTGTGGAAATAAAAAGAGGAAGTCCTATAGCAAAAACCTCTTTGAGGCACTTGTGGACAAATAGATTGAGCAACCTATGGAAAATATAATGTACCCAATTCAAGATGAAGAGCTCCCTGAGCCACCTATGATAGAGGAGGATCTCAAACTCCCTCTTAATCCTACAAGCATGGGGATGAATCAAAGTTATTATTAGAAGATACAGTATATGTTAATATCGGTATAGAGGAACTATCACAGATAGTTAATTTGGGAGCTTCCCTCTCAGCCAAAGAACAAAAAACTTTCACACGACTCTTAAGAGAGTATGCAGACATCTTCACTTGGTCTTATACTAAAATTCCAGTACTTGATCTTACACTAGTGGTACAAAATATTGTGGTACACCTAGATGCCAAGCCCATAAAACAAAAGCTCTAAAAGATGAATCCTCACGTTGCCTTACAGGTAAAGGCAGAGCTAAGGTAAGGTTACTAGAAGTAGGTTTTATCAAACCTATCAATTACTCTAAGTAGATCTCTAATGTGGTCTTGGTTCAAAAGAATCCAATTAGTACTAGATTATGTACGGATTTTAGGGATATAAACAAAGTTTGTCCTAAGGATGATTTTCCTCTTCCAAACATCGACATGATTATCAATTCTACAATATGCTATGAGATGCTTTCACTCATAGATGGATTCTCAGGTTACAATCAGATAAATATTGTGGAAAAAACATCAACACAAGACTACTTTCACAACCCCATGGGGGGACGATTTGTTACCAAGTCATGCCTTTCGGCCTTAAAAATGTGGGGTGGCTACATATCAAAGGGAGATGACAGTAATATTTCATGATATGATAAGTGAAATCATGGAAAATTATGTAGATGATATACTGGGCTAAATATAGAACCTACGAGGAACACCCAGAAATTTTACAGCATATCTTTCAGCATCTAAGGGATTAGAAAATCTGACTTAACCCAAAGAAGTGTGTCTTTGGTGTGCTATATGAAAAACTACTAGGAGTCATTGTATTATGGAGAGGAATAGAAGTGGATCCTGTAAAGGTTGCGGATATCATAGAAATTCCTCCCCCTAAGAATATCAGATAGTTTTGTAGCTTACAAGGGAAAATTTCAGGCCATCATAAGGTTTATTTCACAGTAAGCAAACAAGTGTCATAAATTTACACATCTTCTTAAGAAGGATGTTAATTTCAACTGGGGACCAAAACAATAGCAAGTGTTTGCTTTGCTAAAATAATACTTGGCCAACCCCCCTATTCTCATGCCACCAACGGTAGGGAGAACCCTTTTTACTTTATATCTCTTCTACACATTTTGCAATTGAAGCATTGTTGGCCCAGTATGACAAAGAATAGAGAGAAAAGGTTGTATGTTATTTGAGCAGGACATTGGTGGCATATGAGTTAAATTATCCACAAATTGAGAAGGCTTTTCCTAGCTATGGTTTTTTCTTTCTAGAAGCTACGTCACTATATGCTGAACAATAAAATAAAGCTTATTTCAAAGGTTGACCCTTTGAAGTATTTATTTTCCAAACTAGCAATAACTGGAAAGCTGGATAATTGGATCATCTTATTAAGTGAGTTTGACATTGAATACGTTCATAAAAATTTAGTAAAAGGAAAATGTGTTATAAGATCAACTAGAAAAAAGCACCACTACCAGGTATTGAACTCTTGATTCTAGAACTACCAGATGCATCCATTATGTACCTTGAAGAATCTACAGTTTGGAAAATGTACTTCGATGGTTCTTTTATCTTTCATGGTTCAGGGTGTCAGAGTTTTGTTACTCACTCCCACGGGAGACTTAATTTCGTAGGTGTTTCGAATTGGATTCCCTTACACAAACAATATAGCAGAATATGAAGCTCTCATTTCAGTAATGAAGTTAGCCATCAAATGGGATATCAGACAAGTAAAATTCATTGGCGATTCAATGTTTATTATCAAACAGGTCATAGATGAATATAACATTAAAGATGAAAAGTGACTTCCATATAAAAAAATGGTTGATTCCTTGAAATAATTATTTGAGTAGATAACATTAGAGAAAATACCAAGAGATCAGAACAAAGCAGAAGATGCCATGGCTATGGTAGGATTTATGTTAAGAATTCCACCAAAGAGCAATGATATGCCATTTTTTCTTGAAAATATAATAACAGCGGCATACAACATACCAAAATCTTGTTTAGTGTGTGAAGTTGTTGGTCCCTTTTCACCATGGGACGTTGGAATATTTAATTATCTCTATGATGGAACCTTCCCTATAAATATTTATTGTACTAAAAAAGTGCAACCTCATCCAGTTTATAGCCCAATATACCCTACTTAGGGGCACCCTCTTCTGTCGAGGTTATGACAGGAATCTATTTCTTGTTTAAATTCTGACGAATCTATCTAAGTAATCAAGGAGGTGCATGAAGGAATTTTTGTAGCTCATACTAATGGGATTTTCCTTGCAAATAAAATACTCAGAGTATGTTACTATTGGCCTACCATGGAGCATGATTGTTTACAACATGTGAAGAAGTGTGTGGATTGTTAAAAGTATGACAATTTGATAGATGTGTCAGCACAATCCTTGCAACCAATCACGACACCCTAGTCATTCTCAAAGTGGGGTCTCGATCTAATAGCAAAACTTAATCATGTCTCCTCAGATGGCCACAAGTTAATTATAACGTCCACTGAGTACTTTACAAAATGGGTAGAGGCAGTTCCTCTTACTTATACAGAAGGTCCCCAAATTTCAAATTTTATAATGAATCTTATTATATGCGGATGGTATCCCTTCTTCCATTATCACTAATAATGGTAAATCATTCAAAAATAAAAATGTGAAAGAACTCTGTAAACGATTTCAAATTCCCTTAAGTTTTCAACCCCTTATTACCCTCAAGGTAATGAGAAGGCCGAAGCTTCCAACAAAACCTTGATTCACATTATGGAGAAAATGGTGAATACCACAAGCTGTAACTGCCATCTTCAAATTCACCCTACACTCTGGGCATTCATAACTTCTATCCACACCCCTATAGGTGTAAATCCATATTCTTTAATATTTAGTTCAAAATTGATCTTTCCTTTAGAGATCGAGATCCCTTCTTTTCGTATCGAGCTATGGGATTACTTGAATGAAGATGAGGACTATAAGGTAGCCCGACTGAAAGAGTTAGAGCTATTGGACAAGAAACACGTTCATGCCCTCAATCACCTAAAAGTGTATCATGATCAAGTACATCAGAGCTACAACAAGAAGGTCATACCTTGTCAATTTGAGGTAGGAGACATGGTGTTGAAAGAGAATCAGAAGAACACTAATAAAGATCGAGAAAATAAAGGGAAATTCGATCCCAACTGACTAGGACCATACATTGTGGTTGCCAAGTTTGGTTCAGGTGCATATAAGCTGGCCTATTCAGATGGCCAAGAGCTTCAAGAACCCATGAACGTAATGCATCTTAAGTGCTTCTATGTTTTAAGTATGAGGTCTCTGTAGAATACTAAGAAAAGTAAAGAAAAAAGGTTTAAAAATAGAAAAAAAGAAAAAGATAAATAAAAAATTACATCCAATAGTGAAAACCACACAATGGTGGCACTTTTGACAAGACCTTTGGTGAAAACTAGCTTCCAGTGCCAAGGGAGGGTCCGTTGTTCACAAGTATTTTTGGTTTAGGGAGTACTGCAACTTTTCCCTAAGTTAATCCTTACGTTCGTCTAAGCCTCTTGTGAACCTATCCTTCTTTTCCCTGATCTAGATAATCTAACCTTTTGAGTGTGGAAAATTTAAGATTGAATGAACCCATCTCACATTGGGGGAAGCTTCATAGTGTCACTTCTGGCATATACCATGCAGCATTATACCCTTCTACATCCCATCTATCGATGGGGGCATCCACGTTTCTTTATTTCCTTGCACGTGTGCTTTGGAAAATTGTTGAGAAAATGTCAAAAACATTCGTATAAATTTTGAAAATCCCAAAAACATACAAATATGTCCATTGGAAAAATCAAAAAATTCAAATATGTTTCTTAGAAAACTCCAAAACAATATAAAATTGTCTTAGAAATAAAATCAAAAACATAAAAAAAAATGTCCCACAAAAACAAAGTAGCGATTCACTTACTTTTAGTTATTGATCTATAGGGTTTTGGTGGCATTAAATTTTCATGTTATAGGATTTAAATTGGATTCACTTGCTTCCTTAAATTTAATATCACTTTAGTCTATAGTGTATTGCATTGAGTCCATTTGGTATTGCATACTTGTAAATAAATTTGTTGCTTTGATTAGATTTGTTTAAACTTGTGTTTGTACATTGTGTTATAATTTCATCATAATATCACACATATCCATCACATTTATACATCATATATTAAAAATATGCTAAGTCTACATCACACATGTATACTAAAATCTAATCATCAAATACTGTATCACCAATGGGGCAAGAGGGGTTGCGCATGATCACAAATCTATCCCCCCCACACCAATATCAAAAATATAAACATGTTGCTCAAAGGTATCTCCTCAAACATACACGAATGATGTAAACTAAGGCTATCTCATAATCTAACAAGGTGATACAAATCCTATAATAGTC
Source organism: Taxus chinensis (assembly GCA_019776745.2). NCBI lineage: Eukaryota > Viridiplantae > Streptophyta > Pinopsida > Cupressales > Taxaceae > Taxus > Taxus chinensis. The sequence goes on from CM034151.1 coordinate 859,471,634, forward strand.
AAAACTATTTAAAATATTTTACAAAACAAAAAAATTGATAAAAATCGTTAAAAATCCAAAAAAAATTGTAAAAAATTAAAATTTTACAAAAATTTGTAAACAACATATACGTAGCTAAATCTTGTGTCAATTACATCATCCTTGAACATTGGAATATGTCTTACAAAAGCATCTTTCTATGGTTATTTTTTATTCTGGTCTCAAACAACTTGTGGATCATCATGATCTACCTCCATTAACAAAAGCTTGGTTGCATACTATTTCAGTGCTCTCGTGCAACAGTGAGTTTCCAGAGACTGTGTCATAGTGCACGAAGGTTTTTCCATAGGAATACTTGTGTCCTCTATTTTTCCCTTGCATGTGTTATTACTTGGGGCATCATTTTTAACCCTTGTCATTACAACATGAACATTCAACAACTGCAGCTTGATAATAAAAAAACATTGGTGCAACTATCTTAAATGTTGTTTATTTGAGTGCGTTTGATTGTACTAGTTTATCTGTGAGGTTAGTTGGTTTACTTTCTCATATTGCATTGCATTTTGTATGTTGCATGGAGCTAAATATTATTTTACTTTCTTGTATTGCATTACATAATGTATATTGCATGGAGTTACGTATTTTTAGCAGTAAACAATTGTTAGTAATTTACCTTTTTATGTTATGTTACACTTTTTTTATTTTAAATAAAGGCCGATGATGTAGACCTAGGGGGAAAATGATATAAACCGATTGCTTATGAAAAGAGTGGATGCAAAGGTTGGACTTGTCCTATATTTCTCCATTAATCATTTCTTCTCCATTATCATTTATTATCACTACTAATTTTTCTTCTAAATCACTTGGGGTAATAAAGAACCACATTTATCCATATCTTTCTCCCTTCTAAATAACCAAGGGTTCCATGCCCGTTCTAACCTATTTTCTTTTATCCATTTCGATCATATTTTTTATCATCGATTGACTTCTTCTATCCCCCACTTGACACTCAAGGGGGAATCCTTCATCCTGCTAATTTTTATTCAAAAATTTACTTTTTTTATGTTTTTTTACTATGTTTGTAGTGAAGTCACTAACTTCACCTAAAATAGGAGAAAATTTAGACACCTAAATTCTACTTTTTGCAATCTTATTTCCAAAATGCACATGAATCACTCTCATTCTTGCCAAATTCATTATAATTACTGGTTTTTGCTAATTAACTAATGTTTCTTACCACTTTAGCCAATTAACACCACGTTGTTGATTGTGTAACCCCTTTCACATTCAGGATGCCACTTTACGGTGAATCGTAAGTCAAAATCCTCTTCAAAACAAACAATTAGCATTTATTAGCTAATTAAGCAGGTATTTTGCCCATGATTTGGTCAATATACCCTAGTATTGACTCAAACATCTCTTCCAACCACTCAAAATCATGCCATTCACCTCCACAACATCTCATCAGGATTCAAAAATCTTATCCTAACCACCTGGTTGACCCTAAGTGCTTGTTTAGGAATTCACACCTCTTAATCACTTGGTAATTCACTAATTATGATTAGCAAGGCCTAATCATGATTAGAAATTCTAATCTAATTTGGGGCTTTTAGTCCAACATGCACCAAAATACAAGTTTCTCCCAAAAGGAAAACTACAAAAAGGGTGCACCTCGTTCCTTTATATTTGACACCATGTTTTGATTTACATCTCATATAATAAATATGATATATAGCCAAATTCAATCCTTGATTAAATCCTTCAATGCGGTTAGTAGATGGATATCCAAAAGGACTAAGTAGTCATTGGGAGAGGCCATTTCACCTTGTTTGGAGTAGCAACCATAACCATTTGATTTCCCTCTTAGGTATATTTAGGCCCATGTTAGGTAATTCAAGTATATTAGTAGGCATGTTTAGTTAGATTTTGTATTACTTTCATACTAGTTAAGCATTATTTTAAGCTTCTATCTTAATGTTACATTCCTAGACTTAGAACCTTGGCTAGATGGATGTCAATGGTGTTAACTTTCCTTTTTAAGTCCTATAATTTTCTTTGTAAAGTTTAGGGTGTCATCAGTATTACTTTTACTACATTTTATTACAAATTCATTTTTCCCTCCTTCTCTTATCCTCATATCCCTTGGTGAATACCCCAAATACCTCCACATTAAAAAATTTATCTCCCTCTCTCTTTCCATTCCATGAACCCTAACTAATTCCAAGACTCATGATTCATATTCACAACATGATGAGATATTTGACAAAATTTTAATTATTTACATATTCAACCTATTCCTTGGGAATTATTCAAATGTATGATTTAGACATCTAACACACATCCTTACATTCATTAAATCTCCCTTTTAACCACTTATAAACCAATTCCCTGTTTTTCAAGCTTTTCAAGTTTAAATTCCCATTTTGGAGGGAAAACACAATATGAATAAATTCAAATTTTCTAAATATTATCACCAAAATGAAATGACTCACATTATCTCATTCAGGACTTGAAGACACTCCAACAACTCAAAATCATGATAAGAATGAGAATTGACACTTTGATGTTTCTCTCTTTAATGCTCCTGCATGATTTATGTATAAATTTGTTTAATAATTCATTATAATCATAGTCAATCATGGGTTATAGTCTTGAGGTTGTTTCATTGATTCTAGCACCATTCTGAAATATTGACATGTGTCATCTCTACTAAAACTCCTTTGTATTTCCTATTATTTAATATTCTTTATGTTTATTGACTTCCATATACTTTTTACCCACTTGAACTAATTACATGTTATTAATGCTTCCTCTCTTATTAGCATCAACATGAACATGAGGGAACTCATATTTTCAATTTCAAACTTCTCCAAATTAAAAACATGTTTGTTGTCACCTATCCAAAAATGTGAAAAAAATTAAAAATTGAGTATTTGGCTAAGTGACCACATTACCTTGGATGTATCTACCTCTATGATGTTAAAGAATGTGAAAATTTTCAATAGTTAATATATTTGTGGTCATTTTGGGCTTTTCACAGCTATTACAGACTTTGAATGAATAGGAGGAATAGTTCCTTTTGTTCCCCAATTAACCAATTTTTTCTGCACTACACTATCTAGCAATGTTAATAAGATTTTGTGGGTCCCAATGGAACTAGTTCCTTCCTAGAATTTTTTCTCCGCAAGCATTTTTTCCCGGCATTTCTTATTTCCCCACATTTCCCTATCAAACTCTTTACTGTGGATTTTGTGGGATTTTGGGGAATAGAGTGAACCGTTCCTCCCCAGCCATTTTTCCCTATACAACCCAATTATCTACAACTCATTTTTCAACCCTTTATTGTAGTTATTGCGGGACTTTTTGGAATGCAAGGAATTTTTCCCTCTTGGCCTTCATATCCCACGATATAACTTTCCCCACAAAACTAAGCCTCCCTTCACTACGGACTTTGCAGAAACTTTAAAAATGGAAAATACTCATTACCTAGGACTCTCCATTCCCCACATATCCATCTTCCCCACATCCCACAGTGTTCCTTGAGTTCCTTGGACACCCGTCATATATGACCAACAAAAATTTGAGCAATTGAGTTCCCACCAATTGGTCGATGCCCGCATTACACTATTTTTACACTAAATTACACCTTTTTGAGCCCTATTGCTATAAAATCTCAACACTTGGTTATTTTTACCCATTGTAAGTTGAGTTTTCACTATGCCCTATCCATTTTTCTCCCACGCACTAAAAGGATGTTTTTTCTTATAACTCATTCAATTTTCATCCAAATTCAAAAATTCAAATTGCATTGGAACTGTTGTGGAGGTGTCTTCCTTTCTATACTAAAGGTGAGTGTTTTCATCCTTTCTTACTTTTCTTTGGTATTTATTTTTGTTTTCAACCTTCCCCTTCAAATACCTCTTGAAATTCATTGTTAAGCTTTTATTTCCTATCATTTTTCCCTAGTACCTCCACAATGAAGTTCTACTACGTGGGATATGAGAACATTTATTCTCTTAAAACCTTTGTTCATAATATAGGAGATAGTGATGTGATGCATACGAACTTGGATGTTTTTTGGGACCATGTTTTTGAAGATACTCCCACTGTGATTTCCCAATGTATAAATAATAGTGGATTTTCCCATGTTGATGGTTTCCCCACATTATTTCAATGCATTGACACCATCCTAGCATGTGCTTCAAGCTTTGATATGTAAACTAAGGAAATTAAGGATCCCCAAGGACATTATTTCTAAAATGGATTCCCACTATATAAATTCTACCTTAGGGATACCAAATTTTGAGAATTCCAAAATCCTAACAAAGGTTGAAACCCGAAGTATCTTTGATAAAAACTACGATTATTATAAGACTATGATTGTTAACTCCTAACTCAAATTCAAGAAGAAAGGGGGTTTTAAGCTAACCAAAATGCTTTACAAAAGTGATTTCAAGGAATATCTATCAGATATGATCACATTACTTGCAAGAATGATGTGCATTCCTTCAACCAACGAGTTATAGTACTATATGTGTGTGTATATCAATGTCATTTGTGACGAAAAACAAAGACTGAATTAGGGGGAAATCATATGTGAGAACCTAAGTCAACAATTGGTCAATGTACATCAAATCAAAAAATTTGACATGACATCATACCTGATGTACACCATAGCATCTTACATGGTATGGATTGGGTTGTCAAGAAAAGTGGATAAGAATAATGCACTAGTGTATGAATTTTAACCGCAACTCGTCTATGAGAACATTAAGACTTGCCATAGGAGAGTAAATGATACCTTCACTATGTGTTTGGTCAATCTGTTGGAAGGAAATGTATCTAAGAGATTTTCTTTAGAAGTAAGACAATTGAGCTCTACATATGACAACCTCTTTATCCAATTCAGAAAATTTTCATACATCAGGATAGCTAGATTTGATAATTCACCAAATAATCTGCCTATATATTTTAATGATAAATTGGTTCTAGTGGAACTCTATATAAAGTTGGGTATATTTCATAGAACATGCAAAGATAATAAAATATTCGGCATTTAATTTCCTATCTCACTTGAAAATTATACATGTAGATCTTCTTTGGATACACAGAACATTGAGATAACTATTTCAGAGTTCAAATTTCATACCTTCCAGAAGGGTTCATCTTTTGATAATAAGGGTTTTATCTCAAAGAATATCATAATCACCTATTATCATGTACCTACTTTTCAAGACTACTGGGAGGACTATGCAGATGAATATGAAATGAGGAAGATGTACTTTGGTAATTTCCATTGCAACAGATCAAGGATATTGACTTGTACATTATTCCTGAAGGTATAGAAGATGATGATTTTGATTTATATTTTGTGAAATACATCAAATCCATTCAATACACACCTATACCAACCATTGATTAGTCTCAAAAAGATATATATGATCGTACTGAAGTGAATAACCATATTCTATTGAGGACAAGACATTGGTATATGGTAAATATGAAGGAATTCAAAGAAACAATGAAGAAATATTCTTCCCTAGAAGCTTCCACATCTCAAAAGGAATCCCCAACCCAACAGAAAAATTCTTTCTCCTCTCCCTTTGACTCAAGAACCAAGGTGTATGTAAAAAAAATCAAAAGAGGCAGAGAAGAATGAGGAAGCACAAGAGAAAAGGGTAGAATAAGAAAAGATTCAAGAATCAACTAATGCAGTTGCTCCTACTCTTGATCAAGTGCCACAAACCTCTTGAGAAGAAGTAAAAGTAGTTGAGGAGCAAGAAATTGAAAAATAAAAGGATGAGGAAGAATAAGGAGAACAAGGTGAAGTTGATAAAGAGGGTGATGATGAAGAAGATGAGGTAAAAATCATTGAACCAAAAATAGGTAAAGCTAGTGCCTTAACGCCTAAGCTAGAGTTTAGCATACTACCATCTTCTTCTGTTGAAACTCCTACTTTTAAAGTCTCTAGTTCTCAAAATCTTATTCCTCAAATTTTTCTTTCTTTTCCTCCTCTTTTGACTCCTCCTTCAAGTGATTCCTTCACATGGGTTCATCCCATGATTGATAGAAAGAAGAGGAAAGCTTCATCCAAAATTTTAGCTTTGGGACTTGATGTAGTAGTTTCTCTTCTAGGCACAACTCCTCCTCCTAAAAAAGATAAGGAAACTTCTCTCTTGGTCTCAGATGCTAAAAGACAACAATTTCTACAGATTTTTAAGCCAAAAGGAGACAAAAATGAAAAAGAAATATCTATCTCAGACTTGGAGCTTACTAGGATTCCACTCGGAGAATAAACTCTAGAAGGAGATGTGCACAACATCAAGGAAACAATCTCCAAAGTCATTAAGAGGGTAGAGAAAGGAAATCAAACCTAGGAGAAGCTTGAGGAACAAGTACATGTTATCTCAAATTTCATTAAATATTTTCTCTCATTGGAAAATACCCCTCTTGATGCTACTCCCATCTCTTCACTTCCACCCACTGTTACCACTGTCAGAATAGATTTTAAGGCCATTACAAAAAATTAATAAACATGCAGCATTTGGAAAAGCTTTTGAGGCTTGGGTAGAAGGAATTTTGGTTTTAGTTTGGGATTCATTGATGAGGCATACATGTCATATGATAATATATCCTCAACTTAAGAGCAAGTCAGCTTAGGAATAGACACAATTGATAAAGAACTTAATATTGGGGTAGACTGTATTCAGAATCTCAGCCTTATGAGCACAACTAATAAAAATATTCTCATGTCTCATAATATTTTTGATGATGTAAAGAACAACCTATCCAAAAAAAATTCCTTATAGCGTTGAATGGAGAATCAAGGTCCTAGAGGAAGCTGCAGTTGAGTTGAAAGCCATGGTACAAAAAGGTGAATCACTAAAGGCTAAGATCTTTTCTTACTTACAATCTCTCCATTTTCAGTTCTATTGTAGACACTAAATCACACACTTTGGGTACATTTCTAGGTCCTAATGACATACTTGCATTAATATGAATCCTAAGAGAGAAAAGGACTAATTTACCATTATCTTTGGCCTCTTTACTTTCTTTCTAGTTTCCTTCTTGACCTTACACACCCTATTGCCCAATTTAACTTTTGATACTTTAGATTTTCTGATTCTGGACACCAGTACCGAGTCAGGACGTTAGTGCCTAGGCACTCTCATCCCCTTTAGGTTCCCCCAGCCTCTTTATATCTTACTCACCTATTTTGGGCCTCTTTTAGTCATTGGGAATCTAGTTTTCTTACGGGTTAGCCTTTTAGTGGTTAATTACAAAATTTAAAAAAGGGAATCATAGAAATGAAATGATATGTGATCATAATAAAGTACTAAGCTTTAAGCATCTATATTACCACCTAATGTTGCATTCAAATGCATTCTAGAGAATTAAATCATCCATCTAGCACCCACTTAAGGGGAAATGGATTGCATTCTTCTGCATACACTTCATAGGAGGGGAATTTCATTTTGGCATATACACATCTACTTACATTTCTACATCTACCTACTTGTTTGTTATTCAAGTGTGTCTAGCACAAGATCTACCTAGAACATGATTCTTCACACACACACACGCATAACTACATGGAGTTTGAGATTTAGTTCACTACTTAGTCATAAGTTCACTATGTGGGGTGACCACTGGGGTCATTCTGACTCCCCATTTGCATCTTTTTATTTTTAGGATTTGATTTGTTTTGGATTTTTGTAGGAGGTATTTTGTTTTATAGGTCACAAGTGAATCTTTTGGGATTAGTGCAACAGAAAGGAAATCAATAGTGAAGGGCACCAAGATAGAAGAGACATAGAAGAAATCAATTTCTAACCATTTTCATAGTCACGGGTGCACAACAGTGGTCTACAACACCCAGGCTCCCTTGACCTGATCCAGGTGCCATAGTCTAGCTTATTTCAAAACTTCTATAAATTTATGTATGTGGTTGTGACATATTCCTCCTGTTCAAAATTTTTCCATTCTAGAACAACTCAAGGTCAATATAAAAAGTAGCTAAGTATTCTTTCTCTTCTCTTGCACCTAGGATGTCAATTTTATCTAACTTATTTCTTATGTTAGATATGTGCTTTATTTCTTATTATTTCATTGTGACTCTGTAATTAGGGCTTTACAAAAAGTTCATTTTTTCAAATCATTTGGTGAACCCATCACTCAAATTCCACCTTCTTTTATCATCTTCTTCTTATGCCCATTACTTGTAGTGGTTGTTTTGGGTCTTTTGAGAAAATTGAGCTTCCTCTATCTTCCCATAGGGTTTCTAAATCAATGGATAAATTTGATAACCCTTTTTCCAACTATTAAAATGTTCCTCTTCAAGATATTGAGACATCCGATAGTGAACAATATTATCATGAGGATACAAATGTTGATCAAGAAAAACTTGAAAAGGTTACTAATTTTCATCAAGCTTTATGTGACAACCATACACATCTTCCACATATTCTACATTGTTTGATGTATGCTAAAATTGCTCAAGATGCCTCTTTTGTCCCTCTTATAGGTTTTTCTTCAATTTTTATGGTCTCCACTCAACCCATTCATATTATTACTTCCATTCCCACTACTACGTCTTCGACCATTTAACATAATACTTTTAATGCACAACCTGACTCTTCTTCAAATATTCCTGATTTAACTTCTTTATATCAAGATCTGTAGACTCAAATTCACTAAATTTAACTCACTACTTATCATGCATCTCCATCACTTGACTCCACCTTACTTCTCCTTACTACCTTTTTTCACCTTCCATTTTTATCATATCCACTCCCTCCAAAAAAATTTCACCCCTAAGTTTCCCATATTCAAAGGCCATGGTGACCCTCAAGAGAATTTTTGAGCATTTCATGTAGCATGTTTACATTACACAAATGATAATACTTTACTTGCAAATCTCTTTCCTCACAATTTTTAAGATTATGCAATGTGTTAGTTTTATGATCTACCTATCCATGCGGTAACATATTTTATGCATTTAATCGATGCTTTTCTCACACATTTTCCAATCAATATGATCTCTAAGATCTCTTGTGCTCAATTAGCACTGAAATGAACGATAAGAATATTGTTCCAAGATGCAATCCTCAAATGATAATAGAAACCACATTAGAATTGAAAAGTAGAAGAGCTAAAATACCATATTTAGAAATCCATCATAATCCATAATGCTCAATACATTACAATACAATGACTTGAATTACTCAATAAGAAAAATGTACATATATGAGAAGGGAAGTGTAACTACTACCTAAATCAGTGGTGAAGAACTCCCACTAATTGATACTAGTAGTTAAGTTAACTCTAAAATACTAGTAAGCTAACTTCACATAACTAAGAAGTTAACTCAACAAAACTAGTAAGCTAACTCCACAAAACTAGTACACCTAAGCAAGCTAACCCAACAAGTGTAGGGATAACACAAGTGTAAGAATTATCCTGATAAATAAATAAAAGAATAAATAATAAGCTACACTAACACCCTCCTGTAAATCATAGCTTATGTGGACGAAAAATAAGGTGGATCCTGGAAACAAGACCTAATGAGGTACCCACATACAATAACTAGGAAAATTGGACACTCCAAGGTACCCAAAACCGGTAATAACAGATTAGAGAGAGAAAAATTCTGCTGTAAAGATATCCTCATAAGCTCGACTCCAAAAACTCATACAATGCTAAAGAAGTGTGGTGTGCACTATGGTCTGAACCCATTGCTCGATCATATAACTCAAAAATAATTGACACTGGGCTTCACTAGAATAGCTCCATGCAAGGAGATTGTCAATATAATGATGTCGAAAATACAAAAAACAACACCAAACATAATTTGATCAACTACTACAAATAGGTGTGCCACGATCCAAGACCAACCAAGGAAACAAGGTAAGGACATGAGATCCAACTAAATAGGAGTGCCACGATCCAAGAAAATTCAATGTAACAAAACAAGGACACAAAACCCGAAGAAGTAGTATCAACATGTAACAAGGCAAGGACACGAAGAAGCAAAAGAATTAGTATCAAAACCATACCCTCCCATACCGTTGAATGGGTAGAGTGACACCACATATCTGTATGAGTTACCAAAATCAAACTACTCGAACACTGACAAACTAACACTTGGGCTTCACCAGAATAGCTCCCCCACAAAAGAGACTGTCAACATGCCAAAAAATAAAGTGTCAAAAATAGAGATCCAGAATATCTTAACCAAAAAAAAAGATATATAGATGTATACACCCATAGATACAAGAATTCAACACCCAATATTTTAGGACGTCGAGCTCAATCGAAATTACATCCACAAGTGATCACAACACCCTCCCAAATTTGGCACTTTATAATTGAGTGTATGTAAATATTGAAAAGAGTAACATTAACTTTTACATTTGAAATATGTGTATAAAAATTTCAACAATGCATAGATCTTAAAAAAATACACAATTTCAAAAAAAAAAATCACCTTAGTCTGAGCTATAGATCAAAAGTTATGAGCTCTAGAAGGTTTTGCTATTAAAATAATATTTTAATGCTGATATTTTTTTTATAAAGTACACATGACACCCAAATGTTCAAAGGGTAAAAGAGTGCATCCACACAATATAGGCTTGTGACCAAAGGATAAAATCCCACACCCAAAACCTAAATGTCCAGAGGGTTCAGAGGGTACACATCAATATCCAATGGATAAAAGAATGTACCTAGAGGGTACAGATCTACGTCCAGTACATAAAAGACTGCATCCAAAACAGAAATATCTAGAGGGTAAAAAAATGCATTCGGAAGGTACATGCTTATATCCAATGGATAAAAAAATGCACACCAAAAAGTACAATTGTGAATACAAACTTTGACTGCAAATATCTCTTTTTCTAGCACCTATATCAAAAAATAGAGAGAAACCCATAAATTTTATCAAAAAACCTAGAAAGATGATGTAATTTTTGAGTCAAAAAATATGTTTGTACATAATTATACAGATTTTTGAGAAATGTGCCAAAAAAACCTTAAAAAATTTCCAAATTTGAGTGTCTCAAAACATGGTTGAGTTTATAGTTGATTCTAGGTTTTGGCAGCTTCCAAATCTAATGGTGCACTCTGTTTTGCATCAAAATGCATGCTACAGAAAAGTGCTAAAAAACTTCTGAATACATGAAAATAATAAAAACTTTCTTGCAAAGAAAAACTTACGAATGGATGTCTACATCATCTATAGCTCTGATACCATGAAAGGAACGATAAGAATATTGTTCCAAGCCATGATCTCAGATGATAATAGCACACCACATTAGAATTGCAAAGCAAAAGAGCTAAAATACCATATATGGAAATCCATCATAATCCATAATTCTCAATACATTACAATATAATGACTTGAATTACTCAATAATAAATATGTGCATATATGAGGAGTGAAGTGCAACTACTACCTAAATCAGTGGTGAAGAACTCCCACTAACTGATACTGGTAGTTAAGTTAGCTCTAAAAGACTAGTAAGCTAACTTCACATAACTAAGAAGTTAACTCCACAAAACTAGTACACCTAAGCAAGCTAACCCAACAAGTGTAGGGCTAACACAAGTGTAAGAATTATCCTGATAAATAAATAAAAAGGATAAATAATAACCTACACTAACAAGCACAAATCAAGCAAGGATATAATGAGCATCTAGCAGATTATGTCTTACAATTAAGAACAACTTAGCTAAGATGTCTAATGTACTCGTAAACTCTAAGCTTCAAGATTTATTTGTCCAAATTCTCTTACTACCTCTGTAGGAGAGCTCCATCTTTGATACCTCTCCATCATTCAATCATCTATGTTACACTCTTAAATTACATGAAGGCCAACTTATCTCCATGGGAAAGCTTAGTTATCATGAGCAGGTTTCCTCTTCGGATCTATTTCGAAGAAAATCAACTTTCAAGTCATCTGAAGTAAAACCAATTGCTAATGTTGTCATTACTCCTAACAAGATTCAATGTTAGCCTCCTAAGTGTAAATTCATAAAATTTCCTTATTCTCCGCATATTCTATTACCACAACTTGTTGAGATAAATCTTACTACGCTTCCACCTCCACTTGATGTAGAACCATCTTTCCCTAAGGACCGCAGTTACAATGAAAATTTTAGATATGATTACCATCAATGCATTGGGCATTCCACATATTGATGTTTCAAGATTCGACATCTTATTAAAGATCTACTTGACAACAATGTAATTGATCTTCCGAAACCTTCAACATCTCATCTGGCTAATGAAAATAAAAATCTCAAAATATTTAATAATCCACTTCGTAATCATGAAAAGAAATCGGCTAATCATACATATCATGTAATTCCTCCTCCTTCATCGGGGTCCCTTGATTTTATATTTATGCATGTCAAACCATCTTCACTTCTCATTACATTCTTTGATCATTCCTTGATTTTATAGTTATGCATGTCAAACCATCTCCACTTTTCATTATCTTCTAATACATTACATATCACTACTTCTACCAGATCTCATGTTATTAACAATACTAAAATCAACTCATCATCTCCTCTTTGTGTGTGTTCTCTTGTACTTATCGTTGCTATTGATTATCCACTCTCACAAATTTCATATCCAATTCATAACTTCTATGGTCATTTAAAGCTCCCATTCATAGTCAGTCCACTCACCATTCTTGTGCCATTCACTGTGGCACCTTCAATAGAAGGTTGTGACCTGCTCTTATTTCTTCCTTGGCTCTATCTTACTAAGGATAACATTTCCATCACTCACCATTGTCTTAAGTTAATCCATGATAAGTAATTTATCTCCATCAAAGGTGTTTCATCATCTACTCCATTTCTGATACCTCTACTTGAGATTATCCTTACACTCACTAGAGCATCTAGGTCCCTTTGACCTCTCAAGTATAAAATGCAATATACTCCTATCTCTCTTGTCCACACATGACCTACTTAGTCTCATCGGTCTGATATTCCATTACATAGTCTAGGTACACTACTTAGACTTATCCTTCACATAGGTGCACATCACCTCCTTGGTCTTTTTCACATATGTGTACATCTTCTCTGCAGTCTCTTTCAAATAAGTGTACATCACCTCCTTGGGATCCTTCCCATAGGTTTAAATCTCCTATGTGATCTTCTTCACATAGGTTTTAATCACCTCCAAGGTGTCATACACATAGGTCTCATTCATCAACACATAATTTTTCTCATACACCACAGGTCTTAGAGCATGGTCACATGCCTTTATCTCCGCAAGAATCAGGTGGAGGAACCTTTCCCTTCACTTTTATTAGATATCCCATTCATCAATATGCACTTCGAAGGTATCATGATTATTCTCCCCCATTCTAGCATTATAAGGTGTTTGTTTCTTCTACTCATCACCTAATATACCCTTATATCATCATTACCCTATGACACACTCTTGCGTTATGGTTCACACTTGATTTTTGAGTGCATACTACATTCTTGAACCTCACATCACACGAAACATTTCACACTCAGCACATTCATGACACATCTTTCCAAAATCACATTATTACACATCGTCACTACCTGATGACGCACTCTAGTTCCACAGTTCATACTTGATTGTTGAGGGTCTAAATCTGAAATGAACCTCACCTCACTCACACTCTATGATTCATGATCATATATTTCTAGTGCAAAATTCAAACCATTTCCTAATGATGCACTCTTGTTCTATGGTTCATTCTTGACTGTTGAGGGGTATTTTATAAATTAATCTCATCTCATACACACACATCCATTTGGGGAATACATACTTACCTTCTAGTTATGAATGCAAAATTTACACAGATCAATTCACACATCATAGATGTTTGGAATTGTACCTCTTACTAGTCCCATAGTAGATCTTAGAGGCATATATATTACAGTTGTTATTGTTTCATTTTCTACTACTTCTTATCTTTCCTAGCACACTACTTCATTAATAAATAAACGGTTTTACATACTTTATATCTTTCCAGTATGATAATGGGTGTTTCATGTGCAACATTTTCTTTGTATTTATATTTACTACCATGGTTATCTACTACCTTGTTTTCTATTGTTTTCCTTTTGTTTTTCATTGTATGCCATTTTTTACAAGCTATGCCCTTTGTCTTGTGTGCACATGGTATGCTTTTTTTTTGCTTCGGCCTCGATTGTCTTGCGACATTGAGAGCAATGTCCCGTGTTTGAAGCCCAATTTTTGCGGTCTAATTTTTCTTCTAGCATTCTACCTTTCACATTATTTTCTATATTTGTATTTATCTAGTTTACACTAACACATTTTTCCTAGCCAATTTGTTTGTGTGTGCCTTGGTTTCTACCATGAACATTCCCTTCCCCTTATAGGGATTCAGTTTTAGATATACATTAGGTCCTCCTTTAGGCCACATTCTCCTAGTGACATTTCATGCACCCCAAACAAGGGGGAATACATTAGGTGAATCAGTTACCCCATACAATAGTTCACAATCATAGTACAGTACATTTTGGTATAGGATTAACACAGGCTACAGTCTCATAAATGGCCTAAAATCTGACTTGGGTCTTCAAGACAACACAAACACTAGTAACCAGTACTGGACACTAGCACCTAAGTGCTCCTGACCTTTCTTAGGTGACCATGACCGAAGGGTAGTTATACATTTTTTCTCATATTGGCACAATTTTCAGAATTTTACACAACATTTTTCACCGAATAGGCACAGTCCTCCAGTAATCGGCATGCACATTTTTCTCCTTTTTTCTACTTTTGTTGGATTGAACTAGATAGAAATGGATCAAAATTGAAAAATTTACAATCACACCACTGCATTGGTGTATAAAGCGTAGAGAAGAATTAAAAGGACGGATAATAACACTAGACCTTTCTCCCTACAATTATTCTACCATGGCATGAGATCACCCAAAAAACTCACATTTGGTGTGAGATCACCCAAAAAAATTATCCTTCTACATCATTTTTAGGATCCTTTCTACACTCTTCACTCATCATGAATCAGGTGCACATGTTCCTTTTCACATTTTTACACACTTTTACATGCTTTTTACATATTGGGATCAAATTTTTCACATACATGAATTTAACTACTCTTTTTCTCTTCTCCTTTATAGGTCCATCCTTACGGGAATTAGTTGTCACATCATCAAGTATCAAGCAACATCGAAAATAGATACAATGCAACACAACACATATGCTTTCAGCCCTACAGTCACTTCCTCTTATCTATCTTCCACACTTCATTTTCATCACTTCACATTTTTTCTTGTCTCCTCAGCACACTTTTCACCATCAATCTAAATGGTTACCGATTTTGCATCTTCTATCTACTTTATGTTATCGATTATTCACTCAACAACATAAAGTGGGGGGAAATGTAGACACCAAATCATTGACTTTGGGTAAATTTCTAGGTCTTAATCACATACTTGCATTCATATGATTCCTAAGCAAGAAAAATACTAATTTATCACTATCTTTAGCATCTTTGTTTTCTTTATGGTTTCCTTATTGGCCTTAGACACCCTATTACCCATTCTAACTTTTGATACTTCATAGTTTCTAAGTCTGGACACCACTGCTCAGGCACCCTCATCTACTCTGGGCATCCCTGACATCTTTGTATCTTGCTCTCCTATTTTGTGCCTCTTTTAGCCTTTGGGCTTGTTGTTTTCTTATAATCTGGCCTTTTATTGGTTAATTACAAAATTCAAATAAGGGAACCATGTAAATACTATGCTATGTGATCATACCAAAGGACTAATCTCTAAACATCTACTATCACCAGCTAAGGTTTCATTCAAATACATTCTAAGAGTATCAAAGTATCCATCTAGCACTCACTCAAGGGACAAGGGATTACATTCTTCTATATACACTTCATATTAGGGAAATTTCATTTTGGCATCCACACATCTACTTAGATTTCTACATCTAGATACCTACTCGCTATTCAAGTGTGTCTAGCACAAGATCCACCAAGGGCATGATTCTTCACACACGTGCGTAGAACTATATGGAGTCTGAGATCTAGTGCAGCGCTTGATCGTAATTTCACTCTATCAGGTGACTTTTGGGGTTATTCTGACTCCCCATTTGTATCTTTTTCTTTTTAGGATTTGATGTTTTTTGGGGTTTTGCAGGAGCTCTTTTGTTTTATAGGTTACAGGTAAATCTTGTGGGATTAGTGTGACACAAAGGTGATCAATAGCGAAGGACAGTGACATAGAAGAAACACATTAAAAATCACTTTATGGCCATTTTCACAGTCACGGATGCCCAACAGTGGTCTATAATGCCCAAGTGCCCCTGGCTTGATCCACGCACCCCAGTCTAACTTATTCTAGAAATTCTACAAACTTTTGTGTGTGGTTTTAAAATATTTCTCCTCCCATTTAGAATTTGTCCAATCTGGTACAACTCATGATCAATAGTGAAATCAACTAAGTATACTTTCTCTTCTCTTGCACCTAGGTTTTTAATTTTATCTAGCTTATTTCTTAGGTCATATTTGTGCTTTATGTCTTATTATTTTGTTGTGAATCTATAATTAGGGTTTTACAAAAATTCCATTTTGGTCAAATCATCTCCAAGGATAATTCTATAGAGAGGAATCCACTTAATGAAATCAAAGAAAAATTCAACTCATTGATCAAGGAGGAGTTATTCAAAATGAACTCAGTCAGCAAAGACAAGATGGAAGAACTATCCCAATTGCACAATGTATTTTTTTGAGGCCACCAAAGGACTCTTACAGAATGGGGTTTTTGCAAAAGAAATGTAATATTCTCCTATAAGTTGGCTAGCTTCCACTGTAAACACTATAGTTCCCAAAAGCAT
The DNA here is from genome assembly GCA_019776745.2 of Taxus chinensis. Taxonomy (NCBI): domain Eukaryota; kingdom Viridiplantae; phylum Streptophyta; class Pinopsida; order Cupressales; family Taxaceae; genus Taxus; species Taxus chinensis. Next base: position 859,488,498 of record CM034151.1, read on the forward strand.
GGAAATCTCCATTGTTGTGACTAAGTTCAGAGTTCAAGTACTTAAGATAAATATCTCTATTGTGGTGGTTCCCAATGTCCCTTCTTCTTCAGGATCATAATGTTTCATAATTGTCTTATTTTTAAGTTGGCTTCATTATTCTAAAAAGTAAGCTTGTAAAATAAATCCAACTATGTAATTAATTAATTAGGTTTTAGTACTTAATTAAAATATGATTAGTTACAATGTAGTTACATCCTCCCCTCATTCTATATAAGGATTAATTATCACTTGTAAAGGGGTTTGATATTGGTGCACTTGGATGTAATATACAAAACTTTGATCAAATACAGAAGAAGTTTTTTCTCTCTTATATAAGTTCTCTCTATTTACCTTTCTTGCGAACATGTTTAATGTGAGAGTTTGATATATGTGAAATCTGAAACTTTGTGTTCAATCCATGAGGTGAAGTTTGTTGAACTTTGTGTCAATCTACATTTTATGTATTATGGTTTTTTCATGTATATAAACACACACATTCTTGAGTTCCATTTACATGCATAAGTAAGATAAAATTATGCAATCTCTTTATTTGAAGGTTTTGCTTCTTCCCTTCTCCTATTTACAATTAGTTGGTAATCTTTCATAACCAAGGAATATCTCTATAACTTTTATTAGTTAGTTAGTTGCAGTTGTGTATCCCTAACTAACTCGTCTTACCCTAGTCACACTATTGTAATTCCTCCATGCTTTTCTCTAGCTCCTCTTTTGTATTAGAAAGAATGATTCAAATTCCTTAGTCACCAATATCCTCATTAGAAATTTGTTAGTTTGTATATTTGTAAATAATTAGGATTTTGTCTTCTAAATAAGGGAACCTCCTCATCAAAGAGGAGGGACTATTGTCCCCTTAAGAACTTTTTTTTTTTTAACAACAATTTTCCAACCAAAAATGTCACTTTTAATATTCCACCTCTTTCTTTTGAAAAATTACATCTCCCTCTTTTATAAGTGGCTCTTCCTTTGGCTTTATTGTCTTAAAAATTTCTCACACCTTATTTACTCTTAGTTATGTGCCATTCTTTCATTACCACTATTTATCTTTCCTATCACGTTCATACAACTATATCTTCAAGTTATTTTATCTTCTACTCTCAAGCCATATTAGTGCATCTCCTCCACTTTATAAAATATAATTATGTTAATATCATATTAGAACACTCATCATACTTCATTGATAAACTAAGCCATCTTCTCTTGATTTTTTATTTCTATGACCAACCTAGATTGTTATCTTGTAAAACTCCTCCATGTAGTCTTTCATGTTCAACTCTTTTTTTATGTATTTAAAACCTCTTCAACATATCTAATTAGTAATCTCTAGGTAGAACTTCCCCTATTTTCAACCATCCTCTCGTGATGGGTAATCTAATTTTTACCATGTGTATTACACTCCATATGAACTTTCTTCCACCACAGTGTTGTGTGACCTTTCAAATTTTCCACACAATATTTAACTTTAAGGTAATTTCTAACTCATTTAACTCAAAATGTTCCATCTATGTAAGATAATATATTAGCCCCTCTACTTTAGATAAATTTTGAAAAACATGGAACTCCATTCATGCTCCTCTCCTAATATTCGAAATGGATTTGATAATTCTATATTCTCTATTCAAATTCTCACGTGTTTCTCTCACTTCTTCCTTTTCCACATTTTATATTTCAACATATACATCACTCACATTATCCCTCTCGATCAATCCTCTTTATTTATACCCTTATAATTTTCATATCTTTGTCTATTTCCATAATTTATTTTATACTTATAACTACATTCGTGATTACTTTACCCACTCTTTCCACTTTCCTTGGTAGTATCGTATATTTTGCATGACCTTACACCTAAAATTTCAATCTTATACAAACCAACATAGGGTACAAAACTCATTCACTATAAACCAATTTTTTTTTACTTTCTCTGAAAAATAATTGATGCCACCATGGTTTTAGGTCTTAATTAAGATATTACATATACCATGTAGCCTACAAAATCATAGTCTTTACACAATAAAACAATACCAAGACAATACTATTTATTCATCAAATTATATGCTACACACTTAACCACGCATTCCTTACCAAATTTTGATTATGATAAACAATATAATTTTACCCCAAGCACTCCCAAGGAAATGATTCAACCCTATCCATCTTCCTTATATTGTGTATTTTGGAAAGGATGCATTCAAGGGAGGGTAACTGCCTTTTCAGATGGAATGAAATCTTTTATAATAGGGGATGTGGAAGGATTACTTGGTCTTGGACCAGTAATAGGTCTCTTGTTTGTCACACTTCTCATAGGAGTATCTTTGGGAACATTGGTTAAGATAGCCATGTTGGTATTAGTGGTTGTGGTAGGCCCCTTTATTTTCCTATTTCTCAAATTATACTCCTCATAGGAAACAAAAACATTTTTTAATATCTTTCTATCCTCCTTTGAAAGAATTTCACCATCATACGTTTTAATCATTAATTATCTTAAACATTCAAATTTGTGATTAAGTAGCTCAAAATATTGATCCATATCAATATCATCATTAACTTCAAAAGGGAGGAAGAATACCTTATTTACACATGCCCAAAAATCATCCACAATTCTATCACAGAGGAGGTTAGTGGAAGATGCACTTTTCCCAAAATATTTTTGATACTCTAGCACACATGCATCACCAAAATTAGTCTCATCATTATCATCACCGTCCTAAAAAAAATTCATAAGTAGCATGGGGAAGAAAATATTTTTCACACCATTATATAGTTTTTTCTTCTTACACAGTAGCTACTCTTCTAGCCAAAGGATCTGGAACTACCTTGCCATTTCTGAATGGATGATGTTTGTCACCTTGGATCATATGCCTCTTCCCTCTACAATTTTCTTTGTGATCTATTTTGGGATGATTCCCAAAAAAATTATGTCCAAGATTCTAATGCTAAGTCTAAGGGTTTGGGGAAAAACCTTTTTTTGTCCTGTCCAGTTATAGGATATATCCTTAACATCTCCAACCAAATTATTAACAACCTCCTCAAGATAAAAAGACTTTCTAGTTTGACGTTTCTCTAGATTAATCAACTAAACTCCCTCCCTCTTTGGAGGCTTACTATAAACCTTGATATTATTTTCTATTTGGATAGCCATAGAAAAAATTTATCTCAGGATTATAGGGTTCTTGTCCCTTAGATAATAGGTTTCCTTCTTATCGAATGCATCATGGTATTTAATCAAAAAAGAATTTTCGCTTGGTATTATGTTTCTTGGTAACCTTGTTAGAGTCTTATTAAATCTAGTTTATAAATATTGAACACATTCATTAGGGTTCTTCTTAATATTTTAAAATTCAGATACAAGAAACCTAAGGTCAGTTTTATCACCATATTTTATTCTAAATGAATTTTTCATCTCTTCCCAGAATCAATTGATCCTTGGGGAAAATATTTCAACCATTCTCTAGCATATTCTTCCAATGTTTTTAGAAACAATTTAATATATACATCTTCAAATGTTGCTTCATAATCATACATAATGTTTTGAAATAATTTTAGATTTTGATATCCACTTATAACATTATTTACTTGAAATATAGGCAATCTAATTCTAATTTCATTTGGTACATACTTAGGGTACTCTACAATACTATTAAAATTTATGGGTCTATAGGTATGGACTTTGAAAGGAGCTCTAGGAGGAGGATAGTTTGAGTTGGACTCATAGGAAGAGGATTAGTGAAACATTGAATAGGTGACCCTTAGACCAAAGCAGTGTGATCAATATGATGAAGTACTCATGGAGAAAATGTTTCAAAACCAAAATCTCTAATCTCACTTGTGAACAAGTGGGTAGGCTAAGGAAAACTTTAAGTAACTTCAGGACATGAAACCTGATGGAACAAAGAATGCAAATGGAATTTAGGGTTGTGTGTCTCAGAAAAATGTGATGTAATAGATTAATATTCTACCAAAGGGGGATAAAACACAGAGTTTTTAGAACCATTATATTTTAAACTTTGACCACTTGTAGGTTTCCAAAATTGTCTTCTCCTTTTTTGTAAACCTTCCAATTCTGGGAGAATCTTCTTTGTTGGGTCAAATCTAAAAAAGGGCCTTAGTCCTTCTAGCTTTGTAGAGTGGAGAGTTAATCAGAAAGGTATATCAAATGAATTAGCACCGGTCTAACTCATATTTTAAAGAGGAGTCACAACTAGATCCGTACAATCTAGAGATATTAATTTAACTCTAAAAAGTGTATTGAAAAACCACATCACAAACTGCCAAGAGAAAAGACTTTGGTAAACCCTTGTAAAACCCATAAAAAATCTGATAATAAATTAAAACACCTTTACACACACAAAATAACATGTAAATAATTTTTTACGCTTGCAATAACACCGCTAACTGGTAATACCTTAGACATTTATGTATTTCCTTGGTAACTTCATAAGAAGCATGTTGATGGGATAACAGATTGTTGAGAGGCTAAACAAGTGTGGATATGATTTGAAGACCTTGGATAAGACCTAAATATGTCCTTGGAAATGGTTCTAGAGGCGTGTTGGTTCCCCAATTTACACCCCTAGAACATGGCAGAAATTTTAAAGGGGAAAATGTCTTAGAGAATGATAGGTTTGGGGTATGTCATTTGTAGTCAGGCATGCATCGAAAATTTTCTCTCTCACCAAGTCTTGGAAATAACTAGGAGGTGTAGAAAAAAAATCACACACATACTACTATTTTATTATACTACCAAGTATGTTGTTTTATATATGGATCTTGCATAAGAAAAGTATTTATTGGTGACACATTATCTAGTTCATTTACTTGCTTTATTTGTTTCTATTATTTTATATCTCTTATTTGTCACTTTAGTGCCTAGTTCTAGTTAGGTCACATGAATCCATATCTGTCAATATTCTCACATTTGTTGTTAGTTGTCACATGGATCCTTTTTTTTCTTGTTCACATTTTTTATATTTGTGGTAAGCCTTTTCAGTTTTCTTACTCCTATCTCATGGTCCTAGTCAGCATGTCATGTCATTAGTGTCAAAATTCAAGTAAAATATCACTATATAAACAAAACATATATACCATTATAAGGGTGGGAAATTTTTATCAAGGGTTTTTCATTATTATATATGTTGTCATTGATGTCACGATGGATGATTTGATATCCAGTTGCATTGATGGAAAAAGGAGTCATTTGGTAAAGTGAGAAAGCTAAAAAGATGAAGGTTGATTGGTAGTGTCAACCCACAAAGGCTTTGAGATGATCAAGGATAATCCCTAAAGGACTTAGACAACATTTGAGACAGATATAAGGTGTTACCATTTGAGCAAGCCACAGATATAAGGTGTTAGCCACCAAGTAAAATAGAGAGCTGCAGAGTAAAGAAGCTCAAGGAAGGAACCGTGCAGACTAAAGAAAAGCTCCAGAAGAAGTTGTTGAAGGTAAGAGAGTGCTGCAGAGTGAAGAAGGTCAGAAGGTAAAGCCGCGGGTATGAAGATTTGGAGAATGTCGCGTATAAAGGGAAAATATGAAAAACCGTGGATAATAGAAAAGCCATGCTAAGAATAGAAGTTTTCCATAGACAAAAGGAAATTACGAAGAACTAGAAAAGGAGAAAATCTATGTGGAAGGTAGCAAATAAAGAGGAAGTTGCGAGAAGTTGAAAAATCCACACAATGCATACAGATGTTGCACAGATAACTAAAAACCACATAAAGAAGGGAAAAGTTGAAGGACAAAAGGAGAAGCCACGATATGAAGGAAAAGATCAAAGATGCCAAAGGAAGCCATGTAGAATGATCAAAGTGAACTGGAGTGGATCAAGGACAATTAGTTAGAGTTCAAATTGAAAGAGTGAACATTTGCATTCAGATTTCGAAGGAGATTTGATTGATAAAAATTTTCAACTACAAGTACAACTGGAACTTTACATAGACCAATGAAATTCTTTGTTCCAGCTACCAACATTTAATGCATGTTGACCATGAGGCAATTTGGTTATAAGCTCAATGGAGATTCCTAATTTCAAGGTGAATTAAAATAATTCAAAGAAGATGGGTCGTCATTTTAATTACACAATGTAAATTCTAAACAATGCAAGTTTTCTATTTTTGGAAGTTGGCTAATAAATTGGTTTGTTAGATGCATGGAAGAAGGTGGAATGAAGATGAACAAGGAAAGAATAAAATATGGACTCAGCTGGAAACATTTAATGATTCAGATTCACAGGTGAAAGATTAGGAAGAGTACATGATGCAAATTTTGAAGCAAGTAAATTTTGAGTCATTTTGTGCAATAAAAGAAAAATTCTAAGTTATTGGTATTAGGGGTTGCTCATGAAAAAGGAACTAAGGCACTAGAGCCAAAAAGAGTGACAGAGGCAGAGAGAAGAAAATATGATGAAATCAAGATGAGAAGAGCTACAATAGTGAAGAAGAAAGAAGGGTAAGATCGAGAAAATAATGAAGAACATGATTAGATAAGCAGAGCATAACAGTCAGAAGTTTGAATGAGAAAAAGAGATAGAATGAATGAGTAGAAGAGTGTGATAGAGAAAGAACATAGATCAAGCTAGGAAAGTGATCATAATTCATTGTATTAGCAATTTTGTAACTACATGATTAAAATGCATATGTAAAGAAGTCTAAGTTGTAGCTTAGCACATTTAGGGAGTTGTAGCTTCCTTGTAGGTGGGTGCCTGCAAAAATAAATCTCTTGTGATGCGTAATATTCACTTGAGTCCTTTTCTATGTGTAATATAAGCATAGGTGTAGGGGTTGGTGCTCCTTATGGGATCGGTGTCTCACTAAACAAATCTTGTAAGATGTGTTATATTCTTATGAGTCCTTGCTTTGTGTAATATAAGCAATGGTTTTGGTGGGTTTTTCTCCCGAAAGGGTTTCCCACGGTAAATATCTATGTGTTCAGTATTTATGTGTATGATGAATACTTGTTTGATTGTATATTTGCTCATACATATATATTGGTAAAGAATATAAAATTGAATCAAGAGTGTAAAAGTTTTAATCTACACTGATTCACCCCCCCCTCTTAGTGCTTGTGATCTACAACAATTGGTATCAGAGAGAAGGTCCTTTTTTTAAATCCTAACATCTTCAAGGAGATCCTCCTATCACAAGCATGGAAGTAAATTAGGCACAAGGTGGTTTATCTCTATCCAGATCACCTCTATTCACAGGGACAAATTATGCTTTCTGGAGAATAAGAATGAAGACATATCTGATGTCACTTGGTTTTGACATCTGGGAGTGCATCGAAAAAGGATATACAGCTCCACCCACAACTGATCACCTCTTCAGTGGATAAGGCAGAATATGAGTGCAACTCAAGAGCTATGAATGTTATTTTATGTGGCTTGACTGAGATAAAATTCATGAAGGTAATGCACTGCACAACAACAAAGGAAATATGGACCAAATTGTGAAGCATCTATGAAGGAGATGAGAAAGTTAAACTAGAAAAGTTGTAAACTTACAGAGCTCATTTTGAGAATCTGAAAATGAAGGATGATGAGAGCATCACTGACATATATGCAGAGAATAGATGAGGTCATAAACATGATCAAAGGCTTGGGAGAAAATCTAGAAGAATCTGTCATTGTTCAAAAGGTTTTGAGATCCTTGACCAACAAGTATGATGCAAAGGTTTCCACCATAGAGGAAGTAAAGGACATGAAGACTCTCACAATGGATGAGCTATAGAGTAACCCTTGCTGCATATGAGATGAGAACTGTTGGAACCAAGACCACTAAGAAAGAAGTGGCTTTCAAGGTCAAGAAATAAATAAAGTCCAGTCAATAAGATGAAGAAGAATCAAGTTCTTACAGATGAGTTGGATGAAGAAAAAATTGAGGCATTGTTCGTGAGGAAATTGAAAAGAGGCTCTGGTAAGTACAAAGGAAAACTCCCATTCAAATGCTTTACTTGTGGATAGGTAGGTCATTTTTCTAGCAGATGCCCAAACAAGAATAAAGACAATCAGTTCAGAACATGAAGAGCACAGTCATAAACATAATAAAAGAGAAACTGAGTATAAAAATAAAGATAACAAGAAGAAATTCTTCAAGAACAAAAGAAACTTCTATTCTAAAGAAGAATCTAGTGAATTAGAGTTGAGCAACACAGAAAACTCAGAAAATGAAGATAATGAAGATCAATCAGAATGTCTATTTATGGCTATGGATGTGGATGAAGAAATTAGTTCTAGAGGGAAGAACTCAATTGAATTTGAAGATTCTGATGAAGAGGAAGCTGAGGTAAATCTTGAAGCAGAGTTGGTAAGTGCACTTGAAGAACTACAACTATGCAAAAAGAAAAATCAGAAACTAATATGCACATTAAAGGATTATGAGGAACAAATCCACATCTTTGAGAAAAGACAAGCACAAAAAGAAGAAGAGGAGGCTAATGAGCTAAAGGAACTTGAAACTCAGTTGGAGAAGATCTCTAAGTCCTATAAATCAAAAGAGGATGAGTGCTCAAAGTTGAACTTAGAATTGGAGGAGTTGAAATCTGAGATGGACCAAATGTTCAACAAACTAGCTATGTATGAAAAGCTAGAAAAGAGCTCTATTGTGCTAACTGGTATACTTAGCGGCCAATGAAATACAATTGACAAGTCTGGAATTGGCTTCAAGGGAGAAGGCAAGGAGAAAGAGTCATAAAAGATTGAAGAAAATAAGTCCATGGCTACACCAAGTACTTCCTCTACTGCAAATAAAGGTTTCTATAAACCCGCGAGAAGAAGAAACATTGTTCCTAGGATCACCTATGCAATGAGGTACACACATTCCTTTTATGGGTATTGTTTTTCTTGTAATCAGTTTGGACATAAAGCCGTGAAGTGTAGAAAGAACTCTAGAGGCTATAGAAGAAATTTTGGCCCATCTTACACCAATTCAAACTTTAATGCTTCTCAGTACACCTATCACAAGAAAAGAAATAATCCACCAGTAAGGAAACAAGAGCCACCTAAACAACAAAAGTGGATATATGTAAAGAAATATGTGAATAAGAGAAAATAATGTTTCTCAGTAGTACATACCACATTCCATGTATAGAATGAGGATAAAATTTGGTATTTGGACAGTGGATGCTCCAGTCACATGACAGGTGATAAAAGTAAATTTATTTCTTTGTCAAATAATGCATCAGGTTCTGTGAGATTTGGTGACAACAACTCTGCCAACATAGTTGGAAAAGGGAAATTAAGTTTAGATAATGGGAAGACTATTACAGAAAATGTTCTATATGTTGAAGGCTTGAAACATAACCTTTTGAGTGTGAGTCAAATGTGTAAAAGAGGATACAATGTCATATTTCATGACTGAGGATGTGATATTATCAATGACAATACATGAAAAATATTTGCAAAGGCCAAGCGGACAAAGAACAACATGTATGTGCTGAATGAGATAAACAATGAGAAATGCTTCACAGGTAAAGTTGATCATAGTTGGCTATGACACATAGAAGACTTGGACATATGAGCTTTGAGAATTTGGTTAAATTGAGTGCTAAAGGGTGTGTGAGACACATGCCTAAGATTATCAAACCCGTGGATACACTATGCAAGGCATGTTTACATGGAAAAATAGAAAGGAGGTCATTCAAGTCAAAGGAGTACTCTACAACAAGACCACTGGAATTGATTCATACAGACCTGTGTGGCCCTACCAGAACTGAAGGAATATCAGGTGAAGTATATTTTATGTTGCTTATATATGATTATACAAGAATGACATGGGTAGCATGTTTAAAACAAAATTCTGAAGCCCTAGATAGATTTAATAATTTCAAGGCATTAGTTGAAAATGAGAAGAACAAGAAAATCAAATGCCTAAGATCAGACAGAGGTGGTGAATTCTGGTCAAATGAGTTTGATGAGTTCTGTGAAGAACATGGAATCAAGAGACAATTCTCAGCCATGTGGACTCCTTAGTAGAATGGAGTTGTTGAAAGGAAGAACAGAACAATGTAAGAGATGGCAAGGACCATGCTAAATGAATCCAAACTCCTAGACATGTATTGGAGTGAAGCAATATATACCACAGTCTATCTTTTGAACAAGAGCTTAGCTGAGAGTAAATAATGATAAGACTCCCTATGAACTATGGAAGAAGAGGCCTGCAAATGTGAAGCACATCAGAGTGTTTGGAAGCAAATGCTACATCAGAAGGGATGAAGAAAACTTAGGAAAATTTGACTCAAGGAGCGATGAAGGTATATTCCTTGGATACTCAGCGTGGTTAGCACGGCCTACAGATGCTACAACAAAGTGGTTGCAAAAGATAGTGGAAAGCACTAATGTGAAGGTGGATGAGGCACAATATGGAAAAACCAGCACTCAACATACTGGTGGAAATGAAGAACAAGAAGATGATGAAGACTTGAATAGTCCATGTGAAGAAGCAGAAGAAGAAGAAGAAATACCAGACACTAAGGCACCCTCCAGGAAAGTCAAGAAGGATCATCCTACAAATCAGATCATTGGACACAAGGATGGTGACATCCTAACAAGAATGAGACTCAGAGAGCAAAAAAATCATGAAGATATAGCTCTCCTGTCCATGATAGAACCCAAAAATGTTGCAGAAGAAATAAAATATCAACATTGGGTAGATGCCATTAATGAAGAGTTGGATCAGATTGAAAAGAATGAGACATGGGAACTAGTACCTAGGCTTATGATGATAAGAATGTGATTGGAACCAAGTGGGTCTTTAGGAATAAGTTTAATGAGAAAGGAAGAAGTTACATGCAATAAGGCCATATTAGTATGATAAAGGATATGCGCAAATGGAAGGGATTGACTTTGATGATACATTTGCACCAGTTGCAAGAATGGAGGTAATAAGATTGTTTCTAGCTTATGTGGCATACAAGAAGATCAGAGTGTTCTAGATGGACGTGAAATCAGCCTTCCTAAATGGTTTCCTGAATGAAGAGGTATACATTGAACAACCTGATGGATTCTCACTGACTGAAGATAAAGATTATGTGTGTAAGTTGAAGAAATATTTGTATGGATTAAAGAAATCTCCTAGAGCTTGGTATTGCAGATTAGATTCATACCTCATTGACAAAGGTTTCAAAAAAGGAGTCACGGACAACAATCTATACATAAAAGAAGAAGGAGAACATTTTCTCATTGTAATAGTATATGTGGATGACATCATTTTTAGTGGAGATCATGACAAGATGACATACGAGTTTGCAGACATGATGAAAGAAGAATTTGAGATGTCAATGCTGGGAGATCTATCTTTATTTTTAGGACTACAGATCAATCAATCAGATCAAGGTATATTCATCTCCCAAAGTAAGTATATAAAAGAGATGTTGAAAATATTTAGGATGGAAGACTACAAACCTATTGGGACACCAATGGAAGTTGGATGTAAGCTGAGAAGAGATGATAACTCACCAAAGGTAGAAAAAACACTGTACAGATCAATGATAGGCAGTCTACTTTACTCCACAACATCAAGACTAGACATCATGCAGGTGGTAGGACTGGTTGGAATATTTCAAGAAGATCCAAAGGAAACACACCTCAAGGTGGTCAAGAGAATTCATGATATATCTCATGGGCACAGTTGAATATGGACTGGTACCCCAAAAGTAATGATTTTAGCATAAAAGCATATACAGATGTAGATTGGGTAGGCAAGTGTTGATGATAGGAAGAGTACAAGCAGAGGAGCATTCTTTGTTGGCAATTGCTTGGTATCTTGGCTAAGCAAGAAACAATCATCAGTGGCTCTCTCAACATGTGAAGTAGAATATATAGTTGTTGCGATGTGTTGCACTCAAGTTCTATGGATGAAGTAGACATTGGAAGATTATAAGGTAAAATCTTGAAATCCAATTCCTTTACTATGTGTGATAGCACAATCATAACAAGTGTCTCCAAGAACATTGTGTTCCACTCAAAAACCAAGCATATACCTATAAGGTATCACTTCTTGAGGGAAAAAGTAAATGAAAGGAAGATCAGTCTAGAATATGTGAGCACTAAAGAAGAAATTGCAGACATAATGACTAAGCCGCTACCAAGAGCAACATTTGAACACCTAAGGAATGAATTAGGGGTCATTCCTGATCCCACAAAACAACTAGAGGGTGTGCCAGAGAAGGAAGGGAGCATTCTTAGGTATTATCCACTCCTAAAAACAGTGCCAAAGTGAGGGGGAGCTAATCTATTAGCTCAAATTTATCAAAGTATGCATCATCTCAGGGGGAGCATTTCCACACAAACACCTGAATAGATGGATAAGAAGCATAAGCCTAGGGGGAGCTTCTTGAGGTAAGCACATGAAGAAACCATCTTACAAGTATATTCAATTATATGTGGCATAGATGGCCCTTTGTCATTGTTTTCAAAGGGGGAGAAAAGTTGGAAGTCAGAAACCAATGGCTCATAGAACAAAAGGGGAAGAAATGAAGAAACCAGAAACTAGTCCACAGACATAGAAGAATAGGAGAAAGGTGGATTCAGGTATGCAATCATTTTTCCATCAAAAGGTTATAAGGTTATACATGTTTCTATAGGTTGGAGTGTTTCCATCAATGAAAAAGGGGGAGATTGTTGAATATTTTTCATTATTATATATGTTGTCATTGATGTCAAGATGGATGAGTTGATATCCAGTTGCATTGATGGAAAAAGGATTCATTTGGTAAAGTGAGAAAGATGAAAAGATGAAGGTTGATTGGTAGTATCAACCCACAGAGGCTTTGAGATGATCAAGGATAAGCCCTAAAGGACTTAGACAACATTTGAGAAAGTGATATAAGGTGTTAGCCACCAAGTAAATATAGAGCTGAAGAGTAAAGAAGCTCAAGGAAGGAACCACGGACTAAAGGAAAGCTCCAAAAGAAGACACTAAAGGTAGGAGAGTGTCACAAAGTGAAGAAGGTCAGAAGGTAAAGCCGCGGGTATGAATATTTGGAGAATGTTGAGTATAAAGGGAAAAGATGCAAAACCACATGGATAAGAAGAAAAGCCACTAAGAATAGAAGTTTTCTGCAGACAGAAGGAAATTCCTTGAAGAACTAGAAATGGGAGAAAACCACGGAAGGTAGAAAACAAGGAGGAAGCCACGAGAAGTTGAAAAAATCCGCACAATGCATACAGATGCCATGGATAACTAAAAACCACATAAAGAAGGGAAAAGATGAAGGACAAAAGGAGAATCCGCTATATAAAGGAAAATATCAAAGATGCCAAAGGAAGCCGTGGAATGATCAAAGTGAACTGGAGTGGATCAAGGAAAATTAGTTAGAGTTCAAATTGAAAGAGTGAACGTTTGCATTCATATTTTGAAGGAGATTTGATTGACAAAAAATTACAACTGCAAGTACAACTGGAACTTTGCACATAGACCAATGAAATTCTCTATTCCAGCTACCAGCATTTAATGCATGTTGACCATGAGGCAATTTGGTTATAAGCTCGATGGAGATTCCTGATTTCAAGGTGAATTAAAATAATTCAAAGAAGATGGGTCACCATTTTAATTACATGATGCAAATTCTAAACAATGCAAGTTTTCTATTTTTGGAAGTCGGCTAATAAATTGGTTTGTCAGATGCATGGAAGAAGGTGGAATGAAGATGAACAAGGAAAGAATAAAATATGACTCAGCTGGAAACATTTAATGATCCAGATTCATAGGTGACAGATCAGGAAGAGTACATGATGTAAATTTTGAAGCAAGAAATTTTGGCGTCATTTTTGTGCAATAAAATAAAAACTCTAAGTTATTAGGTTGAGGGGTTGCTCATGAAAAAGGACTAAGGCACTAGAGCCAAAAAGAGTGATAAAAGGAAGAGAGAAGAAAATATAATGAAATCAAGCTAAGAAGAGCTACAGTGGTGAAGAAGAAATAAGGGTAAGATCGAGAAAATAATGAAGAACATGATCAGATAAGCAGAGCATAACAACGATAGTTTGAATGAGGAAAAGAGATTAGAACGAATGAGAAGAAGAGTGTGACAGAGAAAGAACAAAGATGAAGCCAGGAAAGTGATCATAATTTATTGTATTAGCAATTTTGTAACTACATGATTAAAATGTATATGTAAAGAAGTCTAAGTTGTAGCTTAGCACATTTAGGGAGTTTTAGCTTCCTTATAGGTGGGTGCCTGCAAAAAGAAATCTCTTGTGATGTGTAATATTCACTTGAGTCCTTTGTTGTGCATAATATCAGCATAGGTGTAGGGGTTAGTGCTCCTTGTGGGATCGGTGTCTCACTAAACAAATATTGTAAGATGTGTTATATTCTTATGAGTCCTTTCTTTGTGTAATATAAGTAACAGTTTTGGTGGGTTTTTCTCCCAAAAGGGTTTCCCATGGTAAATCTTTGTGTTCAGTATTTATGTGTATGATGAATACTTATTTGATTGTTTGTTACTCATACATATAGATTGGTAAAGAATATAAAATTGAATCAAGAGTGTAAAAGTTTTAATCTTCACTGATTCACCCTCCCCCCTCTCAGTGCTTATGATTGACAACAATAGGTGCCTCAATGATCCAAGTTTGACATAGAGACGATCATTAGCGAACAAGTGTGAAACCCTAGAGACACTGAAGAAATCAGGTTCTAACCTTTTTTGCATGACTCCAGCACCCAAGAGAGGTCTCTGGCACCCCATGTGCCCTCACCCTTTCCCATGTGCATGTGTCCCATCCATTCTGTGAGTTACATATTTTTTATTGAACATTCCCAGCATTCTCATAACACTTTCATCAATCTTTCTAGTTCAGACACCCTTCGGGATAAGAGAAATCAAGATAAGTTTCCTACCTCTCTCATTTGTTTTCATAGTTGCATCTATAAAAATGCTCAATGCTTGTTTCTTATTGTACATCATTATAGCAGTTTCTAAAATTATATTTTAATAAAATATTTCATATTCTATAGAATCATTTTGGTGAACATGTATCTTAGAATTCCTTTCCCTAGGATGTAAAAAACCCTAATGGCTAAGAATAGATCTTTTTCTAGGAAATATATAGCTCATGTTAGTGTCAACCTTATTTATCATGAGGTCATTGAGGTTGAACTTAGCACTCTTTATCACAATCCTTGCGTTGATAATAATATTCAAAGAATACTTTTGGCCAATGAACGCAATATTCCTACTAGTTTTTCCCATTCTTCTTGCAGCATTGTTTCTAAGGAACAAAACATTTCTATCTATATTCCTTGTTATTTCATAGGCACTAGGACTACTTCACCTTCTTCTATTTCTACTGAAACTCTTGATGATGTTATTATTGATTATATATTTGGTCTTGATGATATTACTGTAGATAAAAATCATGATGAAAATATACATGTGTATGATGTTATTTCTCATGCTAGTTAGGATGAATGAAAAATTGTATCACATAATTTTATTATTTCTAAAATGCTTCAAATGTTTGTAAAGATCCATCTCATCGATATTTCTTCTCCTATTTCTGTATATGTTGATGACTCGCTTGATGAAATACTTTCATGTGAAACTTTGTATGATATTGAGTATATTTCTAAGCATGAACATGTTAGTACTGATTCTCTCTTAAGACTATTGAATATGAATTTTCTACTTCATTTTCATCTATTTCTGAGGTTATATCTAATATCATTCATGATGATTCTCCTTCTTGTTGTCACCCTCAGAATTCCCCTCATTTTTTCAGGTCAAGTTTTGAGAATTTTGAGTTGGTGCCTTGGAGAAATCTATGCTTTGAAGTCATGGGTGCTCAGTTTTAATCTCTCCCTTTCACTTGAAAATTATTTGTCTTCGTAGTTCAAATTATTTTCTATTTCCCCATCTGGATGCTTGAAAATTGTTTCCTCCATTCGAATGAAATTGTCAAATCCTTTTTCTATGGTCGTGGATTGCATAGAGCCTAGTATTGTTTACAGTTCTTCTTTCCATGAGGAGCAATTTATTTTTTGGGCAGATAATGGAAAAATTCAAGCCGTTAACTTGATGTACCTCTCAGGATCTTCTAGCAGATTCCTCCACATGATATTTTTCATTGACAGTAATTTCAAATACATATCTACATCTCAAAGAATTATCATTTAGCTATGGATTCTTATCTTGCCATGATTGTTTATTGCTAAAATCCTTTTGTCAGTCAGTCGTTTTTGATTGAAGGACTCGGTCAATGGTAGCCACTCATTTACCTTTTGCATCTATTAGTACATTTGGTGAAATACAAAGATGATTTTCAAATGATTGACAACTCTCCATGCTAAATAGTGGTCCTAATAGTTCACATAGTGATCAGCTTTCCTAGCATCGGCATCAAGGATAATACATAATCTATTTAGGAATTACATCCTTATGCTTCAATGTTTGCAACTGCATCAGGGCTAGTATTTCAAGCCTATTGATCTATAAAAGCAATGTCAGGCTTTTAATGTGGCTTGATTCCTACTCTAAAAAAACAATTGTAATATGATACATGTGAATCATTTACACTTTTATGCTATAAGGTCAATTGATATCGCCACAAGTCTCATTGGTGAACTTTCAAGGATACACCATGTTATAGATCCTCCAAATCTGCGCTAGCCTTCTACTGATGTCCAATTTTCAAAAAAGTTCAGATCTGGCCATTTCCATCTGACTAAGTATAAGAGGGTCCTCGGAAGGTCTCCATCTGCCTCCACCTCGGCAAGCATGTTCCATAAGTGAGGTCCAATTGACAAACCCCAAATGCGTCCAGCCATCTCTGATGTAGGGATCAGATCACTCTATCTAGTCTAAATAAACCATTGAATCACATAAGGATTAGGGGTTTGACTAGGTAAAAAGCCCCATGAGTCCCTAGGATGCTCATTCAGGTTACAATATGTTAGGGGTAGATCCTAAACGTGGGCCATCTCTCCACATGCCTCAAATAGAACTTTTCACCTCCAAAGGTTTTTTCTAATATTTGAATATCCAAATGAGTGGGAAGCCTCCATGTATCCAAGGTCTAGAAAGGGACACATGGCCATGTTTAAAGTGGAAAGGCAGGCCCGTTTTGTGTATTGATGCTTTGAAAATTCAAAGCGGGAAGGTGGGCCGTCGGGGCGATTTGTGAATTTTGGTTTTATTTCCAAAATGATGTAAAGTTATAAAGTGACCTGTGGCCCCACTCATGCTAAGGGATAAACTAAAATGTTGAGCTCGCATCAAAAGTCAAAGCAGGGAGGTGGGTTGGCGGAGCAATTTGATTTTTTGAGCCCACATTGAAAATATTTAAAATTGTAAAGTGAGTCATGACTCTGTCCCCACTTAGGTAAAACCACGTGTCAAGCCCTTATCAAAAGTGAATGGGCAGGCCAAAATGTTCTAAAATGTAAAATATCTACAAAGTCACAAAATACAAAAGGCGTTTGCAGGCCCACTTTAGTTTAAATCTCTCCCACATGGGTGACTCAAATTCAAAGTTTGCATGGAAGCAGGATGAATGGCTGTGATTCAATGCATCAAGTTTTTCCCCTGAGATATGGAAATAGCTGAGGCATTAGTGAAGTTCAGATGTCGATTTCTTGAATCAGTTTCATTATTTTTGTAACCAAAGGTAACCGTTCTTGGAAGCTATTTAATGGTTTCTCCACACCATTATTAGGGTTGGATCTTGGTACTCTGTAGATGTAATAGATTCAAAGTAATCAATACAGAATTTTTCCATTTTCTTCCTCTACTATTCCTTCTTTCCTTGTCTGAAAAATTTACGAATCATCCATCTTTTATGATAAGAAACTTTGTGTTCTTGTTTGTATGATTTCTAGAACTTTGTGTCTGAGGAATTATATCTATTATACCAAAGTGAATTATTCTACTCTGCATCTCTTTGGCTCAATACATATAAGGTTATACTTTGTTATCTATATTTCCTGAAGGTATTATTATGTTCTTCCTCTCTCATCTCCTTAATTCTTCCATTATTTCATATTGATGATCTTTGGGCATATAACGTTTCAAAATATTAGGAATCCACACTTTGGAAGTTGTACATTTGTATATAATTTTTGTTTCTTGCTTTCAATAAGGGAACCTCTCCCATTAAAGAGGAGGGACTTGTTGTCCCCTGACTGTGGTTTTTTAAAGTATCATTTTACAAACCCAACACTCCTTCTATTGTTTCATCTCCTATCACTTCTTTTGATGTTATTTTTAACTTTTTTTATCGATATTCCATCTTCTTATCCTCCTATTATTCCACCTTCTTCTCATTCTATGATTATCATTCATTTTTATGTTCCTCTTGATGTTCCATGTTTGTCTCTACCTATTTCTTCCTCTTTAGAAGCTAGTCATGTTATGTCTTCTAGTCCTCCTAGTGTATCGTCTCTTATTTCTTATATCTAGTATTCCCATTACATCTTCATCTTCCACTTCTTCTTCTCATGTTCCCATGGTCACTCATAATGGAAAATTGTAACCTTTCAATGTGCCTCTCACATCTCCTGTGATTCCTTCACATGACATTTTATCACTCATGTATGTTGTTTGACAATTAAAATATCAGGTGCAACCTCTCCCTCTTGACATCAAAGGCTATTATACGTCTATTGATAATAACTCTCTACATGTAAATATTATTCCAAAAAATATTCACAATTCAGCATTTCCTATGGATTTCATTATGCCAACATTTTCATGTTTTGACAGAATTGCAATCCATATCTACATCTTAATCGTTATCATTAAGCTATGGCTTCATATTTCAATGATCTTTTTATTCTAAAAGCTTTTTTTCATAGTCTAGTCGATGAAGGTCTTCAATGGTACACTCATCTATCTTTTAGACCTATCAGTACATATTATGATAAGAAAGATGTTTTTCTTAGATGTTTTATACCAAAAATGATTCTAGAGTCACACATGATCACCTACTTGTCTTGCATTAAGGAAAGAAAGAACCCATTCTCAATTACATTCTAAGCTTCAATTCTTGCATGCGCCAACTAGTGTTTCAGCCTATTGATCTCAAAAATCAATTTATATTTTGTCGTGGCTTGATTCCTACTTTAAAATAATGCTTACAAAATGACACAGTGTCATATAAGGATCTAGAATAGGATTTAATTGCTACACATGTTATAGATCCTCATTCTACTTCCTCTACAGGTGCATCTTCTACTTCTTCACCTCTTCCATTTGTTAAGCTTCCTCCATGGTTTCCATCTCCTCCACCTCACAATCATGTGTCATTTCCTCCACCACATAAGTGTTCTTCATTTCTGCCACTACGTAGCTATCCAGCAAAGTCTTCTCCATATCCTACACAAGAGCCATTACATTTCTCACAATATGCTAAGCCTCATGATGTGTTGTGTGTTTTTCTTGATAAGTGTGTAATTCTCTTAATTTCTAATCAGCATCATCCTCAGCATTGCTTACATCACCAGTGTGATCATCCTTATTATAATAATCATTGCATTAATGGCCATTGTGAAAATGACAATTACACCCTTCATGAAAAATTACAAAAATTAGTGGACAAGGGTGTCATTGTTTTTTACTCTCACTCTCATGAGCGGTCTATTTCTTAGATTTTGTGCAAGCCTACTACTGATTCAGTTCACTTGTCTCCTTCTCCTACTTCTAAGGTAGTTATTCATCCACCACCTAAAGTCATTATTCATGTATAGCATTTTCCTTTCTCATCCACTGCTACATCATCTCATCCACCGTGCAGTGATCCTACTTCACATTGGCTCCCTAAGTCATCAAGATTTGTGCTTCCCACCATCACATCTCCCATCATTGGCACCATTTTATCAAACATTCAGTTTGGCTCATACACTCATATTGCTTCTACTTCACATGTTTCCACACTCTATGCCCTCTTAATCTCTGGTAGGTGGTTCTTCCCACCTCACTACCCAATGACACACTCATATTCTTATGGTTCTTACATGACTATTTAGGGATCTATTACAATAAGAACCCCACTAATCTTTACATTCCATGTTTCATTGTTCTATCTATCTATAATAAACTACCACACCATTTCCTGATGACTCACTCTTGTTCTTTGATTCATGTTTTATTGTTGAGGGGTCTTATATAAATGAGCCTCATCTTCTTACACATACACTAGGGGATAACTATTATTCTTTCCCCCCCATTTCATCATACTAACATCCGATTACATACACTTTTACAATCATTTCATTGTTTTGTCACATCATTCATCTTATACATACATGTATTACCATCTATCACTATTTATACATACAATACAACTTTTCATCACTTATTTATATACGACCTAATCAATATCATCATTTACACAATATAAATCAAACAAACACATATGAACAATAATCATCACATCACATATCAATAAAACATCAACACAATGGGATAATATATATATATATATATTCTTGTACTTATAGATAATGACTGTGATGATGATGTATGACATAAAGTGATGTACTGATGCATGAGGGATTTCCTTCCAGCAGTTTTATTTTTTTAATTATCAAAAATCATAATTAAAAAAATAAAACCACTGGGAGGAAATCCCTCATGCATCAGTACATCACTTTATGTCATACATCATCATCACAATCATTATCTATAAGTACAAGAGCTCTAAAATGATATGCTTCACCACTCAATCCATGTTGCTGGTCAAGGCCCCTATATCTCTCCACCTTCCTCCACAATAATTCCACCTCTACTAATTTCTTCATAAAATGACCTTGTAGCTCTACATAATTCACAAATACATCCTATACTAGTGCTCCTCCTCCTGCAATCTCTCTAGCCCGTTGAGTCTCCACTTGCACCTCATCGCGCTCACCCAATAGTATGGTACATGTCGATGC
Source organism: Taxus chinensis (assembly GCA_019776745.2). NCBI lineage: Eukaryota > Viridiplantae > Streptophyta > Pinopsida > Cupressales > Taxaceae > Taxus > Taxus chinensis. The sequence goes on from CM034151.1 coordinate 859,509,402, forward strand.
CGTTATTGCCACTGGCTCAAACAAATGGGCATGCTCTCCCATAATACCATTTACTCGCTCTAGCATACTACTCCCCACAAGCACATCTAGAGGTACATTTTGCATCAATGTATGGATCAATGAGTCAACAATTAAGGACCAATATGCATCACCTGTAACCATCTAATACCACATTAGTTAGCACTAATGATTAAAAACACACAACAACTAAGTGACAATCAACAACTAACAACAAAAAAATACTCATGCTCCATTATTGTTGCTATTATACCTCTTCCATTGGAGGCAGGTGTATGCCCTTCTGTAGCACTAAATGGTGATGCTCCTACTACATCTCCAATGTACGATGCTCCAACCGCATCCACAATAATTGGAAACAATATTATCCATCAGTGTGCTACCCACCATGCGTTATAGTACTTGATACATCTTGCATCATGTACCTATATCGACCCTATGGCCGCATGCATCTCATTTGTACCTAGGGGTACTAGTTATGCTTCTATAGGTGCTCGTCTTGATCTTGGCCTCCTCAGTGCTCTCGCCACTCACACTCATACATATGGCTCTTAGGGAACATCCTGAGCCATATTGACCTAACTTTCATGACACACGCTCTACCTAGAATAGCTCAACTACCCTTGAAAACCAATCCTCCAACCACGTAGCACATCGAATACATCGTAACTCTACTCCATCCTCAAGTCATCCACCATAGTCTTGATATGGCCTCCATATAATGGCCCCTGGACCCAGTGATCAAGCATCAATCTATAAGTATTGGTGTCCATCTTCCTTCTCTAGACACCTACTCATCTCACAACAAATATATCTAGCCTCACCCACTCCGCACGTGGCCCATCGAGTGGCCTCAATATAGCAATATGCTCATAAGCCCACACATGTAGTAATTTGGTGTCTTCTAGCCGAACTCCATGGTCCTCCTATGTAAATCTATATATCTCTTGATACAAATGCACCAATACACATCATTCCCATGTATATCTAGTCTCATCCTCCTCTATACACTGAAATATATCATGTATCTTATACAATATTCCTACACCACCACCCTCCACTACCACTGATGACATAATCACGACTGCAATGAACTTCTATAATAGCATAACACCTGATCTTAGTATGGAATCCAAGCTAATAGGGGCATTTTTATGTACCCTTGTCCCTATAAAATACTGCCTAGTAGCCCTCATCTACCTCTAAGCATCCTCTACGGCCATCACCTATACTCTCTCACCCACAACTAACAATCACAATATGTGATATACATTCTCTAGGGTCAAGGTCATCTCCCTAGTAGGAAACCAAAAATTATGCATGTCTGCACACCATTTCTCACACAATGCACTGATTATTGGAATATTATTGGTTACCTCCCCAGATCTCGCTATATACCATAGGATGACATGGTCTATTATGTCACGCTCAACATCAAATAAACCCAATCCCTAAAAATTACTCAAATATCGACCACCACTAAACTCTCTTGAATGGATATCCCTTTGGACAACACAAAACACCAAAACAAATGCATTGTTAACACCCCGTACAAATGCAAAAGCAAGTACTACTAACATCAATAAGCATCAATTTTCACAATGGACATTTTTTGGGTCAGTCCCTCTGTCCTAGTCGCTAGCACCCAAGAGCAGGACGCGGGCACCCAAGAGCAGGTCACCAGTACCTAGATCTAGGTGTTGGCATCCCAAAGGATGTTAACACCCTGACAACTCTTACCCAGGTCAAAAATGCCTAAAATTTTGAAAAATTACATCTCACAAAAATGAGCTTATTGCTAAAAAATATTGAAAATAATCATACTTATCAACTCAACTATCGTGTAAGATGCCACAGTCACCACCACCATCTCGAATCTACTCAATCTCGTTGGTATAATTTGTGGCATTATCACAAGCTCAAAGCTCAAACTCACACTCACTCAAGGTTCAAATGAAGCTGATATTCACCCTTTACCATTACTATATATAGAAACTTCAAGTATTTCATTTACCATAGTTACTATTTTGTACTCATTCTTTCAACTAATACATGGCTCACAGTTTTTATCATATTTTGAGCTCTGCTACTCCATTTTACTCCCCATCTATGCCATGCAATTTATAATTTCTCCTACCTCCATAATAAACACATTTTGTAATGCTATATTATAATCTAGCATATGTTTAACTCGATATACACATAACTTTGTGACATCTACTATACTTTGTTTTACTTGTTATTACATCTTTGCACATCTACTTTCGGCTAAGCATTCATTTTTATTATCACTCCCCCTTTCACTGAAAGGGGTGTATACAATCGGGATCACTTTATGATTACCCTTATGCTACTACATGATCATTTCACGTTTCTAATTCATCATTATCAAAAACTTGCAACATTTCATACCACTTTATAGCAATTCCATCTCTAATGACTTAATCTAGGGGAAAAAAGAAAAAAATATCTCCATGAGTAATCTACCATATGCCTTCAATCTTACTACAATTTTCTACTACTCAAATCAAATCAATCAATCAACACAACACGACATATCTTACTACTCCTCTTAGATTACTTAACTTGGGAGTTGCATTACTACTTTCCCATATGACCTAACATGGGAAGCCATTTTACATTTTATATCACTTCTAGATGACCTTACATGCAGGCCATACACATCACAGCAATACCTTTATAATGGGGGTATGAAACGTCATTTCCTTTCTTATACTACTCATATATCGGTTACTCTCATTGGATTAAAATGAAAAAAATTGGTCTTTTTCCATCTGTAGCAGCTATACCATTTAAGGATGTAGTCATAGTTAGAGGGTAAAACTATACCTCTCTCTCTCTAACACTCATCTGGCAGCAGGAAACCCAAATCCTTCAGTTTTTTTAAATGTAAAAAATTGGGTTGGGAACTGATCACTCCTTCCCCCTTCAAATATCCATTAGTGATAATTTGAAATATCCAAATTTTCAAAAATCAAATCATCAATTTCACCAAGTTATCCTCTACAATGGTTCATCGTCACTATTTACGCCACATGGATTGACATGATGATACATGGTTCACCATGTTATATGTTCTTATTTTGTGTGTACTTCTACAACAAGGCTTCTCCAGAATTCTCAGAGGTATGTTCCTTACTTCCTTTACACTACTTGAATTTCATTCAAATAGCATAAAGGAGGGGAAAATTTAGACATAAAATCACGCACATACTATTATTTTGCTATACTACCAAATGTGTTATTTTATATATGGATCTTGCATGAGAAAAGTATTCACTGGTGACACATTGTCTAGTCCATCTGATTGCTTTATTTATTTCTATTGTTTTATTACTCACATTTATCACTTTTGTGCCCAATTCTAGTCAGGTCACAATGATTCATGTTTGTCGGTCTTTTCAAATTTATTGTCAGTTATCTCTTGACACTAGCCCCTGGGACTGGACACTAGTGCCCAAGAGCTCATGTCCAACTTGGGCATTTCTTCCCTCATTATTCTTGTTCACATTTTTGATATTTTTGGTTGACATTTTCAGTTTTCTTGCCCATGTCCTAAGGTCCTATCTGGCATGCCATGTCATTAGTTTCAAAATTCAAGCAAGATATCCCTATATAAACACAACATACATACCATTATAAAGAAAGGAAATTGTTATCAAGGGGCTATCTATCTACATATTAAAAGGACTGCATTTTGGACTTATCAATCTACATACACACTACATAGGAAAGGGAAGTTTCTAAATTCAATCCCACACATTTGAATTTATCTAGCTACCACCTGATATCTTGGCATCACCAGTGTTACGGAAACCTAGGAGAACTATTATACACACATGTATATAGAACTACATGGGTTCTAAGATGTAGTGCAGCACTTGGTCATAATTTCACTTTGTTGACAGCCGAGGAAAGTCCAACCTCCCATTTTGCATCATTATTTTTAAGGATTTGTTGTAGTTTGGTGTTTTACAGGATATTATTTCTATTGTAGATTTATAGATACCTCAGTGATCCAAGTGCAACATACAGATGATCATCGATGAATATGTGTGAAACCCTATCTACACTGAATAAATTAGGTTCCAATATTTTTTGTAGACTCCATCACCTAGGAGAGGTCTCTATTGCCCCAAGTGCCTGTGTCTTGGCCATTTTACGAGTTATAGAATTTTTATCTAACATTCTCAGCATTCTTCACAACACTTTCATCAATCTTTGAGATAAGTGAAATCAAGATAAGTGCCCTACCTCTCTCATTTTTTTTCATAGTTACATCTATAAAAATTCTTAGCACTTGTATCTTATTGTACATCATTACAATAGTTTCTAAAATCATATTTTGATAAAATATTTCATATTTAATAGAATTAGGAGGCACATACAAAGGGGATGGCCAAATATTCCTACTTCTGGTTCTTCCTAAACCAAGGTGAGAGGACCTAAGGGATAACTTGAATGAGGAAAATATGTTATAATTTAATTTCCCTTAAATTATTGGTAGGTCAATCTAATTTGATTACAGCCATTAGGCAATACCTACACATAAGAGTTGTCACAAAGTTATCACACACTCATTTTATCATACACAAGTCACTGAAGGTAGTGGAATATGATTCACACACACCATTTCTGAAAAATAGTTAAATGAAAAGGATCTCAATGATGTCTAGAATGTTAATCTTTTACAAACAAGGAAAATGCATTTATAATGAACAAAGGATAGTGTTATTTGCATACAAACACACGTATGATATGCAAATTTAATGTGTTTATAAGGGTTAAGATTGTAGTATATATTAGTTATGGAGATGGGGGAATGGATGACGGTTAAATGGAAATAGTAAATTTCTAATAACTACTATGATGGAGTGCTACTTTATAATGCAAAGAACATGAAGTTAAGTAAAAACAACTTTCAAAAGGAAATATACATTCATTGATGCTTAATTCATGCAAATGTTACCAGACAACCTTTAAAAACTCTCAACACAAATACTTTTGCAATAATTCCAATGAATTTTTCATTACTTCCATTTTCATACACTAAAGATACACTCAAAGGCCAAAAAAAATAATTCAACAAGCAGATTGCAGCAAATTTTTTATAAATGTATCAAATATTTCAAAGTAAGTGATATAGAACAATATTAATTCAGTAACCAAAGAGATGTAATAACCAGATATTGATCTAGTGTACTAGATATAGATGCAATAAACAAAAATATTGTAGTGAAAGTTATAATTCATTAATCAAATATTCAACATACAAATCCAAAGTCAAGGTTGAATCAAAACAGATATGTTCTATTGATCTTAGTTTTGATAAGGATACATAGACTTAATTCCCTCAATGCATGCTAATAGCTATAAAGTGCAACCACCTTAGCATTACAACTTTATACTTAAATCTTTTACACTTTAGAAAAAATGAAAACTTGGAGCGACAGTAATTAATTTTCAATTCACCAAAAATAACCCCCTTCTAGTATGAGGACATGCCCTCGTACTTATACAAACATTTCAATAAAGGAATATACCCTAATTCCCCCAAAAACTTATTGGAGAAGAAAAAATATGTGTAGAAAAGGATCTTATGCATGTCAAAATAGAAAATAATCTCTTATAACTAAAAATATTCCATATTTAAATACCCATCTTGGAACAGTTATGTCTTATGATTGAAGATGTGGACATGCACAGGATATTTCTTTTGTCAATTAACCACTTTTTTCATCTTCTTCCTAATCATCTGAAGCACTTTTTCATCCTTATTGCTTTTGGAATATATAACAGGTTACAAGATAATAAATAATGAGGATCAAGGAATAAAGAATAAAGAGTGGGTTGAGGATGGGTCAAGATCAATGTCCTTGATCTCTTCTTACACCTTTTTCTTGTCTATGAATGTATCATAACACTTAAACATGTCCAAAAAAAATCCTCATCTGGTCCCATGTGAAACAGAAATTATTTTTCTTGCCTCGACAAACTGTGGACTCACTCTATAGATATAGCCTTTTCCTTCTTTATTTTATTGGCCAATTTATTATGATAACCGTCTAGGTGAACAAACCTTTGTAGGGAAGAATATTCAAACACCTTTTAAGTCTCAAATTCCCCTGTAACATGATTTTTGAGTATATCAATTATCTTATCTACATTTTTTAGTTTTTGAGTTATATCTTCTTTCCAAGAAAATTCTCTTCTCCATCTTATAATCAATTTCATCAACGTACTTTCCTGCTTTATCCCTAATATCCTGGAGCTTTCCAATACAACTCCCCAATGTTTTAATTCTTAACTTAATAGTATCCTCACATTGAAAATTTTGTCCTTTGCAATCCAAGGGGACTATTCCATCCTTTTCAAATTCATCTTCTTTCATGGCAACTATGGCCCCAAGCTTAGGCAACATGTCATCCCAACGTTCTACCTCACTTTGTTACTTTTCAATTAGTGCAGTACTATCCTCAAAATATTCATTAACTTATTTATAACATGTAATTACCTTTTTGATTATTTGGTTGCCCCTCTCAATGAACTTCCTCTCTCCTTTTTGGATTCATTCCTTGAAGTGATATCTTCAAAAAAATTCATTATTTTACTTGTGATTTCAAGGGTGAGAGATTGTGTGATCTGGGGAACCTAGTCAAACTTTCTAATAATGCTTAACAAATCTTTAAAATTTTCTTTCATTTTCTCCTAAGTATCTTTATCTTTATCAATTCTCTGAAAAACATCATGAAACACCACATTAAGATCATGCTTGATCCCCTCAATGGAATGTTTCCCTAATGGAATGTTGGTAATTAGAAATCCACTAAGACTTGCTTCTCCCTTAGGAATATCCTTTTATGAAGTATCAATCTCTATGAACCTCTCTCCTTAACTTCCCACAAATGTCCTTGACATAGTCCTTGCTTTCTTTGGTGGCCTAGAATAAATTTGGGATGTAGTTCTTATTAGATCATCCGTATTTACTTACACTTTTACCTTTTTTTCTTTAGAATATATGCTTCTAGTCATCCCCCAAGGGGTATCTCCTCACCTAGAAATGGTGGTTTAATTGGCATTACAATAATTTTTTGAGAAGTAGGGGGAGTCATCTGAGTTCCCAAAAATGATACCTTATCCTAGGATAAATGTTCTCCATCTATTTCTTGCTTATTTATAGGCTTTATGGTTGTAGTGCATGATTATATCTCAGCCTTTTATTCTTGTTCAAAAACTACTTCATTGGGATTTATGACCCTAGCCTCCTAACTTTTATGGGTAGGAATGATTATTTAATTAATTTAGTGGACTTAGGGAATGAATCCATATGTTTACCAAAATTCCTTTCATCTTTAATTTATTCATTTCTTTATATGAATGACTCTTTTTCACTTGTTTTACTTGTCATGTCATTGTCTTCCACACTCCCCAATATAACAATAGTGGGTTATTAAGTACCCTGGGGTTTCCTAGTACCTTCTTATGGGTCCATCATACTATTTTATGTTATAGGTTACACCATAATTTCATGTGTGCCTCTCTACTCTTGATTCTTGGGATATTTACTTTGAGTATGACTCTTTTCTCTTTCAACATTAATTTCTTCCTTACTTATATTCATAGAAATACCAACCCATTAATCAACCTCTAGATCTTTTAATAAATTAAAAAATATCCTTTAGTGGTATAGGTTTACTCCATGTTACTCAACCCCTTTTTTATCTCCTACCTTTGGGGTTACTAGATTTTAAACTTGAGGACCCATTCGTTCCTTGCATTCTTGAATACCTAGTTTGATATCCTAAGTCTTAACCACACTTACACCTGGTATTAAAATGTTTTCCAAGGGCTCAATAACCATGGCATAGGAACTGGTAGAGGAAACCTAATCACTTGTACTATAATGTTTCCCTCAGAAGCCTTCTTAGTCCCATTCTGCATGGAAACTACCTTTACAAATAAAGTTGTAACACTTCATATTTTCTTTCTAATGAGAGGGGCATTATCTAAATCCTTATCTTCCTCACTGAGGCCTTAAAATTCTAATCCAACTGGATGTGTGTGTTCTTTAACTCTTCTTTTCCTACTAGCCGTACTAGAGGATTGACCAACAACACCTTTCTTGTCATGTCCTTTTAAGTCATATACCTTAGGTGTTGAAGAAGTATTTGGGATTTTTTGGATAGGGGAAATTGTAATGGGGACCATTTTTCTCAATATATCCTATATTTTTTGAGCTAATTGAGAAACAAAAGTCCTATTTTTGCTAACATAGGAACTCAACTCATCTTTGGTTTAAGCTATGAATTTTGTCGAAGGAAATGTGTTGAGTCCTTTGTGTAATGCCTATTTTCTTCCTAAAAGATAGTATCACGTCATCAATAATTCTAATATCCATGTACTCACTAAGAATAATGGTAATCTATTAACATATGTCAACTCTCTAATCTAGAAACCATGTGAGTTTTCTCTTCATAATAACAAAAATCCTTTGGTGCAAGGACTTCATCTCTTAAACCACCCAATTTACACTTGGGAGGGGTTTTATTGTTGTGTTATTTTAGGTGTACTCTAATCTTGTTGTATTTCCATCATTTTTCATCCATTGAGGCACCATTAGTACTTCATAATTAATAATTTGAATGCAATACATCTTGGAGTAACTCTTTAATCTAATATCTTGCTCTCCTTGGCATTCCAACCAATAATCCTCATATTGAGGTTCATTTTTTGATGTTAAACTAAAGGCTTTATGTATAAATCCATTTATATCATAATTATTTCTTCGGGAAAATTTATCTACTAAGAAACTCCTCTTTTTAGCCTATACTAGCTTAGCCTTAACCAATTATGGAAATTATACATATCCACAGTGATAGGGAACTTAATATTTTCTTTATGCTTAGCTACTATGATTTTGTGAACATAGATAATTTTTCTCACCAATTCTAATAGCACCCACTTTTCATCCATATGTCTTGGTAGCAGGTATGGGGCACCTGTAAATCCACTTACCCTACTAAAGAAAAGGTAGGGAAACGAATAAAGTAACACCCCCACTTGATTATGCTTCTTCTAGAATTAGAGTAAATCCTTTCATACTTCCAGGCTAGGGGAAAAAACGTATGATAGGGGAAAAGAGTTCATAAATCACCCTTATGAATTGAGCCCCATAATTTATTATTTTTGGTTAGGGTATACATCATACACTCTGAAATTATTGGCATCCCTTTTTTGTCTTAATCCTAGAAAAAATCTGTGGGATTAAATATTGTATAAAAAGTAAGATGTCATGAAAAATTCAAGGATGTTTATATATTCTCCCCTAGGTATGACATCCATCTGCATCATTTTTGAATGAATAGAATTACTAAAAAATTACCCCTAGTGGATGGGAGGGCTAGTTAACAACATAAGTGAGATGAAAAGACACATCCATTCTTAAAATATGAAAGTAGAATCATTCCCCACCAAGTGGTTCAATATTGTTATGTAATCCTCTATTTCTTCAATGAATTTATTGCTAACAAATTTCTTTGGGAGTCTAGTAATGGAGGATCTAGGATTTTCCATCCATTGATCATTTGGTAACTTGCTCAATTTATCATAATTATCACTTCAGTACTCTTCCCCATTTTTAACACTTTCATCAGATACATGGATCACATTAGGGACGCCCAACATCTTGTCAAATGAAACTACTATTAGGGATAGTACAAGGGTACCATTCCCATCCTTAATTTTCATGGGTTTCGGGTCATAGTTTTGATCACGTGCCTAAACTATCTCATGGTATTAAGTAGAAGGAGGGAAGGTAGCATTTAATGTAATCCCGTTATAGTCATCTTGTTGCATTATCTTAATTATTCTAGGGGATTTTAATTTTAATTTGAATTTGGCCAAGTCAGCACCACTCATGTTTATATTCGTTATCTTTTCAAAAGGAAAGGTCGAGTTTGACAAAGTTTGAGGGAAATTTGACAAGGTATTCATCTTGTGGTCTCAAATTGATGGCCAATGGAAGATAAATTCATTGTAGCCTTTAACATAAATTCCTACCGTTTGAAATATGCAGCTAATGATTCAAAAACTACACAAAAATACCACAATATAGTTAAGCTAGGGAATTTACTTGTTTTATAAGCTCTGTGTTAAATTTAGGGATGAAAAAACAACACGTGCCTTTCCTTGGCTCCTTCAAAAAAATAATTTGGCTCCAAAAAGCACTTAGTGCTCTCTAAAAACTCACTTAATCAATATTTCAAATTGAAAGCATCAATTCTGATCCGTTCTTTGAGTTATACACATCATAATGGTATCGTTAATGGTGTGACAGACAATTGGGACTTTCTCTCTTTATTTTTATATTGATTCATTGCTATTTTATTCATTATTATGCCATGTACCTTTCCTTTTAAGGCTTCAGGATGAAGTTTGCATCTTAAACGAATGTAACTATGAAAATGTGCAATTTGTAACTTACAAAGCATGTCCAGATGTCGTTATCATGCCACATATCCTTTTATTTTAACTTGTTGACTTGGTTGAGTTGTGAGACAATCAAAGCATATTTCCGTAAAATTGAAGGGCACAAGAAGTTATAGAATATGATTTCATAAGGTCCTAAGACCATATATATCATGTTACAACCATACATAATGTACTATAATTATATGGTCATGTACTAGGTCATTTTCTAGTTCCAACCTTAGGAATGAAGCATCTACAATATTTGATTAGCATTTTCCACATTTCTATACACCCATATCTCCTTTATTCCACTCTATACAATTTAGTCTTCATCTCCTCTTATGTTTTTGAGCTATATTTTTATCATTTATCATTGTTGCAAGTATTATTGTGTTGTTATGATTATACAAGGTTAATTGTAAATTAATTAGATTAGAATAATTTCTTGTAAAAAACCATTGCATCTTATAATTTACATCCCATAATTTATTTCAGGGTATAAATTATATATATAATGAATACTTCAAACAAAATGGAGGGAAAATGACATACATAATGAAGGAAGTGAAAGTAGAAAAATGAATGTAATGCATGTGAATGATGAATGTCAATGGGGTTTGTATGTGGTCTACAATAATGGTGAGCGAATGAACAATGAGGTTTACATGCGGTTCACACTATATTCCCATTATTTATATTGTTGACAAAACCAAATAATATGGGTTACTAATCATAGATAGGCCTTAGAAAATGTTGTAAATATCTCCCCCCCCCGGGTCGATATAGACAAACAGGAGAATATAGAAATCAAAGAAGCTCAAATCCCTGACATTTAAAGGGCGCATGAAAAGGAATGTCGACATGTAAACGGATGCACTAAGGCGTAGGTAAGTGGCACATGACAAGGAATGTCGACATGACAAAATCTGCACCTTGGCGCACAGAAGTGGCGCATGGCACAGAGTGTCGACACAGAGAAAGTTGCGCCTTGGCGCACAGAAGTGGTGCACGACACAGAGTGTCGACACAAAGAATTTGCGCCTTGGCACACAGAAGTGGTGCATGACACAGAGTGTCGACGTGATAGAATTCACACCTTGGCACACGTAAGGGTATGTCGACATAGATACCGATGTGCCTATGGCGCACCTTCAGGAGGCGCAACATTCTGAGCGCTGACAGGAAGCAGACCCTAGCGCAGATATTCAGATGGCCATAACTTTTGACTGGGAGCTCAGATTCACACAAGGTTGGACTTTTCGGAAAGATTACGAGGTCCTCTATCTAACTATGACTGGATATATTTAATTGGGTGGGAACAAGTTCTTAAAAATTCAAAATACAGTTCGCCATATTTTGAGTTTGTTGGGGTTCTCACCTACCACCATAGTGAGATAAATTAAATGCAATCTAGAGGTGGTTGGGGTAGATTTCGAATTCCTCTCTTCTCCCTCTCTCATTCTTCCTATAAATTGTAAGGAGGGGGCTTCTTTCAGGGGTTGATCTTTTCAGCTCTGCCGCTCCCTTATTTTTTTCTCCAAGGTTAAAAATGGAGTTCGAACCTCCTCCTCTGCTCTGTAATGGCGTTTTTGCCTTTTACTATTGAAATGATGTTCTGTGTAAACTTCTAGAGCAACAAAAAAAAATGTGTTTTGTGATGCATCTGTCCATCCCTGCTCGTTCTTTTGCTTGTTCTCTTCTTGCCTCTCTTCATTGCAGGTATTTGTGCATGTTCTAATGTTCATTACAGGTTTAGAGCTGTGTTCATGGAGTTTTGGGACATTTTCTGTGTGAAATCTATCCTTGGGTTTGTGATGCATCTATCCATCCTTCCCATTGCTCACCTTTCCTTGTTCCATGGCAGTTTTGATAGATGTTCAACATTATCCTTCTCTGGTGTATCACCGTTTTAGTGTAGGCTTTTTGTTCTTTTTCTCTTCTCTCTCTCTCCCTGTCTCCTTGGTGGTTAGATTAGGATTAGATTAGCTTGCCTGCACTGGAATAGCTTGTGGCAGGTAGTTTAGGGGTAGGAACTAGCCTTCTCTGGAGATTCCTTTCTCATATTTGCAAGTCCCACACTTGGAGAGAGGATTCAATGTTGTGCAATCAAACTAGATGCTTCGAATGATCAAACTAGAAATCTGATCAGCATCCAGGGGGTGCGGTGATTTTGCATCAACAGTTTTGGCACGCCTGGTGGGACCTTAGAGGTCTTCCACTTCATATTTTACAGGTTGGTGTGTTCCTGTGAAGATTTCAGCCTTTGGAGGCACTTGTAAACACATCTAGTGACTCCATCTGATCAGCAACCCATTTCTGAAGTTACAAACCCGTTTTCCATCCATTTCCATCCATCCTTCTTTCCATCTCTTTCATTATTTTCCATTCCATGAAGTTATGCAATCATGACTTCATTTCCATCATGGAACTCACATTTACAACAGCAGCAATGTTTCCCACCTCCAACATGTTTTACAAATCCTCCAAATCAGCATTTTGGTCAAATTCAAAATCAGCATACATACCCATATGAGCAGCAATGTGAAAATCAGTTTGGCTATGGAGCTTTCCAAGAGCAAGAGTATGCATACAATGAAGACCATCAGATGCAAGATGCTAGTCTGTTGGAGAAAATCCAAAAGATGGAGGTAAACATGGTGCAGTCTAGGGCTCAAGCACAAATGAAAGCATTTGGAATCGGTTGTGGAGCACCCTGTCCATGGGTGGGACCTTTTAGTTGGACTTCATGATTGCAACATTGCCATTGCTTACAAGGTGGATTGAAGGAATAGAGGTATATGAGAGGAGTATTCAGCAACCTTGTCAACGGGTAAGCACACAATCCCATACTCTTTCTTTTCCTCCTTCTCAATCTATATTATTTCAGTAGTTTCAAGTTTTAAACTCTCCATCTGCTGTCCCAAATGTTAATCCCATGTCTCCACCTCTCATTCTTCCACCCCATCTCATTTCTTCTTTCCCCTTTCCTTCCAAACAGTCATCCCCTCCACAAGAGCTAAATGAAATACCTTCCACTCCAAAGAAACAAGAGGTTTCACCTCCTCCACCACCACAAAAAATTGTAAAATCAGTTGAGTTACAACCATCCCTCCTCTTGCATTCCCAATTCCATGTGGGGAAGAAGAAATTGCAAAAATCAGTCATCAAGGACAGCAAGAGGAAGAGCCACGAAAAGAAGAAATGATTAAGAGCTTAGTAAGTTTGGCTCTTAAATTTGGAATTGAGAAGATCCCTTTGCTGGTAAATCCTATAGAAGAGGCTAAGGTTGAACAAATGGTGGTCAGGACTGATTTTGTTGTAGCAGAAGAAGAAGATCTTGCAATCCCAACTTGTCCTCTAGAGCAGCAGATCGAGGAGTTTGACTTGACAAACTTCATGCTGGAGGAAGAGTTCAATCAAGAGAAAGATTGTCTTCAAACATTGGAGGAAGGAGAAGCTGCTCCAAATCCAAAAGAAGAGGAGCACATTCTAGCTATGGAGGAGAAAAGTGAAGATCCAAGGGCTTTGAGCACAAAGCAGGCTACGGGAGAACCCTCAATTCTTCTTTCTACTTCATCTCTCTCTAGCTCCAATGTCGAAGAGGAGTTTGATCTCTCAAACTCAATGTTGAGAGGATTTATGAAGGAAACCATGGTGGTCAAGTTACAGATCAAGAAGACACCATGGAGGAAGTTGAGCATTTGTAGCAAGACAACAATGAGGTAGCTTATCTGTCAGATTTGGACCCAGACTGTTTTGATGAAGAAAAACCGGTTGATTTTCCACCATTCTCTCTTTCATCATCCACATTCCAAACACTTGGGCTTATTGTCATGAAGGAGAGCATTCATTTGCAGGACTTGCCTATATCTTATAGCAGCTCTTTGGAACCAAGATTAGAAGATTTTAATCTTTCATGTCCTTCATTGGAGGAAGAGAAAGGACAAAAGAATTTCACCATTTCATCCACATCATCCACCCAGGAGGGTCTACAAGAGGACTCCATTTTTGGAGTTGAAAATCAGAGCAATGGGCATACTCAAAGGACCATACCATGCCCAATCAGGTACTTGGCTTCATCGGAGGTAAGGGAGAATTCACAACCAGTCATTCTTGCTTCTGAGCATGAGGATGAGCTACAAAGTACCAAGGATCAGCTGTCATACCTCTTCAATCCAAATGCAGAACAACTAAAAGAGGTATAGAATTTTCCTTCAGCTGATACATTGATGATTTGGGTAGAAGACCAACTTCTTGTTGATTTTCCACTCATCCTAACAGCCATGATCAGCTCCAAATCAATTGCATGGCTGCCACTTTTGAGAAAGGGAAGCTATTTCTCACAACCAATTGCAGGGTTTGTTTAGCTCACCTTGCTTCCAGTTAGAGTAGAGTAGGTAGGTTTGCTTTCAGCAAAGAAGTGCTTGTGCACACTCTGCATGTTCCATTTGGAGCATGTATGATTTTCAATTCTGTACATAGTTTTTGGTGTTGCTGGTTTTGCTCTGGCACAGTTCATTTCAGTGGCATTTTGGTGAGGACAACTCCAAGTTCAATGGGTTTCAAGTGGCTCAGAAGGGATTTTTTTAAAGTTCAGATCAGTTTTCAGGCTTGCTTATGACTCCATGCCCAATGGATTGCTAAAAGGCCACTGATCTTCTACCTAGCAGGCAGGTGATCCCGTTGAGTCGCCAAATTGTTGTAAATCTCTCTCCCCCCCCCGGGTCGATATAGACAAATAGGAGAATATAGAAATCAAAGAAGCTCAAATCCCTGACATTTAAAGGGTGCATGAGAAAGGAATGTCGACATGTAAACGGATGCGCCAAGGTGCATGTAATTGGTGCATGACAAGGAATGTCGACATGAAAAAATTTGTGCCTTGGCGCACAGAAGTGGCACACAAAGAAAATGGATGGCATAGAGTGTCGCACAAACACAGAGAAAGTTGACACCTAAGGCACACAGAAGTGGCGCACGACACAGAGTGTCGACACTGCCTATGGCCATCGGGACGGGAAAATTCACACCAATGGTGCACAGAAGTGGCTAAACCCATGACATAGCAAGTGTTAACATGAGTGTCGACAAGAAATTCATGCCGAGAATAATGGCACATGTAAGGGTATGTTGACATAGATGAAACACATGTCACGGATGCGCCTATGGTGCACCTTCAGGAGGCACAACATTCTGAGCACTGACAGGAAGCAGACCCTGGCACAGATATTCAGATGGCCATAACTTTTGACTGGGAGCTCGGATTCATGCAAGGTTGGACTTTTCGGAAAGCTTATGAGGTCCTCTGTCCAACTACAACTAGATATCTTTAATTGGGTGGGAAAAAGTTCTTAAAAATTCAAAATACAGTTCGCCATATTTTGAGTTTGTTGGGGTTCTCACCTACCACCATAATGAGATAAGTTAAATGCAGTCTAGAGGTGGTTGGGGTAGATTTCGAATTCCTCTCTTCTCCCTCTCTCATTCTTCCTATAAATTGTAAGGAGGGGGCTTCTTTCAGTGGGTTGATCTTTTCAGCTCTGCCGCTCCCTTCTTTTTCTTCTCCAGGGTTAAAAAAAATGGAGTTCAAACCTCCTCCCCTGCTCTGTAATGGCGTTTTTGCCTTTTACTATTGAAATGATGTTCTGTGTAAACTTCTAGAGCAACAAAAAAAAACTTGTTTTGTGATGCATCTGTCCATCCCTGCTATGTTCTTTTGCTTGTTCTCTTCTTGCCTCTCTTCATTGCAGGTATTTGTGCATGTTCTAATGTTCATTACAGGTTTGGAGCTGTGTTCATGGAGTTTTGGGACATTTTTTGTGTGAAATCTATCCTTGGGTTTGTGATGCATCTGTCCATCCTTCCCATTGCTCACCTCTCCTTGTTCCATGGCAGTTTTGATAGATGTTCAACATTCTCCTTCTCTGGTGTATCACCGTTTTAGTGTAGGATTTTTGTTCTTTTTCTCTTCTCTCTCTCTCCCTGTCTCCTTGGTGGTTAGATTAGGATTATATTAGCTTGCCTGTACTAGAATAGCTTGTGGCAGGTAGTTTAGTTGTTGGAACCAGCCTTCTCTAGATATTCCTTTCTCATATTTGCAAGTCCCACACTTGGAGAGAGGATTCAATGTTGTGCAATCACACTGGATGCTTCGAATGATCAAACTAGAAATCTGATCAGCGTCCAGGGGGTGTCGGTGATTTTACATCAACATAAGCCACTCTAATACCAAATGTGGAAGATACCACCATACTTGGAAGAGCATAAACTCAAAGTTTGGTCAAATCAACATAATTATTACTTCAATAATTTTACCTATTTATATGATTTTAATCTCCTATAAAAGACATGTTCTATCTACACAAACCTCTAACATTAATGATGTAAGAGCATATGAGATCACTGTAGTCTTATTTTTTCCACTTAATAGCTATACACATTCACTCAAAGTATGTGCAGCCATTAGTTCCCTCCTTTTTTATTTATATTAGAAGGTTAGCATGCATGTTTACAATTTTTATAATTGAGACATCTATTCATGCTCAGAGAATTAACATAAACATTACAACTCATAAACACATATAATAAGGAAACAAACCATCATTCAAGATGAAAAATAACAATTTAATTTCAAATTTTCCATCATAAGAATAATTGTATTACATATAAGAAGGTTTGATTACATTATATTTGAAGCAATACCAAGGATCAGTACTTCTTATGCAATCTCATTAACAACCATGATCTTCATATCTAATACAAGCACTAAAACACACTACTGCATTCAAGCTCTAAGACCTATCACTCTCTAACTCCTTAATTTGCATATAAAACCCTCAAGAACCTGTCTTTACAATATGTATGCACTACCTATATATAAGGGTGGGGACTTTTCCTTCATCACTTCATGTACTTGCCTAATAATAGGTGTGCATACAAAATAGCTTGCATGTTTTTTTAAATTCCTTAATAATAATAGATTAACCTAAATATATGACTTGTTTTAATCCTATTATTATCTCAACATTTGAATGATCCTTTTCTATCCCTACATGTTCTTTTCCAATTTTATCTCCTTTATGTGTGTCTCAAGCTATCATGCTTTTGTATATTTTTTCATCTTTCTTAGATGCTACTCCAACTATGCTTTCCTATTTTTAGCCTTGACTATGGAAAATTGGCTAAGTCCATAACTCTTTCTACTCATGCATGAACCTTCAAATGTTGATACTTCTTGTATGTAGGTGCACCTTTTCCTACCCCTTACACGTGATTTTAAACATTTACACATGGCTAGTACTTAGCCATTTTTCCCACTCAACATTACCCGACACTAAATTCATTTCTCATCCTCAGAAATGGGTCACCCAACTTATCTCTCTAATGAATGAATGGATCAAATATTTTTTAAAGAATAAAGAATAAGGCCAAAAATACCATTAACCAAAGAATAATATATTCCAAACTTGTGCATAGACAACAACAATCTTCGAGTGGTTAGAGGAGCTTTGGGAACTCCACACTCAATTCGTCTTCTAACTTCTTCCATTTCTCAAGATCTTCTATGGCCTTCCCTGGTGCCACCTCTACAATACCTAGAATTTGATCTGGCATCATCTCATCCACATTCTCCTTCATCTCCTTAACGACCATGTCCATCTCTATAGTAACTCCCTCCATAACATCCTTTTGTTGCATGACCATGAGTTAGATCTACTTGATCTAGAATTCCAGTTTTTCCTTCATGGATTTATCAAATCCTTTTTCACTAATGACTCTTCCATGACCTTGTCCTACTCAAGCTTATTACTTGGTGTCTTTTCCTAAATTTCCTTGAGCTCTTCTTCTTCCTTAGCAACATGTACGCTCAAAATTGGGTCACATTTCTCGCATCTGTTAAAATTCAACTCAGCATTGTTATTGGCCTCCCTGACCTTTGCAACTAAGGCCTCAAACTCAGCTATGTTGGATTCTACATCTACTCTATCACTTTTCTTGTCCTCAAATAAATATTCTACTAATGGCCCTATGCCACTCTTGATGTTCAGAATAAACTTCCCAACCAAGTCCTTGACATACTCCATATCGTCATTATAATTAATTCGATCTTAGTTTACCAAGGTGGGGCATGCACTTGTGATTTGTTTTACCAATTATCTTTCCCTGTCATAGGCCTCCTTCATGCACTTCTACTCTCCTTTTATATCATCCTTCAAGCCCTCACTCACGTGCTTCTGATTCTTCTTATCTCCTAACATGAGCCTAATGGTAGCCCCATTTTCCTCGTTTATACTCATAACCTCAGTTTTTATTTTATTCATTGCATTACATGTATTCTCATTTGTTAACTTCATGGGATAAATGATGGTAAACTCTTTTCCATGCATTTTCTTCAATATTAATTTAGATTGGGACCTCTTACTTATCTCAAATTCTAGATCCTCTGCATGTGAGTGCATGTTCCATGATAGCATATTTCGAGTGCACAAGATCCCTCCTTCCTCATTCATTAAGTCTTAACCAAAAAACACTATCCATAGGGACTATGCTTTGAAATATCTCCCTCAACACCTTTGTAGGATCATCAATAAAAAGACATATGTGGTGATTAGGGAGGCTTTTATTTTCTTACCACTTTATCCTTGGTGCATGGTTTTTTTGGTGTAAATGGCCTTGTAATAGTTTCAGCCCTTATGTCTGTATCCTTCTTGATAACATATGTGTTATCACCCTCCCTATCTTCCTCAAGATCTTATTATGTGTTGTGCATCTCCTCTTCACACACTGGTGCCTCCTTTCTGTGCAAGTTTTTATGTTTTTTGTCCTCTTCTCCTTTCTCTAGGCTCAACCCTATGTTCACAGGTCAATCCTCCTCCTCATGTGTAGTTCCTTCTTTCTCTCGCATGGCCTCATCATGCTCATCTTCCTCAAACTTATTCTCTTCTTCATCTGACACTACCTAAGGTCTTTTAATACCCTTCCTTGTCTAAAGTGGACATACCTTAGGCATCTAAGAAGAGCTTGCACCCTTACTTCCTTTCCTTATCTTATATTACATATCTTTCCTCCAGATCTGGTCAAGTGTAGCTTCCTCTTCTTCTTATCCTTCTTCTTTTGGGGAGTTTCTTCCCAACTTATCTTCAGTATCTCCACTGTATGCTTCTTCGCTTGTGGCATGTGAGAGTCACATACCTCTACTTCTTTTACATATTACATCTTTGGCCATAGGGTGATGAAGGCCCTACAAATCATCTTATTAACTATTGTGTTCATGATGGGACTTAGACCCAGGGTGTTTGGCTCTAATGTCTCCAGGTAAGCTGGCCTAGAAGGGTATCCAAATGTCTTGCACATAGTGTTCTATTCTAAGTCTACCTTATCTACATCAAATTTCAACCTTTGTGCATCCTTGATCCTATTTACTACACGATTAAAATATTTTGTTGTGAATGAAAATTGAAATTTACACAATGGCCCAATTTCTCTATTGTTCATCATAAATCATAGCAAGTGGGAATTTTGTGCATTAGCCATATACGTTGTAACAGACTAGACCATCAAGTGCACATTGGGTATCACCAAATGGCATGTAATCAGAAATATCTGAAATAAATTGTGTAAATCTATGTTGCACAGATAGTTGTCTAGATGACACCTTATATTGCAATTAAGTAAAGAAATATACCCAAGAAAATAAAAATAGAAAAATATGAAGCCCTAGTTACAAAGAGGAGGAAAGAAGACTGTAGTTGATTCAGAACCAAATATAGTTATCCTGTGGTCCGATCAGTGATAACAAATTATGAATAGAGAGGAATTAAGTATCACACAATAGATCCCTAGATTAAAATGTGTCCCCTCTTGGTCTGCACCTCTTCCTGGACCTTAATGATTTCCTCCTCAATAAAGTACGTAAATTAAGCGGTGCACACGTGCGCCACCCTATGACTGTTCTGTTGAGGAATTTCTTATTGACTGCCGAAAAGATCTTTCCAAACCATCAATCTTCACTAGTTGACCAACTGGTGTTCATTTTTACCTTTGTCTGAAAGATCTACTATTATGTCTGCGCACATGATCTTTGATTCCACCCTAATAACCTGCATATTGAAAGATTGACCTGTCCAAACCCTCAAGTGTGCATTAAAACCCAAAAAGTAAAAACAGATGCAAATGAGGTCTTCATCATTTTCCTCTGATGTCTATCACATGCCTGAACTTACGACTGAGTTGATGCATTCTAAATCTTCAAACCGCAATGTATAAGTACTCCTGTGTTTACCCTGAACATCGTTCCACTAGGTGAAGCTCTTGTGTCATGTCACACTAAAATATGCGCAGACTCAAATAACTAGATGTAGGAACCCCTACCTGTAATCGAGACTGTGTGCTTATTGAGCCATCCATCAGAGTAGACTCCTCTTCCTATGTCCTTGTATGTAGTTCTCACATGTAGTATCCTTTCTCTTAGAATGGAATTTATCCCTAACAATCTAATGCTTGAATGCTCTTGAATAGATTTTGGATATAACCTTAGGTGGTGATAGTTAATGCTTAGTGCTTAACCCTTTATTATGATCACACAACTTTATATTTATATTATTTACTTTCTTGAATTTTGTAATTAACCCTGAAAATTCTGACTACCAAAAATATAATATGCTCAAATGGCTACAAAGGGACCAAAAATGTGAGTAAATTACAAAGAGGTCAGAGGTGCCCAGAGGGGATGAGGGCGTCGGGCAATAGCGTTATGGCTAGGTGCTGGTGTCCAGACTCAAAGAAATTGAAGGGTTGGAGGTTAGGCTAAGAAAGAAGGTGTGCAAGACCAAAAGTGGCAATAGAAATAAAGAAAATATTGCCAAAGACATGGGTTAATTAGTACCTTTCTTAGTAAGGAATTCTATTTTATCAACCATAGGAGCTTAATATTAAGCCTTAGGACATAGACCATGTTTTACCCAAAGTGCTGTGATTTTGTGTCTCACACTTTATCACCCACTTTATACTGTTAAGCTCAAATCTCAATCAAATTAAAGTATGTACAGAAGCGTACTTGATTTACCTCATTCTAGATTGATGGTGAGAATTACATGTTGAGAAACTTAATTTTTGGAGAAACAAGGATGAAACATGTGTAGTGATAAAATTTCCAATTTTGGAGCATGGACAACTAAAGCCATGAGTCAAATTAAAAAAAGTGATGTGATGCTGACAATAGGGTGGACAACACATGTTGTACCCGATCCTTAATACCATGTTCTTGGTGATGATCCGATATTGATGTGTCCTCAATTAGTTGTTGATCCAATTGTTTTTGTTGATTGAATGAATGTTAAATACCGTTTCCAATACAGATGGACCTGTTAGGAGTTTGAGAAGAATGAACAAGTAGTCAAATACGACAGTGTAAAGAAGTATGTAAAAAAATGAAAAATGTGAAAAAGGAACATGTACACCTAATCCGTGATGAGGAGAAAGAGGGTAGAAATGATATTTTAGATTCTACCAGAAGGATGATTTTTTGGGGCGATCGCACACTAGTTGTGAATTCATCTGTGGATTTTTTCAGGGATAGTCTCACACCAATGATTTGAAAGAAGATGTCAGTGGAAAGCATTTGTTTATGTCATCCTATAACGAGCTTTAACTTCTTTCCAAAATATGGAACTTGACCACTATAGATGAGTACTAATGATTGTTGGGAGACCCTATAAAATCCACTGTGTGGAGTCCAAAAAGACTACCTTTGCACTAAATAATTTTGTCTAGCTGCTCCCTTGTCACAGGCATGTAAAGAAGGGTACTCCTTTAAACCTAGATGTTACTTATCTAGGTCTAGGCAACTCAGTATCTATGTTGTGTCAAAGTTGGGGGTCCCAAGTAAGGATCTGATCCCTGTCAAATGTTAGAGGTGTTTTATGTTCTACTGGTATTGTGCCTATGTTGAAATGTGACTATGACCACTATTGTCATGGGGTGGATGATTCAACCCAAATCATATAAATCCCCATTGTTTGGGGTACCCATCCGTGATGTCGTTGAGGAGAATATAACCTTCACAAGGAGGCTCTCAAGGTACACTTTTGTAGAAACTTGATCAAATTACTGGGGGAGTGTGCTTGGTAGAAACCAAGGAAAATGAAAACAAGTGGCTAGAAGACAAGTGTTAGTACAAAAAAACTTATGTACCTTTGTAAAATTTATAACTAGTAGACAAGAAGATCATGTGTACCCATCCCTTTTAAGACGTAAGAAGAAAATATGTAACCTCTCGTTTGAAAATTTAGACCAAAAAAAGCTAGGTTTCAAACATGGAACATCACTGCATGGATGTCATCAAGACAAAGTGTCACGATAATCCCGCAAACAGTGGAAAATAATGATGTAACCTTTTTCCCTATGAGAAAAACAATGTAATAGTCAACCATGGTGATCAGATAAATTTTCCCTCTCCCCCATTTCCAAATGGCTTCTCATATAAAACACCTATTAGCTCATGTTAGAAAGATAAAAGGTATGTCAAAGTAGTGTACCTAATCTTCGATGATAGTGAGTGCAGGATCTTGATAAGGAGTTAGGATGAAACAATAACACCTGTTGAGTATATCTGAGAAGTGGAAACCCCTAGAAGCCATTGATGGGACTAGTAATAGTTATTGTGCTAAGAATACACTGTTGCGCTGTCCTAGATATGTAGATTTCTAGCGGGATCACAACTTAGAAAGATCCCAAGTGAATGCACATGTAATGTATGATAAGAGTATCAATGAAGCATCACAAGATATTTACCCATAGCCATCTGTCCATGATTAGATGAGTGATTAAACATGTAATAACATAAATGTAAGCAACACTAAGTGAGATCCAAGTTATGAAAATATGATTGTGGATGAGACCCCTGGAAGTCGCCAAATGTAGAGTGGATTGATAGGATTTCAACGTGACCCCCAAGTGGATGTGTATGTATGAGATGAGGTTCATTTATATATGACTTCCTCCATTTTTAAATAATGAACCAATATAGAACAAGACGTGAGGTCACCAAGACAATGGTTTGAATTATATGTATTCAGAAAGACCCTGATCATCAAGTACCCAAGGCATCAGAGTGTGTGGGTGTCAGTCTGTGAGTAATGGTGAGGTCCATTTGATATATAGACACTCAGCATTTGCAGTATGGAATCCAAATGGAACTAAACCTGTGTACATAGGGTAGTTGACCGCGGCATTTAGAAGTAGATGTCAGTAAGACTATGTCGTGAATGCATAGATGTTGTGAGCTCCATTAATGACCGTGATGATAGCTGCATGATGCGTCAAAGCCATGTAGCATGAAAAATGTGTAGTGAAATTTTATTTCCAAGCATTGTGGTTGGTATAGTTTAGTGAAATGTCAGTATGTGACAAGATCTCGATGATGTATAAGAGTCCCTCAATAATCAAATTGTTCCATCTTTAACCATAGCACTAGAGACCCAGTGTGTCATTAGGAAATAGTAAGCTTGTCTTATACATGTTAGCTATCTCTTTAGGTTACATCGACATCAGAAGTAGTGGTTTTTTATACAATGTTCATCAAAGATGACTGATGAGACCAGAACATATGTATTCATTATATCACAAAATAGTGAAATTCTTATTCTCTCTACTCAAAATAGTAAGTCTCCCATCAAGTGAATTTAGATGTATTTTTAATAACGGATAGTCATATTTAAGGTAGAAGTATAGGCATTTATCTTATCATGCTCTTTAGATAATCTATTTGCAAGTCTAATTGTTGTTATTTATTGATATTTCTTCTAAAGTTGGAATGCAATAGTGTGTAGACTAATAGGTCATAAGACAGTACTGTACTCCATGATGCGCCCGAATTAGTAGGAACTTGACAAGGTCATAACTTGAGCTCCGGGTGTCACGTGTTGAGTCTAGTTTCTCAGGTGAGATTAATTTTGAAGACCATGGTGGTTTTTCGATGAGTTCGGAATGCAGCGGCAACCCCGCCCTACCAGTTGGGGCAAGTTTTCGATCACGTTTTCAAGGCCCTAAATCCGCCATCTTGAGGCCGAAGCATATGTAGAATTCTAGAGTTATAGTTTGCAACATTTCCTAGTGTCATTGAGAATCATTAGTTAGCATGGTTTATGGGTCATATTGAATTGCACTTGTAGGCAAGTTATAAAGTCTGGCAATTCCTCTAATTTAGGGACTGTAGAAGATGCGTGGCAAATTTCTGTGCCCATTAATAAGCATGCGAACTTACTAAGCAATAGCAGGTTCTAGTAAACTGCTAAAAATAGTAAGTTTTCAAGTGAACCTAGATGTATTTTTTAGTCACGAGTTAGCTAGATTTAAGGTAGAATATAGGATTTATCTTATCATCTCTTTATGAATCTATTTGCAATCTAATTATTTGTTATTTCTTGATATTTCTTCTAAAGTTGGAATGCAATAGTGTGTAGAAAACAGGTCATAAGCAACTCTACTCCAAGTTCATAAATTATAGCTATCGAAAGTCTTCACACAACTATTGAAAGACCTAGTTGTTCATATATTACTACTAGATTTCTACTATGGAAATTCTTCATGCAGCTACAGAAATGCCAAGCTAGTGAAATTATTTTTGTTTGTTTCCAAATTAATGTAAAGGAGCACCGAACTATTCAACCCACTCTTTTCTTCCACGTAATCAACCAAGCATATAGATCCAAACATGTGGCAATCCAAAGTCATGCATGCATGTGACATTCTAAGAAGAATTCAAAGTAATAGACTTAACACTCCTCCATTTTCTCTCCATGTTTCAAGGATGAGAAAATAGTGGAATAGTATTAGGAATGTTGAATAAGTACTCTCCCACTTTTTGTTCTTAGACTAAAGAGATGATCTATAGAAATATTCTCCATGATAAGTGGGTTGTTGTAGTCAAGTTTTTTTAGTATTTATTGCTTTGAATAAATCTACCCAAGAATAGGTAGTTAGTTCTTGGTGTGTGGACCAAGTAAACTATGATTAATTTCTATAAATACCTCTTCCATATACTTGGAAAAGGGGGCATATTTTGTAAATCAATTTTGAATCAATACAAGTGTAGTTTTAAAATTTAATTGTAGTTGCTCCAAATCCGAAGGGAAGAGAATGGCCAAAAGTCTCTCTTCCCCAAGGAGGGGGATTTTTCTGTTATTTCCTAGCATAGTTTATTTACTGCAAATTTATTTCATTAATTTAGTTGATGTCAGTGTTTCCTTTTCATGCATGTTTAATTTCACTATGTTTTCTTAGGAAGAATTACTTGTTGAATAAGATTTTTTTCTCCTTTTGTATACAGCTTTAGACACCACCTTGGTTATAATGACACCAAATTGTCTATGAGTTGGTTAAATGACTGGTAATACAACGACCCATCACTTATTCAATCATTCAAGGGGTGTGTGCATCATAGAGTTTGCAGTCATCACTGGATGGGGAAAATTATTCAAATTTATTCAAGGGAGAAATCTTCATCAGTTTGGAGGATCACCAATGTCAGAAATCTTCACTAAAATTTCATGACTGTATCAAGGCATTCAAGTAGATTGTCGTGAGGAGTGATTTCCCTTCATCCCTTTCATCCTCCTCTCTTTCCCTATCTTATTTCTCTCTCCATTCGAATTATTAGTTGGGCCTCATCATTGTCTTTTGTCTTATTCACTTAAGTGACTTATTTTAATATTGTAAAAGTATTTTCTCAAATTATAAGATAAATACTTAATTCATGGAAAACAAAAGGTCACAAGTGGAATATGGAAACATGAATATTCATATGGGGGAGGTGAAAGGACAAGTTCAAATTGCTATGAATTGAGATGGCCTCTCCATTCCAAAGGAATTTTGAGTTGTGTAGAACACCTACTATATAGCATTGTGAATTGTGATAGCTTTGTTGAAGCTTTGTATTCATCACTACACATGGAATAAAAGCTACACTTATTCTATTACTCTTCCTTTTTTTTCCTCTATTTCTGTCTTGTATGCACTTTGTAAGCATGGTGATCAAAGAGAGATTTGAATCTTCGACGAATGAGCCTCATAAAAAATTTTGTTTATGTGGGTTTATTTGTCTCACCAACCACTTCATTATTTATTTCTTCTATATTGGATGTTGAACTACTATGAGTTATTGGGTGTGAAGCTCTACAATCTACTCATGGTAGTAATCTTCCTTAAATAATTTCTCCCCTTTCTCCTCACATGTGTATAGCTTACTCCCTTTTACCCCTGTACAAGCACTTTGGCACAGGTTCAGTGGAGTGTCCCTGTGTGATCCCCGAGTTAATTAGGCCACCCTCAACATTTAGATTAGGATTAGGATTAGTTACATTCAATAATGGGAGCTTTATACCATTTATTGTAGAGGGGAGTAGCCCCATGAACGTTGGTGGAGACACCTGATTTGTCCACCTAAAAAATTTTCTCACCAATAGTTTTTGATGACTCCACTTGGGGAGAGATTTTCACTATGTGCACCCAAAAAGGAACCTTTACTGCCAAAGATATTAAAACATTAAAAACAAAAAAGGATATATTCAATATATATACAAGAAAAAAATCAATTAAGGAAGGAAGTACTTGGATGATCAAAAGCCTCTTTGCAATCCTAACTGAGAAATTTGCACTTTTCAAGACTTGAAAAATAAACAGCTGAAGCAGAAAAATACAATGGCAGATGAAGAAAGAGAAAGACTACAACCCATTGTTCCATGGGGAAGGAATACTAGGTCCACTTGCTCTTGCACCTCCTCTTCATGATCTTTTGGCGTGCTCTTGTAAGAACCTTCCAAAATTCAAAGGTGATGGCACACAACTTCCTGTAAAGAGCACGTAGCAACTTTCATCATTGCATGAAATGTGTTTCGTGTTGAACACAAAGATGTACACATTAGATTGTTCATGGAATAAATTCAAGAAAAGGAATTCGAATTGTTCTATTTCTTACCAGTAAGGTCTATCACTTGTTGGAACGACATAAGAACCAAATTTGAAGCCAAATATAAAACTACAGAAGACTATCCAGGATCTCTTAGTTTAACTTCTACAAATGAAGAAGGAATCTATAGAATCTCTATGAGAGACTTCATAGCCAGGTATAACCAAAAAATCTAGAAGGATTCCTGAAGATGTCATGCCTTCTGACAATAATATGAAAAGATTATTCAATCAGTGTTATGCAACCAGAATTTGGGTTCTTCCTTAAGAAGATCTCAACCTAGATATTTGAAAGATGTACAATATTATTTTATTGAAACACATGACGATCTAATCTTCTTCTAGTAAGGTAAATAGTCCCCATGGTAAACAGAAAGGTAAAATTTTGTGTTCAATACCCACTGATCCCATGATTAAAAAAATGGCTAATGATATGTTTTCCATGAAGAATACAACTCTCAGATCACAGGAGCACCTCAAAGGCCCGAATTGGAATCCCCTACCTATCAATGCAATGTACGGGAGCTACATGAGGACGAAGAAGAAGAAATTTTTGATTATGAAGAGGAAGGAGAAAATGAATATGCTAGGATTAGGTTTTGTGAATGCATGCTTGATGATGAGGAACCCAATGATAGTTACTCATATGCAGTATTCACGTCAATCCCAAAAAGGAGAAAAAGGGATCCTCTTCCACTTCCCAAACTAATGAAATTGAATCCTCCAATGGTGACTCTAAGAAAAATAACAATGAAAGGAGGATCATCAAATCCTACTTCAATAAGGACAGCTGAGAAGAAGCATGAAGCCACCCCGACCAAGAGTCATTCTACCTCTTCAAGTAAGTCCCTCTTCTACTTCTCTTGGAAAATAAGTTTCTAAAAAACATTTGTGTTAATGCTGCCATAACCCATGATTTTCCCACCACCTCTTCATCCTTAGATATCATTGACCATTTCAAAAATTCCAAGATCCAAATATCTACATTTAAATACTTAAGAACTCATCCTAAACAATTGGAGAGACTCATTCAACATGTCAAAGGAAGTAACCATGTCTCTAAATATGCCTCCACCAAAGAACCACCACATGCATCCAATCCACTCCATCTATGAATTTCCTCGCTTCCACACCCTCTACATCTAAGAAGGTTGATTCATTTATACATAGCCTTGTTAGTCAACGGGTATAAGCTAAATAATTACATCATTGACTCTGGTGCCTCGGACAATGTCATGCCTATAAAATTTGCTAAAGCTCTTGGTCTCTCCCTTTCCTCTACCTCTGGTAAATGTCTCTCCATGGAGATGAAACAAGTGCCTCTCATTGGACAAGTCAAATATGTCAAGGTAACATTGGCGGAATTCCCTGACAAGAAAATCACAATGAGAATCCTTGTAGTAGAAATGCCTGCCTCATATGGCATGTTGTTGGGATGAAGATTCTGTCAAGATGTTAAAGGAGATATGCAATTGAATTGGTCGCATGTCACCATCCCATGGTCAATGGTAAAACAAATAAGCTACTTCCCATAAAAAAATGAAGTATATTGTTCAACAGACCAAATGACCCAACAACAGACATATTGTGCCAAAATTCCAAATCTGACAACTTCTTCATGACCTTCAAGGAAGATCTTGAGTTTCCCTTGTTGGGGGAGGAATGTCTAAACATCATAGAGCCATTCAAAGAACACAATGAAGAGTTGATGAAGATGAGTTTGAAAAGGTGTAATTTTCATGGGACGAAGGTATAAATGAAATTTCTTGCAGTGGATGTCGAGGTTGGTAATGAGAACCTTGACTTGCAACAAAACAATCTCAAAGTGATGAGAGATGCAGATCAAGAAGAAGGAATGATGCTCAGCACCTTCTTAATAGAAAACTTCAATGTTTTCAATGATTCTCCTGAGGATCAGTACAAGTCTTCATGTGATGAATGTTCCAGTGAACTTGAAGGATTCTCTTTCTCATTGGAAGAAGATGACAGGGAACTGCAAGAATGGTAACGTACCTTCACCTCTCAAACTTGAAATGGAGCATACATAAGAAAATGATGATTTCATTACAAAAATAGAATTCTCAATCTCAGCGATCAAGAACAGGAAGATGAAGATGACAACATTTTAGCTCCAGTGTTGTGCATCATTTTCTTTTCATGAGGATGGAAACATTCTCAGTGAAAAATGGAGAAACATATTGTTGCTTGGTCTTAAGGTTGATTTTACTCAAAATGGAAACCTTCTCAATATATTTCAACCTTTCAGTGCTCACTCCCGATCAAGAGATGGATGCCCACAACACAAAAATGGAGGATGAAGCCCAAAATGGACAAGGCAAGGAAGATGACAATTTCCAAGTTGGAGACCCAATTTTGAACTCATTCTCTTTCCAAGAGGGTAATGCAATGAAAGTAACACACTGTATAGGGCAGTGCATGAAAAAATATTTGGAGCATGAGAAAGGTGACTTCATGGAACAATTAAAAAGCAGATAAAATCAAGAAGAGGGACATGATGCCAAAATTCATGAGACATTTTCTCAGAATCAACCCATGAAAGTGGTGGTCATGAAGCAGATGCATAATGAAGAAAAAATTTCTTGTAGTAAAAATTAAAATGGCAAGTCAAGAACAATCAAGGTATGTCTTCATGATGATGGCAAAAAATCAGCAAATGAAAAGGACCTGAAATACAAGGAGAAACTGGAAAGAAGGTGTCAAAGTAATGAAGGAGGTGGAATGTAGAAGTAGGCTATCAATCAAGATAGATTTCTCAAGAAGCTGAGAAGAGGTTCATACTTCAGTGAACCTATCAATGGATTTGCAGAAGAATGACATTCAGTGACACCCATTTATGGGTAAGCACTCAATTCAAATTCACACTTCAGTGAAAGTCAGGTCATCCCCCACATGTACATAGGTGATTTAAGTTGTTTCCCTTATTTTTGTTGTGTATTTCCTTTCCCTTTTGGGTTTCCCTTGTCTTGTTTTGTGTTTGTGTGTGTGTTCAATAAAGAAATTTGTGTAGCCTATCTTTCTAGTGACTCCATAAAGCCCAACGGATAAGGCACTGGTCCACAAAGCAAAATTGAGATTTCTGGGATTCTCATGTTATGTCCTCACTATGCTCAATCCACAACATGTCCCCAAGCTAGAGCCAGTTTTTGTCATGCAAAATGTGCAACAAGAAAATTTCCAATTTTCAAGCATGACAATGATACCCTGTGTCAAGTTTTTCAAATTTTACCTTTCCAAGACACCCCAGGTCTACCCATCCTTAACACCAAGCCTTACTCAATCCATCTAATGTCCTCAATTTTATGTCCATCCAATTCCCCTAGGTGATTTAGGAAAGCAAATTCATTCCCCTAGGTGATTTTAGGAATTTGTGAAGAATGCCATGTTTTGGGCAGTTTTGGGAAGGGGCTACCACTACCTTCTTGGACTAGTGCACCCCCCTGGAGTGGAAAAAAGGATAAAAACTCACCACAGAGGATTATTCAAGTGATAAAAATGTTTTGGAATTTATTTTGGAAGATTTAGGGAATTTTCAGAGGTTTTGGAGCCGATTCACGAAAGCGGGTTTTTGGGCCTAAACGAGCATGCATTCTGAAAAGGGACCTGAAATTCAAAGCAAGATTTTGGGAGCTCCATATTGATTTGATAAGCCAAAAAAATTACATATGGAAATTATTTTCAATTCTACTACATGATGTAAAAAAATAGGACTCCTTGAAACCCCATATTTTCTTCTAGGCAGCTCATTCTTCTGGCACAAAATTGGGGTTCCGAGAACTAAAGGAGCCATTTGGAGATGTTTAAGTACAAATTTAACCTTGGTACCATCACCATTATTTCAAAATGAATTTTCTAGTCAAAATCATATAATAATTTCCCAAAAACTCATCCGGGAGCTCAAGATATGGCCTTCACAAGTTCAGCTCTCAAGGTACACTCTTTGATACTTAGTCAATTTTTTTATGGACACGTGGTAGCCTCTGGTTAAGGAACATTTTCATGTCCTTTTGTCCCTTTTTCAAAGGTAAAAAGGGGATAAAATTTCACCCAGTCCCTTTTTAGCCCCCAGAACACCAATGTGACCTCCCGTTTGTCACCTTAAGCCCCTAAGAGCTAAGTAGGAACCTTCCCTCTCCCTGCACGGATGATCACCAAGTGTTGCAATGAGGTGCGAAGTGGAAATTTATGTTCCATTCATTCCTTTAGAAAAATGGGTAAATTTACAAAAAAAAAATTCCCTCCCCCCTCATTTACACGTGGCTTTTCATATGCCAAGTCTCAGCCCCTCTGAGGAGAAGGTAGTAAAATAGATACCTGATCCCTTTAGTTGAATGATTGTGGGAGATCCGTAAGGAGTTAAGAGGGAAAAAAATACTAGTTGGAAAGCTGAGAAGATCCTATAAATTATGGAACACTAATATTTTTCAAGAATCACTTCATCCCCACTAGGTAAGTTCATTTTCCAGAAGCGGGAACACTCAGTGATCCCAAGGAAGAATGTCATGTTTGAAAGAGTTTCAAGAAAATCAGAAGATTAGACCCATTACTACCATTATTCCATGATCAAATGAATTAAACATTAAAAACAAAACAAAATCAAAAATAACAGATCGAAATGTGGAGAAATGAATTATTTTTTAAAAAACCCCCAAAGTCACTCATGACGAAGATTCATTCATATCATTGGAACCATCCAACGAATTGAGATTTCATATTTTGCAGACGGTTATCGATTTTTCAAATACAATTCAAGATGCAACAAATGGAAGGTCAAATAATGCCCTAAATCAATTTTTTCATAAAAAACCCTCATTTTGTGCCCTAGCTCACGTTTGTTAGATTTCTTGACAATCTAACAGTCGAATCGAGCTAAAAAATAGACACACAGACTCCAAATAAAAAACCTATCGCAGTGGAGTTGATTTCATCATGATTGGAGACAAAAAAAAATAGTTTCGCATACAAATTTTGAGCTCCATTAATGGTCATCATGGCAGCTTTGTGCTTAGAATCCACTACCAGGTGAAAATTTTAAATTTTATTTCCAAGCATTCTGGTGGGAGAAATCAAGTGAAATTCATAGGACAAGATCTGAAGGATGAGACAAGTCCAAAAAAAGTGTTTCATTATGAACCGAGCACTCAAGATATGACCCCACTTTCAAAAAATAGTAAGCTTTCTTACACATGTTTGTTATTTTTGGTTAGTCATCATAGGAAGTAATGGCAACAAAGACAGTGTGCATAAAGATGATCATGAGGTCAAGAATGATTGTTGTAAAGCAAAAAATAGTGAAAATTCACCACTTCACTAAAAATATCAAGTCTTCCATCTGGGCACATGCTAAAAATAGTAAGTCACATTCAAGGGGAAGTTTTGGAAAATGAGATAAAGTGGCATAACCATTCAGGTCAATATCACCATTTGGGGTCCTAGAGAGGAAAACACCGACACCTACCAAAGATAGTAATTTTCCCTTTCCAAATATAATAAGTGTTCAAAGAAACATGAATTTCAAGTGCACAGGTTGGTCTAGTTTCTCAGGTGTGATCAATCATGAAGATATGGTGATTTTTCATGATTTGAAACGATCGTCTCATATTATAGAACAAGACATCCATCATAGTTTCAAGGATGTACTCATCACTTATGCAAGCATATGTATCATTCCAGAGGCAAATTGAACATAGCAAGTGTCACAAAGAATCATTGTGAGCATGGTCTACAGGTCATCTTGAACTCACTTTGGGAAAGTCTCAAATGGTGTTTTTAAACACTTATTTGATGGTTCAAGGGGTTTTCATCATAGAGTTTGTGGTCATCACTGGATGGGGAAAATTATTCAAAGTTATTCAAGGTTCATTCTTGAGAAATCTTCATTAGTGAAGGATCACCAGTGTCAGAAATCTTCACTCAAATTTCATGACTACATCAAGGAATTCAAGCAGTTCATACTTCAAGGAGTGATTTCCCTTCATCCCTTCCATCCTCCTCTCTTTCCCTCTCTTCTTTCTCTCTCCATTCTAATTCTTCATTGGGCCTCATCATTGTCTTTTATCTTATTCACTTAAGTGACTTATTTTAATATTGTAAAAGTATTTTCTCAAATTATAAGAGAAATACTTAATTGATGGAAAATAAAAGGTCACAAGTGGAATATGGAACATGAAGAGTCATATGAGGGAGGTGAAGGTCAATTCAAAGTGTATAAATTGGGATGGCTTCTCCATTCCAAAGGGATTTTAAATTTTGAAGAACTCCTACTATGTAGCATTGTGAATTGTGATAGCTTGGTTGAAGCTTTGTATTCATCACTACACATGGAATAAAAGCTACACTTCTTCTATTTCTCTTCCTTGTTTTACCTCTATTTCCCTCTTGTATGCACTTTGTAA
Organism: Taxus chinensis; assembly: GCA_019776745.2. Lineage (NCBI taxonomy): Eukaryota > Viridiplantae > Streptophyta > Pinopsida > Cupressales > Taxaceae > Taxus > Taxus chinensis. The sequence goes on from CM034151.1 coordinate 859,543,289, forward strand.
GCATGGTGATCAAAGAGAGATTTGAATCTTCGATGAATGAGCCTCATAAAACTTTGTGTTTATGTGGGTTTTTTTTGTCTCACTAACCGCTTCATTATTTCTTTCTCTATATTGGATGTTGAACTACTCTGGTTACTGGGTGTGAAGCTCTCTACAATCTACTCATGGAAATAATCTTCCTTAACTATTTTCCCCCCTTTCTCCTCAACATTGTAACTTACTCCCTTGTACCCCCGTACAAGCACTTTGCCACAGGTTCAGTGGAGTGTCCCTGTGTGATCCCTGACCAATTTGGCCACCCACAACATTTAGATTAGGATTAGGATTAGTTACATTCAATAATGGGAGCTGTACCATTCAATGCAGAGGAGGCGTAGCCTCATGAATGTTGGTGGAGACACCTAATTTTTCCACCTGACAAATTTTCTCACCAACAGTTTTGAAAACCCCTCTTTCCCTCTTTAAAAAAATTTCTCATTTTTATAACTTGTCGGTACTTTTTTTCTTTTCTCCATGACTTTCCTCCATACATAGAATTCATAACCTTCTAGCATGCCACTACCTTCAAATACTGCAAACATCCTTGCACGTACTTTCCTATACCACAAACCATCTCCCTCTATGTCATATATTAAGTAGTACATCATGGTGCTTCATCCATCGTGTTACATTATGTGGCCTCTTATTCACATGGATTCACAATCTAAGCCCCATTTTAAGCACCATCATATTTAACCACCTGTAACACCATCCTTTTTCTTTATGTGTTCTCAATCCATATTTACCTAACACCAACCTTTTTTCAAATGTTGCGCACACTTTTGTACGGACTTTAAGGTAATTTCAATCATCCAAAAAGTTTTTTTTCACATAGCCAAATTTTTTCTACCCCGCACTAATGGTATGTCTAGTTCTCTATGCATCACTTAATAAATAGTAATCATCTCCTACACACAAATGTGCTTATTAGAATAAAATGAGCAAAGCAAAAAAAATACATGGAAGGGAAATCTATTTTAAATATCAATACTATCTTATTACAAACATAGAGAATTTTATTTATAGTATGGCTTCAGCCTACTCCCATTTAAGTAGTTGGGCAACAAGGTGCCACCCAGTGCTTACAATGGATCTGTGCCTAAATCTAATATCTTGGTTACCACAAAGGGTCCCAATTAGTGGACCTTTAACTTCTCTGGATGGCGCACAAACTTGGAGTCTTACAGAAGGACCATTTTCCCAACTACAAAAGACATGTTGTTTATGTGCCTATCATGCCAATCCTTCTATCATGCCTTCTTTTTCTTCTGGATATAATGCGCAATGGCACACCACTCATCTAATTGCGTCAATTTCTCAATCTCCTCCACATCCTTTTCATCAGAAACCCCACCTGCAAGCATAATATGTAGGGATGGTAACATAAATTCCACCCATAAAATATCCCCGTGCCAAACACCAACTGAAAGGGTGTGGCCATTTTCTAACCGTTTATTGTTTGTTTAATATGCCCAAAGAACAATTGATGCCTTATCATCCCAATCCTTTCTTCCAACAACACATATCTTCATTATTGATTGTACCAAGATCTTTTTGAAATATTTTTTAATGCCATTTTCCTAAGGTTTATAAGGATTAGTCTTATATTGTGCCACCATAAACTCTGCTAATATAATTCTAATGGTCACATTCAAGAAATGAGTTCCTCTATCAGTTGTCAAGCTCAAATTCCATTCATACCTACTAATAATATTATCCCAAAGGAACCTTGTTACTGTAGTTTTTATGCAGTCTTGTGTAAGCACAACCTTTTCCTACCTTTTCAAGTATTTAGTACATGTGATGATGTATCACACCCCAATCATGCACGTGGGTGGTGCAATAGGTCCTACAAAATCAACATCCCACTTCTCAAAAGGACATGCACTTACTACATGCCTTAAGGGAATATCATCTCTTCTTTCAGGCTTACCAATTTTCTAACAGTGACCACATGCTTTGAAAAAATCCTTAGTATCCTTGTACAATGTCTCCCACCATAAACCAGCTAGAAGGATATTGCGAGCATTCACATATCCTGCATAATTTCCTCCTGCAATTCCTCCATGAGCTTCCTCCATAATGGCTTCATGATCATGCTCTAGAACACACCTTCATAATACCTCATCTCTACCCATTTTATACAAGTATCCTCTAATGATTGGGTATGGCACAACTCAAATAGAAATCCACTTCTTCTCTAATGTTTTCATCCCCTTTGGTGCAAGGCCAATGCGAAAGAATATAGCTATGTCCTCAAGATTTACTAGCACATAGTTCAATGTGAACAATTGTGCATCCAACATAGTGTCCTCAATACTCTGTGTTTCCTCTCCAAAATTAATCCTTGATAAGTGATCAGGTCCCATATTTCTTTTGTTTGGATTTACAACAACTGTGAAATCAAATTCCTAAAAAATAAGTATCCACTAGCATATGCGCCCTTACAAAATTTGTTTGTTAACTAAGTAATTTAATTTCATATGGTCTCTATGGAAGATTAATAGTGTGACCAATAAGTATTGTCAAAAAAATTTAAGCCCATAGATCATGGATAATACCTCACTCTCTATTGTAGTATAATTCAGCTATGTTGGTGTCAACTTCCTACTTACAAAACATAAGGGATGATCCATATTACCATCTCCTAGTTTTTCATAGATAGCACCAATATCCATGATAGAAGAATTAACATGTACATGAAAATGTTTGTTTCTGGAAGGAAAGTGCAAGATAGGAGCAATAGTCAATATTTGCTTCAAGTTCTTAAACACATGTTGTCGTGTCTCCCCAATAAAATTTTCCTTTTTCTTTGAGTTATTCTTCTAGGGGTGCAGTAATCTTTTCATATCATTTGATAAATTTTCTTTAGTAACCAGTATGCCCTAATAATCCAAGAACTTCACTCTGATTGGTAGGATCTTCCAGCCCCAAAATTACTACAATCTTAGTTGGATCCACCAATAATCCATCCTTAAAAATTATATGCCCAAGAAAAGTTCCAAAGGGTGTAGAAAAGATACACTTCTTTATGTTAATATATATGTTTAACTACCTACACCTTTCAAACATGAGCCTTAAATTATCACAGTGATATTTGACAAGCCCATAGACAGTCCAATCATCCAGATAAACCTACAAAAACTTATGAATTAATTCATGAAAATCTTGCACAAATATGGGCTAGAATATGGCTGACACATTATGTAATCCAAAAGGCATGAAAATGTATGCAAAACTTCCCCATTTAATGGTGAAGGTGGTCTTCTCATGATGCTCATGTGAAATGCACATTTAGTGATAGCCTGATAACCCATTAGTGAAGGATTATATTTTGTGCCCTATAACTCCCTCGAGGATCTTCTCTATAAAAGGATTAGGAAAATGATCTATGACACGTGAGGCATTAAGTTTCCTATAATCTACAAAGATCCTAATCCACCCATACTTCTTGATGCTAACAACCAAGAGGCTAGCCCAATCATATTCCTTGATGGGTTTAATGATTCCAAAATTAAGCATTTTATGACTTTCTTCCTTTACCTTCATGCACAAGTTCAGATTCATCCTATAAGGCCTCTTTCGAATTGTACGTGCACCTTATTTTAGATTAATATTCATCTCTCCCATTGAGGTATGCACACATTTCAACTCATGATAGCCTCTTGGAAATAAATTCTATAAGTCCACAATATTTTAATGCTCTTTCTAACCTCTTCCTCTACCCAATAATCCACAATGATAGCCTCCTTATGTGTATCCTTAGTGCCAATATTAACCTACTTGGTATTTATAGGAGCATGGTATATTCATGCCTTTTCTTCTACATAATCCATTGCTTTAAAGGTACCCTCTATATGATTAATATCCAAGTTCTCCACTTTTTCATCATCTATAAGGTATACTAGTTTCCTTTTTTCTTTCTCTTTCTAGGTGTGGCCCAATTGCATCTCTTCACTCCCTAGTATATCTTCTCAAACCTTGGTATCATGTTATTCAAGTAACTGAACCATGATATCCTCTGCTTTCACACTATCCCCCTATGTGATGCACCATATGATTTACAAGGCATCATGTACTGGTGGCTTATTAAAAAAATAATCAAAGGCATGACCAATACCTTCAAACATTTCATGTCATCTTGGATTCTCTCGTTTTAAATCAGCATGGACATACCATGTGCATGTGCATCTGTGTAGAGTGGAATATAACTTATGCACCCAAATAGATGGTGGTAATTCCTCCTGGCCTTACACCCATTATCTCTCACAATTATGGACATTACCAAAGAAGGAGTCTTCCCATTATTGACACAAAGAAGGAGTCTTCCCATTATTGACATGTTGCGATTTAAGTGTTTTCGTTGATGTAAAATCCCATTAATGACAAATTGTATGATGGATTAGGGTAATATTATTCTTATATTGATGATGTCATGAAGATCTAGGTGTGTTCTTAGTTGCATAAATTGATTCAGTGATAATTGTGTGTTCTAGCAAGCCTAATCAAGTGACCTAGCCAGTCTAGGTGATGGTACCTAGTGATTAGAGCTTATTAGTAGCTTTAGGATCATGTTAGTAGCATGGAGATATTGATTAGATAGTTTTTAGGCACTCACATGAGTTTCAGGGTGTAGATATAGGTAGATCACCAAGATTCAGATGCTCATTTGGACCAGGTATGGATACTAAGAGGTATGAGGATGAGTTATAGAACCATGTGAGGTCATGGAAGGATTAAATTATGTCATACATGATTTTTAATATATGTTAGGTCCTTTTGGAGAGGTTTCATGGTGAGTTACAATGTTATTTGAGTTGACTCTAGCCTTGACAATGTAAAACCCTAAGGGATAGCTATGTAAATGAGATGTGCTTGAGAGATGGAGAGTTATCTAAGGCATCATGGTGATTTTATATGATACAAAAAGGTGTATTAGAGATGTGAGAAAAATTTGGAGTCATTCTGAAAATTATTTTGCAAGATAAGTCAGTTTTGGTGAAACATGGTCAACAAGAAGGTTATTTCTAGCTCGAATTGCACCTTCTGATGCTCACCCTGAATTGTGTGCTTTGCATGGGACCTTTTGGATTTCATGTATGTTTCTTCATTTATTTTATAAGGTTTTAAAAAAATAATGAGGTCATTTAATCATCACATTTTTATGAATGAACATTAAGAAGGTGATTAAACTAAAATGGAACTGAACTAATAAAAGTATAGCCACTTAGTTAATCTAAATAGGAGGACTAAAATGCTGTAATAAATGGACTAAAATAGTTTGGAATAATTGCAAATAATTATACTAAGGTGAAGTAAACCCTAAGTATACAAGTAAAGAAGGAAAGATGACTTAGTTAATTGGCAGAGATTTTCGCAAGTTGTCGCATGTCTTAAAATAAAATCTAGAAGTGCAAACGACCACTCAGAAGTCCTACAAAGGCTAAACCTAGAAGATTTAAACTGACTGGGGCACTTGGGAAGGTTCTGAGGCACCCCAGGGTGCCCTGGTCTCTGTAAATACTCAAAATCTGATTTTTTTATGGTCACAAAGTGATCTGAATCTTTGTCTGTCTGTTACACTGGATTTATTGAGTTGCGATGAATGTGTAAAATAATGAGATGATGACCTACAAGAAGAAAAGAAGTATCAAACCTGTTATCCATATTTTTTCCCCCAGAAAAATATTGGATCAGCCACGACCCCACATAGAAAGAACCTAAGAAATTACATTCGAATCCTACAAACAGGTTGTAGAGGGACTCTACAATGGAGTGGTGGGGGCTTGTGAAAGATCAAACGACCCTGTGCAGTAAATAATTTGAGAAACAGCTCCGTCGAGCGAATCCATTCTTCAAATCTAGAAAATAGACGCAGGAAATCTCTAAAAATGAAATAACAAAGTTGGTGCATGAGGCCGAGTGGTGTCAAAGGAGCTAGAGGCTCAAAGAAAAGAAATAATGAAGGTTCAAATTCATCGGGCTCTCAAACGACTCAGAACAAGCCTCAAAACAACTAAGTATGGAGGAGACAGTGGACACTGCCAAATGTCAAAGCAGGCGCACCTCCAAAGATTAAATCTCAAGAGGTAGACTCAAATAAGTTCCAGACCCCCATGTGTCCCAAGTCTAAAATGGAGGTAGATTTAAAGCTAAAAGTCAAAATACGGATAGGGTGGGCCTCAAAAAAGACTAAGTATAGAAGTGCTAGTGGAAGTTGCCACACGTCAGCTCGGCACATCCCCAAAGGCAAAATCCTAAGTGAAGACTCAAACTTGTGCCATCCCTTCATATAGCTAATGGTCAATAAAGGTCAAAAGGAGAGTGGGCCCAAAATTTGTTAAGTCTCTAACCCCGCGGAAGCCTCCACGTGTCTCATCAGTGCGTTGTCAAAAGAAAAGTCTGGAGATAGTTTTCAAATAAGCGCGGGCTCACCGTGTGTCACAGCTTTTTTTGAAAGGGAAAGATTCAGGGTTTGAAAATTCAAAGTAGATGTAGGCTGGTGGAAGGTGCCAAGTTTCAGCATGGTGCCATTTCAAAGGTAAAATTGGGGGTAGGTTCTCAAACAAGCGCCAACCCTCCACATGTCCAAGGTCAGATTTTTGGCCCACCGAGCAAAAGACTCAGAAACAAAATACAAGGGACCCCAAGGAGATCATGGAGGCCACCACATGTTAGTCTAACACTATTTCAAGAGTGAAGGGTAGGGGCCAAATCTCCAAGGTGCGCGAGGCCACCACATGGACCCTATAAGGGCAACCTCTTTAAATATTATGCCCCGCAACCCTAATATTCAAATGGCCATATCTTTCAACTGAAGAATCATATTTGGGTGGGAGAAGACTTTTTGGAAATGTCTCCATGCCCTCTATGCCTTGGGAACATAAAATATCATTTTGTGAAGGCTCTGGTAGGTGAAAATGGGAAAACATCTTCCAGGCCATTAACATAGAATCTAATCTCTTCAACTACCATATCTGATTCGATTCGATCTGCCAGGGAACCAGAAGTGACATATTGTGGGAAAATTTATAGAAGGCATTGATATTCAGTAATTGAGCTTTCAAAATGGGATTCAATGCATATCTTAGGGTGGTTGGAGTAGGATTCGAATTCTTCCCTCTTATCTCTCCCATTCTTCATATATATTGTAATAGAGGGGCACATTCAAATGGTTGGTCATTATTTCTCTTCTACCCCCCTCTCTCTTCCTTCCTTAGGGTCGAATGTAGAGTCTAATCCTACTCTCATGGTTTTGTAATGGAATTTTCTTGCCTCTTGCGCACTGATGGTGCACTGTGTAACATTTTGGAGCAATAAAATTTGTTTTATGATACATCTGTCCATCCTTGGCTTATTTTGTTGTCTCTCCTTACCTCTCATTGTTGCAGGGTATACTGTGCATACTTTTTATGTCTATTGCAAGTCCTGGGAGCTATGTTTAATGGGTTTTGAATCGGTGTTCTATGTGAAATCTACCTCTGGTTTGTGGTGGGTTCTGTCCACCCTCTCCTCTGCTCAACTCTCTTTGTTTCAGGAAGTTGGGTCTGTGATCATCCACTTCCTTTTCTGGTGTATCACTACTTAGTATAGTCTCTTTCACACTCTATCTCTTTGTCCCCTTAGAAAGGTTAGATTAGGATAGAATAGGTTCTTCCTGCACTGGAGTAGCTTGTGGCAGGTAGATTAGGAAGCAAGAATTGATTTCTTCGGAGGTCCATCTCAAGTTTTACAAGTCCCATAGCTTGAGAGATGGTTTCATGTTGTGTAATCACACCGGATGCCCCACTTCACATCTGGTCCATTCGGGGGTGCTTTGATTTTGTACTAACAATTTTGGCATGCCTGGTGGGACACAAAGGGTAGATCTTCCATCTTTCAAACATTTCTCATTACAAATAGCAAATCATAAGCCACCATGCACCACACTAATAGTTTTGGCATGGTGGGACAGGTCTGAAGCACCTTACCACTTCATCATAGTAGGTTGATGTGTTCCTATTAAGGTTCAGCCTTTTGAGGCACTTTCAAGCACATCTAGCAACTCCATTTGGTCAATAACCCATCCTCTGAGTTGCAGACCTTTTCCATCCATTTCCATTCATTTTTATTCATTTTCTTCTTCCATATCTTCCGTTTCCCCCCCCATTACATGAATTTGTGCAATCATGACTTCATTTCCTTCATGGAATTCACACTTACAATGGTAATGTAGTTCACTTCCAATGCATTTTTCAACTCCTCCTGATCATCACTATGATCAAATCCAAAGTAACTATGCTTACCCATATGAGCAAGGTCAAAGTCATTTTTCCATGGAGCTCACCAAGAATAAGGGTATGCATACAATGAAAACAGTTAAATGGAGAATGTTGGTTTACCTAGAGAAGATTCAAAAAATGGAGGATGGCATAGTTCATTCAAGGGCCATAGCACAAATGAAGGCATTCAATATTGGTTACAGGGCACGTTGTCCATGGGAAGGCCCTTTTCCAAGACATTACAACCCTCAGGAGAAGCTTGACTTCATGGTTGAAATGCTACCTCATCTTACACAGTGGATTGAGGACATTGAAGCTGATGAGAAAAGTGCAAGACAACCTTGTCAATGAGTGATTCAATCACCAACTCCTTGTCCTTCATTTCCTATTTTCTCAAACTTTATCATTTCAGCATGGTCAAGAGTCAAGCCCCTCAATTGTTGCCCCAAGTGTTGGTTTCTCTTCTCCATCCCTTGATCTTCCACCTCATCTCTGTTTTGTTGTCCTTTTCCCTTCCAAATAGTCATCCCCTCCAAACAAACAAGAAGGTCCACCTCCCTTCCCACCACAAATAATTGCAAAGCTGGTTGAACTACAACCTACCACTCCTCTTACTTTCCCAAGTCCATGTTGGGAAGAGACTCAAGAATCTAGTCAAGGAGAACAGCAAGAAGAGGAGCCCAACAGAAAAGAAGTGACAGAAAATCTGAAGAGTTAGGCTGCCAAATTTGGGTTTACAAAGATCCCCTTAATGGTCAAGCCAATAAAGGAGGTCAAGTTTAAAGATCTAGTGGTGGCTGAGGCTGAGTTTACAGCAGAAGAAGACCAAGAACAAGAGGAAGAAGATCAGCAGTCTGTTTTCTCCAAATGCAGTGTACCTAATGGCACTCTATTTGAGGAGAATAATGATCTAATCTAATCTACACAACTAATTAAAGAGGGGGAATAATCAGCTCCAAGCCCCATTAAAGAGGAGAAGTTGGGAGAGATCAAATCAGTGTTGAGGCCACTCAATGAAGAAATCATCATTGAAGATTTTTTTGCTTTCATTTCAAGGGCCTAATTTGATTGATGAACCCATGATGGAGGAGGACCATATAGTTTCAAAGGATCCAAGTGTGGAGTAGGTTACATAATAACCTTCATTTCTTCCTCCCACTTCATCCCCTTTAAGCTCTGATGTTGAAGAAGAGTTTGATCTTTCAAACTTCATGTTTGAGAGTGAAGGGAGCCATCATGATCAAGTTGCTGATCAGGAGGACACCATGGAGGAGGTAGAGCACATGTAATAGGACAACAAGGAGCTAGACTACTTGTCAGACTTGGAATATTGCTTTAATGAAAAGGAGCCTGAGGAGATAACATCATTTTTTCCTCCATCTTCCACCTTCCAAGCACATAAACCTGCTACCATGAAGGAGAACATCCAAGTGCAACAACCTACATTCCATAATGGCCCTCTGGAACCAAGGTTAGAAGATCTTGATCTTCCATGTTCTTTAAAGGAGGAGGAAGGAAAAAAGCAAGAGAATATCACTATCCCTCTCACACCATTCATCCAAAGGGTCTACAAGAAAACTCCATTCTTGGAGTTCAAATTCATAATAAGGGGCACATTCAAAGGATCAGATTGTGCCCAATCAAGTACTTGGCTTCATTGGAGCCAAAGGAGAAGCCAAAACTAGTTGTGCATACTTCAGGGCATGAGGATGAGCATCAAAGTACCAAGGGTCACCATCAATACCTCTAGGATTCCAATGTAAATCATCTTAAAGAGGTATTTTCCATTAATGTTGATACCTTGATGATTTGCGTGGAGGGTCAGCTTATTGTTAGTTTTTCACTCATACAAACAGCTATATTTAGTGTCAAATCATTTGCATGGATGCCCCCTTTTGAGAAAGGAAAGCTACTTCTCCCTGCCTGTAGTAGGATTTGTTTAGCATTTTTTCTCTCTAGTTAGATTAGGAGTAGGAGTAGACTTTTTTATCTAGTAGAAGAAGGGCTTATGCACAATCTACATGCCTCATTTGAGGCATGTATGATTTGGCTCTTTGTATATAAGTTTTGTTCCTTTTTATCTAAGGGTGCATAAGGCCAAGTTCTTCAATATTCAAGGTAGAGAAGACTCATAGATTTCTATAATAGTTTCTACCTCATAAAAAGAAGCAAATGTCAGAACAACTAAAATCTATCTTTGAGATACAGTCCATTCAGGGACAGATCGAAATCCCCAAGATTAAAACAATTTTCTACTCTCATAAATCCTTATTTAAATATTTCTTATGAAAATTGAGCTTGCAGACACACGAGCAAGTTCAAGGTCAGGCATGAGTCAGATTAGTGGATTAGAAGAAAGATCATTACCAGGCCATCATTCTCGACTCCATTCCCAATGGCCATAACAAGCTATGTGGATGGTCCTCTCATCTAGCAGGCAGATACCCCTCGAGTCACCAAAACTGTTATCCATATTTTTCCCCTGAAAAAATATTGGATCAACCATGACCCTACATAGAAAGAACCTGAGAAATCACATTCAAATCCTACAAACAGGTCGCAGAAGGACTCTATAATGGAGTGGCAGGGGCCTGAAAAAGATCAAACGACCCTGTTCAGTAAAAAATTCAAGAAAGGGATCTGTCGAGCGAATCTATGCTTCAAATCCAACAAATAAACCTAGGCAGGCTCTAAAATGAAATAGCAGAGTTAGTGTGTGAGGTTAAGTAGTATCAAAGGAGCCAAAGACTTGAATAAAAGAAACAGCGAAGGTTCAAAGCCATCAGGCTCTCAAATGACTCAAAAATGAGCCTCAAAACGACTAAGTATGGAGGAGACAGCGGACTGCCAAGTGTCAAAGCGGTGCACCTCCAAAGATTAAATCTCAAGAGGCATACTCAAACAAGCATCAAGCCCCCATATGTCCCAGGTCCAAAATGTAGGTATAGTCAAAGCTACAAGTCAAAAGGCGGACAGGGTGGGCCTCAAAAAAGACTAAATATAAAAGTGTTAGCGGAAGCTGCCACATGTCATCTCGACGCATTCCTAAAGGAAAAATCCTAAGAGGAGACTCAAAATTGCACTAGGGATTCACATAGTTAATGGTAAACAAAGGTCAAAAGGAGAGAAGACCCAAAATTGGTTAATTTTATGACCCCACGGAGGCCTCCACGTGTCTCACTGGCATGTTGTCAAAAGAAAAGTCTAGAGGCAATTTTCAAATGAGCGTGGACTCGACGCGTGTCCTAGATTTTTTAAAAGGGATAGATTCAGGTTTTGAATAGTCAAAGTAGAGGCAAGGTGGCAGAAGGTGCCAAGTGTTAGAATGGTTCCATTTCAAAGGTAAAATTGGGGGCAGGTTCTCAAACAAGCGCCAAGCCTCCACGTGTCTAGGGTAAGATTTTTGGCCCACCAAGCAAAAGACTCAGACAAAAATACAAGGGACCCTGAGGATCTCACAGAGGCCACCACATGTCATTCTGGTGTTATTTTAAGAGTGAAGGGTAGGGGCCAAATCTCCAAGGTGCGTGAGGCCGCCACGTGGACCCTACAGGGGCAGTCTCTTTAGAATATTATTCCCCGCAACCCTAATATTCAAAATGTCCATATCTTTCGACTAGAGAATTAGATTTGGGTAGGAGAAGACTTTCTAGAAATTTATCAATGCCCTCTATGCCTTGGAAACATAAAATATCATTTTGGGAAGGCTTTGGTAGGTAAAAACTAGGAAAAAATCTTCCAGGCAATTAACACAGAATATGATCTCTTCAACTACCATATTCGATTCAATTTGATCCGTCGGGGAACCAGAAGTGACATATTGTGGGCAGATTTATAGAAGGCATCAATATTTAGTGGTTGAGATTTCAAAATAGGATTCAATGTGTATCTCAGGGGTGTTGGAGCAGGATTTGAATTCTTCTCTCTTCTCTCTCCCATTCTTCCTATATATTGTAATAGAGGGGCACATTCAAATGGTTGGTCATTGTTTCTCTTCTACCCCCTCTCTCTCTTCCTTCCTTAGGGTCAAATGTATAGTCTAAGCCTTCTCTCATGGCTTTGTAATGGCATTTTCTTGCCTCTTGCCCACTGATGGTGCACTGTGTAACATTTTAGAGCAATAAAATTTGTTTTGTGATGCATTTGTCCATCCTTCACTATTATTTTGTTATCTCTCCTTACCTCTCATTGTCGTAGGGTATACTGTGCATACCTTTGATGTTTCTTGCAGGTCCTAGGAGCTATGTTTAATGGGTTTTGAAGTGGTGTTCTATTTGAAATCTATCTCTGGTTTGTGGTGTGTTATGTCCACCCTCTCTAACTGCTCACCTCTCTCTGTTTTAAGCAGTTAGGTCTGTGACTCATCCCACTTCCTTTTCTGGTGTTTCACCACTTATTGTAGGCTTTTTCTCACCCTCTCCCCCCTCTCTCTATCCCCTTGGAAAGGCTAGATTAGGATAGGCTAGGTTCTACCTGCACTAGAGTAGCTTGTGGCAGGTAGATTAGGAAGCAAGAACTAGCTTTCTTTGGAGGTCCATCTCAAGTTTTGCAAGTCCCAGAGCTTGATAGATGATCCCATGTTGTGCAATCACACTGGATGTCCCACTTCATAGCCTGGCCATTCATGGGTGCTATGATTTTGCACTAACAAAACCCTAATAAAAGTAAAATATGAAAAATGAATGGGTCAAAATAACCTTATCCGCCAAACTAGGGGTATTATCACTTAGCACTGCACTACATTTCTGACCTGGAAGTAGTTCTGGTGAGTATGTGCATGGCATGCCCTCAGTGCTCTTGTGTCAGTCGCACTTTGTGAAGTAGCGAGAAATAGTAACTATAGAAAAATGTAATAGCATGTGTGTTAGGAAATTAAATATTAATGTTTACATTATTTATGTATTCATTAAATACAAATGTTAGTAATTATATTATTGTTATATTAACAATAATATGTTGGTTGGAGTTGTGTTAACAACTCATATGATTTGAGTTGTGTATTGTTACGTGAGTAACAATCACAACTAAATAGGAGATATTATAGGTTCCATAATAATAGGAAATCCTATATATGTGCCTATATATTTGTATGTGCATTCTATGTAATGTATCCAGAATGAATTGAAAGATACATTATTATTCCGTGAATAATATTAGAGAAGCTTATTGTGTTGAATAGAAGAGATATTGATTTGTGTATAATTTTTTGATGTACATTTCTGTAAATCTGATCCAAGTCTATCATTTCGTATCTGAGCGATGTAAGGTTTATGAAGTCTTTTAAAAATTGTGGGTCATACATTGTACTTGAATTATGCTATGTATGGATATGTGCTCAACCATTTTGAAACCACTCTCATTTAATCTGGTGGTGACATCTCTTGAAGCATCCTGAATTCTGAAGCCACATTTTTTCTGAAGCCACGTTTTTGCCAAGCATCCCAAATTCTGAAGCATCCTGAATATTGTTGATAAGCATATTGCTTGGTCAAAAAGAGGATTCCCGAATCCCAAGTCTGGCTGTCACTTGAAAAATGTTATCTCATTTTTATTACCCAATAACCAGTGGATCACATTATAAAGATCTTTGCCTGTCTATATGGTATCTCTGGAAATTTTGTTTAATCCTTTGCTGATCTGATCAACAATTCAAATGGTGAACTGAGCATTCAACCATTACCTCAAATTCATCCACGTGCTTGATATACAGACTGATACTTAGGCATGCAACGGATTTACAAATTCATAGCCATCAATGGATAGATCCCGCCAATGACCACGTCTTCTACAAATTACTACAGATCTTAGCATTTCTATCGAAAGTGTTTTCAATCAGAAGGGAGCGCATTTTTTAAAGAGAAGGTTTTATCAAAAAATTGCAGCCTCCAACAGCCAATATGGCCATTCAAATATTGGCAAGTTTCACCATGTGACCCGCTTCCACTACAAGCTTCCACGGTGATTCAATATATTGCGTGAGGATTGGTATTTAGTTTTTTAAATATAATTATGTCTATTGTTTTAGTTAGTAGCCTTCCATTCACAGTTTTTCTGACCTTAGATGGAGTCTCAACTTCCATTCTATATGTGTCACTATAAAGTTATTTTGTTGAGTCTAAATCAGTCTAAAATGGTCATTTTATCGGCCTAGTCAAAGTCATTAATTTTTTATTTTTTTTGTTAAAGTTATTCCTCATTGTCATTTAAACACATGTCTAGCTTATTTGTCAAAGTAATAAAGGGTCATTTAAGGTGGTTTTAGGTCTAGATAGATATTTAATTGGTCCACATTTCTCTAATTAAAAGAGTAATGGTCCATTGTGTTTAAAAGTAAAGCCAATATTGTCAAATCTTATCACGTGGATTTTAAAGTCTATATTATTTGTTAGTCAAATTTTTAATGTCATAGAAATTATCATTATTTCATGTCAATAATTTTGTTGTTAATGAGTCAAAAAGTTAAGTCATTTTGTAAAGAGTCGAAGTCAAAAATTGAAAAAAAAAAAAAAAAATTGCCTCACGGACGCATTTTCGGTGTTACCCGACGTCTGAAAAAAAATAAAATGTTTCACATTGCGGGAGGGAAGAAAAAGAATAATCAATGTGGAAACAAATGTGCTTCATGTTCACATCTTGCTGAGTTAGCAGCATGCAAATGGAGGATGAAGGCATCAGAGGCTGGAGGTCAGACAGTGACCTCTCATTAGTCACCAACGACGGGGCCACACAGAATGATTTGGTGGCACAGGTGTGCAATGTGAGTACTTGTTTTTGAGTTTTGCAGTGTTCCAAATTCATTTGTGTGGTGTGAATTTCAGGTTGGTGTGATTCTTTTTCAGAGTTCTTATTTTGTGTTAAACAAGTGAAATGTTCACATTGAGGGGGGAACATGATCAACATGATCTAATGTTCCATTTTCAGTTTTTCAGTTGAGTATGTGGCTATTCCTATTTCCCCAAATGCAAAAAACATAGTGCAGAACAAATAACACAGTGAAACGCAGCATCATGAGGCTTGATGAGGTAGAACAGTCAAATGTGTTTCCTGTTCATACCTAGGTTTGTGGTTAGCCTCTTAAAAACCATTAAAGGCTGTTCAGATGTATTCCTGCTTGAGTCCCACACTGCTAGGTCAGATGTGTTCCCTAGAGTGACTGGTTGATAAGCAAATGATTCCTAATAAGTGAAATGTTCACATTGAGGGGGGAACATGATCAACATGATCCAATGTTCCATTTTCAGTTTTTCAGTTGAGTATGTGGCTATTCCTATTTCCCCAAATGCAAAAACATAGTGCAGAAAAAATAACACAGTGAAACGCCAGCATCATGAGGCTTGATGAGGTAGAACAGTCAGATGTGTTCCTGTTCATACCTAGGTTTTTGGTTAGCCTCTTAAAAACCATTAAAGGCTGTTCATATGTATTCCTGCTTGAGTTCCCACACTGCTAGGTCAGATGTGTTCCCTAGAGTGACTGGTTGATAAGCAGATGATTCCTAAGCGTGTTCCCATCCTCGTTGGTCAAATGTGTTCCCGACATTGCTTGGTCGATAAGAAGTTGATGTGTTCCTTCTTCTACCTTCAGTTTGAGTGTGTGTCAAGATCATGAGCATGCAAAGGCGGCAGGCTGCAAAGGAAGTGTGAAAGTTCTAATGTTGCCATGTAAACATTAAGGGGGGGAATGTTAGGAAATTAAATATTAATGTTTACATTATTTATGTATTCATTAAATACAAATGTTAGTAATTATATTATTGTTATATTAACAATAATATGTTGATTGGAGTTGTTTTAACAACTCATATGATTTGAGTTGTGTATTGTTACATGAGTAACAATCACAACTAAATAGGAGATATTATATGTTCCATAATAATAGGAAATCCTATATATGTGCCTATATATTTGTATGTGCATTCTATGTAATGTATCCGGAATGAATTGAAAGATACATTATTATTCCGTGAATAATATTAGAGAAGATTATAGTGTTGAATAGAAGAGATATTGATTTGTGTATAATTTGTTGCTGTACATTTATGTAAATCTGATCTAGGTCTATCAATGTGTGCATGGAATAGAATAGAATCCCACCCCCTATGTTGTGTGTGTTGATGCATATGTCCTAGATTTGATGCATAGCACACTAGGTGGATGTAATTTATGCCATGGATGCAACTCTATATGGATTGATAGTAGTGTGTGACACTAGGACCCTCATTATGGTCTTATAACTTTATATTTATAGGGTTCTCAAGCCTTAATTTCATAATTAACCCTGACATGGCCAACTAGGAAAAATATAAGGATGAAAATAACTAAAAAGACCCCAAAAAGAAGAGGGAAAGGGGCACATGGATCAGGGTACCCTAGGTGGGATCAGGGCACCCTAGTACAGGCCTGGGTGCCCAGTTTTAGGCTAAAATGATGGGACAGTTGTGAAATAAGTGGATGTGTATGGAGGAACGTGTGGGATTAACGAAATAAAATATAAAATAAGGTGGCCAAAATGTGGGATTAATTAGTACTTTATTCACTTGATAACCTTCTAAATAGTAGTATAAGACCAGGCTAAATAATGCCTAAAGTGCATGATTTTATGTCTACATTTTTTCCTCACTTTATGTTGGTGAGCAAAACGCTCAGTAACATAAAGTAGATAGAAATGTGTACCTGATATCCATGTAGAGTGTAAAAGAAAGAAGTGTTGATGGACTAGACTCAAGTGTGGAATGAAAAAAAGAAAAATGTGGAGGAGCGTGGATTCTAAAGATGAAAAATGAGCATAAAAAGTGATGATAGCGAATCTTGGACATAATGCATGTGTAGTTGTTGTTGTGTGTAGTTTACCTACATGGTTATTAAAGGAAAGAGCCTATAGCGGTGTGTTTTTGTTGTCGTTTTTGTTGTTTCCCCTAATTTTAGTGATTTTTTCTCATACGAATGAACCTACAGGGAGAAAATGATAACGTAGAAAAAATATGTATGTAAAAAACATTGTGTAAAATGTGTAAAGTATGCAAATGTAAAATATGCAAAAAGAAAAGTGTAAATGAAACATGTGCACCTAATCCATGTTGAGATAAAGGTTGTAGAAGGATATCTTGTACTGTCAAGTGTTTTTTAGGAAATCTCACGCCACCCTGGTTGAAGAATTATGAGGAAATGTGTTGTATCTTCCAACCTTTAACTATTTCTAATAAAATGTATGAAGAGATCTCTGTATTGTCCTAGTTTTTTGAGAGATTCGATGCCACTGGATGGAGTAGTGTAGAGAGGAACATCTATTGTAACCCCCAAGCCTAGAATTGCTCCACATAATTTCTGAAGGATACCATGTCCGATAGAGGCCACTATATATGAAGTTTATAGACTGGTCTAAACTCACTCATTATATGTGAACTGGTGTAAATACATTGTGTTATTAGAAACCATAAATGATGTCCCCCTATTTGGGGGTGCATGCGACATCGCTAAAAGGAGAATGTGGCCCCAAAAGAGGACCCAACTGCACTCTGATCTATAGAACTCTACCCTATAGGGGGAAAGAGAAACACTTAGTAGATACCAAGGTGTGCACAAAAGGGGACTGCTAGCCAATGCAAGTGTTAGTCTGAAAACACATGCGATGCAATAAGACTAGTGTAAAATACACATACAATCTAGTAGCTACCAAAAAAAGTAGTGTAATCACGCAAGAAGACAAGAGGACCACACATATCGGGTTGAAAACATGGGACATCACTCACAATGTCACTGGACATGCAAGGCCATCATGGCTACAAACAATAGACAAGTGTGCACACAAGAAAAGTGCAAATCCTACATATAATGGCAAACAAAGCATATAAGTATGAATAAATAAGTAGTCATGGAAACTTGTAATCCTACAAAATAAGTGTTACACATGGAACACCCATTAGCATGTTAGAGTGATAACGAATATGTTAAAGCGTGTATAAGCAAGTAATATAAGATTTTAATTACAAAATGAAACAATACCACGTATACAAGATGAATGTGGTGGATGCCCCTAGTGACCGGTATAGGAAGGGTAAAAGGCAAGCATCCATGCCACGTGTAGAATCCTATATCTTCAATCACACTGAACCAACAAAGTCATGAACGCACATGTGTGTAATGATAATGACATATAAGAAAGCATTCTAACATGTGTGATAAAGTGAGCGTGCAAAACACTAGTAATCAAGAGTAAATTCCCCCAAGACAATGTAGTATGTTGTCAATGGATGGAATGGAAAGATAGGATCAATGTGCCCCCCAAGTGGATGGAATGTGTATATAGGGAGAATTTTGTTTACTCCCTTGGCAGTCAATAATGAACCATAAATGATAGTGCATCATCGAGAAATGGTCGCATAGTGTTGGTTGTTTCTAGATCTCTGTGATGAGTATGTATATGTAATGGTGATGAAATGTGACATATGGAGAGATGTGTGCCAGACCCCTATAGCCGAAGCGTATATCATGACTTAATGAATGGAGGGGTGATGATTTATCCCTAAGTGTATATCACTATATGATGAGTAGATGGGGATGGGTGATGATTTAGCCTAAATCATATATCAGTACAAGATGAATAATAAGAAAGGATTGATGATGTAACGTAAGGGTGTACGACACTACAAGATGATAATGGGGGACAGTGTATACTACTATGAGATGGTAGAATGGGTGATGATTTGAAACCTAAGATGTATGTCACTAATGATAGACATGTCACATGAGGAAAATGTTGCATGATGAATTAAAGGTCCATTTAATTGGTAAACCCTTGGCAGTCAAGTATAGAATGAGGAACTAAAGTGCATCATAGGGTGATGGGTGTAGCATGTAGAAGACAATGTAGTATAAATGACCAAGTGATGAAGATGTAAATATGTGGAGTACGTCATGCAATAGAGGATGTGTAGTGTGTATAGGATATTTAATGTGTGAACTGAAATAATATGTGTATATAAAAAATGGAATATGTAAATGATGATAAGTAAAAATAGACCCATATGTAATTGGAATCTAGTGTATTATGTAGAATGTATATGGTGGATAAATATGTGATGTGAACTATGGCGGTGAAGGAGGGATGTTGTTAATGGAAACAACTTGATTTTTATACAAAAAATTTAAGGCAAAAGTGGTTCATGGAAATAATAGATTGGGATTGACGAATCCAATTAAGACCAAGAAGCAAGTCACATCCTTTGATGGCTTGATTAACAAGGAAATGGATAAGAAGAGTGTGAGGACCAATTGTGATATGTAACTTAACCACACCATAAGGTCTTTTGAATGGATAGTCAATTTGCGAGGGAGGGTAGCTAATAGATCATAAGAAACACAGGGAACATGCACTAATGGGTGAAGATGGATCAACCTTTGTTTTTTTTATAAGGGTTGAGTGCATGAATATGTAGATGAATGGATATGAATGTGACATGGTATTCAATGTTAGAGAAAGAGATAATCAGATTCAAGGTAGCGGTAGTGAGCACTGATAAAGTCGAGAGGTCCTGGGAGAGGAATACATTGTATGACATACATGGTTAGAAGAGGAATCAATGTGTTTGGTATCATGTTTGGGTAGCAGGTTGTTAAAAATTTAGAGTTTATGGTTATTAGTAGTAGGGATAGACATAGGAGATGTTGGGAGCTCAATGTGACCATTTTCGAGTATATTTTGAATGATATGTCAAATCTTGAAAAAATGTTTGGTAGGGTGCCTGATGCATTGGTGATAATCATAGTAAGCACAGTCATCAAAGTTACATCCTTTAGGCTGGGAGGGGTCAAGATGTAGAGGATACAACAAGGTTATAATATTACTACCAATGAGTTGAGGCAATAATACACTTTGTGGTGTGATAAGTTTAGCGAGAGGACGTTGATATGGCTGAGGTCCCAATTCTTTAGTTGTGGAGACCGCATTAACAGTGGTTTGTTGATCGTTGGATTTATATACAGGAATCTTTAACAGTGTTCTATTTGGAATGCATGCAAAGGAGGAAGGTGAATCGTGGTACTTGAGCATGTCAATGGAGTCTAGTTTAGTCTCATGAAGCTTGAGAGAATTATAAATTTGATTAAATGATGAGAAAGTCTCAAAGATTACACTATCTTGAAAAGGTGGCAAAAGACTATGGATGAATAAATCTTGAAGGTTTGAGTCTATAAGGAGATTGGTCATCTTGGCTACATTATTCTTATACCGTAAGACATAATCATGAAAGCGTTCATTGGATCCTTTTTCAAGTTCGGCTAGTTGGGTGTAAGAAAGTGTGGAACCTATATTTATATAAATATGTGTGAGAAACGCATCAGTCAGATATGTAAAAGAAACATCGGAATGGACTAGTAAGTCATAGAATAAACGAATCGCATAGTCTTACAGGCTATGTGAAAATAACTTAGCGAGGATAGTATGATCATTAGCGTAGTTGAGACATTCGACATGAAAAGCACATAGATGTTCCTTTGGGTCACCATGACCTTTAAAAATAGGAAACTTGGGAGAGATGAAGTTAGATGGAAATGGGTAAGTAGATATGGTTGGTGCAAAGGGGGAATGCAACAAAGAGGTGAAATCAAGCGTTAGATATCCTTGGGAGGTAGTGACTTTCAACTGGTGAATTTGATTTTGTAGGTCCTAGTATAGTGATTCTAAATCAAGAGTATTGGAGGAAGAGCCAAGCGGTACATTGGAAGTGCTATGGTGGGCCAGAGGGATAGTAGTTGCAATAGGTGGAGTGGAAACACAAATGGGTGGTGTAGAGACCATAGGGGTGGAAGAAACAAAAAGGGAAGCCTCCTAAGCTCTCTTAGCAATGAGTATAGTGTGCAAGACATGAGGGATATGAGTGGGATTCTCACGTAAAGTTTGATGAAAATTGGTAATAATATCGAGTTGTTCCTAGTCAATATTAGTGTCTTCATCATAGGATTTTTCACTAGCCGCAGTTTGAAGTTCATGAAGGGTAACTTGGGCAGAGTTATCTAAAGGGTTTTTAGCCATAGAGGTAGGTATGCTAACCATGGTTCTAGAAGGATGTCGAATGGGAGGAATAAGTTCACAATGTTGGATAGGTCTAAAGTGACCGCTATGAGTAACGGGTATAAAAATGGGACGTTGTGTTCACCAAAATGATTAAGCTAAAATGGAACTAAACTAATAAAATTATATCCACTTAGTTAATATAAATAGGAGGAATAAAATATTGTAATAAATGGACTAAAATAGTATGGAATAATTGTAAATAATTATACTAAGGTGAAATAAAAACCTAAGTATGTAAGTAAAGAAGGAAAGATGACTTAGTTGATTGGTGGAGACTATCACAAGTATAAAAATAAAATCTGAAAGTGAAGATGACCACTTTGAAGTCCTACAAATACCAAATCTGAAAGACCTGAACAGACTGGAGCACCTGGGAAGGTACTGTGGCACCCCGGGGTGCCCTGGTCTATAGATTAGGCACCCTGGTCTCTGTAAATACTCAAAATATGAATTTTGTATGGTCGTAAAGTGATTTGAATCTCTGCCTATCTATCACACTGGATTTATTGAGTTGCACCGGATGTGTAAATAATGATCTGACAACCTACTAGAAGAAAATAAGTATCAAACCCTAAGAAAAATAAAAGATTCAAAATGAATGGGTTAGACTAACCTTAGCTACCAAACTAGTATTCTTACCACTTAGCATTGCACTACATTTCAGAACGAGATGTAGTTTTGGTGAGTGTGTACATGACATAATCTAGGTTCTCTTGTGTCACTTGCACTGTTTGAAGTAGAAAACAATAGTAACTATATAAAAATGTAATAGCATGTATGCTTGGAATAGAATATATTCCCTCCCCTTATGTTGTGTGTGTTTAGATAGATCTCCTAGCCTTTATGCATGGCATTATGTGGATGTAAGTGATGTAATGGATGTAACTCTAGATGGATTGATAGTAGTATGTGACACTAGTACCCTCATTATGGTCTTATAACTTTATATTTATAGGGTTCTTAAGCTTTAATTTTGTAATTAACCCTAACATGGATGACTAGGAAAAAGATAAGGATAAAAAATGGCTAAAAAGACCCAAAAAAGAAGTAGGAAAGTGGCACATATATCGGGGCACCCTGGGACACCCCAGTACTGGCTTGGGCGTCTGAGTTTAGGCTAAAATGTTGGGACAGTTGCAAAATAAGCGGATATATATGAAGTAAAGTGTGGGATTAATGAAATTAAATATAAAATAAAGGTGGTCAAATTGTGGGATTAATTAGTACTTTATTCACTTGATAACCTTCTAAATAGTAGAATAATACCAAGCTAAATATTGCCTAAAGTGCATGCTTTTGTCTCTACATAAGGTAAACAGTTTTTTGAAATCCTAGCTATCAAGTGGTTTGAGAGATTTGATTCCTAAGTGCTCAAAATGTATTTATAGTGCATGTATGATGATATTATGACATATAGGACTTCTCCATGTTTCTAGAAAGGTATGGTAGTTCTTATGGTGATGAGTGGACCCCACTCAAATAAGCCTCTTTCTGAAGAAGTTTAGGTGTGGACAAGGTTGTCCAAAGGAGTTGAAAAATAAATGGAAATTATTTTTACCATGTTAGATTTTATTTATTTCCACGGTGGTGTTCGAGAATGGGGATGCATAAAAATAGAAGAGTGCTTCGTATTTGTGAAGGTTAGTCAAAGGGCAGTTTTGGGGAAGTTTCAAGATGTTTGCAGAGATGAGCTTGTTTGAAGGCCTTCCACTTGGAGTTGGAAGGAGTTAAAATATGTTCTAGAAAGGTTATTTATATATATTTCCAATGATATAATATTTTTCTCATTATGATGATATTTTATGGGTCATCTAGGTCAATTTGTGAAGATGAAGGTTTTCTTGGTTTTCAGGACAGTACTATTTTTACTAAAAGATTGAGTTGTTTGGAACATAATATGAATGAGTTGATGTTTTTTATCACCTGGAAAGTGAGAGAGAGATGAATATTGTTCCTATTAAAGGAATTTTTAGGTATTTAAAGTGTCATAAAGAATGTAAACTAGTTGAACCTACAAAACTAATTTTTGGGCAACTTCTTTTGGTGAAGAGTAAAGTTTTTTGTGGTTTTAACCAGTGGATGTTTCATGCATTATAACTTGAATTAATGTGATTTAAAGGTCATGATAATTCTGTAATAGTGGTCAAATGCCATATTTTAGATCATTTTGGGTGATCTTGAGGCTAAAATTTGAAATCAGGGTGCTGGAAGCAGCTATTTTGTGAGGGATATAAGCTAGTGGGCCCATTTAATGAAATATTTGATTAGTTAAAGTAAATATTCGACCATTTATGATGATTTTATTATATTTTACTTATGTTTGGTGAATTAGGGAGCTTTAATGATCATTCTTTTGTCGTGAGTGTATTTTTCTCATCCTAGCAATGGGGTTTTGAGGCATTTTGGTGCAAGGTGAGAGGTTTTTGGCATGGCCAACCTATATGGGTCAAATTTGAATGTTTTAATGATTATTATGGTATTTTATTAATTTGGTATGGTAAAAACAAAGGATTTAAACTGCCCTCTTTTAAATTTTAATCAAGGAGAGCTTATAAAAGTGATGTTTTGGGTGTTATTTTGCACTACTTGAGTGAGCATGAAAAGTGCAACCTAAGTGTGAGAGTTTTGTAGGTTTTAAAGAATGTTTTGAGATTTGAGAAAGTGTGTGATAGGTTTAATTTTTTTCAAGGGTTTGATGCATTGAGAAGTGAAGAAAGTGTAATTTTGTACAAGTTTGAAGACCAAGGGTTTGAAGTAGAGCAAGCTGAATAAGTGATCTCAAATCAATTTTGGAAGAAACAATATATCATATATCTTAATCATAAGGTGGTTTGTTCGGTGCTTAATCATCTTGGGGGGTTATAGCCTCCTTGCGGATTTGGTGCTTCATAAAAATAGGGGTTTGTGGTGTTTGTAGGGTTTGTGCTCTACTAAACTAGCGGTTGGTGCTCCTTGTGGGGTTAGTGCCTCACTAAATTTGAAACATAGAAATATAGAATTAGGTAATTATTTATTTCAATATTTTCTTAATCATTTGGTGAACCTGTCCCTTGAACACACCTTGCTTCTAGGTATTTTCTCTTATTTTTCATTATGGCTCAATCCTATGGTGAATTACTGGAGCCTATCTCTAAGATCTTAATGATCATTTTGTTGAGCATCCTCAAGATCTATACCTGATTTTCTTCACTTCTCATGAAGAGGCCACCAATCTTATATAAATTAATGTTTCTTGCTCCATCCCCATTTCCATTTTTACTCAATTGTTTTCTTTCAATCTTCCACCTATTTCTATTGTTCTTATTTATGTTTTTACTCCCACCAACAACTTCACTCCACCTCTTGTTTCTCATACATGGAAATTATCTTCCACTAGTACTCAAGATTTAGCCTCTCTTTATCACAGCCTTCAATTTCAAATCCATCAATTGCAACAAGTTACTTCTCATGTGTTTCCATCTTTATAGTCCACATTACTACTTCATACTCCTTTTTCACCCACCATTTCCTCTTATGCACTTCCACCTAATTTTGTCACTCCCAAGTTTCCCATTTTCAATGGTCATGGTGACCCCCAAGAACATCTCCGAACATTTCATGTGGCATGTCTTGATTTTTTGAATGATCATACTCTCTTAGTTAAGCTATTTCCTAAAAGTCTTCACAATTATGCCATGCATTGGTTCTATGATTGACATGTCCACTTGATAATATATTTTATGCATATATCCAATGTTTTCCTTTCTCATTTATCCATCAATATCGGCTCTAAGATATCATATGGTCAACTTGCACAACTAAAACAAGGATCTAACAAACATCTAGTAGATTATGTCTTGCGATATAAGAACAACTTTGCTAAGATGTCTAATGTGCTTATGACTTTGAGATTTTAAGGCTAGTGACAAAGTAACTAAATATTAGAGGCACATATAGTAGCGACACACAAGAAGGGGGAGAATATGCAAGCAAGGATGGTTGGTAAAAGAAGGGGACACCCAGAAATACAAGGTTCATCACTTAGCCATTTTGCGTAACACGAGCTAAAAATAGGAAAAGCAGTTAGAGTTCAGTCTAAGAAAAGATAATAACATGAAGACTTCCTAGCCAAGGAAGATTTATTTTGGGAGCAAGTGGAAGATCAAGAGACATGTATATTTTTTTCTAATAATAGGATTAAGATAAAGTTTAATTATAGATTAATCTATTATTAGCCTTCTTATAAAAGCATGCAGCTAGTAACGCATGGCTATTTTGAGCATGTAGGTTATTTTTGGAGATGCATGGGCGGTGAAGGGAAATTCCCCACCCCTATATATACTTGATGAATTGTATTTTTTTATAGGACCATATGTATTAGAGTTATGTTGTTGGTATGAACTTACACGCATAACTTTATGACAATATTGTGATTTATTTAGCTTCTATTTTGTTATGAGTTAATATAATGGATTGTTTTGGATGGATATTGGTTGTTGATGTTTCTGTTCATGGTACTTATAGGGTAAATCTTATCTTGATCCTTATTTGATTCATTATACACTATGGTTGTGATTTGATTCTTGTTATGCTTTGTTGGAAGTCAAATAGGACTTCACGAAGAGCAACAGTCAAGGGACAAGAAGTCCCTCCTCTTTAATGGGAGAAGTTCCCTTATTCAGAAATGAACCTATTTACACATATACAAAACATGATTTTCTTGTGGAACTTGGATATTTACGAAAGTGTTTTCTATAAGGATCATCAATTACAAAAGGACTGAGGAATGAGAAAATGAGAACGAGCAGAAAGGTGCCATTTAGAATTATAGATGATAGAGTAATTCTTTATACATGCGAAGGTACAGTGAATTGAAACAAGATCATTTGTATCATACTAATAAGATGAAATTTGAAAGACACAAATTTCTATCAATAACATCTGCAAGAATACAAAGCTTCTTAATATAATATAGACAAATGATCTTAACAAGATTAAATGAAAATCTTAGGGATAAAAGAGATCAGATAGACGAAGAATGAAAAGCCCTTCTGTATTGATTTCTTTATGATTTATTTACACTTTCAGAAAATAAGCCAAGTTCTTCCTCCCTACAAAATGGTGAGGAGAGGCCATTATATAGTTTACAATTCAGTTACTCTCGGTAACTACTTCTTTTAACTAAAGATTAGTTAAGGATTGCCAATCGCAATACCTCAACTTTTTACAATAAATCCGAAAAAAAATAATTGGAAGAGAAGAGAGGAATAAAGAGAAGAAGATAGGTGCTTATGACTGGGAGGGGACCCACTGACTTCAAAATCCTCTGCCTGAATCTCTTCAATGCCTCGGCTATGTCTCTACCACGTGTATATTGGTCAATTCACTCGAATCAGGGTTGAAATGAGCTCCACATGAAAGCACTGTATCTGCACATTGCACAGAGATTAGGAAACCACCAGCGAAAGCCAAACCACTGTCATGAATCATCTGTGCCATTGGTGTAGGGTTTGCGTCTATCATCCTTGACCAAAAATCACTAAAGTCAAGATGGTGAACTTCACTGTCCCCGATATCGGAAACGGCAGACTCTAGTGGTGAGATTTGTTCTTGCCCCTGAAATTTGATCTTCATGTTGGTAGTAATTCGGAGGGTGAAGCTGCAAGCTAGACTTGGGAAGGAATTGCAGAGGAAAATGGATACGCGTGCAGGAATTTAGATTGCAAAGGTTCGAGCAAAAGATAGCAGGAAAGCAGTGTGTAAAACGCATAGGGGGTTCACTCGTTATATAGCCATTTAGGAGAGAGAATGGCAATGAATGCGTATTTAATACATACCTACCAAATTGAATAAGCAAGATATTCGAGTAGAGCAGGAAAAATTAGCACGAATGGCACTTGGTTCATTTGGGACATGTGGGACACAAAAGCGCAAAGTACGCGGCTTGGCCGAGTTGGGCGAAGCAGGGAAAAGACACACAAATGCTCTTGGAAAACATGGGACAAAAGTACGTGAAGTACGCGGCTCGGCCGAATCGGACGAAGCGGGGAAAAGACGCAAAAATGCTCTTGGAACATGCGGGACAAAAGTACGTGAAGTACGTGGCTCGGATGATTCGGGTGAAGCAGGGAAAAGACGCACAAATGCTCTTGGAATACGTGGGACAAAAGTATGCAAATTACGCAGCTCAGCCGAATCAGACGAAAATGGAACAATTGGTCTGAGCGAAACTTGGGACATTTGGGACAAAAAGTTCCAACGTGCCCAAAAAGAATAGACTTTGGGTGAACCGACCGATCGGGGAACAGAGGGCCCAATTGAACTTGGGACACACGGGACAAAAATGTCCGACAAGCCCAAAAAACACACAAAATGACCCAAAAACGAAGATTTCTCAATTTCATTGGCATTTCACATTATCAGTACAACAGAGAAAACACTTAAACTCTAAATTTTAAATTTTCACTTTCTTAAGAGCAGGGGAATTTTGAGTGGACAACAGCTGGCTCCTTCTGGGGATGACTTGGCATAAATTCAAGGAATGAGACAAGGTAGGAACTTAGACAAACTCGGGGAAGTAGACCAGTACCTTATCCATTGGGCAACAGAGTCATTGAATCAAACCAATACAGAGGACAACACACTAAAACAAAGGGAAAGAAAAAAAAAAACGCTGTACAGAATATACAAAGGACTCCCTAATCACCTATGACTTGAACAATTTCAGTTACTACCCACTATGAAGAAGTGGGAGAGAAGAACCATCCATATAATCAAGGTAAAAATAATTCTTACCAGCAAAGTGCCTGATCTTGAAAGGTCCGAGCCAAAGGGAATCAAACTTGCCATGGCTGCCACGAGGTTCATGCCTTTTATCCCACAACAAAACAGTGTCTCCAACTTGGAAATCTCTAAACCTGGCTTTCTTATCAAACAGGATCTTAACTTTTTGTTGATGAGCAGATATCTTATCAGCAACTTCCAATCTATCCTCATTCAATTTGTGAAGGTACATTATTCTCTTATCCAAAGCATCATTGAAACTAGTATCTTCAATGGCCTTCATTAGATGCAAGGCTGGCAGCTCCACTATTACTGGCAATTGAGCTTCTACTCCATATACCACTTGAAAAGGAGACATTCCAATGGCTCTCTTAGGTGTGATCCTATCTGCCCAAAGAGCATCATAGAGTTTCTTGTGCCAGTTTCATTGAGACTCATTGACTAATTTCCTTATTATGGTCACCAGATTTTTATTAGTGGATTATGCTTGTCCATTTCCCTGAGGATAGTAATCTGAAGAGTGAGCCAGAGAGATGCCATATCCATAACAAAAATCCATCATCTCAGTTGAAGAAAAATTCGAAGCATTATCTGTCACAATATTTTTTGGTACACCATACCTTACCAAGATGTTTTCTTTGATGAAACTGCACACCACTTCAGAAGTAGTACTCTTTACTGGAATGGCTTCTACCCATTTTTTGAAATAATCTGTAGCAGTTAATACATGAGTATGACCAGCACTATAAGAGGGATTAAGTGTTCTAATGAAGTCCAAACCCCACTATTGAAAAGGTTCTTCAATTACAAGTGGCTTAAGAGGCAAAGAGGCCAATTTGGGTCTACCCGCGAAAGTCTGACAAGCCTCACATTTATCAACCCACTTGGATGCATCTCTGAATAAGGTAGGCCAGTAATATCCTCCATGAAGTATCTTATGAGCAGTGACGGTTGATGAGTAGTGCCCTCCGCATGCTTGATCATGAAAATTTGAGTGTAGCTTTTTCTGTTGTTCCTTGTCCACACATTTCAAAAACCTTCCATCTAACCCACGTTTAAACAAGGTGTTTTCCCACAACACATATTGCACTGACCTTAGTTTAACAGTCCTCTTTTCTTTGGCAGTCACATGAGAGGGGCATTCTCCATAGGTGAGAAAATGGGTGATATCAGCATACCATTCGTCAACTGAGCTAAGAAACAGAACTGTAGGAAGACCAATTTTATCCTCCAGTAACTCATGTCTAGCTCCTTCAGCGATGAGTTCACAAAGGCCTTTTCCATGGACGAGCTTGGTCGGTTTGATGTCAATATCATATTCTTGAACCTTAGCCACCCAGTTCCCTCTCTTGGATCCAAATTCCTACTATGTAAGAATTGACTTAACAGTTGTATCTGGTACCAACACCATGGAGTGAGAGTTAAGAATGTAAAAATGAAACTGCTTAACAGCTTTAACCACTACAAAAACATGTTTTTCCATCATGGTATATTTTAACTCATGATCTTTCAGAATATATCTCATAAATGTAATTGGGATTTCATGCTCATTAGAATCTTCCTGAGTCAAAACCGCAGCCAAGGTGTTATTTGTGGCGTAGCAATAGATAATAAAATCTTTACTAAAATTTGGACATGCTAAAACAAGAGTTTTAGCAATGGCTCTTTTAATATCTTCAAAAGCTTCTTTCCCTTCAGAAGACCAACCAAATGTTTGTTTGCCTTTCATCATTTGGGAGATATTCATAGTTAGTTCTGCAAAATCAGGGATGAATCTTCTTAAAAAATTGATCTTACCAAAGAAAGAGTGCACGCCCTTTTTACTGGTTGGGAGAGGAATTTGCTGAATAACTTGAACTCACTCAGGATCAATTTTAATACCATATTTGGAGACGATGTGCCCTAATAATTTCCCCTCTGTGACACAAAAGACAGATTTTTAGGATTTAAAGAGATCCCATGTTCTCTACATCTTAGCAGAACTGTCTCCAGGTGCTGAAAATGATTTTCCCTTGTTTTAGAATACACAGTCAAGTCATCAAGGTATACAACAATACACTTCCCTTTCAAACTTCTAAAGGCCAGATCCATAGCTCTCTGAAAAGTGGCATTAGCATTAATGAGCCCAAAAGGCATTCTTTTGTAAGCAAAGGTACCCCAAGGGGTAGTGAAATTTGTTTTGTGTTGATCTGCAGTATTAACTTCTACCTGATTATATCCTGAGAATCCATCAAGCATAGACAACATTTCAGATCCTGTTACTACTTGTAAGACCTGATCCATCATAGGTAAAGGATAATTATCTTTCAAGGAAGCCTGATTCAGATTCTTGAAGTCAACACAGATACGAATCTTGCCATTTTTCTTTCTAACAGGTACAATATTGGCAATCCATGTTGAATGATGGATAGGAAAAATGATTTTGGCTTTCAACAACTTCTGTATTTCTTGAAAAATGGTGTCAGCTATTTTGGGATTGTATTGCCTCTACTTTTGTTTAAAAGGCTTAATTCCAGGTTTGAGAGGAATAAAATGTTGCATCTCTTTTGGTTGGAAAGCTTTTAAATCTTCATAAGAGTAGGCAAGAACATCCTTAAACCTCTTTAACAGATCAATTGCTTTCTTCCTCTCATCTGTTGTGCAACATTTTCCAATGTTCACAAACTTAGGGTCAGCAGAACTCCCAATATTAATTTTGTCATATTCAGCTGATTTTTGAGGTCCAGTAGAAGCTCTAGACTTTACATACCTGTCGTGTTTATCAAACAGTTCCTCTAAACTTACCAATCCTTTAGGGATCTTGTTTCCCTTGAGTTTGATACATCCATCCTGATCTGTTTCTTCTCCTTGAGTGGCTGCTTTGTCAAAGGGCGTACTTTCACGAGGCAAGTTATCACTTCCTTCAAAGTATAGCTGTTCAAAATTATCTTTGAGTTCTAAGAAAGAAAGCAAATGTTGATCATTATTGAAAACTTGCCAGTTATTTGTATTTTCAGGTACACTAGGTTGATGGATCATCTCAATGGTGAACTTATCTTGGGAAAATTCAGGATGAGGTATAAGCAGTGACCCAGAGACTGCTAATGAATCAGCCCTGGTATTCTTCTCCCTAGGTATTGCTTCAATGGAGAAAGCATCAAGAAATTCAATGGAATCCCACACCTGATTCCTGTAATGTTTCAACCTTCCATTTTTCACCTGGAAGAGGTTTCTAACTTACTTTACAATCAATTCCACATCCCCACGAGCTAGAAGATTCTTCACACCTTGTTCTTTTACCACCTGTAGTCCAAGAATGAGAGCCTCATACTCTATTGTATTATTGGTATTTTCAAATTACAACTTGAATGAGAAAGGATGAAAGCTTCCTTCAGGTGACACCAATATGACACCTGCTCCAGAACCAGCTAAGGAACAACTTCCATCAAACTCTAAAATCCAAACACCATTAGAATCTTTAGGTGATACTTTGGGGAGTTGGATTTCTTCAAGAGACATAATCATGTAGTTTCCATGCCCCATATCCTCATAGAGTATTTGTGCTTTGGGATCATCCATTTTTTATACAATATACTCAGATTGCTTCTCAGGCAGCAACTTCTTCATTTGTCCATTAACAGGTATCTCCACCCACATCCTTACAGAAGTTTCTTCTTAGCAACATCCCGTATGAAGGAGGAATATCTGCTACTAAGATGGTAGCCAAAACTTTCTTCTCAGGCAAAGCAGCAAAAGCCACTTGTGCATCTTTAATTCTTCCGACCAAGGGCACTTCCTTACTCTCCATAAAGTAACAAGATCCATAAGTGCATGTGAGGGTCAAGCCTAAGGCATGAGCTACTTTAGCAGGCATCACATTATCTGATGCTCCTGAGTCTATGACGCAATTACTGAGCCTATGGCCAGCTATAAGAAGTGTCACATAGAATGGTTTGATTTTGTCACTAGGTGAGGTTACAGTGGCTATCAGATTAGGTTGTGGTGTAGAAGAAGGAGTGGGTAAAAGGCCTTTAGAGGTAGTTTTAGAATGGGAATTGACAAAGTGAATCATTTTAGCAAAGGCCTTAGGATGGGTTTGATAATATTTAGCTTCTGAGATTTGATCCTTAGTCTTTTTTAGGTGATCAATAATATCGAAAGACCCAGAAGTGGACGGGCTATCATCATTTGAAATCTTAGGTTTATCAACTTTAGGAGAAACAGAAATAACTTTAGTAGCAGAATTGATAGGACTCACCTTAGGTGTAGATGAAACGGGGATAGGAGATCCTCTTTTTGCAATTACGGGGATAGTTGTCAGCTGTTCTTTAGATTTCTTGGTGGGTTGCATCACTTTCTCACTCTAATTTGTCTGCTCTCGAGTCATGATAGTGTATGATTCGCTATTCATGTCTGTTACTATTTCATCATAATCATCCTCATCATCAATGCCCTCAGTGGTGAAGAAATTAACTCGAGGTCCCTCAAGTTCATCTGCTTCATCATCAACCTCTTCAAAAAATTCCTCGCAATCTTCATTAACCTCTTCATCTTCAGGTTCTTCAACTTCAAAGGTTACATTGACGGGAACTTTAATAGGAGGTCCTTCAAGTGCTAGCCTTGTTTGAGTAGCAGGAAAATGATTTTTGGGCTGAAAATTCCTCCTCGGAACGTCTGCATAGGGAGCACGCTGGGCCAATTGTTTCTTTATGGCAATGAGATCATTCACAAGTTTTTGTACCAATGGATCAGTATTAGGTCCAGGGGTGGAAGAGGAGGAAGAAGCATATTTACATTTAGAAGGGTCTCTCCTCTACTTCCCTGACATGATTAAATCATCTTCGACACTAACAGCAAGAGTTTGATCTTCAGCCAATGTTACAAGATTATCCCTTCTTAGTGCATAGCTAACTTCAGCTGATTGAGCATTTAGGAAAAAATATTTTTGAATTTGATCTACAGGTCGAGTATTTGGCGGAATTTTGTTAATCAACCTGTTGAATCGGGCCACAAATTCTCTCATGGGTTCTTGTGAATCTTTCTTTATTTGAGAGATTTGGGCTAGCAAGGCATGCACGTCTTCTGCTGGTTTGAACCGGTTTTCAAACCTAGTTCTCATTGTATCTGAGCTGGTGATAGCACCGGCCGGAAGGTGATAGAACCAATCAGTAGCATTATCTTATAAAGTCTCAATGAAAAGTCTTACGGAGACATCTTCATGTTCAACTCCCAGAACTCCGCATGTAACTATGAAGGCTGCGATGTGTTCATCAGGATACACTTTACCATCGCCTTTGAATTTAGGTAAGCTCTTACGGTTACCTCTGGGTAACTCATGCAAAGGCTGAGGAAGAGCAAGGGGCCCGACACGATGACCCTAGGGCAATGGTACCGCCATTCTTGGAAAAATGGCTTGAAGAGGAACTGCAACACCAACAAGAATCAAAGCTCGAAGATTAGGACTGATTGACTCTGAAGGAATACCACCCGTAGGGATTCTATCTTGGACATGTGGAGTGCTTGTCGAATGAGTCTTTCTATTTCTTGTTGAAGGGAAAGGAAAACCCTGCTGCTCCAAAAGCTGAAATTGAGAATCTTCAATACCAAGGGCCCTTCTCCCTTGAGTAAAACGCGGAGTCACCAGATCAAAGGATGATTAAAAGTTACAGAAATGGAATATGATTTCCCCAGCGGAGTCGCCAAAAAACTATTGGTCGTCAAATAGGACTTCACGAAGAGCAACAGTCAGGGGACAAGAAGTCGCTCCTCTTTAATGGGAGAGGTTCCCTTATTCAGAAACGAACCTATTTACACATATACAAAACATGATTTTCTTGTGGAACTTGGATATTTACGAAAGTGTTTTCTATAAGGATCATCAATTACAAAAGGACTGAGGAATGAGAAAAAGAGAACGAGCAGAAAGGCACCATTTAGAATTATAGATGACAGAGTAATTCTTTATGCATGCGAAGGTACAGTGAATTGAAACAAGATCATTTGTATCATACTAATAAGATGAAATTTGAAAGACACAAAGTTCTATCAATAACATCTGCAAGAATACAAAGCTTCTTAATATAATATAGACAAATGATCTTAACAAGATTAAATGAAAAGCTTAGGGATAAAAGAGATCAGATAGACGAAGAATGAAAAGCCCTTCTGTATTGATTTCTTTATGATTTATTTACACTTTCAGAAAATAAGCCAAGTTCTTCCTCCCTGCAAAATGGCGAGGAGAGGCCATTATATAGTTTACAATTCAGTTACTCTTGGTAACTACTTCTTTTAACTAAAGATTAGTTAAGGATTTCCAATCGCAATACCTCAACTTATTATAATAAATCCAAAAAAAAAAGAATTGGAAGAGAAGAGAGGAATAAGGAGAAGAAGACAGGTGCTTATGACTGGGAGGGACCCACTGACTTCAAAATCCACTGCCTGAATCTCTTCAATGCCTCGGCTATGTCTCTGCCACGTGTATATTGGTCAATTCACTCGAATCAGGGTTGAAATGAGCTCCGCATGAAAGCACTGTATCTGCACATTGCACAGAGATTAGAAAACCACTAGCGAAAGCCAAACCGCTGTCATGAATCATCTGTGCCATTGGCGTAGGGTTTGCATCTGTCATCCTCGACCAAAAATTACTAAAGTCAAGATGGCGAACTTCACTGTCCCCGATATCGGGAACGGCAGACTCTAGTGGTTAGATTTGTTCTTGCCCCTGAAATTTGATCTCCATGTTGGTAGTAATTCAGAGGGCGAAGCTGCAAGCTAGACTTGGGAAGGAATTACAGAGGAAAATGGATACGCGTGCAGGAATTTAGATTGCAAAGGTTCGAGCAAAAGATAGCAGGAAAGCAGTGTGTAAAACGCATAGGGGGTTCACTCGTTATATAGCCATTTAGGAGAGAGAATGGCAATGAATGCGTATTTAATACATACCTACCAAATTGAATAAGCAAGATATTCGAGTAGAGCAGGAAAAATTAGCACGAATGTCACTTGGTTCATTTGGGACATGTGGGACACAAAAGCGCAAAGTACGCGGCTTGGCCGAGTTGGGCGAAGCAGGGAAAAGACGCACAAATGCTCTTGGAACACACGGGACAAAAGTACGTGAAGTACGCGACTCGGCTGAATCGGACGAAGTAGGGAAAAGATGCACAAATGCTCTTGGAACACATGGGACAAAAGTACGTGAAGTACGCGGCTCGGCCGATTCGGGTGAAGCAGGGAAAAGATGCATAAATGCTCTTGGAACATGCGGGACAAAAGTACGTGAAGTACGCGGCTCGGCTGAATCAGACGAAAATGGAACAATTGGTCCTGGTGAACTTGGGACATTTGGGACAAAAAGTTCCGACGGGCCCAAAAAGAACAGACTTCAGGTGAACCGGCCGATCGGGGAGCAGAGGGCCCAATTGAACTTGGGACACGCAGGACAGAAATGTCCGACACGCCCGAAAAACACACAAAATGACCAAAAATGTAGATTTCTCAATTTCATTGGCATTTCACATTATCAGTACAACAGAGAAAACACTTAAACTCAAAATTTTAAATTTTCACTTTCTTAAGAGCAGGGGAATTTTGATTGGACAACATGCTTTACATTTAATTACTTGATATGGTTTTAGAATATATGAGTATGCATGCTAACATCCTGACAACGCTTCCATAAAAGAGGGACATGGTAGATTTCAAGTGCTTAAGGTGAGCATTCAAATCCATCTAAAAGAACTATCTGCATTCCTAGATAATTGAGTGGGAAAACAAAAATACATTTTGGTTTTTTTTTTAGGACCTCTTTTCAAGTTATATGTCATGATGTTACATGATGATGGCGTATTGGTTGACTCTTAAGGGAATCGAAAGTTGGGTTGAGAATGGACAGGATCATTTTGCACTAAGATATGGTTTTGGACCTGATTTCAATATGCACCTGTAGGTTGAGGATAATCTATATCATGAGTTTTATGAGACATTATTTTGCTAGTTTCTAATATAATTGTACGAGTGGTTGTCCACATATGTATCAAAGAAGGGCTGGAGTTACAGACCAAGGTTTTGGATGTAAAAGGATTATCAGACTTTGTTTGATGTAAATGAACCTTGGATGTGTGTCATAGATCATTGGTGGACTGGTTTTGTGCATAGTTATACTTTGGAGTATGCATTTTCTACATATTATTGTCCAAAGGTTTGTTGAGTTTGAGTTTTTGCATGAGTCTAAAGGATCTTACATACGTGATTTTCCTTTAACGATTAAGATCTTGCTTGTGGTATTGAGTTTGAAGAATTTATCTATGGATAGCCAAATCTGCCACCGTGCACAGGAGTAGGATCAGGTGTGGTGAAAGATGGTAGACCTAAGGGAAGAAAGGCAAAGAGAAGAAAGGTGGATTAAGTATAATGAAGTGCACAAAAGGGAATTTCAAAAGTAATGTGATGTTGCAGAGTCTATGGAGTTGTGGAGACAGATGGCTCATGAAGTATTTGAAGCTCACATGGAAGACGTGGAGCTGGAGCATTTGGTTATCCCAACCTTAGGCAAGTGTGGAGGAGAATCCCCTTAATATTTTGATGAGAGCACATCAGAGGAGGAAATATTGAGGACCACAAGCGTGCATCTAATCTCACCTGGTGACCTAGCACTTAGGCTTAGTGTGTTAGTTCCATAAGTAATCATTGATAAGTAGGTGAGTATAAGTAATCTAGTAGATCCTTTTAGATATCATTTTCCCTTTAATACGTAAGTACATCAAACAACACATATACATATGGCATCATAGACCTCATCTTTATTTAGGGGTCTAATTAGGGGAATATTTACTAGTGCGTCATATGGACAGAGTGTGGGTGCTTAATACATTAGGAAAATGTCTAGAATCACTACAACTTCGTAGACTGTGGTAGTTTAGTTTAGCACTAATATTAGGACTCAAGGTAGAACATCCACTAGACCAGTGTATGTTACATGAGGTTCAGTTAGATTTAGAGGATCATGGGCATCAAATTCAAGTGGATCAAGTGGTTCTTGTGGTGGAGGAAATTATGGTGGGAATATTGGTTCTGAATCTGGTAGACAGGGTCCACATCCCAAGCAAAATCAACAAGTTTATTTTGAAATGTCTCTCCACTTTTCATAATACAGGGACATTGAAGATGTTACAAATCATGTGCACACGTGTGAGTTATTATGGTGTACTAATGAAATTACAACCTCAGATAGGAAAGTAAGTCATTTTTCTACTACACTACAAGGGCATGCGCATATTTGCTACAAAAATTATGACCTACATCAGACTGTGATGGATTATAATGCTTTGTACTTTGTATTTCTTGCTCAGCTCCATATCCCTACGTTTGAGCAGAAAAGCATTACCACACTTAAGGACATTAAGCATGGCTTATCAGAGAGCATGTGGAAGTATGATGCATGATTTAAAACTTTGTTATTAAATTTTTATTATGACATTCACCTGAGGCAACATGTTCAATGGTTTATTAGAGGTTTGATTATGCCTTTCATAAGGGTGCTCTCACACAATACTTTTACAGATCCATGTGAGGCACTTGAGGAAGCTCTATCTGCTGAAGCATTTAGGAGCGTAGACACTGGAGTTAGCCATTTTTGGAATCTCAGATTGCATATATGGAAAAATAGATAGAAAAATCTGTCAACTAATTCATCACCATGAGACGTGCAGTGATATTTGGTGCACAGATTGTGAAGTTAGAAGGATACATACTAAGGATAGTTCTCCCTCGTACAATTCAGTGTACGTGTCATGTTGCTATATTGTGAGATCTATCATTTGGATCATGATTCAAGTAGGTGCCCCTTGTTGCAATCGTGTGATCTAGGAAGAACATGTCTATGTTATTATAAGATTTACAACAGTCATACCACTCATGATATAGATGAATTACAGATTGATTGATCAGATTCATGATGTCAATTGAAATTGGTGTACGCCATCAGACTGGTGTTGCAAATAATTCCAAGGAACAGGGTAGGAACATCATAGGGATCATAATCACAATGGAACAGGCGCTCACATGATGGACACCAGTAGAAGGTAGAGGTATGCCATAGAGGATTACAGAGGTCTGAAGGTCATGGAAGTGGTAGGGGTAAAATAACACAACACAAATGAGGATAGTATGTTACACATGTGGATCACCCTGGTCATTATAAGTGATGACGTGCCTTCAAGAATCACTTGCTTAGATTCTCCTGGTGCAAGCCACCAGGGTCACAAGTTTGAAGGATGCTCAGTATTTGTATGGAGCTATGCATGAACAAAGTAGCTACATAATTCATGACCTAAAGGTCATCCACATCTGAAATGGTTAGAGTAAAAGGTACCATGTGGACAGATTATTGTATGCACATAAGTTAGACACCTGACCTTGAGCAGTAATCTTACAAAACCATGGTGACTACACATGTTCCCCATAGGCTTGTGCGCGTCTAAGATACCACCCATGAAGCAGAAGCTCATGTTTCCCAGTGTATCAAAACATGAAGTATTGCAATGCCAAAGTATCCAAATCCTCCCCATCTTGAAGGCTACACCCCCATACCCTGACAAGATAACTATGGAAAGTGTATAGTCTTCAGACACTTTCTCAGGGTGAGATACAATACTTGACAGGACCTAGTCGTGGAAGCTAAGGAGCAAGCAACATAGCGGTTGAAGCTCCCTTCGAATAGATGTGGATGACTTAAAGATATTTGTAATTTGTTACACCAAGAGATACATCATTCCTTTTTTACGGCAGAATGGTCAATGGAGGAAGATTTACCACAGGAACTTGTTTTACTTGAGTGCGAGGGACTTATCACTATTACATGCAAACTTACCTCAGAATCGTAGTTTACTCATAATTATGATAAAGAGATCACAAGTTTTAAGAATGTGGTTGATCTATATGAGCATCTGATGTAAGCAGTAACATTTTGATTGATACAGGGTGCGGGTAATGATGAATGTACTCACCTTGGACATGTGGAATCAGATAAATGGAGGCCACCAGGTACAGCCCACTCTTCAATTATCATGATGTATATGGCACTACACAGACTAAAGCTGCACACTCATTGGAGATTTTGAAGGATAGGTCAACTATTACCATAGCAAGGGGCCAAGTGATAAATGTTAGAGTACCCTGATGTTGCACCTTAGAAAGATGTTCACCTAGGTACTTTATTTACTTTTATTGTATGTTATCAAGGACCCACTTATGTGTATTGATATTTCTTTTAGCCTTATTTAGGAATATTAGCGCAGATGATGGATCTAGTTGTTAGGTATAGTTAATTTCCTTGATCTATGGTATTGACGTAGTATGATTTCCTTGAATCTATGCAAAATATTGAACCAAGAGATCATTATGATGTCTATTAGGAAAATGGTCCTGAGAATTTATGGTACCTTGCACTAGTGGTCTTTGCGTGACATAGTTATTTCCTTGATTCATGGCTTGATCTACATAACCTTGACTGGTTCTTAGATAAGTAAATTCACTAAATGCCTAGTCATAGATGCAATGGCCCATTCTCATTGTATTTCATATTGAGTTCCATAGATACATCTATGGATATTACTGTACTCACGTTGGATGTTTGTAACCAGATTTTATGTACCACCAGTTGCAGCCTTCTGGTGAATGTGTTTTCATCTTATAGATCATGGTGTTTGAATTAATCCTATCTGTGTTCTAAAGGCTTGGTACGATCTAGTTATCATTCCTTTTATGGTAGCCAGAGTTCAGGAGGTTGCTATTTGACAGTCTTGGAGCTTGCTGAGATTTTTAGTTTTACAGCATTACTTAGACGCCCTTGGTGTATATTCATAATATTTTGGATTTATGCTTCATCAAGGGTACATTGTCTGTTGTATGAGGTTTTATTTTTGGTACCCAAATTTATTCTCCCTCAGAAGATGAGCTAGCATCACATAGGTTTGACATGAATCTTAGAGACAAGCAGATCATGTTGTGTGTCGTTTTATAGCCGGGGAAGAAATGTAGATTTCTCTTTGTCACTCAGATGTGGAGAAATGGATAACACCCTCAAGAGGATTTGATCTATCCTCACTACTTTATGGTTGTTCCTTTCAACCAAGGTGAGAGGACCCTTTTGTAGCCTGTTTGTTTGTGGAGGAGATGGAGATGTCCTTCCCTTGTAAAGTTATTAAGAAGACCTTGAAGAAAATATGATCAATACAACAAAAACCTAACTCTCATGAGTTGTCACCCTAGATAATGGAGATATTTTCTAAGCAAGGTTCAGGCTACTAAAGACAATGAAAACCTGATTGCTTCTGCATGTTTTGGTAATAGAAATTATGCATTTATACACACATAGGACAAACAGGGTAGTATGGGTAAGATTGGTTGCTTTTTTAATGAATTTTGGTGGGAGGTGAGGCAAAATGAACTTGATTCACCAGATCTTTGAGAGCTTCTACAAAAATGGAAGGATTAATCAACAAAATGCTTCAGAATAGCTAAAATGTTCCTTTAACCAGAAGGTGTGCTTCAATGGAGGCCCAGATCAACACGTTTTCACACAAACTTTAAGAATCCAAAATGAAGGCTCAAATTGAAAAGCTTAACTAAACATTATCAACCTTTGTTTCATCACGCCTAAGATACCCTCAAAGGCTAACAAACAATCTTATAATCATGCTAGGAGTACAATGATTTTAAATTTGTTTATTTCACTATCAAATGAAATCTCTTCTGATAAATGAAATTGCAAATTCCACCAAACTATCACAAGGATAAGATCTTGTGTGATTCACAAAGATTTCAATGTAAGATTGCAATGGGAACAAGAAAGACTATTTGCAGACATTCAGAAATGAAGCAGACACAATTTTTTGCCCAAAATCAACACAGATTAACTCAAATTTGATTAAATTCATCAGCAGGGGAGAGTTTCTAGAACAATCTTAGAGCTTGTCAATGGCTATACACTTGCAACCACCTTGACATGATCAAATTTAACACAAAAGAGATAAACAAGTTTCTCAGATGGTTTCTCAGAAAGATGGGCTCTGTCAAACTTTTCTTTTAGAAATGAAATCCTGACCTCTAACACTCCAACCATTTGCACGACAAGTTCATGCAATTTATAAACATTTTTCTACAACAGAGTTTTTCCCCCAAAAACAAAACATTCAAAGCACCATTGCTTGTTGCGATTTTGATTGTGACCCCCAGAATTAGATCTGTAAAAAAGTTGTCAGGCACATCAGAGGGAAAATCTCTTCGAATATTTCCAGCATTCAATCCTTTCATCTGGTAAATCACTCTTCACTTCACGCGCCAACTACTTCCTCCTCTAGTCTGTCGAATCTGGTTTTTTGCATGCCAAGGAAGGAAAAATTGGAAACTCAAATCAAGTCCAATAGTCATATCACGTCTTAATGGTAAAAGATGTTTTCAGATTTTCCCCACCAAACCAAGATATCAACTGGTTTCTTGCGTGCCAAGGAAAATCAGATTGAATCCTGACCAGTCAGATTACATTTTAATGGTAAAAGATGTTTTTAGATCTTCCCCACCAAACCAGGATATCAAATTAATGTTCCTCTTCATTTGGTGTGTAGGAGACGTCAAGAAATGATAAAAAACCATAAAACTTCACATCCCCAGGAGCTTTGGAGAAAAATGGCAGAAAAATCAGATATAGATGCACAGTTGCCATCAATTTCCCTTTTGAAATTGGACCGTCCACGTGGGAGATTTGAGTCAAAACGGGCCTGGGGGTCCTTTTTACCTTTTTTCAACTTTTGGAAAAAATGTAAAATTTCTCATTTTTCTCTACCCTTCTGCCTTGAAAAATGGGCTTGACACGTGTCCCAATGTGGGTCCCAGTGGAACCACGCTTCCTTTTTATACTTTAACCCTTTTCTTCACAAAAAGGAATTTTTTTTCAAATTTCCCCTGGAAGCCCGCCTCCCCACCTTTTGAATTTTCAAACTGCCATGTGTCTCAATGGCACATCTTGAGATGGTCCCCAAAATTAGAGACCCCAAACAAAGCGTGGGCTCAACACGTGTCTTGGTCCGGCAGAGTCTTTAAAAATTTGAAAGTTCAGTAGAAGGCGCCATGTGTCTAGGGTCTGAGGAAGTCTCCTTTGGCTGTTGAAAAGTCTGAGTGAAGGGAAGAGTGAGTGGAAGCCTCCAAGTGTCCTTCTGGCACTCCTTCAAAATAAAACCCAGGGGTCGATCCCCAAACATGCGTGGTCCCTCCATGTGTCTTAGGCCTTTTAGGAAGTTCTTGAAAAGCCTAAGTAAGGAAGGCCCAATGGAAACCTCCACATGTCTTTATGGTGCAACTTCAAGATGGTCCCCAAGAACGAAGACTCTGAATGAGCATGGGCTCACCACGTGTCCCAGGCCTTAGAAAATTTCTTAAAAAGTTTAAGTCCCCAGCAGAGCCGGCGGAAGCCTCCACCTATCCCTTTGTCGCATTTGTTAAGGTGGGACCCTGAGGCAGATTTTCAAATGAGTGCCAGCCCACCACGTGTCCACGGCCCGCCAAAATTGTACTAGCTGCATAAAAATTTTGTCTAAGTCTGGCAAAGCAGTGGAATCCTCCACGTGTCCTCCTGACACAACTCCAAGGCCAAACCAAAAGGTGAATTTTCAAACGAGCGTCGTTCCTCCACGTGGACAAGTTTTGGGTTGAAGAAAGCCATAGAGTTTTTAGAGTGCCCCACCGAGCCACATCCAACCAAAAAGAGCCACGTTTCCACTGATGTAGAGATTTAAAATTGACGGGAGAAACACACCCATCAAGCTGTAAAAATGCAGGGAAACCACTGTTTGAGCCCAGAGATGAAATTTTCTTCAAGGAAAGAGAATTTGGAAATGTTGTAAGGTTCAAACATGATCCTCTGAGCTACATTCAATCATGTTTCCTTAGGTACCTGGGGTAAAAATGGCAGGGACAACAACACATGACTACGAAAATGGAAGGGAAGGAACATGCTTGAGTTTTATGACCAAGTAACAGAATCCTTCACATGGTTAGAGGAATAAAACAAATTTTGGGAATTTAAGAGATCCTCGGCCAAGGAAGGAACTGACCATGGAAACTGAATGGGGGACAGAGTCTTCAAGCACCAACACGGGGAGATAAAAAATGTGACAGAGGCCGCAAACTGAGGGATTTTAATGACAAATGGGGCGAGACTAATTTGAGCACCAACATCGGCTCTGACTCGGGGATGGGCACTCCCTATGAGTGCCACAAGAACCAAATAATAGACCAAGTTCCCAAAAATATCCATTGGGTAAAGGAGTCAGCTTGCAGAGAAGAAAACCATAACCACCTCCTAAAAATGAACCAAGAAACCAGCAAAACCAGGTCACCAAGGACCAGAATGAGCAAAAACACAAAAAATAGAAAGCAACCAATGAACTATACACTATACAAATGATGTTCATCTTGATTCTTGGGAATCAATCCAGGAAATGTTTCAAGTTCCTGCCATTAATAGGAAATTCGAGCAATTCCCCATCCAAGTCTTTCAAGAAGAAGGTATGTTCACCAATCCGAATGTCAATGGAGTAAGGGCCCATCCATAGTGCATCAAATTTACCATGCTTGCCCTTGTCTTCATGCCTGCTATCCCATAACAACACAAGATCTCCAATGCTGAAAGCTCTGGGTGTTACCTTTTTGTCAAATATCTTCTTCAACCTTTCTCTGAACTTCACATGCCTTTGGTGAGATGCCCTCCTTTCTTCATCAAGTTCAACAATCTAGTTAATGCGAGGCATCATATGGACTAACTTCTTGATCTTCCAGTTGTTGAAGGAACTGATATGAGGATAATTGCATATGCAGGGGCAGTAAATCCTGAGTCCCATACACCAATTCAAATGGAATTTTTCTAGTAGCTCTTTTAACAGTAATTCTATCATCCCAAACAACAAACTTCAACTGCTCATCCCATTTCCTTTTGTTCAGCTCCAAGGTTCTCCTAATGATCTTTAATAGATTTTTATTGCTGGAATCTGCTTGTCCATTGCCTTGGGGGTTATAGTTGGAGGCATATGTCAAATTGATCCCATATTCTTTACACATTGCCATCAAAGGTTTAGCTTTGAAGCTCATGGCATTGTCAGCAACAATTTTAACTGGCACTCCAAACCTGCAGATGATATGGTTCAGCATGAAGTCCATGACAATTTGGTGTGTTGCTCTCTTGGTGGGGATTGTCCTCCACCCACTTAGTGAAGT
This sequence comes from Taxus chinensis, assembly GCA_019776745.2. Lineage (NCBI taxonomy): Eukaryota > Viridiplantae > Streptophyta > Pinopsida > Cupressales > Taxaceae > Taxus > Taxus chinensis. Next base: position 859,587,679 of record CM034151.1, read on the forward strand.
AATCAGTGGCTACAAGAATCCACTTATGGCCAGCACTTGAAGGGTCTGAAATCTCACCAATGAAATCCATTCCCCATTGCTTGAACGGGGCTTCAATTGATACAGGCTGCAAAGGAAGGGAGCCTGAAGCTTTCAATCTTCCAGAAAAATTCTGGAAACTCTCACATCTTCTAACCAACAAAGTTGTATCCTTGAAGAGAGTTGGCCACCAATAACCATCCCTCAAGATCTTGTGTGTTGTGACTCTTCCAAGCAAAATTCCCCCCACAAACTCCTCCATGGAGATCAACAATTATCCTGGGGGCTTCATCTTCAGTAATGCACCTCAAGAGGACTCCCTCAGGGTTCTTCCAAGCTAACCCAAAATCAGTAATGACATATTTCTGGGAGGCCAGCTTAAGATCTCTTTTCTGATTTTTACTTAAATGCTCAGGGTAGTATAGATGTCTGAGATAAAAAAATTATATCTTTGTACCATTCAAGAACTCATCAACTTTTCAAGGACATCCACCCTTCCTTCTTCTACTTCATTCACCTCAATAGTTTGCAAGTTTCTCTTAGCCATAAGCTTAGCTAAGCCCAAACCTCTTACCAACTTTGTGGTTTGGATATCCATATCATATTCCTACAACTTGTTCACCCACCTGCATCTTTTTCTTGAGACCTCCATCTCTGATAAGACATCTTTCACCATGGTGTGGGGAACATAAGCAACAACTTTAGAACTCAAAATGTAAGGTCTGAAAACCTTTGTTGCTTTTACCAAGGAAAATTCTTGTTTCTCCATAATGGTGTATTTCAACTCAGCCCCCTGCAATGCCTTACTGAAAAAGGAAATTGGCCTCTCTGCCCCTTCATCATCCTTCTGCAACAAGACAGATGCAACAGTGTTCTCTGAAGAAAAAGAAAATATTTGGAAAGGCTTCTTATAATCTGGAGCTGCTAAAACAGGGGCATGCTTTAATGCCTCTTTGATCCCATTGAAATCTTGAATGGCAGCCTCTTCCCACTTGATAACTTGGTCCTTCTTTAGCATGCAAGTAATTGGAATGGTCAACTCAGCAAAGTTTGATATGAATCTTCTGATAAAGTTTATTTTCCCAAAGAAGGACTGAATTCCCTTCTTGGTTCTTGGAATTGGGACCTTGCTGATGGCCTCTACCCTCTCAAGATCAATCATGACACCATCCTTTGACATACAATGTGACCAAGCAACTTGGCCTTTTGCACTCCAAAATGGCACTTCTTAGGATTGAGTGAAATGTCATACTCTCTGCATCTTATCAGCATTTTTTCCAAGTGCTGCAAGTGGTCACTTCTCCTTCTGGAAAACACAGTCACATCATCTTGGTAAACAACAATAAAATCATTAATGTAACTAGCAAAATCAACATCCATTGCTCTTTGAAAAGTTTCTCCAGCATTCATCAAACCAAAGGGCATTCTAACATAAACATAAGTTCCCCAAGGAGTGGTAAAGGTTGTCTTGATTCTCTCTGAATTCCTTTACAACAACTTGATTATAGCCAGAGAAACCATCCAAGGTAGAAAGCAAGCTCAGAACCAGTCACTAATTGCAGCATGTTTTCCATGTTTGGTAAAGGATAATTATCCTTCATTGATGCTCTATTCAGATTTCTAAAATCCATGCACAACCTGATATCACCATTATTTTTTCTAACTGGCACTAAGTTTGCAACCCAAGAAGAATACCTTGTGGGCTGAATAATCCCTCCATCCCTCAGTTTCTTCAGTTCTTCTTGCATTTTAAGAGATAGGAGTGGATTGATCGGCCTTTTTTTACCTGAATGGCTTTGCATTAGATTCCAAAGGAATTTCATGTTGAAACAGATCCTCTCTGTATGCCTTTAACTCAGAATAAGACCAAGCCAAGCAGTCCTGATATTTCTTCAACAATTGGACATAGGACTATTTTTCCTCCTTGTTCAGATTGCTTCCCAACCAGATCTTCCTCAGTTTCTCCTTTGTACCAAGGTCATGCTCCTCAACATCCCTTGAGGCTGTTATATGCCTGTTAATAATGCAATCAACATTATCAAAGTTTGATTCAAGAGAAACCAGTCCTCTAGGAATGGTATTAGTTTTCAGTTGGATGATGTCTTTGCCAAAAAAAGTTTCTTTACCCTCTGCTGCACACACCATTGGCTCCCAATCAATACATTGATCAACAAACTCCCCTTTGTTCTGCAGAAATATTTTGACCTGAGCATCATCATCAAAAAATTTCCAATGTTTAATGTTGTCAGGGACAGATGGCCTTGTTAACACCTCAACATCATATTCACAGTATGGGGACATTGCACAACTATCAAACCGAGACCCCAATACTGCAAGCTTGTCTGCCATAACATTGAACTTCCTGTCATGATGCACAATATTGAATGAATCAAACATCTCAATCAAGTCCCAGACTGCATGCTTGTACTGTTTCATCCTTTGATTTTTAGTGGCATACAGTTTTCTGATTTGTTTGACAATTAGTTCTGAATCTCCCTTAACAATGATGTCTTTAACATAGTATTTCCAAGCAATTCTCAAACCTAACAACAATGCTTCATACTCAGCAATGTTGTTAGTACACTCAAAGTTAAGTTTGAAAGAAAAACAAACTCTTCCAAGCTTGGAGAAATCAGAACTACACCAGCACCATTTCTAAATTTGGAGCAAGCTCCATCAAACAACAAAGTCCATGGAGAGCCTACTTGTTCAAGACTCTTACATTGATCCATTTTGTTCTCTTTCCCATCAGCAAATCTAAAAAATTTGTCAGCATCAACACTTGTGTACAACACTTCATAAGATGCATTGTTGGGATCTTCAATGAGGTGCAACATTTTCTTTTCTCCATACAACTTGACAAGGCTACCCTCAATTGGGATGGTGGCATAGGACATATCCATTTGAACACTCCCACCAACACTTGTAGCCCATTTTCTAGACAACAACATACCCCACTTGGCTGGGCAATCAACAATAACAACATCAAGCTTCAAGTTCCTACCCGGGTAGGCTGCAAGTTGTACCACCAGACCTTTCACACATCCCACCACTGGCACCTCTCTAGAATCCATGGCAGTGCACTTCCCATATGTTGTTGTTACTTTGATATCTAGTTCATTCATGACCTCAAGAGGCATGACATTGCATGATGCTCTGAATCAAACATACAATTGTGTAGCAATCTTGTCCTTAATGATCAAAGTAGTGAAGAATGGATCTACATTTAGCTGAGACTCTACCAAGGATGTTCCCAAATAAACCTCAGGTGGTTCACCTAGTTCTTCCAATGTTGGTGGTGTTTCTAGCTCTTCAATGATTGGAGGAGTCTCCACAATGTTTACATTTCTACCTAGAGTATTCTTCTCTTCTTTCAACCCCAAATATTCAAATGCCCTCTTCTTGTGCTCAAGAATCCTAAGCAACTCAACAATTGGAACACTAACTTTGATTTGACTCAAAACTTGGGCAATGTCATATGGAACACACTTTGGCAAGGCAGTATTGGGAGGGAGACTGACAAACTCATCAGATGGCATGGGATTTTTGACAATTTGGGCATGAGGAGAAGTATGAATCTTGTTTGGGACAACAAGGCCTTTGGAAGGTGTATCTTTCTTAGGAACCTCTTTAGGAATACTAGTAAGCAATGGAGTTTTAGGTTTGGCTTGAGGCCCTACTCCTTTGACAACTCTACTCCTAGTATTATAATCCTTTTCTTGAGCCACAACAACATTCATCAATAACTACCTATCCTCCTCAGATGGGATTCCTCCATCATACTTCTTTATCATTAAAGCTCTTAAATATTCAAAGTCATTATTGGGAAATTCAAAAGCTTGTACAATATCTACTTCTAAAGTATGAGAGGGAGGAAGAAGAGGTACCTGGTGGATGCAATCCCAAAAATCAGTAGCAGTTCTAGCACTTATTACCTCAGTTGAAGTTTCTCCTTGTTGTGAGCTCATGGAGCAACCCATCATGTAGACATCATCATCAGTATTATCATCATCATCTTCCTCTTCTACTTACTGATCTACTTCACATGGAGCATGGGGCATGAAACATCTATCACACCAATCAATTACATATGTTTCTTCAACCACAACAACTCTGGCAGCCAAAGGATCAGGCACCATTCTATTTTCCCTAGCCTGGGGCTGTTTATTTCCAAATCCAATAGGTCCCTTACCTCTATCATCAGATCTCTGCTCATTTCTATGATGATTTGTAAATCTGTCTGGGCCTTGTTGCTTGTGCTGACCCTGTGAACTCTGCCCAATTCCTTTCTCTTCCCGGGCTAATTTGTATGAGATTTCTTTGACATCCCCTGCCAAAGTTTTCACAACTTCCTCCAAATCAACAACTTTACTTGCTTGAGGTTTTTCAGGGTTAACCAGCTTCACACCCTCCCTCTTAGGAGGTTTTCCAATTGCCTTAATGTTGTTCTCAATTTGTAGAGCCATGGTGAAGGCCTGCCTCAAATTGGTAGGGTTTTTGTCCCTCAAATAGTAAGCAACTTTCTTATCAAATGCATCTGAATACTTTATCAAACATGATTCATCACATGGCCTTAAATTAACAGGCAATATCCTCAAGGTCTTGTTAAATCTAGTGTTGAAGTCATGCACTGATTCATTAGGATTTTTCTTGATATTTTCAAACTCAGACAAAAGGAACCTAGGGTCCGTTTTGTCACCATACTGCAATCTAAATGCATTATTCATTTCCATCCAAGAATCAATGGAGTTGTCTAGAAAAGACTTATACCAGTCCCTTGCATCTTCTTCCAAAGTATGAATAAACAATTTGATATATACATCCTCAAATTCAATCTCAAAGTCTTCCATCATGTTGATAAAAAGCTTTAAGTGTTGATCACCAATTATAGCATTATTTCCCTGGAACTTTGGTAGTCTATTTCTTACATCTTGGGGAACTGCATTTGGATAACCAGCCATCCCTCTAAAATTTATAGGACCAAAGGTATTTACAAAAAATGGAGGTCTGGGTGGGGGATGGGCCATGTTGTTTTGAGGAGGTGACCTTGGAGGAGAATCAAACTGATAAGGGACAAGGGGTCTTTGAAACACAGGAGTATAACTTTCAAAATGGCTATCCCTTAAAGGCTTTGTTTCTTGGAGAACCCTATCAACTTTGGAAAACATAGGTGCAGAATGAGAAGAAAATTTTTCAAATTCAAATGAAGGCCCCTCTCCAGATGGAGAATTTAATTCCACAAAAAGACTACCTGATTCAGAAGCACTTGAATGGAAATCTTCAATGATAGGCTGATCACCTTCATCAATGGAGATCTCTTTTCTTGACTGTTGATCTCCAACAACTCTCCAGGATTTTCTTCCTTCTGACTTTATTTTTCCTAGCTCTGGAAATAATGCCCTAGCAGGATCCTTAGTGAAGAAAGACCTTCTTCCTTCCATCTTTGCAAAGATTAGTAACAAATCTCACTTGATAGAGGTTAAGACACTAGTATCTATCAAAAATCAGATCAACATGGAGTCACCACTAAGGATTTCCACCTTAGTTGTGAAAATGCACTAAAGAATATGATCTGTCAAATGTCTGTCAACACTAGAAACTAGAAATGGAATGATCTGACCTTCCTTTACCCAGATTTATCAATGAAACTTAGTGCAATAACTATAGAAACTAGAAATATTGCACACAACACTTGTAACTTTGAACACTTCTTAAAGGCCTGAACACAGGATGATGTTGAAACAATGTACTAGCACTTAGAGCATATAAGAAATGTTTACCAGGGTCTGAATATGCACTGCAATCACAATGTCCCCAGCAATGGTGCCACTTTGGTGTTGGTACCCAAATTGATTCTCCCTCAGAAGCTGAGCAGCATCACAAGTTTGACAGGAAGCTTAGAGACAAGCAGATCATGTAGTGTGTCATTTTGTAGCTGGGGAAGAAATGTAGCTTGCTCTTTGTCACTCAGATGTGGAGAAATGGGTAGCACCCTCAAGAGGATTTGATCTATCCTCACTACTTTATGGTTGTGCCTTTCAACCAGGGTGAGAGGACCCTTTTGTAGCCTATGTTGTTTATGGAGGAGATGGAGATGTCCTTCCTTGTAAAGTTATTAAGAAGACCTTGAAGAAAATATGATCAATACAACAAAACCTAACTCTCACGAGTTGTCACCCTAGATAATGGAGATATTTTCTAAGTAAGGTTCAGGCCACTAAAGACAATGAAAAACTGATTGCTTCTACATGTTTTGGTAATAGAAATTATGCATTTATACACACACATGACAAACAGGGGTAGTATGGGTAAGATTGGTTGTTTTTAAATGAATTTTTTGGTGGGAGGTGAGGCAGAATGAACTTGATTCACCAGATCTTTGAGAGCTTCTACAAAAATGGAAGGCTTGATCAACAAGAATGCTTCAGAACAGCTAGAATGTTCCTTTAACCAGAAGGTGTGCTTCAATGGAGGCCCAAATCAGCACGTTTTCACACAAACTTTAAGAATCCAAAATGAAGGCTCAAATTGAAAAGCTTAACTAAACATTATCAACCTTTGTTTCATCACGCCTAAGATACCCTCAAAGGATAACAAACAATCTTATAATCATGCTAGGAGTACAGTGATTTTAAATTTGTTTATTTCACTATCAAATGAAAGCTCTTCTGATAAATGAAATTGCAAATGCCACCAAACTATCACAAGGATAAGATCTTGTGTGATTCACAAATATTTCAATGTAAGATTGCAATGGGAACAAGAAAGACTATTTGCAGACATTCAGAAATGAAGCAGACACAATTTTTTCCCAAAATCAACACAGATTAACTCAAATTTGATTAAATTCATCAGCAAGGGAGAGTTTCTAGAACAATCTCAGAGCTCGTCAATGGCTGTACACTTGCAACCACCTTGACATGATCAAATTTAACACAAAAGAGATAAACAAGTTCCTCAGATGGTTTCTCAGAAAGATGGGCTCTGTCAAACTTTTCTTTTAGAAATGAAATCCTGACCTCTAACACTCCAACCATTTACATGACAAGTTCATGCAATTTATAACATTTTTTACAACAGAGTTTTTCCCCCAAAAACAAAACATTCAAAGCACCATCGCCTGTTGTGATTTTGATCGTGACCCCTAGAATCAGATCTGCAAAAAGTTTGTCAGGTGCATCAGAGGGAAAATCTCTTTGAATATTTCTAGCATTCAATCCTTTCATCTGGTAAATCACTCTTCAATTCATGCACCAACTACTTCCTCCTCCAATCCATCAAATCTGGTTCTTTGCATGCCAAGGAAGGAAAAATTGGAAACTCAGATCAAATCCAATAGTCATATCATGTCTTAATGGTAAAAGACGTTTTCAGATTTTCCCCACCAAACCAAGATATCAAATGGTTTCTTGTGTGCCAAGGAAAATCAGATTGAATCCAACAGTCAGATTACATTTTAATGGTAAAAGACATTTTTAGATCTTCCCCACCAAACTAGGATATCAAATTAATTTTCCTCTTCATTTGGTGTGTAAGAGACATCAAGAAATGATAAAAAAACCATAAAAATTTGCATCCCTAGGAGCTTTGGAGAAAAATGGTGGAAAAATCAGATATAGATGCACAGTGTGCCGTCGATTTCCCTTTTGAAATTGGACCGTCCACGTGGGAGATCTGAGTCAAAACAGGCCTGGGGGTCTTTTTTACCTTTTTCAACTTTTGGAAAAAATGTAAAATTTCTCATTTTTCTCTGCCCCTCCACCTTGAAAAATGGGCTTGACATGTGTCCCAATGTGGGTCCCAGTGGAAATGCGCTTCCATTTTATACTTTAACCCTTTTCTTCACAAAAAGAATTTTTTTTTCAAATTTCCCCCGGAAGCCCACCTCCCCGCCTTTTGAATTTTCAAACTGCCACATGTCTTAATGGTGCATCTTGAGATGGTCCCCAAAAGTAGAGACCCCAAACAAGCGCAGTGCTCAACACGTGTCTTCGGTCCGGCAGAGTCTTTAAAATTTTTGAAAGTTCAGTAGAAGGTGCCATGTGTCTAGGGTCCGAGGCAAGTCTCCTTTGGCTATTGAAAATTCCAAGTGAAGGGAAGAGTGAGCGGAAGCCTCCAAGTTTCCTTCTGGGTCACTCCTTCAAAATAAAACCTAGGGGCTTGATCCCCAAACATGTGTGGTCCCTCCATGTGTCTTAGGCCTTTTAGGAAGTTACTTGAAAATCCTAAGGAAGGAAGGCCCAGCGGAAACCTCCACGTGTCTTTATGGCACAACTTCAAGATGGTCCTCAAGAGTGAAGACTCTGAATGAGCGTGGGCTCACCACGTGTCCCAGGCCTTAGAAAATTTCTTTAAAATTTTAAGTCCCTAGCAGAGCCGATAGAAGCCTCCACCTGTCCCTCTATCACATTTGTTAAGGTGGGACCCTGAGGAAAATTTTCAAATGAATGCACCAGCCCACCACATGTCCATGGCCTACCAAAATTGTACCAGCTACATAAAAAAATTTTCTAAGTCCTGGGAAAAGCAGTGGAATCCTCCACGTGTCCTCCCGGCGCAACTCCAAGGCCAAACCAAAAGGTGAATTTTCAAACGAGCGTCATTCCTCCACGTGGACAAGTTTTGGGTCAAAGCAAGCCATAGAGTTTTTAGAGTGCCCCACCAAGCTGCATCCAACCAAAAAGAGCCACATTTCCACTGATGCAGAGATTTAAAATTGATGGGAGAAACACACCCGTCAAGCCATAAAAATGCAGGGAAACCACTGTTTGAGCCTAGAGATGAAATTTTCTTCAAGGATAGAGAACTTGGAAATGTTGTAAGGTTCAAACATGATCCTCTGAGCTACATTCAATCATGTTTCCTCAAGTACCTAGGGAAAAAATGGTAGGGACAACAACACATGACTGTGGAAAATGGAAGGGAAGGAACAGGCCCGAGTTTTACGACCAAGTAACAGACTCCTTCACATGGTCAGAGGAATAAAAAAAATTTTGGGCATTTAAGAGATCCTCGACCAAGGAAGGAACTAGCCATGGCAAAAAAATGGAGGAAAGAGTCTTCAAGCACCAACACAAGGAGATAAAAAATGTGACGGAGGCCACAAACTAAGGGATTTTAATGGAAAACAAGGCAAGACCAATTTGAGCTCCAACAAGAACAAGGAAGAGTGATTCATTATTCCTTTGACAGATGTAAAGGTTTCTCCTTATGTTGAGGAGTTGAGTGAAGAGGATTTGAACATGATATATGCACGCATAATCAGGGATCCTGATGTAATTGAGCCATCTAAAGAGGGACTGATACAGTTGGATGATGCTCGGTCAGTTAATGATACCACAAGTGTTTTTTGTGATAATTGAGCACATGGGACATATGAAGTAGTTGGATGCAAGATCAAGAACATGGTTACTTGCATGATCTAGTCATATGCCCTTAGAAATTTAGGTTATACACAGGTACCTAGGTACACTAGTGAAGGGAATCCAAATGTATTTCTGTGCGCCATGGAATATTAGTGGAAGAATGAAGGAGACAGAAGAAATATGTTGGTATACCCTATGGAGGACAATATCACATTGGTGGAATACACACAGAGGTAGCCTATTAGAATGGTGAGAAATGAGAATTTATTTTTCTACTAGGCTCCTAAGAAGCAATGTACCTTCACAAATATGAAATTTTCATGGGAAGTCCCCTACTTCGCACCATGTCTAGGAATGTGAGAGACTCTAGATGGAGGGGCAAGAGGCTTTACCACCATCACTCTCGGTAAATACGTTCTATTCCACCCTAGCACGCATGCATGGTATGTCCATGTAAATTTAAAAAGAGGAACAACCAATTAGCAGGAGATGACCTCAGGTATGATTCATAAATTTGATTATTTTTCTACTAAACCTCTAGTTAATAAAGCATTATAGATCATGAAGTGCCTTACTTTGGGGGATAGTACAAAAGGTTGAGGAAATTCTGATAGATATGTTTGATGAGGTGTATTTAGAGGTGTGCCTTGACCTAGAAGAGACTGAATAAGAAGAAATGGTCCACGCTTGCGAAGAAAAGGAAAAGGGTAAACTGGTATGCATAATAAGTGATGATGATGGCGAGGGTAATAACCTAGATGTTAACCATACAGAAGGTATGCACAAGGTGATGGATTTAGCATATGAGAAGGCATGCATGTATCATGAGCCCATGAAAATGAAGTTAACATTGGAATAGATGCAGAGCCTAAAGAGGCCATTATTAGTAATTACTGGTAGGAACGGGAGGTGGCCAAGATCATTGAGCTCTTGTATGACTTTCAGGATCTATGTCTGTGGGGCTACCATAAATTAAAAGGAGTACACCCTTATTTAGGTGAGATGAGAATCAAACTTAAGGAAGGTGCACGTTCGGTTAGGAAGAGGCCATATAGGATGAATCCTAATTTGTGCATCAAGGTGAAGGAAGAAATTGAAAAATTTCTCAAGGCTAGTACCATTGAGCCCATTGAGGAGTCTAAATGGGTTAGCTCCATGGTCATTGGTATTAAAAAGGATGGGAGGATAAGGATCTGTGTGGAGTACAGAGATTTGAATTCTTCATGTGTTATTAATCCTTTTTCCACCCCATTCATAGAAGAGATCCTTGAGGGTGTTGCAGGGTGTGAGATTTACTCTATTACATATGGGTTTTTAGGATATCATCAAGTGTGCATTGCTAAGGAAGATCAGAAAAAGAAAAATTTCACCACTAAGTGGGGAAGTTTTACATACACGGTTATGACCTTTGGACCGAAGAATGCACCGGTTGTGTTCTTCCACATTGTTGTGGAGGCTTTTAAGGATTTCATTCATAAGTTTTTATAGGTGTATCTAGATGATTGAATAGTCTATGGCTTGGTCAAGGATCATTGTGAAAATATCATGATCATTTTTTTAGAGATGCACGTAGATAAACATCTCTCTAAATATAAATAAGTGTATATTTGCAACACCCTTTGGCACTATGTTGGGGTATATTATTTGTAAAGAATGTCTGTTGGTAGATCTAGCCAAGATAGATGTGATCTTGGGTTTAGAAAAACCTAATAATTAAAGTGAAATGCACGGATTCCTGGGACATACAAGGTATTATAGTAATTTCATCAAGGGGTATGCAAGGATTGTTGCAATTCTAGAGGAGCTGTTGAAAGCTAAAGGAACGTTCTATTAGGGTGATGTGCAACAACAGCCATTTGAGGCACTGAAGGATAAGTTGACTACTAACCCTACTTTGCACTTTCCTTCTTGGGATAAAACCTTTTATGTTCACGTTTGATGAATCTAGAATGGTGATTGGCATAGTGTTGGCACAACCAGGAGAGTGAATTGTAGACCAACCCATTTGCTTTACAAGTAGGAAGTTGACACCTGCAGAACAAAATTATACAACTAGTGAGCATGAGGATTTTTCCATGATTTATGCGCTGCACAAGTTCAGAAAATACTTGTTGGTAACACCATTTATCTTCTTCATAGATCATATGGCACTTAAGTATTTGGTCAACAAGAATTTTTTACAAGGGCACATTTCCTAGGTGGATACTACTATTTCAGGAGTTTGAGTTTACAATTGTGGTAAAACTAGGGAAAATTAATTCATGACCTAACCAATTATCAAGAATCAATTCTAGCGAGGATGTGTAGAACATTAAGAATACTATGTCAGATGCACATTTGTTTAGATTAAACCACACGCTCATAGATTTAAAATATATTTCATTATTCTTGCACATAGGCCAGGGGCTCGAGGGAATGAATACTTTAGAAAAGAAGCAGCTTGCAATATGCACAGCGCCCTATCAGTCGATAGGTGGAGATTTGTATAAACTATTCTGTGGTGGAGTTTTTTTCCACTGTGTTCTAGAGCATGAAAGATAGGCTACTATGCCAGAAGAACATGGTGGAATTGAAATACTTCATTATGTTAGGGATGCCACCATGCGTAAGATTCTGATGGTTGGCCTTTAGTGGAAAAAATTTTGGCATGTGATCATTGTCAATGCCTTAAGAAGCTAGGAACCAAAGATGAAATGTCTTTGAGGCCTATTACAAGTGCTGAACCTTTTGAGAAGTGGGCTATTTATTTTTTAGGTCTTATTTCCCCACCCACACGTAAGATTGGCGCACACTATATTATAAATTGTACAAATTATCTTACAAGTTGGGCAGAAGCAACACCCACTACATAATGCACAATAGCTACATCAGCAATATTTATATGGGAAAACATTATCAACAAGTATGGGTGTCCATTGACTCTAACAAGTGATAGGGGTACTCATTTCTTAAATGAGACCGTCAAAATCCTTTTGGCTGATTTTATGGTGGCACACCATAAGACAACACCCTATCACCCATAGGGAAATGGTACTGTTGAATCTTTCAACAAGATTTTGGGGCAAACACTAACAAAAATCTATGATGTTAAAAGGAAAGACTGGGATGATAAAGTCTCTATTGTACTTTGTCTATATAGGAAAACCTTTAAGAGGTTGAATAAGGCCACACATTTTTAGTTGGTGTTTGGCATAGAGGTTGTTTTACCTATTGATTTTATGATGCCATCCCTGCATATTACATGTGTGGGTTTAGATGACTAGATGATGAGCAATTTTTGGAGGAGAGCATAGAAAAATAAATGCAGTTAGATGAGCGGCACGCTATTTCCCGGTGGATCCAGAAGACCAAAAAGGTGAGACAGAAGGTCTGGTATGGTAGGAATATAAGGAATAAAATATTTGAGGTGGGAAACATGTTTCTTTTGTATGATTCAAAGTTTGTGTGCCACCCAGGGAAATTGAAATTTCATTGGTTGGGACCCTTTGTTGTAACAAAGATATTGGAATCAAGTGCTTGTCAGTTGCAGGCGCTTGATGACACTCTATTGTCCAGTTACTTCAATGGGAATAGGTTGAAGACCTACTATAAATAAGGATTCTTGGTGTTTATAATAAGGTATTATTTCCACTTAGATTAGATTTACCTTTAATGCATTTCCTTTAAGGTGTGTTCCTTTCATCATTGATATGCTTTGTCAATTTAGTTCATTATTTTGTTGTAATAATCGTGCTTGCATGCTAGAATCTTAATAGTATGTTTTGAGTTCATGCGTAGAGGACAACACATACTTTTAGTGTGGGGAAGATCAGATACAAGTGTTATATAGGTGCTCAAATTGAAGGTGTTTTTATGGAAATTTTATCAGTTTGAAGACCACGCATAGGAGGATTGTACAATGTAATGCAAGGTAGGTAGCAACATGGGAAATTACTTAGTATGAGGCACATTGGTTGATGTACTTCGGCACATGGAGGCATGTGTAAGGAGGTATGTTGTCGAGAAGCAGTGTACATGCTAGAAGGTTATAACTGGGGTGTGGAAAAATCAATGTAAGGTGCGGAAAAAGAAAGAAAGCGTAATGAATGTTGAATATGGTGGTAGGTGAAGAGAAATCAATGCAAAAAAAGTTGGGAAATATATATAAAAAGAGGTGCTTGTGAGTTCATTTTTACCTTGCATGTTGAATAGTTTGAGTTGTGAAGAGCATTTCAAAGAGCGATTTGAGTGTGAAGTGTGAAGGTGATCGAATTCGAGCACTAAACTAGTTTAAATTTGGAAATGTCCCATTACAGAGCTCCATTAGAAGGGTGTTTGAGCGAGTAGAAGGCATGTAGGAGGAAGGTTCATGGAGCTAGGTTTGAGGAAAATAGAATTGCAGCTAGGGAACGTAGATTTAGAGTTGTAGAGGTCAAAAGAGTGTAAGAAAGTATTTTTAGTTTACAATGGCACCCAAAAGAGAACTTGGAGCAGCTACCCGAGGCAAGAAGTGGAAGGCGGTGGAAGTAGAATTTGAAGATGCACCTAAGAATAGGTTTTCAGATATGCAATACCCTGAAGTCACAATCATGGGGTTTGATTGGGAGTCTCACATCAGGAGAAGAAAGGTGAGTGATTACAATCACCGCACCAAGGAAAATAAGGACAAGATGGATAAGGCACTGATAATAAAGATAGAGTTACAAACAGAAGATGATAATCCCATCTATGATGATGTAGGGGTAGAAGTTGTTAGAGAGTGTTGGAGTTTTGCAAGTGTATGAGTTGACATACTTTTCAAGCCATATAAACTCTACCAGTGGCTTATGTCTAAGGTCTGTGAGGACTTTTTCTATTTCACAGGAAGGCAAGTGCGTCTCACCATGCCCTTGATTGGAAATTTGACAAGGTTGAAGATTTTAGGCACTGAAATTGGAAGTGACCTTAATGATGATGAGGGTGTGGAAGTAACTTCTTCTGCATTGGGATATGTAAAAGGAGGGTGCACTATGAACATTAAGAAGTTGTAAGATCACCTTGTGATCTAGGTTGTTGCGTACCTCCTCACCAAGTTAAATAACCAGGAGCATTGGAGTCAGGTAAATACAACTTGGCTTCATACCACCAAGAAGATGTGTGAAGGAGTTGTGTATAATCTTCCTTCTTTCATTATTGAAACTATAATTGAAGAATTGCACCACGGATATAAGATAAGTTTTGGTGATATTATGTTGTCTATTGTGTTTATGGAGATTGGGGTGCCTGACAAGCCAAAGGAGAAGATCTAGTAGTTCCCTGAAGAGAAGAAATCACTTCATCTATATTTTCAAAGTACACTTGTGATGGGACTATTAGTGGTCCATATAAACATAGGTTGGAATTTTGGTATAGGCGCATGTGTGAGGCATTTGAACATGAATGGATAACACCAAAGGACCTCCCTTCTATGTTGGAGAAGCAGGAACATCTTACATTCTTCCAGCACTACTGCATTAGCAATTTTAGAATGAAGGATGGTACTTGGAGCCCTTATTGTAAGCTCCCATATGCTTTCACTGTCCGCTACTTTCAAGTCTTGGTGAATAGATTTTAAAACATGTGTAGGTTAAGATTTGATGCATACAAGGTAGAATATGAATATTTTTGAGCTAATAATACTTAGCAAAATGCACACATGAGGTCCGCGTGGGAAAATAGGGCATGTTCAAAGGTGTGAATGGATAAGGGAAACATGCACGCAGAGGATAAGTTCATATTTCATAACTTAGCCATTTTTGCACATGAGGATCTATTTTCAGAGATGGCATGCAAAGCACATAAATTAGGAAGAGACTTGCGCGCCATGCGTTGGCTATTTTTGGAGGATTGGGTATAAAGAACTTTACATGGATGCGGGTAAAGAATAGGTTTATCAATGTCATTTAACTAAAGGAAATCTATTATTAGCACACTTGCATGTGGGGCTATGGCTGTAAAAAGTGTGTAGCTAATAATAGCATGCGTCCTATTTTAGGATTGGATAAGTGGTGAAGGGAAAGTCCCCACCCTTATAAATATGTAGTGAACTGTGTACTAGAGGATATATAATATTACGCAAAGAGTAAAGAGACAGACATGTGTATGTATGTGTGCAAGACTGGACTATTGTATCATATTTGTGCGTGTATGGGCATAGAATGCCATTATTGTAAGAAGCTTGTGTGTAATTGTCATATTTAATATAATGGAGGATAATGGTTGAATATAAGTGTTAGTTCTATATGTATCTAGATCTAGTATGTTCTTGATTTCATCATTGTTAATACTTAATTATGTTCTCTCTTAGATATCGATCTGGCATGCTCTGTAGAATTATGTATTAATAATGGAATTACATGCATTAAGTCTTCATCATGCTAACATCCTGCAACAACAATCCTAAAGAGGAACCTGGTACCTTTTTGTGCTTTGGGTGAGCTCTCAGTCTAGGTTGAGTGATGTGCCAGCATGCCTAGGGTCTTATTGGGCTTGTATTACTGAATTCTAGGCTGCATCATTAGTTTCGTTGCCAGGACCTCTTTTTCAGTTGTTTTCAGGATGGTTCACGATGAAGACATACCGGTTGACCTTAGCAAGTGTTAAAGAGTGGATACATGATTTGGAAGAAGAATATGCATAGTGGTTCAGCATTGGATCTAAGTTTAACGCACATGTATGGGTGGAACGAGAGCCTGTATGATAGTTTATATGAGAGATTCTTCGCTATCTTCCCAGTAGAATTGTACGAGTGGTTGATTGCCTATGCATCTAAGCAGAATTGGAGGTATCGCGCACTTGTTTGGACATAGGAATAATTTTAGGCCCTTTATGATGTTGATCTAATCTAGACTCAAGCTATGGATACGTGGTTCTGTGGAATTTTAAATAGCTATATCTTGGAGTACTCAATTTCCACTTATTTGTGCCCAGAGGTAGTTGAATTCTAGTTTTTACAATATCCAAGGGGAACTTACCTGCAAGGCATTCCACTGGAAATCAAGATCCTGATGGTAACTTTGAATTTGGAGAGTAAACCAATGGCTAACTAAACCCCACCACGCACCGGGCCAGGAGTAGGTTTGGTGAAAGATGACAGACCTAGCAGCAAAAAGGCAGAGAAAGGAAAGGTGGCTCAAGTATAATGAGGCATGCGAGAGGGAGATAGAGAAGCATTGCAGCAGAATCCTACCATCACTAAGGAGGAGGTTATACATACACGATACCCAAATCTTTCCTATCAAAAGGAGGTTTATCAGGAAACCATGGAAGTTCTCAGGAATCTTCAAGGTGAGATACAATACTTAAAAGAGCAATCATGGAAGATGGAGAAAAAAAAAGTATCAAAGATGGTCCAAACTGATATAGATGACTTAAGGGAAGTGTGTAAAAATGTTGCACCAGGAAAATATCATTCCACTATTAGGGAGCTAGTTAAAAGGAAACACTCTGCACATAAGTATCTTCCTCATCCTAGATCCTACAAGCCTCTCCTTCGCACAAACCTCCTTTCCACATCTGGTTTCACACTCTTCATACCTCAACACGATTGCTTGGCTCTTCGCACTTAGATCTTGTCAAATTCTCTTAATCGTAATAGTAAGAATGAACTTGCATCTCATCCTTATATAGATTTTCAAATTTTTGATGCATTTATTTCCCCTTTACCTACCCAATGTCCTCTCATTTATTGACCAATTTCATTCATTCTGCATGGTACATCCTCATGCCCCAGTTATAACCTTTTAACACACCTTCTTACCCTCTGGTCACAGACTTCTCTTTAGCGCACTTCCTTACGCCTGAGTACCTTATCACTGCACCTTCCACTGGTAGTTATTATGGCATTCGCTTACCTTGTGTTATATTATCCCTTCATTCATCTCAATCTTTGGTCACTTTTTAGAAGCATTCCTTTTACTTGAATAGCACCCATAGCAACTTATTCCTTTCATCGTTCAATTCCAACAGTCTTGTACCTAGATATAAACCACCACCCACACTAAAAGTATGTGCAGTCCTCTGTGCATAAAAATTCTTCAAATAGTAATTAGCTTCTGGTGCGTAAATGCGCTTATTACACAACACACCAACTAAATTGATAAAGCATAGCAACAAAGAAGGAACACGTTAACGGAATGCAGAAGTGAAAATCTAATCTAAATGGTAATACTACCTTATTAAAAACACCAAGAAGACTTATTTATATTAGGGATTCAGCCTACTCTCATTAAATTAATTGGGTAGTCATGTTCTATCAAGTGTTTTTAATTGGAAAGCACTTGTTTCAAGGATGTAAGTGATAACATACAGCCTCAACCAATGTACCTTAAGTTTTCTTGGATGGTGTAAGAACTTAGAGTCATAGAGAAGCACCATTTTTCCAATCTCAAACTTCTTATCCCTTATGTTTCTATCATGTCATGCTTTCTACCTGGCATTTTCTTGCTTCTGACTCTAACGTGTTATGGCTTATCACTCATCCAACATGATTATATGTTCAATCCATTCTTCTAAAGCTTGCTCATCAGCTGGGCCTCTAGTGCATGCAACACACAAAGAAGGTAACATGAATTCCATAGGAATAATGGCTTTTACACCAAATAATAACTGAAATGGTGTGGATTTGTTAAACCTCTTATAAGTTGTTCTATATGCCCAAAGTATAACAGACACTTTATCATCCCAATCCTTCCTTTCAACATCACAAATTTTTGTCAAGGTCTGGCTCAAGATCTTGTTGAAAATCTCAGCATTTCCATTTTCCTGAGGATGAGAGGGTGTATTCTTATGGTGTACAATCATGAATTCATCCAATAAAATTATGATTGTCTCGTTAATAAAATGTGTGCCTCTATCACTGGTCAAACTTAAAGGACATCCATACCTTGTAATAATATTTTCCCATAGAAATCAGGATGTTGTAGCCGTTGTATAGTCTCTGCAAGTGTTGATACTGGATGGAATATCCTGCATGTGAATCTTCCCCCTCATAGCCTAGATTATGACAAGGAAATCACTATGAATGATGTTGTGAATGGGTGGCTATTGAGAAACATATTAATTGATACAGGCGTAGAATTCAATGTTCTTACCTTATATGCATGGGTACAAATGGGAAGGCCCCCATTGTAGTCATCCTCTAATATATTATTCATGGCTAATCGGACTAAGGACACTCCAATCAGAGTCTTGAAAGATGCATCCATTACCATACAAGGAGCCAAGTTCACTGGAGACTAGGAGGGAGCTAGGTCTATGCGGCATAGACATAGACAGGCTAAAAAAGTACCCAATCGTGCAGGCAGCCACATACCTTGTGATAAAATTAAATGACCAAGAGAGGTGGTCACAAGCGAATACCATATGGCTGCACATTACTAGAAGGATGTCTAAAGGAGTGGTTTATAACATTTTAAGTTACATTGCAGAAACTATTATTAAAGAAGCACATTCAGGAGGAAAGATCAGTTTTGGGTATGTTCTGTTGTCTTTGATATTCATGGAGATTGGGGTGCCATATGGATCAAAGGAGAAGGTCTGCGGGTATCCCATGGAGAAAAAGTCACCTGCAAAATAATTCAGCAAGTACTTGTGTGAAGTATCGATGACCAAACCAGTCAAGCAAAGGGCTGAGAAGTGGTACAATAGGCTCCACGTGGCATTTGAAGAAGAGTGGCACATACCAAAGGATTTACCATCAGTGGTGGGTAATGCAGCTCATTAGTTTCCATGCATAACTGACAATTTTACATTGCATGATTTTCAATGAAGGATGGGGCTTGGATCCAATGGTGCAAAATACCATATGCCTTCATAGTGAGGTATTTTCAGGCATTGGTTCACAACTTCTCAGACACGTGCCACCGTTTAACATTCAATGTAGACAAGGTAGACTGCGACTACCACACACTGAGGAAGAAGTATGCATATCCATGATGTAATGCATATATTGAAAGGCTCATATCAGATTTGTTGAGCATAAAGCCAGTAAGTTTTTGTTGTTGGATACATTGGAGCAGCACTTGTGTACCTCCAACTGAAGCTCAAGTTGGAAAAAAACAGGTATGTGGAAGATGAGTTCGCATGCTCCCAGGCCCACCAAAGGGTAAGCATACCATGGAGAACATTCCAGTGCCTAAGCCCACAGGTACAATCAAAGTAGAGGATGAGGAGGGTGAGAACAAGGATAGTGGTGGTTTGGAACACAGAGGTAGAAGACAACCTCTAAATAAGGATGAAGTTAAGTGTGCAACTACTCCACCTCATCCACAAGAGGGGGATGATGAGGACTTGGATGTAGTCCAAGGAGAGTGCCGATTCAAGAGAATGTTCAGGAGAATAAGGACCCAAGGTGTCTACTCTAGCAAATAGTGTGTAGATCACCCTGAATCTCTCCATAGAAGAAGACAACTGAGAAAAGGAGAAGGAAATTAAAATTGAATGAGGAAGTGGAAGATTCAAAGGAAAGTCACACCCAATTCTCCTACATCTCCAAAGAACATAGAAGAACAAAAAGATGAAGAAATGAAGGATGGAGAAGAGGAAGAAAAAGGAACATATGAGAAATCAACTGAGAGCCTACTCGGGACATAGAAGCATAAGTCCCAAATCTGGAAGCCCAAGTTCTTAAGTAGCCTAGGTCAAGAAGAACAAGTGGGGAATACATTCCACCAACCATGGGCTATGCTGAGGACACAGGTAAATTTTTTCATGCACCTGTTTCCAGAGCATAATGACACAAAAGGAGTTATACGGTTGGGAGTTAATAGATGAAGATATGGTAATAGTGTGCATAAGAAAGACAATTGTCATGGTCGATGCACACACACATGGATGAACCAGAATTTTATGTGTATGAGGAGTCATGCGTGTCAAGGAGGTTGAAAAAGACAGCTTAGGCTAGGCACATAACAGTAAATCCTACTGTTATGTTAGATGAACAGGTAAGCAATGCTTTGGTGAAGGTGTCAACAGAGTGGCACACATCGAAATATGGATAAAGCTGCCACAATTAGGGCACTAAAGGAAGATATCAACACTAAGGATGAGGAGAGAGTGCACCTAGATTAGGAAAGAGACTTGGCACAGAAGAAGAACATTATTTTTATCAGCATGGCATAGAGGAGATTGGTGATAATGTCTTGAAGGCTAGGCCACACTTAGAGCCAAATGTACCTAAGATGTTTCTTTTGGAAATAAATTATGTAAGTATATTGGTGGACTTAGTTCTTGAAGATGAACCTCTACGCATTTCAGTGCCAAAGGATCTAGCATAATATGCAGAGTGAGAAAAGGCTTCACTGATGCAAAATATTGCATCATATGAAGGAATACTGCAAGCACTATGCAAGAAGAAATAAAGAAGGTGGACCAATCCTTGAACATATGTACAGCTTGAGAGGCACTCATCAAGAATAAAAACCCTGGAGGAGGACAATGAGGTCCAAAAAGTGATGAAGAACAAAACATTGGGCCACGCATAAATATTAGCACTTGGTTAAATAGATGTCACATGGTCCTGGCAGCAGCCAAAGACCCACACAAGGATCAGACTAGAGGAGCTTGGGAAGCTCATCATGTAGAAGATGGACTTGGTAGAGGGAAGGATGAATACAATTTCTAGCATTGTGTTGGTCTTCCTGAATGAGAAAGGAAAGATTGCGCAAGATGAACTAGATTCCATTGCTATGGAAATTCCAAAAAAAGTAGAGGAAGCACTCGTTGAGTGGCAGACCTTAGAGGCTGAGATAAAGGAGGAATATGCTAGAATTATTTTTTTAGGTTGAAGTGGATGAAGCTACAGGGCTAACATCATTATTTTATGCATATAGATTCATTCTTATTCTTTCCATTCAAATTCTTTAATTCATTTTTTTTAGACAACCATCATCCGGGGTGAAAATAAAATTAGTGTGGGGTAACGTTGAGCAGAGAATACTTAACAAAAGGCACACAAGAGGTCCACGCGGGAAAATAGGGCACTTTCAAAGGTGTGAACGGATAAGGGGAACATGCGCGTGGAGGATAAGTTCATATTTCGGGACTTATCTATTTTTGCACATGAGGATATATTTTTAGATATGGTGTGTAGAGTGCATAAATGAGGTAGAGACTTGCGCGCCACACATTGGCTATTTTTGGAGGATTGGCTACAAAGCACTTTACATGGATGTGGGCTAAGAATAGGTTTATCATTTTCATTTAACTAAAAGAAGTCTATTATTAGCACACTTGCATGTGGGGCTATGGCTGTAAAAAGCGCGTAGCTAATAATAGCATGTGACCTATTTTAGGATTGGATAAGTGGTGAAGGGAAAGTCCCCACCCTTATAAATATGTAGTGAACTGTGTAGTAGAGGATATATAATATTACAGAATGAGTAGAGAGACAGACATGTGTATGTATGTGTGCAAGACTGGACTATTGTATCAAATTTGTGCATGTATGGGCATAGAATGCCATTATTGTAAGAAGCTTGTGTGTAATTTTCATATTTAATATAATGGAGGATAATGGCTAAATGTAAGTGTTAGTTCTATATGTATCTAGATCTAGTATGTTCTTGATTTCATCAAGGTTAATACTTAATTCTATTCTCCCTTAGATATAGATATGGCATGCTCTATAGAATGATGTATTAATAATGGAACTGCATATATTAAGTCTTCATCATGCTAACATCCTGCAACAGCAACCCTAAAGAGGGACCTGGTACCTTTTGTGCGCTTTGTGTGAGTGCTCAGTCTAGGTTGAGTGATGTGCCAGTGTGCCTAAGGTCTTATTGGGCTTGTATTACTAAATTCTAGGTTACATCAAATATCATACACTCCAGAAAACATATGTATCTGAGTAAGTCTACTTACATAGAAAATTTGATATCTAATGATGTAAATATGAGTTCGATGAGTTTGGCAGTTGGAAAGCATGACATGGTTAAGGTATACATTTACCTTAAGCCTAAGTTGGTTGATGGAAATTATATTGAGAATGAGTTCAAGGTCCCTAAATTTCCCAGAGGGAAGCACACTATTAGTACCTTGTAGGATGATGAGCCTGATGCTTCTCAAACATATGAGGAAGAAATTGAGGAAGATGAGGAGGATCAGGAAGATAGTGGTGGCTTGGATCATGGTGCACATAGGCAGCCAATAGTAGGTGAGAAGACGGTAGCATGAGAGTACTTCTCCTCCCAAGGAAGAAGTGAGGTATGAAGAAGATGTTGAGGAGACAGAGAGAGAGATAAAGGTTGTATAAGACCAAGGTTTTAGGAGAGTGTTGAGGATAACCAAAACACAAGGCATTGGCACAAGACCCTTACAGCCACCAAGATCACCTAGAATATCTTCTTTGAAGCCCAGTCTAATAAATAAAATGAAGAAGAGGCACAAGTATGTTCCCACAAAGGATAGCGAGGAGGACATATCAGGTGATACTGCACACATTATATAAGATGTACCTGTTTTGATGTAGAAGATGAAGAGGATCCTAGAAAAGAAAAAATTTATCTTGATACAAAGGCACATGGTGAGCGAGAGGAAAAAAAGAGGCCCCACAGGTGACGAGTAGGAGAAATAAAATAATATAGGTGAACCATCTGGTGAGCCTACAAGGGAATAGGTGGGCGCAATAGGAGAAGGCTTGAGTCATGGTGAAGAGGTGCACATTCCTAAGGAAAGGCGGTCTGGGATGCACAAGGATTAATAGACATATAAGATGATGGAGTTGGGGTATGTAAATGACCCCTCAAAAATCATTCACTCTAGGTTCCAAAGCACACTTTATCCTGTAAAGTTGTATGGTTAGGATTTGATGGAATTGTAAGGTGCGAACATGTGCACAAGGAAGTAGTTGTCATAGAGCATGCAGACACACATGGATGAGCCTAAATTTTAAGTTAAGGAGGAAGTGTTCATCCATAGGAAAATGAAGAAGGGGACATAATCCACACATGTGACTGTGAAGTCAATAGAATTCACCAATGAACAGGATAGTAATGCCTTGACTAAGATGACAGCAGAAGTGGCATGCAGAAATTTAGAGAAGGCGGCCCTACTCAAGTAATTGCTAGAAGATAACAAGAATCTGAAGTAACAAGTTGAGAAATTAACTAAGGCACGTAAGAAAGACAAGGAGAGGAGACTATAGATCCTAGATTTTATAGCAGAACTTAGGAAGGATGTTATAGATGTACATCCAAAGATTGATGAGCAGACTAATGAAACCTATCAATCATCCTTGCACTTCTTACAGGATTGTGTTAACCTTTTGATTAAGAAGTAATCGGTTGTGTAGGTAGATGTTAGGAAAATAATGTAGTGTTCACATTATTAATTTTATTATTATAAAGTGAATAATTACGTCAATAATTATTTATTAATGCTTAGTCATATATATTATTATAACCAACAATATATATGCATATATGTTGTATTATTAAGTTGTTTGTTGGTAAGATGGTTAAATGTATTATTGTTATAAAAAATAATTTGTAATTAAGGAATGTTGTTATATTAGTTTCCTATTTTATAGGAATGACCTATTCCTATATATTTGTAAGAGTTCCCGTATGAAAATAGAGAGAAGAAATCAATTGTTTCATTGTGTAAATCTGCTACTATACCATCATTTGGTATCAGAGCGTTCTTCATTCGTTGCATGTGATGGAATTTTGAGCGTATTCAGGGGCAATTAGTTGTTTACTATTACCCTGATGATGAGAAACTAAATTTTTTCTTAACATTTTTGTATAGAAATCAATAAGTTCTTTTTATTTTTTGTTTAGGTTTGGGGGGAATGTATGTACAAAAAATATTATATTTCTCTGCCTGGCATGGGTGTGAAACCATATAGATTTTTCTTTAAGTCGTTACTAAAACATGGGTTGTATAATTAGGCCCAAGTACTTTTACAACTTTTCAGATCTCTCGCATCAACTTATGTGTATCAGTTGGAAGATAATTAGCTAGATCTGGAAAAATTCATATTCAACCAGTGATTAGTCAAAAATCTTATCTGCGATGGTGGGTGTCATATAAATTCCACATTATGTGGTTTCATAGAAAATTATTGTATTTCTGACAAAATTACCAGTGAAGACCCACATCAACATTTGACTAGCGTAACTCGGCTTTTGGGGTACTCGCTTGATTTGTGCAAAATTTCCAAATCTGGCACATGGCTTTTGCTTCTTATTTCTCATTGTGTTGAAACTCACCATGTACTATCCACATTGATGCCTATAAGTAAGAATTTTTATCATTGTAATAATTACAAAAGTCCACAGGTCACATATTATCAATGATTTCCACATGGAGGTGTCTAGAGACTGGTCAATCATTCTGACACTGAACCTGTTGTAGACTACAATGGTTCTGATTGATTAGTGGAAGAGAAACACCTAATGCGTATATTGATTCTATTAAGCTGATTCACAATAGTTAGTATTTTTCTCGATCATTGGTCTTCAAGCCTGAATGTAAAGGCAGAGTTTGTAGAGTTCAATGGGTTAAAATGTGAAGATGTGTAATCATATTGATTTCAGGCATGTTGTGCCACATTTTCCTGCATTATTAGTATTTTTTGTTTAGTTTTTAATGTTGATTCAAGTCAAATATATGTATAATTTAGAGTGTCAAAATCTTACGGTTTATGTGGAATTTATAATGAAAGTATGATTCAATGTGTTGTGAATAGATTGTTATTTATTGATGATTGGTCATTAAAACTCTTGTAAATGTTAGAGTCAAGTATTATTTTGTTAGATTCAAGGAAAAGAAAAATTACCCATGTTGTCATTGTCATTTTTGTTGCTTGTAAGATATATAAGTCATCGTGGGTATTTTATTATCTCATAGTCAATTCTTTAGTTGAATCCATTGTCATTTTGTGTCAAAAGTTTTAGTTATTGTCATTACTTTAAGTGTCTTCAATACTCTTATCATGTCATTGATGTTTGTAGTAAGATTAAATTGTCAAAATTGTTCTCAAAAGTATCATAAATTATAATAGTCATTAGTTTGTAAAAGTGTCAAATAGGTGATCTTAAGATTATTTGTATTGTCGTTTTGAGTCTAAAGTATCATTGTATTGTCAAGATTCAATTTTTCTTTAGTCGTCAAAAGTTTTTTGTGGGTCAATGCCATTGTAAAAAGTGTCGTCGTCTAAAGTTTGAAAAATAGAAAAAAATTGCCCGCATTTCATTTTTGAACGCATTTTTTCTTGTACACGACATCCAAATTATTGAAGGTATTTTGAGCTTCATGATCACATCCAGTTGAACTAGCAGCATGATACTGGAGGATGAAGGCATCAGAGGTTGGAGGTCATTAAGTGACCTCTCTTCATTTGCCAATGACGAGGCCACACAGATGATTTGGTGACATTTTTTTTTCAGTTGTGTGTTTCAATATGTTTTTATTTTTAGTGTTCTTGTTGTGTTTGTGTTGGATAAAACCCTTTTCAAAAAATTTGGAGAAGTCATGTTTTCAGAATACTTGATTTTGGGGAGCAAGAGAAGATTTTGAGGTAGACTCAAGGGATGGTTATCCAACTAGTGTGAAGCTTGTGGATCTTTTAGATTCAGAATTTGGGTACCCAAGGAGGAAGGGAAAATCCCAAAGGAACCCAAAGAGGAAGGGAGAATCCATGCATGATTCAGCTCAACACTACGCCTTTATGAGGGTTAAGAGATAATTTGGAGTTTTTACCTGGTCTAACCAGTGCTTTCAGGAGGTGGTTCAACTTCTTTGCATGTGGTGCTTTATCATGTTGACATTAAGGGGGGTGAAGATTATATATTAATAATGTTCACACTAAGGGGGGTGAATGTTAGGAAAATAATGTAGTGTTCACATTATTAATGTGATTATTGTAAAATGAATAATTACATCAGTAATTATTCCTTAATGGTTAGTCATATATATATTTTTATAACCAACTATATATATGCTTATATGTTGTATTATTAAGTTGGTTGTTAGTAAGATGGTTAAACGTATTATTGTTATAAACAATAATACGTAATTAAGGAATTTTGTTATATTAGTTTCCTATTTTATAGGAATGAACTATTCCTATATATTTGTAATAGTTCCTGTATGAAAATAGAGAGAGGAAATCAATTATTTCCTTGTGTAAATATGCTATTGTACCATCAGTAGAGACAGAGGAAGATGTTGCAGCTAAAAAGGAAAGGACAAATAAATTAATTACACAAAAGATTGTAGAATATGACGCCATCCTCCAGACATTGAAAGAAGAATTGTAGAAAAAGGGTTGGCACTAAATATGTGTGAGGATCTTGAACAGATCCTTAGGATGAGGAATTTGTAAAAAGAAAAAGATGTACTTGCAAAAAAAAAAGATGAAACTTTGGGGTGGGAGGAAAGATTGGTTACAGTGGCAAAGAAGCGCGATACACTCAAAGCAGCCAGGGATGCCCACAAAGAAAAGATAAAGGATTTGGGAACGTTAGTCACTTGGAGAATCAATTACATGGATGGTATGATTTTAGGGCTAGCTAGAGTGATAAGGGAGTTAAAACATACGGGTTAAGATATGACCCTGGCAGAAATAGAGAAACTACTTAGTGATGTTCCCGCTCAGGAAAAGAAGGGGCTAAGTGACTGGAATGAGTTGGAGGTTGACATTAAAAAGGATTACCCTAAACTCATTTTTCTAATAGAAGAGTAAGCATGATGGACATCCTTCTATTCTTTTAATAGATCATTCTTTTATTCTTTCATATCATTCTTTATTCTTTTGATTCTTTGGAGAGATAAGGTGAGAAACCCATTGTCAAGGGCACCAATGCCATTAGTGTGGGGTAATGTTGGGCTGGTGATAAAGTGACTAAATATCAGAGGCACATATGGTAGTGGTGCATAAGAAGGTGGTGCATATGTGTGTGCAAATGGTTGGTAAAAGAAGGGCGCGCCCAGAAAGACAAGGTTTGGGACTTAGCATGTTTTGCATAACACAAGCTGAAAATAGGAAAAAACATTTCAAGTGTAGTCCAAACAAAGATAAAATCATGAATACTTTATGGCCAAGGAAGAGATATTTTGGGAGTAAGTGGAAGATCAAGAGATATGCATAGTTTTTGATAATAATAGGATTAAGATATAGTTTAATTATAGATTAATCTATTACTATCCTTCTTATAAAAGCATGCAATTGTTAGCACATGTTTATTTTGAGCATGTAGTTATTTTTGGAGATGCATGGGCGGTGAAGGGAAAGTCCCCACCACTATATATACTTGATGAATTGCATTGTTTGGAGAGGACCATATGTATTAGAGTTATGTTGCTGGCATGAACTTGTGTGCATGACTTTATGATAGTATTGTGATATATGTAGCTTTTGTTTTGTGATGAGTTAATATAATGGATCGTTGTGCATGGATATTGGTTGTTGATGTTTTTGTTCATGGTACTTGTATGGTAAATCTGATCTTGATCCTTATTTGATTCATTATGCATTATGGTTGTGATCTGATTTTTTTATGCTTTGCATTTAATTACTTTATATGGTTATGGAATATATGAGTATGCATGCTAACATCCTGACAAAGCTTCCATAAAAGAGGGAGCTAGTAGGCTTCACACGCATCAGGTTACCATTCAGATCCATCTGAATGAAGTGTTAGTGCACCTAGGAAATTGAGTAGGAAAACAAAACTACAAGCTTCAATATTTATTTCTCCAAAATATATTACCACCTCTACATGAGAGTGTCATCTTTGATACCTCTCCATCATTCGATCATTTGTGTCATACTCTTAAGCTACGTGAAACAAAAATTTTATCTATAGGAAAGCTTAAATATCACAAATACGCTTCATCTTTGATGCACTTTCAAATAAAATCTCCTTTCAAGCCATCTAAAAAACCTAATGAAGCTAAAGCTACTATCAACGCAGTCTCTAATACTAAAGAGCTTCAATGGTGTCCGCCTAAGCATACATTTACAAAATTGACTATCACCCCGCATCTTATGTTGCCACAACTTGTAGAGAGAAATGTTATTACACTTCCTCCTCCACTCAATATAGACTCATACCATCGTAAAGGTTTCAATTACAATGAAAATTTCAAATGTGATTATCATCAATGTGGTGGGAATTCTATAGATTGATGCTTTAAACTTCGCAATCTTATTTAAGATCTTATTAATAACAATGCAATTAAGATTCCATAGCCTACGGCTTCTGCACTAATCAATGACAATCACAAGCTCAATCTCTTCAACAATCATCTTCCTAAACATGACAAGAAAGTGGCTGAATCTTCGTCCAATCATACATATCACGTAGTACCTCCTCCTGCATCAGGGGATCTTAATTTTGTAGTAGTTTGTGATGATA
The DNA here is from genome assembly GCA_019776745.2 of Taxus chinensis. Classification (NCBI taxonomy): domain Eukaryota; kingdom Viridiplantae; phylum Streptophyta; class Pinopsida; order Cupressales; family Taxaceae; genus Taxus; species Taxus chinensis. The sequence goes on from CM034151.1 coordinate 859,616,426, forward strand.
CATCTCCACCAATAATTAATTTCTTTGATCATGATTATCATGCTACATTATCTTCTAATCATTTGCACATTAGTGCCTCTATTGGATCCACTTATATCAATAACACTATGGTTTATCTAGCATTTCGCATTAGTGTATGTTTTATTGCATTTCTTGTCATTATTGAATATCCACTCTAACAAATTTCATATCCAATTCCTAACTCATATGGATATTTCAAGCTTCCAGTAACATTAGGTCCTCTTCCGATGGATATGACATGCTCTTAGGTATTCCTTAGCTCTATGTAACTTAGGATATCATCTCTATGCACCACTTGTGTCTTAAGTTCATTCACAATAGGAAATTCATCACTATCAATGGTGTTTCACCATCTACACCATGGCTATAGCCTCTTCTTGAGGTTTCCATCACACTCGCTAGAGAATCTAGGTCGTTGTGACCTATCAGTGTATAAGCGCAATCTGTTCCTAGCTTGCATGTTCGCACATGACCTACATAGTCTCATCAGTCTACTAGTCCATCACATCATTCTAGGTCTACCACTCAGATAGCTCCTTCATATAGGTATACATCACCTTTGTCTTCCCCTATACCTAGATGTCCATCATCACCACATTCTCCTTCGCATAGGCTTACATCACCTTCACAGTCTCATTCACATTGATATACATCACCTTTGCGGTCTCCTTCACATAGGTCTATATCACCTTCGCAATCTCCTTCACCTAGGTTTCTATTTCCTCCTAGGTCTCACACACATATATCTCATTCACTATTACATCATCTGTCACCGTTCTTACAGAATGGTCACACACCTTTATCTCTGCAAGCATCGGGTAGAGGACAATTGTCTTTCACTTTTATTAGATAGCATACTCATCATTGCACACTTGGGGAGCATAATACTTCTTTCCCCCCCTCCTTCTAGCATTATCAGGTGTCTTGCATACACTACACTTCAAATCTAATCTCTCACATACATCGTACACATCTTGATACATTTGCATCATCATTACCCTATGACACACTCTCATGTTATAGTTCACACTTGACTGTCGAGGGCATAATACACACATGAACCTCACACACTACACACTACACACATTTCACAATCATGCATCTCTTTCTCGCATCTCCTATTACACATTATACACAATGTGCACTCTATGCATTCATGATACATATTTATTGCATCTACTCTTACACACTATGCGCATTGCCCTACAACATACTCTATTTTTGAGGGTTTAAATCTCAAATGAACCTCATTACACTCACTCACACTCACTTGTACTCTTGACATGTTATGCTTCATTGATCACATCTCTCTAGCGCACATGTTTAAACCATTTCCTAATGGCGCACTCTTGTTCTACAGTTCATTTTCGACTACTAAGGGGGCATGTATAAATGAACCTCATCTTATGCATACACATCCATTCGGGGGGCACACTACTCCTATCACTAATTCTACATTCCATTCCATCTCATCCACAACAAATTGCATTTCTTGGTTGTATTTATTCTTGTTTTCATTTACTTGTTGCATGTACACATTTTACACATGCTAGACAGATACATTGTATATCATTATCTCTTTCGATATGCACATGCACATTCACTTATCTTCTAGTTTTGATCGCAGACTTTACATAGACTAATACACACAATATGGATGCTTGGCATAGTACCTCTTACTATTCCCACAACAAATCCTAGTGGCATCCACTTTCATACACTACAGGCGTTATTGTTTCATTTTTCATACCACATTACTATATTGGATTATACATGCTTTGACATACTTTATATTTGTATAACATAATAATGTGTGCTTCATGTGTAGCATTTGTCTTGCATGTCTATTTGATTCCATTATTTTCTATTACTTTGTTTACTCTTGTTTGTCATTGTATACCATTATTTTGCGGGCTTTTCCCTATGCATTTCTTGTTCACTATTTGTGTGCTTTCGGCTGCTTCGGCCTCAATTTTCTTATAACATCGTAAGTTATGTCCCATATTTGAAACCCATTTTTTAGGGTTTACTTTATTTTTACTATTGTGTGTTTACATTGTATTTTTTCTTGTTTGCTTACATTTGATTTTCTACATGTGTTTTTATCTTTTCTTACACTAACACTTGTTTCCTACCCATTTTTCTTGTGTGTACCTTGGTTTTCACTAAGCACACTCCCTCCCACTATAGGCAATCAATTTAGTTCAGTGGTCGGTCCTCCTTTGGGCCGCATACTCCTCGTGACGTCACATACACCCCAAATGAGAGGGGCATCATTGGGTGAATCAGTCACCCCATTCAGCAATCTACAGTATTAGTTTAACATAGTTCAGTACACATTCAACACAGTATTCAGTCTCAGCACAACATAAACAATAGCGCCCAAACCCAGACAGTAATGCATGGGTGTCTCTGACCCTTCCTCGATGCCTGTGACCAAGGGGCAACTACACAAATTTTCTTAGTTCAGTACATTTTTTGATAGTCTTCACATTGGCTTTTGCAAGGCACATAGTTCTTTAACACTCAGCATGCATACACTACATTTATTTTCTACTTTTTTGTTGGATCGAACCGGATCAGATTTGCACACACCATTTGTAATGGTGTCAACACTTTAGTAAACAATCAAATGTTAGAGAATAATACTAGACCTTTTTCCCTACACTTCTTCCCCACTTAGCTTGAGATTGCCCAAAAAAACTAGCATTCAGTGCAACTAGCGTAAGATCACCAAAAAAAATCACATTCATTGCAACTAACATGAGATCGCCCAAAAAACTCGCATTCAACACAACTAGCATGAAATCACCCGAAAAACTCATTCTTTTACAAAATATTCAAGATCTTTTCTATCTCTTTCACTCATCATAGATCAAGTGCACAGGTTCCTTTTCGCATTTTCACATATTTTCACATACTTTTACTCATTTGGATCATATTTTTCATATACACATGACATTTGACTATTTGTTCATTTTTCTTTTGTAAGTTTGTCCTTATGGGAAGTAGTAGTCAGATCATCAATCACAAAACAACCGAGTCAAAAATAGGTACAACGTGACATCTACACTTACAATTTCACCCCTAGGGTCATCATCATTTTTCACTTCCTCTTCTTTAGCTTCCACACTTCACTTTTTATCACTCCACACTTTTTTGTCTCTCTCGGCACGCTTTTGTGCCATATCAATCTATATGGTTATCAAGTATGCATCTCTTATCTACTTTATGTTATCAAGCATTCGCTTAACAACATAAAGTGGAGGCAAATGTAGACACTAAATCATGCACTTTAGGTACTTGTCTAGACCTAATCACATACCACTATTCATATGATTCCTAAGTGAGAAAAGTGTTAATTGATCACTATCTTTGGTCATCTCTGCTTGCTTGCTCTCTCCTCTTTTTATCTTGCACTCCTTTCCCAATTTATCTTTCCATACTTAGGCATTTCTCACTCTGGACACCATCCCCAGGTAAGATTCCAGTGTCAGGTGCCCTCGTCCCCTCTGGGATCCCCCGACCTCAATATACTTGACTCACATCTTTTGGGTCTTTTCTAGCCATTTAGGTATCTTAATTTTTTACTAGTCATCCTTTTTTTGATTAATTATGAAATTCAAATGAGGGAATCATATAAATACGAAGATATGTGACCATAATAAAGGACCAAGCACTAAGCATTAGTTATCACCCCCTAAGGTTGCATCCAAGAGCATTCTAAGAGTATTCAAGCATCCATTCTAGCTCAACACAAAAGACAAAGGATTGATACTTATACATACACACATAGGAGGGGAAGTTCATTTTTTCATGCACACATCTATTTACATCTTTTACATCTAGTTATTTTACTCATTATCAAGTGCTACATGCATAAGAGCCACCTAGGGCACAATTTTGACAACACATATAGACCTACGTTGGGTCTGAGGTGTAGTTCAATGCTTGATTATAAGTTCATTTTGTTAATAATCGAGGATAGTTCAACCCCTCATTTTGCATCTTTATGTTTAGGATTTTATGTGGTTAGAGGGTTTCACTAGTGCTTCTTTCTTATTGTAGGTTTCATGTGAATAATAACAAGGTCTAGAAAAGTTCAAGAGATCAAAGGTGATAACAAACGAACATCTCGTGACCCTACAAAATTGGTTTCCACAACTTCTGAGCAGTCACATGCACCCAAAACTAGTCTCTAGTGCCTCAGGCACCGTTGATCCTCCATAAGTGCCCTGGTCCTAGCATTTCCAACACTCTTGTAAATTTGTGTATGATTGCAACATTTTGAGTTCTTGTTCCATTTGATTTCTAACTCGACATACCTGCAGCATCACTGTAAATCAGCTAAGTGTTTTCCCCTTTCATTTACAACTAGGGTTTCATATTATCTAGCTTGTTTTTTTTATTGAATTTGTGCAATGTTGTTACATATTATAATTAGGCATCTATTTATTTCAATATTTACTTAATAATTTTCCATGACCTCCCTTTTGATCTTATATTTTCCTATGTAATCCTCCTCATAGTTTATTTTGCATGCCTCTATTGTTTTTTCTTAAACATATGCTTCCTTTCTTTCTTCCTTATGCGGTCACTTCTTATGTGCTCCCATGTTTACACTTGTGCACACCTTTAACCAATTATTGCGCACCTCCAAAGAATAAATCATATATAAAGAATACTAAGTCCTCTAGGACTTAAATAATAAAGGAATAAGATAAACATGGGTACAACATGGGTGTAAGTCTAGATTCATTATGTGTAACATCCTGTGTTGAATGGATGTTAGCATGCAAGAATTGGTGTGAGCTATAAGATTGTATCATTGTTGATCAATATCATTCGTTACATGATATGTTTGTAGAATATAATTTATGAGTTGTTGAACTATCGTAGTTAATGTGAGTCAGTTACATAATTATGTAGCAGACACAATTTGGTGGCTCCATGTAGGAACATTATATCTACGTCGGCATCATTTGGTATAAAAGTAAGGCAAAACTCTAGGAAGTGAGGTTTTGATTTCTCTATCATGTGGAATGGATATAGAATAAGGGAGAGCTAAGTATAAGGTCTATAGAATTTTTTTAAGAGAGTGTAATAATAGGTCTAAGTTTTGTGAAACTGTTAGAGTAGTTATTTACCTTAACTCATGTTCACGTAGGTAATTTATTTACCTTCTATTTTATTTATCCTTGCCCACTTATGTGTGGATATTTCTTTTATCTTATTTAGATATTAGGAGGATATTATCTAGTTGTTATGACTAGTTATTTCCTAAATCTATGGCCTTGACCAGGTTTTTGATGACTAGTTCTTTCCTTGATTTATGGCTTGATATATGGCCTTGACTAGTTATTAGATTGATCTTCCTTTCCTATATAAGAAAGGCCCATTCTCATTGTACTTAAGAGAGTTCCATAATAATATATGATATTACTACTCTTTGTTTACAAATTCTTTTTAAAGTTATTCTGGTGAATTTCTTTCAGCTTATCAAATGTGGTGTGTTATGATCATCTGAGATCTTCACGGCTTGGAATGATCTTCTTATCGTTCCTTTCATGGTATTAGAGTGATAGATGATGTAGACATCCATCTGTAAGTTTTTCGTTGCAAGCAAGGGTTTATTGTTTTCATGTATTCGTAATTTTTCATCACTTTTCTGTAGCATTCATTTTTATGCAAAACAGAGTGCACCATTGGATTTTTAAGGTGCCAAAATAATTGACTATAAACTTGACCATGTTATGAGAAAGTCAAATCTGAACATTTTTAAGGGTTTTTTGGCACATTTTTCAAAAAATATATACAATTATGTACAAACAAATTTTTTGACACAAAAATTATATCAAATTTCTGGGTTTTTCAAGAAACTTTCTGGGTTTCTCTCTATTTTTTATACAGGTACCAAAAAAAGAGATATTTGTAGTCTAAGTTTGTATTAACAATTGTACATTTTGGGTGCATTCTTTTATCTACTAGACATGGATATCTACTTTTTTGAGTGCATTCTTTTATCCATTAGATATAGACGTGTACCTTCTGGATGTATTCTTTTAGCCTCTTGAATATTTCATTCTTTTACCCTCTAGATATTTTTGTTTTGGATGTAGTATTTTAACCACGCACATAGATCTATACCCTCTGGGTGTATTCTTTTATCCATTAGATATAGACATGTACCTTCTGGATGCATTCTTTTACCCTCTAGATATTTCTATTTTGGATGTAATCTTTTATCCACTGGACGTAGATCTGTACCCTTAAGGTGCATTATTTTATCCATTGGATATAGATGTGTACCTTTTGGATGCATTATTTTACCCTCTGGATATTTATGTTTTGGATGTAGTCTTTTATCCACTAGACGTAAATCTGTACCTTTTGGGTGCATTCTTTTATCCATTGGATATAGATGTGTACCCTCCAGATGCAATGATTTACCCTCTGGACATTTAGGTTTTGGGCGTAATATTTTATCCTTTGGTCACAAGTCTATATCCTATGGATGCACTTATTTACCCTCTGAAAATTTGGGTGTCACATGTACCTTTAAAAAAATCAGCATTAAAATATTATTTTTTAATAGCAAAACCTTCTAGAGCTCATAACTTTTGATCTGTAGCTCAGATTAAGGTGAACTTTTATTTAAAATTGTGTATTTTTTCGAGATCTCCGCATTGGTGAAATTTTATACACATATTTCAAATGTAAAAAATACTTTTACTCATTGTAATATTTACACGCACTCAATTATAAAGTGCCAAATTTGGGGGGGTGTTGTAATCACTTGTGGATGCAATTTTGGTTGAGCCTGATGTCCTAAAATTTTGGGTGTTGCATTCTTGTATCTATCATGGATTCTGAGAATGATATTATTTTCTCTGAAGTGTGCAAACTTCAAGGAGGATATGGTCAAATTTGTGGAACAAAATAGATCACTTAAAAATCAAAACTCTCTTCTTCATAACCTCATTTATGAGAAGGATACATTAATACACTCCCTACAGCAGACACTTTCTCACTTACAACATCACCTCATATTGTGGCCTCTCATATCCATGCTCCTAGTCCACTTGCAGTTATTGCTCTTATACCCACTAACCTTGATCTGTTAGTTTTTAATCCTGCTCTTGCTCCTGATACTCCTAAGCCTATTAGGCTTGTTACTGCATGTTCTTCCACATCTGTGCCTATTGCAGTAACACATGTTATGTATCCTACTTCTGCTCACATGTATGGCTCTTTTGAGAAGCATACCACTACATTTGGTTCTCACATGCTCTGTTCTATGGGTTTCACTAGCTGAGGTATTGGCAAACATTCACAGGGTATTGTTTCCCTTATTCCACATGTTAAGTGGAGTTCTCACCATGGCATTGGTTTTAGAGTAGGTCCTTTATTGGGATCACACAAAGAATGAGCTCCTATTTTTTCACTCGACTCTTTCTAAGGATCATGAGCTACACATGAGTTCTACACCTTCACTTAGGCTTGAGAAACCTGACATTTCAGCTACTAGACATGATCAACCTGACACATATTTTGATGTTCCTTTACATGACCCATTGTGCATTTTCACCAAGTCATATGCAGGCATATTCTTCATCCATTCATGTTGATTTGGGGTGGATATCTAATCACTCGTGGAGGTGACATAGGCATTCGTTTAAGAGGACTCTATAAATATGGCTCCTCCACCATTTGGCCTCTTGCTCCACTTTCTATACCTTCTGCATTGTAATGCTCCTTATTTTGAGCATTTTTCTTTAGCAGGTGTAGTATATCTCTCTTGTTTGTTGAGAGATTTTTTATCTGTATTTTTGACACTTTTAGGCATGTTGATAGTATCTCTTATGGGGGAGCTATTCTAGTGAAGCCCATTGTTAGTTTGTTAGTTTTTGAGTAGTTGTTTTGACAACTCATACATATTTATAGTGTCATTCCACCCATTTAGCTATATGGGAGGGTGTGGTGTTGATCCTACTTCTTCGGGTTTTGTGTCCTTTCCTTGTTACCTTGGCTTTTCTTGGATCGTGGCACTCCTATTTCTTCTAATTTTGTGTCCTTGCCTTATTGCTTTGGTTATTTTTCTTGGATCGATGGCACACCTATTTGTAGCAGTTGATTGAATAATGTTTGGTGTTTTTTTACACTTTCGACATCACTCCATTGACAGTCTCCTTGTATGGAGCTATTTTAGTGAATCTGAGTGTCAGTTGTTTTTGAGTTTTATGATCGAGCAGTGGATTCAGACCACATTGCACACCAAAATTCTTCAACATTGTATGATTTTCTTGAGCCGAGCTTCTTGGGATGCCTTACAGCAAGTTTTTTCTCTCTCTACTTTGTTATTATTGGTTTTGGGTACCTTGCGGTGTTCCCTTTTTCCTATTTATTGTACATGAGTACCTCATCAGGCCTAGTTTTGGGACTCATATTATGGATATGCCACTTTTATTTTGGGCTCCTACCTTCACTTAAGGGGGGGTGTTAGAGTATGTATTTACCTTAGCTCATGTTCACTTAGGCACTTTCTTTACCTTCTATTTTATTTATCTTCACCCACTTATGTGTGGATATTTCTTTTATCTTATTTATATATTAGGAAGATATTATCTATTTGTTATGACTAGTTATTTCCTAAATCTATGGTCTTGACTAGTTCTTTGATGACTAGTTCTTTCCTAAATCTATGGTCTTGACCAGTTCTTTGATGACTAGTTCTTTCCTTGATCTATGGCCTTGATTGGTTCTTATATGGATCTTCCTTTCCTATATAAGAAAGTCCCATTCTCATTGTACTCAAGAGAGTTCCATAATAATATATGATATTACTACTCTCTTTTTTCAAATTCTTTTGTAAATTTATTTTGGTGAATTTATTTCAGCTTATCAAATGTGGTGTGCTATGATCATCTGAGATCTTCACGGCTTGGAATGATCTTCTTATCGTTCCTTTTAGAAACAAGATGTCACCTACAAGAGTAAAATAAGGGAATATAGTTGTAAATAATATAGCTAAAGGATTGAAGAAATTACATAAATTTTGTTAACAATGTCGGTTAGATTGATTGAAGTAGAAAAAGACTTCAAAAGAGGTTTCATATTGAGGGATGATGTCAGTGATGTAAAAGAAGAGGTAGAAGCACATGAAGCATTGGAGGGTGGAATAAATGGTGCAGTCTAGTATAGGGGACACATATACTCTGGAAGGAAGATTATTGAGGGGTGTGTTGATGATTAGTATAGGAGTGTGAGAAGGCTCGTTAGTTTTCAAACACACCAAACATAGATGAACTTATTGATTAGATTAAAGAGATGGAAGAGTATTTTTATTTTGATGAGGATGTGGAAGAATGAAAATTGAGAATAGTCTATAATAATTCAAAAAGAGAAATGAAACAGTGTAGTGGAAGGTAATTCAATTGGATTGTACTAGAAAGGGTGAGAAAAAAATTACTCAATGGAAATGCATGGTTGTAAATATGAAAGGAAAAAAAGTTACCGTAGATTTATCATTTGAATTTGTTGAAGAATCTATAGAACTTGTGATAGAACAATTTGGGTGTAAAGGAATACATAGATAAAATTTACAAGGTTACAATTTAAGTTATTCACAGTGAGATGGATCAGGAGAAAGTGGTGTGATACCTTAATGGATTATGATGGAAAATTCAAGATGAAATTAGTTTGGTAAATATGTCAATAGTAGAAGAGGCATGTCAATATACCTTGAGAGTGGCAGAGAAGTTTACACATAAAAAGAGTGTATAAGAGAACAAGGGGAAGTTGAGTGGTGGAAAATAATAGTGATGAAGAGTATGAAGGTGAGGAGCGCATAAAAATACACATGAATTGGAAAATAAGAGGACTACAATTACAAGAGATAGATGTTAGAGCATAATATTTAGTGACACATATTTTTGGTGTAATGAAGTGGGGTATCAAGCTTTTGAGAATCCACAAAAGGGTGATATGAAGAGTAAGAGTGAGAGTGTGCACATTATGTAAGCAAAAGAAAGTGATAAATAGGGAGAATAACCAAAATTAGGTCAATCTTGATGGTATAGAGGAAGGTCTTAAAGGTTTTAGGAGAGAATTATGAGTCATAATGTGAGAGGTGACATATTTCATGCACAATGTGCAAGACCAGGGGAAACGTTGTACAAAAATGGTCGATAGGAGAAGTATAAACAATTTTATATTTGTAGAAACAGTATAGAAGTTGGGATTGGAATGCAAGCCATGTCCATACTTGACATAGTGACTTGCTTAATGGAAAGACAAACACACGTTTTGAAGGAGCAATATGAAGTAAAGATAACAATTGGAAGATTCATTAATAAAATTTAGTGTGATATTTTATTGATGGATGCATGTCATGATTGTTGGGAAGACCTTGGAAATTTGGGAGAGAGAGGTTGTATGGTGGGAAAGTAAATAATATAAGAGTGTAGAAGGAAGGGTGGACTTACTTCTTAAATCCATTGAAAGAAGAGAACAAGAGAACCCACCTATTATCCCAAAATTTTAAATCACTAAATTTTGGGAATTTTATAATTTTTCTCGCATTCATGTACTACACCAATTAATTATCCTACACCATTTTGAAACATCCTTGTTTTGTATTACCTTCCATGGCTCTAAAATCGTTGTCGTCATAATATTGCACCTTCGCATTCATGTTGTCATCATATCATCATTCCTCGTAATACATACCTTGCCCACCTTGCATATCCTTCTCTCTCACAGTCATTACTAACTATTTAATTAATGGTTTTAATTAAATTATTACTTAATTAATTATATTACTTTAATTAATGTTATTAATTAATTATTAATAAATTAATGTTATTAATTTTATTAATTAAAATTGTTCATTTAATTATTAAAATAAATAACGTTAATCTTATTAATAACATTAATTAATTGTTTCGATTAATCTTTATTTCTTATTTATCTCTCCCACATTTAATTCCCATTTACAAATAATTAATGAAAACAGTTAGAAGAAGCATGAACAACATGCTTTATGTGTGCAAGAATTTGTTAGCAAAGCAAAAAGAATTAGAACTAACACCTAGTAGTCCTAAAACAAAGCTAAATCAAAATCAATGCACCATCATGCTTAGAGCTTAAACAAGATTAATCTACCAACATCCTTGCAATTAGAACATGAATAAATATTCAAACTAACATGTTAATCCATTAATCTCTATCTCTATTGAATGCTAATCAAATGAAATGAACCTATTTAGATCCTTAGCAATCAAATGTTTGATTGTATGGTTTGAATCCCAAGGTTTTCAAGAATGGAGTCTTGTCAATCCATGGCTACAAGACCATTTGACATATCTCCATATGACTTCAAAACTTGGATGGATGAATGCAAGAGATGAAGATGGCTAGTTCTTCCAATGAAGAATACTCTAAGATGATGAAAATGGCTATAGCTTAGTCTCTATGCTCATTTAGGTGTAAGAAGAAAGGTAGGAGGATGGTTCTTTATATAGCCCAATGGATAAAAGAATCTCTACATCCCTTTACATGTGGGATAATAGAGAGGTTGGGTTAGTTGTGGATAAGGAAGGTTTAGTGAGGGTTGAGTCAACCTTAGGAGAGTTTAATTTGTCCTTTAGTGACCCATGGGAATTGAGGGGGTTTATTAATTAACCAAAGTGATTAATAAATAGGTGTGCAAGCTTATAGAATCTTTTTAGAGGAATAATTAACATGATTTAGAATATGGGAGGAATTTAATCAAATAAATGATGATTTATTGATTTAATGGAAGAGGAAGCTAATTAATTAATAATAATTAATTAGTCTATATATAAAGGGGGATTAATTAACGGAAGGTCATTAATTGGTTTTGTTGGATAGAAGGGTTAATTAACTAGCAGTAATGTAGCTAATTAACGGTGATAGAAGAGAAGGTGAGGATTATTGATGATATGTCGTCAATTTGTGGGAAAGGGGATAATTAGCGTAATTTAAGTATTTAAATTGCTCAAGCTAAATTATAGGTGTCTACATTTTCCCCTCTTTGGGGTGGCATATTTGACGCCACTTCAAAGATAGTAGACAAATAAAATTTTGAAGGGGTAGAAGAAAAATTAGTAGAAGTGAGAGATGCCCCCTCGAGTGTCGATGGGGTGATGAAAGAAGGCGATCGAACGATTGAAAAAGGTGAGAGAAATGGATAGAAGAATGGGTAGGGTAGGATGCCCCAAGTGAATCAGAAGAATAGTGTTGATAGGAGAATGATGTAGAAGAAATATGAAGAAGCATAGAGAAGAACTAGCTTTCATCCCTTGCATTTGAACAACTGTTTTATCATCATATAGCCAAAGATCTACGTCCTGGTCCTTATTAAAAATATAAGCATACGAAAAAAGTAGAATGACATGAAAATCCATACTACAAATAATTGTCCATTGCTGAAAACACCAACTCAATGCAACATACAAAAAGCAATGCAATATGAGAAGGAAACAAGCTCATTTAATAGGGAAAACAAGTACAAACACACATACTCAAACCAACAATGGTCAAGATGGTTGTACAAATGTTTTTTATCAAGCTAAAGATCCCCAAATGTTTGTGATTACATGACAAGGGTGGAAAATGATGCCCCTAGCAAGGATACATGCAAAGGAAAATGATGAAGGGTGTGGGTCCAATGATAAAGTTTTGTGCGCAATGAAACAATATCAGACAACTAGATGTGCCCCAGAGTACCGACGAAGCAAGCAGGATAGCTTTGTAAATAGTTATAAATCAGATGATCCGTGAGTCATTTGATCTGTGAACATGTGAAAATTCCAGCAAGATATGGAATGAATACCATGTGCAAGACACGAGTTTCAGCCGCTATGAGCTTGTTTACCTATTTTTGTAAATTTTACAATTTTTTAGGATTTTTGAGAGAATTTTGAAATTTTTTGGATTTTGGATGGATTTTTTAATTTTTTTAGATTTTTGACGGTTTGGATATAGAAGAATTTAGAAGAATCAGAAAGAGTCTCCTAGGAGAAAAATGAAATGCCCCAGGGAGAAGAAAGAAGCAATAGCGTGACAAATAATGCCCCATCACAATGGGAAAATTAACAAAATAATTATTTAATAAAAAAATTATTCGAAAGAGTGTGCAGAAGAAGTGATATCACCTAGGAGCAATAAAATTGTCCTAGTGAGAAGAATTGAGTACCAGGTGGCCAAATAATGCCCTAGCACAGCGAAAAATTAAATAAAATAATTATTTTAAGAAAAATAATTATTCACGGTGAGTAGAAGAAGAGTTAGAATGACAATGGTGGTCAAAACAGTCCTCCAGGCATCGTGGCCGAAGAGAATGGTTTAATATACCCCACATGAGGGGGGGTAAATCATTATGATCAATTCATTTGTTACCAACCATTTGCCAAAAAGTTACGTGAGACCCCTGATAGTGACGAGGATGATGGTGAGAGCACGATCCCGCAGGAGACGTGCTGACCAAGTTCAGGAGTATGCCCGACAGGCAGATGATGGCCCCTTCGTGAGTAGCTTAACCCACCTTGTCATTTTATGCATTTAATGTTTATTAATGCTTTAATTAATGTTAGATCTAGGGAAGGCATGCATGCATGTGGGCACATGCATCCTTAAGGTGGCACAGGCACCCCACAAGCATGTGCACGTACGCACAGGTACTCTAAGAATGTGTGTGCACACGTGCATACACGCCAAAAGTGTATGTGTACATGCACATGCCAAAGGCATCTGCGCATACACAAGGTAAAAAACCCCACACATGCACAAAGCACCCACGCATGTGCACAAGCAAGGAAACCATAGCGCAAGTGCCCTAGGCACATATGCCGCAGGTGTGTGTGCCAAAGAAGGTGCGCACATGCAAAAATAGGTGTGCACATGCCCAAATGGGTGTGCAGGCACCAAAAGGGAAGAAAATTCCCAAAGACGAAGAACAAAAGGAAGAAGTAGGAAAATGCCAAAAATTGACACATAGAAGAAAGTGAAAATTAGCTTAGGATAGAAGAAAATAGAAGAACATAGAAGAAATGTTAGTGCCTAACACATGTTGTGTTTTACAGAGATGGTTGTCAGTGCTGCAGACTGAGAGAGTGACATAGTCACATAGCAGAGATGGAGGCAAGCCTGTGTCGCGGGACCTTCGTGATATGGAGGTGCTACTGGAGGTGGTTGGCCTAGGACACGTAGCACGGATGCCATCGATCACCTTGGATCATGGCCTACTGACAGCATTGATAGAGTGGTGGCACAGCGAGAGTTAGTGTTTCTGACTCCCGATAGGAGAGATGACCGTTACACTGGAGGATGTGTGGCAGATACTGCGCGTCCCCATTACTAGATCCCTGATTGAGTATATGAGTGATTTTGGGTGGATCATAGAGGCTATCAGTGATATATTCTTTGAGATGAGATACCCCATGAGGGTATGACAATGTCTTTACACTGGTGCATATCAAATCCTACTATTCACCAGGGACCTTATATTTGATGGCTCTTATCAGTGGGTTCTTACTCACTGATAAGACAGGGACTTTGTTTCCACTGGGTTTGATTACAGTAGTCCATGGATTGTACAGTGGCAAGAGATACTACTAGGGCCAGTGCATACTGGCATGCATCTATATTGGGATCTACATTTGATCACCTACCACCATCAGAAGATGGTGGGGCCTGACCTCCTTATTACAGATTTGGTCATGGGACCACATAGCGATCGGGTGCCCTATTGGTGCATTACGCGTACATGAGCTCTAGAGGAGCCAACACTCATGGGATGGGTCCTTATTGGAGATGATGTACGAGGGAACTTGGGCAGTACATACTATTATCATGAGTTTGATGAGCTGCAGTAGAGAGATGTTATCTGGAGGCCCTATAGGCATATACAGTGGCTAGAGGATGGGGTAGAGCTTGGTTTTTGCATGGTAGAGCACTTTCTTTTGGGTAGCCACAGTTACATTATGGAGATGTATAGAGTAGATTGATGCTCAATGGTAGTTGGGTATCATTTAGGGCATTCCCCAGCCAGATATATGGTATGCTTCGCTGTGATGCAGAGAGACAAACCATGGGGCCATGTATTCAGGTGGCCCGAGCTAGAGCCAGTTTTTACATAAATGGTACCACAGGTTTGGGCTCCTGCTCGATAGGTTAGAGATCCAAGTACCACACCAGATTACATGGCATGGTATGCTACTATTTTACCTCGAGTGATTGACCATACCCGATGGGGCATGGGCTGCAGGTGAGAGGTCACCACCAGAGATCCCTTATAGCAGTGATGAGGGTGATGATGCGGGAGTAGTGATGTCAGGGGAGGTGATGGAGTAGATGATCCATTTGATGGATAGAGACATGACAATGGGGATGATCGGTAGGGTCCGGCATAGGGTCCCAGGAAGATTATAGGATAGGGACAGGGACAAGGACAGAGCCCTAGGCCTAGATTACAGGAGCAGGGATAGGGCCCTCTAGTCCTAGATTATAGACAGGGAAATCCTAGGCCTAGATTACTAGGGAGAGGCATAGTACCCCAGTTTCCACAAGCACAGGGTCTGAGACGTATCCCTCCTCACAGTCCTCCTAGAGGAGTAGAGGGTGGAGATGATAGGGGAAACTAGCTACCTTGCAACAACTACAGTAGGTCACAACAGTTCAGTTGCAGGTAGTGACAGAGAGGGACCAGGCCTGAGCTCATATACATAATTTGATAGTAGAGTGGGACCAGGCTAGAGCCCAGGTAGACCAGGGAGGAGATGGTTTTTCCCACTTTCAGTAGATATGACAGATGGCCTCATAGATGGCCAGGTTATGAGTTTATTACAGTAGTCACAGGTGCATAGGTGCAGTAGGTGACAACTGAGAGAGATCGCTTGAGCCGAGAGTAGTGGGCTAGGCTGATGTGGTGAGGTTATCTATAGAGGTAGCATCCTTCTGACACATAGATGGGGTTGTGGTGACACCACACCCATAGAGATTTGGTGACAGCTGAGGGAAGATCCTCTTACTACCATTCTTTATACTATGAGGTTGTTCCAAGAGGGTCATGCGGGCACCTACCTATAGCCAGTCAGTCGAGTGGATCGATGAGGTCAGAGAGGCCTCAGGCATCAGGTAGATCAGTTGAGAAGCTGTGAGGGTAGCTGATAGGGCAGTGGGTGCACAGGTCATGGGTCCTCCCCCATCTGTAGGCCACCTAGTCTAGCTGAGGGTTCGAGTCAGTCATGACTCTCATGTATTTATTGATTGTACATGTATTTTGATATACATGCCTCTTATGAAGGCTTCAACATTTTTGATAGATGTATATGATGTACCATTTTTTATGTACACCTCTTATGAAGGCTTTAGCATTTTTTTATCGATGTATGTAGCATTATTTTTTGATGTATACCTCTGATGAAGGCTTTATTAGTTGTGCCCTTGAATGACCCATTTTGTATCGATGATGTATATCCCCCTTGAGATAGACATTTTATACATGTATATATGGACATTTTTTTGATGTGGCACATTTTTCATGTAGTGATGTATTTTATTTTGATGTTTTTTATGGATGTTGGTTGTATCATGATGTTATATGGTTTGATTTCACATCTTGTATGTATCATGATGATAGATGATGATGTATCACATGTGTTTGATTTTATATGATAGATCCATAGATGATATCAATTGTATTGTACATGTGATGCTCTAGATTAGTGGATGGGATGACATGATGATATTGGTGTGGGGGGGATAGATTTTGATATTTGTGATCCCTCTTGCCCCCATTTGATGATACAATATGTGATGATTAGCTTAGCATTCATGTATGATGTATACTTAGTTGTTTATTTATATATGATGTATAGATGATGTTAGATGTGATGATAGTGATGGAGATATGATGATGTGATAACAAAACTATGTACATGTGACAAACAAACACAATCAAATGTTAACAAACCTATCAAATATACATTGCTAAACAACATGAATTAACACAACTATGTACAATTATTTACAAGCATGCAAAAACACACTTCATATGTACAAGTAAGAATAAATCTAATCTAAGCAAGAAAAGATGAATCTTAACAAAGTATGTCTAAGCAACAAACTATACAAATGTAAACAAGCAACAACTATATAAGCAAACAATGTACACAATTTTAACAAACAAATCAAGAAACAAGATAAAGCAAGTAAACTAAAGCTATGTTTTTGTGGTACTGTTTTTCAATGTGTTTTGTGTTGTTTTTGGGAAGTTTCATGAAACAATTTTCTATTGTTTTTGTTTTTCAATTTTTTGTTTTGTGAAACAATTTTCTTTGTTTTTTTTGTGTTTTGTGAAACATATTTTCTATTGTTTTTTGTGTTTTTGAAACAATTTTCTCTTTTTTTGTGTTTTTTCTACATATTTGAATGTTTTTGTAATTTTCCAAGGTTTTCGAAGCTATGTGCAGGAAACTGAGAAATGTGGATGCCCCAGCGTTAGATGGGGAATATACAAGGGCAGGTGCCATGTGTTTATAAACAGGAAGGTGAAAGTGCAAAGGTGCCCCCAGTGTTAGATGGGGAATATACAAAGACAATCCCTTCACTGAATTACAAGAGGAGAAATATCCAGATCAAGGCTTGACAGGATAGGTTCACAGGGAATCTTGGATGCAGGTGCAGAACTAGCCCTAGGCTAAGTAAAAGTACCCTCCTAATGCAAGATGCTTGTGAACAATGAATCCTCCCAAGGTGCATCGGAAGCTGGTTTTCACCAAGGGACCTATCCAAAGTGCCACAATTGTGTGGTTTTCACATATGGATGACCTGTTTTCTCTTTATCTTTTTCTTTCTCTTTTTTGATTTTTTTTTTTATTTTGATCATTTTTTTACTTTTTTGTTTTTTTTGCTTTTTATGCCATGTTTAAGCATAGAACCACTTAAGGTGCATGGAATTCATAGGCTTGGAGCTCATCACCATTGGGATGGGCAAGTTTGTATGCTCCTGTTCCATATTTTTCCACAATGACATAAGGTCCTAACCAATGTGGTTTGAACTTTCCTTTCTTCTCTCTTTCTACCCTTGTGTTGAACTGATTTTCTTTCATGACCAAATCTCCGACCTCAAACTAATGAGGTATGATCCTTTTGTTGTAGTTTCTAGAGACTCTGTTTTGATACACCTTGAGATGGTTAAGGGCACAGATGCACTTTTCATCTAGGAGTTCTAATTCTACCAGCCTGGCCACTCTGTAATCCTCATCTTTGTCCAGATAATCCCTAAGAGATATTCTCAGGGAAGGAAGCTCTATTTCCAATGGGATGATAGATTTTGTTCCAAACACTAGGGAATAGGGTGTCGCACCAGTAGGAGTGTGAATGGAGGTCCTATAAGCCCAGAGGGCTGGGTGAATTTGCAAATTCCAGTTGTGACCTGTCTTACTCACCATCTTTTCCATGATCTAAACCAATGTTTTGTTAGTGGCTTCAGCTTTCCCATTACCTTGAGGATAATATGGTGTAGACCACTTCAATTTTATTTGAAATCAATGACAAATATCTTTCATTGTCTTGTTCTTGAAATATTTTCCATTATCAGTAACTATGGCCACAGGAATGCCATACCGGAAAATAAGGTGATTCATGATAAACTTGGATATCTGAGCACCTGTAACATAAGTCAAAGGAATGGACCTCCACCCACTTAGTGAAATATTTTGTAGCTGTGATGATGTGGGTATGGCCATCAGATGAGGTAGGGGTGAGTTTCCCTATCAAATCCAGTCCCCATTTAGAAAATGGCCATGGGGTTGTGATTGGTTGCAATGGCTGTGATGGTGCATGGATGAAATTTCCATATTTTTGACATAGCACACATTTCCTCACATAGTTGCAGCAATTTGTTTCCATAGTAGGCCAATAGTAGCCTACCCTTAACAATTTCTTTGCTAAAACCATTCCATTTGTATGGGCATCGCACACCCCTTCATGTACCTCCTTGATTGCTTGGACTGACTCTGTTACATCTAGACAACGCAACAGATTCCCATCATAGCCATGATGATAGAGCATACCTCCTAAGAGGGTGTAACGGGCTATCTGGTAGATAAGGATTTTGTTTTTCGGAGCAGGAGATGTCAGGAGGAAAGGTATTGTGTTTAAGATAGGCATAGATGTGCACATACCATGGGGAATAGGGACCAACAACTTCACAAGCCAAGTAGGATTCTGACATGTCATACGCATGGGCTGGCATAGATTCTCAACAAAGAATGACATATCATTGCTCTCTGGTGGAATTCATAGCATCGAACCCATGGTTTCCATTGCATCTATGGATGGTTTTGTGCTCTTGGAATTTGTTCGAATGTAATACGCACAAAGTATTCTTTCAAAGTTTCCACCAGTTTCTTGTAGGGGATGAGCTTTTCATCCTTGACTTTGTATTCATTGTTGACTTGTTTGATGATCAATTGTGAGTCACCAATGACCTTGACATGGTGGATATCCCATTTGATTGCTAGCTTCATCCCAGCGATGAGTGCCTCATATTCTGCAATATTATTTGTACAAGGAAAACCAAGATGGAAAGCTTGTGGTATGGGGTCTCCTGAAGGAGTAATTAGCACTACACCTACTCCTGAACCATGGAAAGTGAAAGATCCATCAAAGTGCACTTGCCACATGATAGATTCCTCAATATACATCAATGATGCATCTGGAAGATCCAGACTTACATGCTCTGTTCCTGGTAATGGTGCTTCTGCTAATTGATCGGAAAGCACTTGTCCTTTAACCAACTTTTGGTGTACATACTCAATGTCAAATTCACTCAGCAGAATGATCCAATTAGCCATTCTTCCCGTAAGGGTGGGTTTTGATAACAGGTACTTGAGTGGGTCAACTTTGGATATAAGCTTGGTTTTAGTATTCAATAGGTAATGGCAAGTTTTTGGAAGGTAAAAATGACAGCCAGACAAGCTTTTTCAATCTGAGGATAGTTGAGCTCATAAGAAATTAAGGTATGACTGAGATAGTACATGGCTTTCTCTTTGTGACCTAGGTCATATTGTGCGAGCAACACGCCAATAGAAAATTGGGTAGCAGAAATATATAGTAAAAGTGGCTCATCGGGAGTTGGAGGCATGAGGACAGGTGGATTGGCTAAGTATTACTTAAGCAAGGTGAAGGCTTGTTGTTGCTTTGGTCCCCAAATAAAGGAAACATATTTCTTAAGAAGATGGGTGAATGAATGGCATTTTTCAGCCAACTGTGAAATGAAATGGCAGATGGCTTGTATCTTTCCTTGCAAGTTACACAATTGTTTGATATTCTTGGGAGGAGGCATTTCAGTAATGGTGGTAACTTTAGCTGGGTCTACCTCAATCCCTCTCCATGATACAATGAAGCCAAGTAACTTTCCTGATAATACACCAAACACACACTTCTTTGGATTTAATTTGACCTTATATTCCCACATAGGCGTTCGAAGATATGCCATTGTAAAATCTCAGGGTGATCTTACTCTCATCTTGGATTTCCCTAGGATATCATCTACATAGTCCTCCATGATGTCATGAATCATATCATGGAAGATCACTGTCATTTCCCTTTGATAGGTTGCACCTACATTTTTTAGGCCAAAGGGCATTACCTGATAACAGAAATGTCCCCCAAGGGGTTGTGAAGGTTGTCTTGTGTTGATCTTCATCTGTTATTTTGATCTGATTATAACCTGAAAATCCATCCATAAGAGATAACATTTCATATCCCACAGTTGAGTCAACAATCATGTCAATATTGGGCAACAGGAAATCATCTTTTGGACACACCTTATTGATGTCTCTAAAATCTGTACAAATTCTGATCCTGACAGGTTTCTTTTGTACGGGGACTATATTCGATATCCATTCTGAGTAGTCAATAGGTCTAATGAATCCTACTGCTAGCAATATTTCTATCTCTTCTTTAACTAGAAGAGCCACCCATGGATGCATTTTTCTGAGTTTCTGTTTGATGGGCTTGGCGTCTGCGTGCACCACTAGGTTATGCACTACCAAAGTTGGATCCAAGCCTGACATATCCTTATATGACCATGTGAATATATCTACAAATTCTCTGCAGAAGCATGGTGAATGTATTTTTCTCCCATGCTGAGAGTGAAGCTCCCAACTTGACTATCTTTGGGTCTTCTTCTGTTCCAATATTCACATCGATGGTTTCTTCTACTATCATTTTTGACAAATCCTCCATATGCGTAGGATCAGGAGGAAGGTTGAGATCTTCTTCCAAGGGTGTCTCTATGATATTTTCACCCTTGGCATGGTCACTTTTCTTGTCCATTAGATTTTTTACTTGTTTTTCAGCCAGTGCCTCAAAGAGGTTTTCACTGTGTGACTTGGAATTTTGCTTTTTCTGAGGCTTTTCGTTGGAACTTTTTCCCTCGCCTTTTCTTAAGTTTTTCTGACCACGAAGCTCAGCTTCCTCTCTAAAATATGCAGGTATCTAAGTCAATGTAGAAACCCTTCTTATGGTCTCCAATTGGAATTGTATCTTGAATGCCCATGAATTCAGCAATGGCCTCATCATTTTCAAAGAGGTCCAGTGGTATGTGACGTTGTTGGTCCCATTCGACAAGGGAAGGGTAGACAAGGTCAATTTTAGGTTCAGTGGGGGTTAAGGTAAGGACAACGGTATCCATGAATAGGTTTGTGGAGGCAAGATCCTCATATTGGCTATAGTGGGAATCTGTGTCATTGTCTAAATAATCAGAGCTATCTTCGCACTCAGAATAGGTAGTGTCTTGATCATTGGGGTGTGATCCATAGGGTCGAATGCCGATACCATATCTTTCTATTTTGAAATGTGGGAGTGGAACTAGTTCTCTTGGTCCTTGCTCATTCTTTCCACATCCTAGACCCTTGTAGCCCATAGAATACATCATTCGGCTAGACTTCTCATACTCAGGGATTTGGTAGTAGGTTGGTTGAGTGTCCTCTAGGACCCAAGTTGTAGGTGGGTCCAATAATTTCTCTTCAGCAAGTAATCCCCCTAGGTAAGAATGTCCCAATAGTTTGTTCATCTCTAGGCCGTCTGAAATGATAGTTGGGTTGGCCTCTTGTTTTAGGTGACAAAGATAGGTCTGAAACTAGGAGAGCTTGTTGCACATTGTATTCTCCACAACCATACTCCAGAACTTTCATCTCCCATGAATCAAAAGGAGAAGTAGATGTAGAAGCTTCACGAGCGCAAGAACTTAGGGAGTCTGAATCTACCCATGATTCCATAGCTTCTGATTGAAGGGGAACAACTATATCAGCAGAGGGACATGTATAGGTACCCTTACGAGAAAAGCTATTGAGAGCTCTGTAGTGAGCGAAAGGTTATGGATCTCCTTGTATTGTAACAGTGTGTCCCTCATGTTTTAACTTGATGCACTGATGGAATGTTGATGGTATGGCCTGCATGGCATGAATCCATGGTCAGCCAAGAAGCATATTATATGGAAGTTCCAAGTCTAAGACATGAAACTTTGTATTATGACAAGTTGGTCCTACCTCCATTGGCAATGTGATTGTCCCAGCTGACTCCCACTCCACATTGTCGTAAGTGGTTATGGTAATAATATGGGACTCTAGATCTTCTTTGTATGTCCCAGTTGTTTAATTAGTTTCAAAGTGCATATATTCAACCCTGACCCGTTGTCCACAAGCACCCATTTTATTTTCTGGCGGGTAACAAATACCTCTATATACAGGGGGAGATTATGTGTGTGATCTTCATTGGGATTTCCTTATGATTAAAGGAGATGTGTTTCAGTTGGTGCAATGTTTTCCACTGCATGGCTTGTAGATGTGAAGGGTCTATTTCCATTGGCACTCCTGACCCCTGGAGATTTTTGTACAAGATGTCTTTATGTACATTTGATATCTTAAGAAGATCCAAGATTGAAATCTTGGTAGATGTCTTCTCAAGTTGTTCTAAGAGGTTGTACCGACCATCCTGTGGGGTTGACAGAGAGGGTTCTGGGATCATGAGATGGGCACACCTTGTTACCACAGTGCAATCCTTTCCCTTGATCCTAATGGTATTCACATGGTCATTAGAAGAGTGGATACATCCAATGAGTGAATCATAATGATTATTGTCACTTTTGGTATATAGATAGTTTGTAACTTTGTAACTTTGGGATGACTCTCCTTGATCTGGCCTTTTCTCATCTGACTTTCCATGTTTAGGGAATGGTTCTTTGAATATTCCCATCTTTTCATTTGGTGTTTGAATTTTCTCTGGGGTGTCAACTTCTATCTCTCCATTGTCAATGAGATCTTGGATGTAGTGGTGAAGTCTTAGGCACTTGTCTATCTTGTGTCCCTTGACATGATGAAAATCACAATAGTCATGCTCTTTGTACCATGTTGGTTTAGGAGCATTTTCATCAAAAGGTTGTGTTCATGGGATAAGTCACCATGTGGGCTGCATCCAATTGCTTCAATATTGTAGACAAAGGCTCATTGAGAGGAGTGAACGTTCTACATTTAGGTGGTGGTTGAATAGGTCCTTTGGTCAGTTTAAAAGGTTGACCAACTTGGACCGTTTGTACTCATTTGGAATCTGTGATTCCGTCTCCCACCACATTCTTATTTTTGTTAAAGATTTTTGGATTTTCCGTGAGTTTGGCATTTTGATTATCTTTAGAAGGTGATTTGATGGTTCCTTTGGCAATGAGGGATTTTTCTATTTGTATGCCCTTTTCAATGACCTCTTCAAAGGTACAAACATAATGCATTTACAAATGGAAAGCAATTTATGGGTTTAGATTAGGCACAAAGATACTCACAAGTTATTTTTCAGGAAATGCGCAAGGGAAGCGACTGGTTATCCCTCGCCATCTTTGCAAGAAGCTAGTGAATGTTTCATTAGGGAGTTGTTTAGTACCACATAAGTCTTCCATGGTTATGTCACTTTCTATGTTGTATGAGAAATGTTGAACAAACCTTTCTGCTAATTCAGGCCATGTGAAGATAGACCCACGAGGTAAGCGAGTGAACCATTCCAAGGCTTGTCCTCCTAGACTCTTCAGAAAGAGTCGTATGAGGTAATTGTCACTATATGCCACTTCTTGGCATGCCATGTAAAAATATTTCACATGATCTTGCGGGTCACCTTTCCCTCTGTATTTTTCAAATTTTGGCATGTCAAACTTCTTAGGGAAGGGTTGAAGTGTCATAGCTTTATCAAATGGATGGGGGCATAGCTCTTCATATTGGTATTTCCTGTCTATTCCCAACATTACTTTCTTGAAGGCTTGTAAGCATCACTTTCATGGACTACATTTCTTGTGTAAGTAATTTCTCTTTAGTAGGAGAAGCAAGGGATATATACGTGACTGTATTCCATATTTTCTCCTTCTTGGTTTTCCATGTGAAGTTCACTAGCTTTGACCTTAGGTTTTGTCTTATGCACATTTTTGTTCATTTCCTTCTATACATGAGATGTGAGCAACACGCTAATTGTTGACTAAGGTTTTGGATTTGTTGTTGAATAGTGACTTCTCCCTCAAGAGGTTCTTCTTCTTCTTCGTGGCATGGAGGTTGTTCTACATTCTCATTTTCTACTCTAACTTTACATGGCATCTTGATGAAGGGCATTTTATAACCCACCATATTATCATTTCCTACATTAGATGTGGAAGTGTGTCCATGTGTTAGGATATCATCCATGTTAATGAGAGGTTGTTCCTCTTCATTAGCCTCATTCGTTGGTGGTATTGTCTCATGTTCTATAGGCATTATAGATCCTAATTCCACCACTCGTGCTAGCACCCGATCTTTGTTTCTATAAAGGAATTCATCTAACAAGGTGGGGTCAAAGTCAAATTCTACATCGTGGTGATTCTAACTCATCACCACTATGATCTACCATCTCCTCCACTTCTTTCTCTATGGAAAATAAAGGCCCAAGATCATGGCCAATAAAGGGATTCGACCCTTGTTTGTTTGAAGTTTCCCAAGTTTGTGTTTGTCTTGTTTCCAATGCCTTCTTTTTGACTCCTAATCTTGTTTTAGGGGCCATGATGTATGAGAGTTTCACTAAGGTGTTTTTGAATGTGTTCAAAAGATAATGATTAAGCCTAAGTGAAACGTAAAAACAATGTCAAGAGTTCAAGAATTATAATGAATGTCAAAGTATCAATGTGAAAAAGTGATTTCTCTAAATGAATAAGCCAATAGCGGTAAACAAGATACAATCACACAATGTTTAGTTCCAGACCAATCAACCAAATGATGTACTTCCTAAGTTTGTTTCCAAAAAGGTAGTTGGTGTCTTAAGATTGATTAAAAAAATGTCACTACTTATGTCAAGTTCAAAGAAATGAACAAGGTGTAAGTAATAACAAGGAGTTAACATGATCTCCAAACAAAGTATACTAAAAGCAAGCCTGAATCCAATCAAGACCTATATTCCAAAAAGTGGCAGTTACGATTGTGAGTGACACAACAATTCCACCAAGATATGTTAACCAAACTTTGCAAGAAATTAAGGTCTTAATATCAAGATGATATTAATATAACATGCACAAGTGGTAACACTCAACACTTTTCAAAATTGAGGTAGTAATTGAAATCAAAATTAAAGCTAGAGTATACCTAGGAATTGTTAAAGTGTATATAGTGTAACATTACAATATAGATATTTAGGTCAAGTTTACAAGAAACAAGATGTAAATACCAAAATTGTAGTGACACGCTGATTTAAACAAGATAACTGTTCAAAGGAGAATCAAAGTGATGAATTAAGCCTAACTACGAATGACGATCTTGACTTGGGTATTAAGATAAAAAGGGCTACCAATGATATGAAAATGTCTCTGCACACTTCAGACATTTAACAACTCAGCTCGCAAACATGGATGAGCATAAACAGACACAAAATTGGTGAATACAATCAATTAGCAACACAAGGGTAGTCACTTTTCTTCTAATCAACAAAGTGTCAAAAGAAAGTGAAGGAAATAGATCAATTAGGGGTGAAAAATGTTGGCTTCACTTTGGCAGAGTTTCACCTCACCCTAGGGCAAGTGAAAACTAAGAAAAAGTTACGCTTCACATGTTTCATGATGAATAATAGCTCTCAACTTAAATTAGTTTTGATATGGTCTAGGTTGACTCCTAGTCAAAGATATCTTCCTAGGTGGTTCACTCAACTAGGTGTCACAAGTTATCTAGATGTGAGCTTGATTTTCCAAGAAAAGTCACACTGACTAATTCTTAGAGTATCTCGGATTTACTTTACACCCTTCAAGAATTGTGGGTAATAAATGCATCCATCACGTACTCTCACTGGGGTTGCGATATGGATAACCTTGATGTTAAATCTCACAAATGGTAATGTTATCCAAAATTCACCGCTCGAGGTAATTTTGATAACATGCATCAAATTCTTCAGTCTCAAGCAAGTAGAATTGATTCAAGGCCAAAAATCATGTTTTTTGGGGTCCCCTTGGCTTCTCTCTAACTTCCCCCATCCAAAAAAAACCCAAGAAGTTAGATAAAATTGGAAAAAATCCGAAAATGGGCTCATTTTGGTGTTTTGTAGAAAAATCAGACATTTTTGTCCCAGATGGTCCACGGGATAGTTGGGACACAGGTACACGCGGGATGCAAAAATCCAATTTTTCCGTAAGTCAGTACATTATGGGTGGCGCGGAGAAATGTGTCTAGGATAGTTGGGACAAAAGTACGTGGGGGACGTGCAAAGGCGAAAAAGTCGCAAAAGGAACCATATGTTGTGGAGAATGCGAAGGTCAACGACCCTCACGGCCCAGTCAACAGCAGACGTGTAGGGACAAGGAAGCTCGAATCAGGTGATGCTGAGATTTTTGTTCGAGACAGCCAGGACACACAGACCCAATTTTTTCGAAATAGCCGCAATGAAGAGAAAAAGTCAACGTTTGACCCCCGAACTTCAAACGGCCATAAATTTTGACTCTGAGCTTTGATTTTCATAAAATTAGACTTTTTCGAATGAGCATGATGTCCTCTACATCACAAAAATTGGATTTCTTAATTTTGATGAGGGTAGATATATTAAAATAAAGTAAACATATTCAGCTCCAGTCAATTACTGCTCATTCCCATCAAACGACAGAAAATGCCTGGCAGACCAAAAATAGTTGCTCGCACTCAAAAGGCCATAACTTTTACATTTTTCAATGAAACCACACGAAATTGGTACTATTGGAATTGTGGCTCTAAGCCTGACACACAGCAATCAAGAAATTACAGATTTGATGAAAGATAGATATTTTGTAGAAAATGTGGCCAAGTTCATAATAGTGTTTTATTTGGTAGTTGGACACCTTCAATGAAGCATGGGCTGCCATATTTCACTGCTGCAAGTCATGGGAAAATATGGGATCCTTTTGCAAGCAACAGAACATCATTTCACTCCATTTAATACCTCTTACATGTGGTTAAAGGACATATTTTGGGATTTCCATCCCTCTCTCTCTCTCTTCTTATTTTTCTATAAATTGGAGAGTTAATCTCATTGTAAAAAAAAGGGAGTTTTATAATAACAAAGCTCTGTCAAAATTTCTTTGTGAAGCCAATGTGCTGCAGGCCCTTGTAGTGGACTCCTTGCATGGTGATCTAGGCCCTTATCTTGTGATAAATTGAACTTTGCATATCATGAAGCAATAAAATACCAAGTTTTTGGATGCATCTTCCCCTGTTATGTTTGTTTGCACTCTTTTTTCCCTTTCAACCTTCATTACAAGAATATTGTGTTTATTTTTATGCTCTTGTAAGGACTCACTATTATGCATGTATGAAATATTTTTGTGAATGCATTTGTCAGATTGTGGATAATTTTTATCACCCCTTCTAGTATGCATTTTACTTCTATTTTTCACACATTGGAAGACTACTCTCACACCCCTCTTTTTTTGGTGTATCACCTCTTTAGTGTAGGCTTTCATTTTCATGCATTCTCTCCCCTTGGTCCCTTGGAAAGTTAGATTAGGAAAGATAGTTTTGCCTACATTAGATTAGATTGTGGCAGGTAGTTTAGGAGCAAGAACCAACTTTCTCTGGAGGTCTATCACACTGTGAGCTCAAGTATATGCACTTGTGTAAACACAAGGGTGTTGTGATTCAGTGATAATAGTTATGGCATGCCCGGTGGGACCTTATAGGTCTTCACTTCATTATAACAAGATCGATGTGCACTTGTTGCAATTTCCATCTTTTGAAAAGCAATAGTTTGCACATATGGTGACTCCATCTATTAAATAACTCATTCTCTGAGTTGCAGACCTGTTTTCCATCCATTTCCATTCACTCTTCTTTCCATATCATTCATTATTTTCCATCATTCCATGAAGTTGTGCAATCATGACTTCATTTTCATCATGGAATTCACATTCACAACAGCAACAGTAGTACATTCCACCTCTAATGTGCTTTACAACACCTTTAAATCAACATTTTGAGTAGATTCAAGATCAGCATGTTTACTCCTATGAGCAACAGTGTCAAAATCAGTTTGGCTATGGAGCTTTCCAAGAGCAGGAATATGCAAATAATGAAGAAAATAAAATGCATGATGTTGGTCTATTGGAGAAGATCCAAAAAATGGAGATTAGCATGGTGTAATCAATAGCAACATCTCAGATGAAGGCATTCATAATTGGTTGCAGGACTCCTTGTCAATGGGAGGGTCCTTTTAGAAGGCACTATAGCCCTCAAGAGAAGCTAGACTTCATAATTGAGATGCTGCCCTAAATTGCACAATGGACTGAGGAGATAGAAGCATATGAGCAGAGTCTAAATCAACCTTGTCAATGGGTAAGTCATTCAGCAGTTCCTTGTATTTCTTCTTCTTCATCTCAAGCTTTACCATTTCAACAATGTCAAGTTGTAAACCCAACCAATGTTGCTCCAGTTATGAAAACCATCCCTTCATCCCTTAGTCTTCCTTCTCATCTCAGCTTTTCTTCTCTCTTCTCTTCCAAATTCAAATCCCCTCACAAAAGAAAAAAGAAACACCTTCCCCTCCAAAGAAACAAGAATTTCCATCCCTCCCCCCACCACCAACAAATGCACAAATGATTGAATCCCAATCTATTTTTCCTCTTGCCTTCCCAATTCCATGTAGGGAAAAAGAAATTACAAAAACCAGTCATGAAGGATAGCAAGAAGAAGAAATGATTAAGATTTTAGTGAAATTGGCTCTCAGATTCAGGATTACAAAAATTACTTTATTGGTTAAGCCTACAGAGGAGGTAAATGTTGAAGAACCAGAGGTGGCCAAGGCTAAGTTTGTAGCAATAGTAGTGGAGCAAGAAGATCGGCCTGTTTTCTCATAATGTATTGTCCATGTTGGCACTCTAATTGAATAAAATGTTGGTCCAATTCAAGTTGTACAATCAACCATGGAAGAGGAAGGAAAATCAGCTCAAAGTCCCATTGGAAAGGAGCAAATGGGTGAGACCAAATCAGAGTTTATAGCAGTAGAAGAAGAAGGCATCATTGATAATTTCTTGCACTCATTTGAAGGGCCTATTTTGGTTGATGAATCCACCATGGAAATGAGCTCTGAAGAAGATCTTGCAGTCCCAACTTGTCCTCTAGAGTAGTAGATTTAAGAGTTTTATTTAGAAAACTTCATGATAGAGAAAGAGGTCATTCAAGAGCAAGATGGTCTTCAAGCAGCAGAGGAAGGAGAAGCTGCTCCAAATCTAAAAGAAGAGTAGCACATTCCAGCTGTGGAGGAGAAAAATGTAGGTCCAAGAGCTTTGAACACAAAACAGGCTATAGAAGAACCTTCAGTTCTTCCTTCCACTTCATCTCTCTCAAGCTCTAATGTTGGAGAAGAGTTTGATCTTTCAAACTTCATGTTGGAGGATGAAATAAACCATGGTAAACAAGTTGCTGATCAAGAGAACACCATGGAGGAAGTTGAACATTTGCAGTAGGATAGTAATGAGGCAGTTTATATGTCTGATTTGGAGGATTGTTTTGATGGAGAAGAACCGGTTGAAATCACATTATTTTCTCCTCCTTCATCCACCTTCCAAACATGCATACCTATTGTCATGGAGGAGAGCATTCATTTGCAATAGTCTGTACCTTATAGCAACCTTTTGGAAACAAGTTTGGAAGATTTAAAACTTCCATGTTCTTCACAAGAGGAAGAATAGAAAGAGCAGAAGGGTTTCACCACTTCTTCCAAACCATTCATCCCAGAAGACCTACAAGAGGTCTCCATTTTTGGAGTTGAAAATTAGATCAATAGGCACATCAATTGGATCAAACCTTTCCCAATTAGGTATTTGGCTTCATTCGAGCCAAAGGATAAGCCACAACCAGTCATGCTTGCTTCAGGGCATGAGGATGAGCTACAAAGTACCAAGGATCAGTTGTCATGCCGCTTCAATACAAATGAATAGCAACTAAAGGAGGTATTGGATTTGTCTTAAATTGATACTTTGGTCATTTGGGTGGAAGATCAGCTTGTAATTAGTTTTTCACTCATCCAACCAGTCATGTTCAGTGCCAAATCAGTTGCATGGCTGCCATTTTTTAGGAAGGGAAGTTATTTCTCCCTACCAGTTGCAGGTTTTATTTGAGTTCCCTTTGCTCTTGGTTAAAGTAGTGTAGGTAGGTTTGTTTTCAGCAGAAGAAGTGCTTGTGCACACTCTACATGTTCCATTTTGAGCATGTATGATTTTCAATTTGTATATAGTTTTTGGTGTTGTTATATTGCTCTTGCACAGTTCATTTCAGTTGGCATTTTGGTGAAGATCAAACCCAAGTTCAGTGGGTTTCCTAGTGGTTCAGAGTTCATATTTTCAGAGTTAGATCAGAGAATTGGTTATCAAGCTTGACTCCATGCCTAATGGATGCAACTAAAACCATTGATCATTCATCTAGCAGACAGATAACCTCGCTAAGTCGTCAAAATTGTTATCCAAAATTCACCCCTCGAGGTAATTTTGATAACATGTATCAAATTCTTCAATCCTGAGCAAGTAGAATTGATTGAAGGCCAAAAATCATGTTTTTCAGGGTCCCCTTGGCTTCTCTCTAACTTCCCCCATCCAAGAAAAAAACCCAAGAAGTTAGAGAAAATTGGAAAAAATCCAAAAATGGGCTCATTTTGGTGTTTTGCAGAAAAATCAGACATTTTTGTCCCAGATGGTCCATGGGGCAGTTGGGATGCAGGTACGCGCGGGACGTGAAAAGATGATTTTGCTGCAATTTAGTGCATTATGGGTGGCATGGAGAAATGTGTCTAGGACAGTCAGGACAAAAGTACGCATGGGATGCGCAAAGGTGAAAAAGCCACAAAAGGAACCATACGTTGCAGAGAATGCAAAGGTCAACGACCCTCACAGCCCGGTCAATAGCGGATGCGCAGTGACAAGGAAGCCTGAATCAGGTGACGTGGATATTTTTTTCTAGGACAGCCGGGACACGCGAACCCAATTTTGCTGAAATAGCCGCAATGAAGAGAAAAAGTCAATGTTTGACCCCCGAACTTCAAACGACCATAACTTTTGACTCCGAGCTCTGATTTTCATAAAATTGGACTTTTCTGAACGAGCACGATGTCCTTTGCATCAAAAAAACTAGATTTATTAATTTTGATGAGGGTAGATATATTAAAATAAAATAAACATATACATCTCCAGTCAATTAATGCTCATTCCCGTCAAAAGACAAAAAATCCCTGGAAGACCCAAAATAGCTGCTCGCACTCAAAAGGCCATAACTTTTGCATTTCTCAACAAAATCACATGAAATTGGTACCATTGGAATTGTGGCTCTAATCCTGATGCACAGCAATCAAGAAATTTTAGATTTAATGAAATATAGATAGATATTTTATAGAAAATGTGGTCAAGTTCATAATAGTGTTTTATTTGGTAGTTGGACGCCTTTAATGAAGCGTGGGTTACCATATTTCACTGTTGCAAGTCATGGGAAAATATGGGGAGCCTTTTGCAAACAACAGAACATCATTTCACTCCATTTAATACCTCTTACATGTGGTTAAAGGACATATTTTGGGATTTCCATCCCTCTCTCTCTCTTCTTATTTTTCTATAAATTGTAGTGTTAATCTCATTGTAAAAAAAAGGGAGTTTTATTATAACAAAGCTCTGTCAAAATTTCTTTGTGAAGCCAATGTGCTGCAGGCCCTTGTAGTGGACTCCTTGCATGGTGATCCAAACCCTTATCTTGCGATAGATTGAACTGTGCATATCATGAAGCAATAAAATACCAAGTTTGTGGATGCATCTTCCCCTACTGTGTTTGTTTGCACTCTTCTTGCCCTTTCAACCTTCATTACAAGAATATTGTGTCTATTTTTATGCTCTTGTAAGGACTCACTATTATTGTGCATGTATGAAATATTGTTGTGAATGCATTTTCCAGATTGTGGAGAACTGTTATCACCCCTTCTAGTATGCATTTTACTTCTATTTTTCACACATTGGAAGACTACTCTCACGCCCCTCCTTTTCTGGTGTATCACCTCTTTAGTGTAGGCTTTCATTTTCATGCATTCTTTCTCCTTGGTCCCTTGGAAAGTTAGATTAGGAAACATAGTTTTTTCTGCATTAGATTAGATTGTGGCGGGTAGTTTAGGAGCAAGAACCAGCTTTCTCTAGAGGTCTATCTAAAGTAGCAAGTCCCACAACTTGGAGATAGTACCCATGTTATCCAATCACATTGTGAGCTCAAGTATATGCACTTGTGTAAACAAAAGGGTGTTGTGATTCAGTGATAATAGGTAATACTAGTCAAGTAGGTTATGTGGAGTACTTCATGTTTCATCCATAAGGTTCCCTCTTGTGTGGACTACTTTGGGGTTCCTAGGACCACCCCAATTGTTATAGTTTAAGGCTTGTGTGAAAGGGTTTATGTCCTAGTTTTAAGCAGACGGGGCATACCCTTATCCAAACCTGCAAATACAGTGTGATGTTTCTGGTGTGTGTTTTTTATCTTGTTTAATTTGATGTGGTTTTCTTGAACACCTTTTGGAAACCTGCACAAAAATTGTATTGTAGTTTTTCTTTGTCTTGACTCCTTTCTTTGACAAGCATTTTTGGTTCTGCACAATGGATTAGTAATTTTCTATATGCATAAAAAGAATAAACATCATTTTTGATTCTCAAGATCATCCTAAGACGTAAGAGAAGAGCATACACAACTTAAAATCCAATTAAAAAACCAAAAAATGGAAAATACTTAATTCAAACACAAAATACATGCATTTTGACCCAATTTGGACATTCTAAACATTTTTCAAAGAAATGAAAGATAGAAGAATTGTTTCTAATTCCCAAGATCACCCCAAAAGACGCGAGGGAAGAGAATACGTGGCATTACTCTTATGATTAAGCATGAAAGGTTTATCCAATGTCTAATCTAACAAAAACATGTAAACATACCCTGCAAAATAAAAATTAATCATAATAAACCTACAATGATGTTAGCATCCAATGACACAAACCTTCACCAACATGGAATTGACGTGCAAGCTCATACTGAGGTACCTACGCATGGGTTAGGGTGTGTGCGTGTTTGTTGTGGTACCTACACCCCTCTGTGTAAACCTTATAGGTCTGCAGAGCACTTGTGCTACCTGAGAGATGCCTCTGCTAGGATATGTGTGTTTGTGCTAGGGTATAGATGCGTGCACTAGGGTAGCAAAATAGAAGGTACAAAAATTATGATAGTGCGTGTGCTTTAGCTGAGAGATGTTTGCACTAGGATAAGTGTGTAAGTGCCACTAATACAGAAATAAAGTGTGTGCACTAGCAGAAGGGTGTTTGCACCATCTTTAGGGTGTATGTGCCAGTCTGATAGTTTTTTTACAGCATCAAAGGTACAGTACTACAGCAGTATGTGTAAATGTTGGGATTAGTGCCTGTGTGTGGTTTAGTGTGCCTACTCGTGGTTTTGTGTACCTGTGCCCCCTACAAAATTTGTACCTGGTGATGACATTAAAACACGGCCTAATGACACAAACAAGTTCAAATTTTTCCGAATTTTAACATGTTAGCTCAAAATTGACAATAACCCGTCAAAATTAAAGCTCTAAATAAAACTCCACACATGTAATTTTAACAAAATCATAAGAATTTTAACATCATTTTACACATGTGCATATTAAGGGTTAGCCAAATATTGAAATAACAACAAAATTTGAGCTACAACTAAGGAACTAAGGATCCGTCCCACTAGGCATGCCAAATGTGTGTAAGAATTTATTAGCAATGCAAAAAGAATTAGAACAAACACCTAGTAGTCCTAAAACAAAGCTAAATCAAAATCAATACACCATCATGCTTAGATCTTGAACAAGACTAATCTACAACATCCTTGCAATAGAACATAAATATATATTCAAACTAACATGTTAATCCATTAATCTCTATCTCTATTGAATGTTGGTCAAATGAAATGAACCTATTTAGATCCCTAGCAATCAACTGTTTGATTGTATGTTTGAATCCCAAGGTTTTCAAGAATGGAGTCTTGTCAATCCATGGCGACAAGACCATTTGACATAGCTCTATATGACTTTAAAACTTGGATGGATGAATGCAAGAGATGAATATGGCTAGTTATTCCAATGAAGAATAGTCTAAGATGATGAAAATGGCTATAGCTTAGGCTCTATACTCATTTAGGTGTAAGAAGAAAGGTAGGAGGAGGGTTCTTTATATAGCCCAATGCATAAAAGAATATCGACATCCCTTTACATGTGGGATAATAGAGAGGTTGGGTTAGTTGTGGATAAGGAAGGTTTAAGGAGGGTTTATTCAACCTTATAAAAGTTTAATTTGTCCTTTAGTGACCCATGGGAATTGAGGGGGTCCATTAATTAACCAAAGTGATTAATCAATAGGTGTGCAAGCTTATAGAATCTTTTTAGAGGAATAATTAGCATGATTTAGAATATGGGAGGAATTTAATCAAATAAATGATTATTTATTGATTTAATGGAAGAGGAAGCTAATTAACTAATAATAATTAATTAGTCTAGATAGAAAGGGTGATTAATTAGCTGAAGGTCATTAATTGGTTTATTTGTTGGATAGAAGGGTTAATTAACTAGCGTAATGTAGTTAATTGATGGTGATAGAAGAGAAGGTGAGCATTATTGACGATATGTCATCAATTTGTGGGAAAGGGGATGATTAGCATAATTTAATTATTTAAATTGCTCAAGCTAAATTATAGGTGTGTACACTTTGCAAGAGAGAACAAAATACATTCATTGTGTTGATTTAATAAACATTGTGCCTAGATGAAGAACTTGGAAACTCGTCTTACAAAATGGTAGTCTAGTTATGGAGGATACAAACGATGGAGGGGAAAACCATACTTTCACATCCCAATCCCATAAATAATTAAATGTCTTTGTTTCTCTATAATTTTCTTCTTCATTACAGATGGGCATAAAAAAACAAATGATGGCAATAATAGACACCATATCTCCTTGGGAATTGAGGGACCTGGACCAACACATGGGAAAATTGTTGGCACTAGTGCCTGCAGTAGGTCAAAGAATTGAGTCTCACCAAAAATATAATGCTAGGGTTTATTCATAGACAATATTGAGAGTTTGGGTGATGTTATGAACCAAGTAGATTCATTTATTAGTTTGGGTGATGTTATGAACCAGGAAGATCCGTTTATTAGATTTTTTTATATGGTAACATGGAGAGGCCATATGGCAAACCAAGCCATGACTTGAACCTAGGCCAACTATTTGGTAGGCCCCAAGCCCTACCGCTACACCCAACCCTCAAGACATTTCTTAGTGTTTGATTTCAAAACCTTAGGGGGGTTAACCATTTTGTAAAAAGAGCAAGTTGAGAATTTTATATAAAATTGTAATCAATAACAGTTTGAGTTTGAACAATTACTGAATTCCTATCTTAGACTTGTAACCTATCGTGTTAGTCAACTCTATGGTTTACAGTCAATGGTAACTCATTTGATGTATCTATTATGAGGATCATTACTCGAAATACATTTAGGAATGAGTACCTGGGGTTGGAATCCCTATAAATGGCCTCTAATGAGATCATAAAGTGTGACAACACAATACTACTCAAGGATTTCATGTAGAAGCTTGATGTCAAGCTCTTCCCTAACTTCCCCCTCTCCCTCCAACAAGAACATGACTGGATTGACATCGTCGATCACTATGCCCAACTATGAAAAGAGAAGCTCGAGAATGAACTCAATAAATACAAGACAAATATGATATATAAGAGCATTTAGATGGAATACAATGATGTTGGGGATTTTTCTATGTATATAAAATGTTGGCCGAGGCATTCAAGAACTATGTGCATACTCGTGACTACTCCATGACATTGAAACACATAATTCAGATGTGCCTAAATGTGATCTCAGTGAGTATTGAGATAGGTTAGTTCATACATGTCTCCAATTATGTGACTAAGGTTGAGTAGACTCAAAAAATAAACCATTGACCTCCAAGATATTATCCTCCTCACCAAGCTCAAATTTTTGCTAGACTTGCACACCTCTATGCCTCCAAAAATAAGCTAGCTACTCATAAGTTTGTAGAGACAAACTTTGAACTTGGAAATAATCTTATAGAGGTTATTGCTCCATAAGATGTTTCCACTTATGGAAGACTTTACACACTTGCATCATTTGGTAGATCTAAAATTAAGAACAAAGTTATAGATAATAGTAATATCCAAAAATGAATATTTGGCATGAATTTGAAGAAAACATACATAACAGTATCATTGTTGATAATAACGGTCTCCAGATGGAGTTTAGAAACATAATACATATAATGTGGATAGATTCTTATGTTATTATAGGTATATTGCATTTTTACTATGATCTGACTTATCTATATTCAAATTTCACATCTAATAGACGGAAAGAGTCTCCTATAATAAAAAGATAAATAATGAAGTGAGTATACTTGTAGAAATAAAACATGTTTGTGATAAGACAAAGGATGTTAAGTCATCATATTTTTCTTCCAGTGGTTAGGTTGTTAAGTCATATGGGTATATAGTTATGGAAATTCCAACAACAACTATTGTTTTAAATCCTAATAAAGATATCTACAACCTTCATTCAACTTAGAAATGGTTTTAATGTTTTATACACATCGAAAGAGGGAATGAATATGACACCAACAGAGTTTTACCAAGAGAGACCAACTGACTTGAAGGGGTTTTTGTCATAATACCCATGGATGAATGTTATTTATGTTTGTAATCTAGAGAATTTAAAAGTTTTTGTTATTTTAACTTGATGAAGAAGGAAAATCACATATGAATAGTCAGATAATCTATAGTAGTTATTCTAGTTTTGGGTTTTATGCAAGTGTTGTAGGAAAGGTACACAAAGTGGTTACTCATCTTGTTTTTACAAGGAATGACCTTCTTTTTGTTTTAATAATTGATGAAGTATTATATAGAGATGGATTTCATGAATCCATGGGAAATGAAGTGGCACAATGAGATTTTGAAAATATGCTTCATGGTGAGATGCTTGGACTCAATATTTTCAAAATAATGTTTCAATGTTGTGGTGAGGTTGTCCTTTGTGATCAATGAGTTCATTTCTTATACAACTGAGATAGTCAGACTCTTGGCCCAATAGACAAGGAACTAATCTTAGGTGACATGTCATGGTATATGTGTATGTTGTGTCACTTTGTGGTGGGGTCCACATGTACCCACTTAATTGAAGTATTTGTAGTTAAGTCACTCAAGTCATAAAGTGGATTTATTTTATGATTCAACAAAAAAATAATTAATGTGTTAAACCCTTATTGCAAAGTTGTGTATAATAATTAAATGTTAAAGTATAGATTTGACACAAGTGATAAGAAAATAAATATAAAACCATAAGTGAGAGAGAGAGAGAGTAAAGGAATTAGTAGATTCACGTTGTTCCTGGAAATGATCTAGACTAGAAAACTAATGAATAGGAAGGGCATATTATCGCAACTGTGCTTTGTAAAATCTGGAACTATCAGATGAACATGTATTAGGGAACCCAAACTAGGTCAGGGGTGTCTGGGTGCTATACTTTACTATTGGGCTCCCGTGACTGTGAAATTGGTCGAAATCTAAATTTCCTGGTGTCGCACAAATTTCATTGATAGTCTTTGTTGGTCACCTGTATGTCGCACCTTGATCTAAAAATTCCACTGTAACCTGTAAACATATTTTGACATGCTAAACCCTCAAACTACATCAAATCCCCAAAAAAAATCAATATGGGGATTCAAACTAACCCTGATAGTTACCCGGTTGAGTGAACTTACGACTGAGCACTGCACTACATCTCATACCTCATGTAGTTCTTGTGAGTGTGTGATAGAATTGTGCCCTAGGAATCCCTTATACAAGTGCACTTGATAGTGGGTGATAGCTAGACGTACCAATGTAAATAGATGTGTAGATGGAAAAATGAACTTCCGCTTCCTATGAAGTGTATGCAAAAAATGCAGCCCCTTATCCCTTGAATGAGTGCTAGATTAATGCCTTTGATTCTCTTATAATTCCTTTAGATGTAACCTTAGGTGATGATAATATATGTTTAGAGCTTGGTCCTTTATTATGGTCATATAGATTTGTATTTATAGCATTCCCTTGGTTGAATTTCATAATTAACAACTAGAAGGCTGACCCATAAGAAAGTAAGATGCCCAAAAGATAAAAGAAACCCAAAAAGAGTGAGTAAGGTGGAAAGAGGTCAAGGGCACCCAGAGGGGATGACAGCACCTAGGCGTTGGCATCCTAGTTGGGTGGTGGTGTCCAGAGTCATGAAAAGTAAAGCAATA
Source organism: Taxus chinensis (assembly GCA_019776745.2). NCBI lineage: Eukaryota > Viridiplantae > Streptophyta > Pinopsida > Cupressales > Taxaceae > Taxus > Taxus chinensis. The sequence goes on from CM034151.1 coordinate 859,655,351, forward strand.
AGGTTTTGACTAGGCTATAGGGTGTAAAAGACCATAAATAAGACCAGAAGCAAAGAAAAAAGGCCAAAAATAGTTGTCAATTACTAGCTTTCTTGCTTAGGAATCTTATGAATGCAAGTATGCTTTTAGGACCTAGAAATATACCAAAGTGCATGATTTTATGTCTATATTTTCCCCCACTTTATGTTGTTGAGTGAATACTCGATAACATAAAGTAGATAAGAGATGTGTACTTGATAACCATGTAGAATGTGATGGCGATAATGTGTCTAGGAGACAAGTGAGAGTGTGAAGTGATAAAAATGAAGCATGGAAGCTAAGAAAGAGGAACTGACCCTAGGGGTGAAGCGTATTGTGTTGTATCGTGTTGTACCTGTTGTTGTGTTTGATGTAGGATTACTTCTTGTTATGTATTAAGGACGGACCTAAAAATAAGAGCAAAAGAGGAATCAAAGTCACGTATTATGAAAACTCTATAAAAGTATGTCAAAGTATGCAAACGTGTGTAAAAGTAGTAAAAGGAAAGTGTGCACCTGACAATCATGAGTGTAAAAGGATAGAAAGATGTCCTAAAAATGTTGTAGAAGAGCAAGTTTTTTAGGTGATCTCATGCCAAGAGTGATTTTTTCGGGTGATCTCATGCCAAGAATGAGTTTTTTGGGTGATCTCATGCCAAGTTTGATTTTTTTGGTCAATCTCACGCCATGACAGAAGAGTGTTGGGGAGAGATATCTAGTGTTACTCAACTTCCATGATTACTTCTCAGTTATACACCACTATAGATGGTGTGATCCATGTTGTTTCGAGTTGTACCATATTATTTTTGTATTTATTCCATATAGAGAATGGAGAAAGAATGCATTCTGCTTATTGGAGGATTATGCCTGTATTGAGAAAATTGATCTATGAATTGTTGAAAATTGTGTTGATTTGAGAAAGTATATGTATCTACCCCTAGGAAAGAGGCTCCTAGGAGAGGTCAAGAGCACACTAGGTGTTAGTGTCTATAGTTAGGTGTTGGTGTTTTTGTTGAACTGAGGACCCAAGTCAGATTCGGGTTCATTTCTAAAATTTTAGCCTATGTTGATTTTGTATTGTGCATATCTAATCTGAAGCTCTGAGATGTTGTATGGGGTGACTAATTCACCTAATGTATGCCCCCTCATTTGGGGTGCATGCAACATCACTAGGAGAATACGTCACAAAGAAAGGACCTGATGTTGTGTTGAACAAACTCCATGTAGGGGGAGGGAATGTGCATGGTAGAAACCAAGGTACATGTAAACAATATAACTAGAGCCGTGTGTTAGTAGAAAAAGCTAGTAAGTGTGTCATAGAAAAAATAGTGTAACAAGAAAATATGCATATAAGAGAGACCGCAAAAATTAGGTTTCATACATAGGAAATCACTCACAATGTCACAAGACAATCAAGGTCAAAGCAACTAAAAGAAGACAAGAAATGATCAAACAAGACATAGGGAATATTCTACAAATAATGGAATATAATATCAAACAGTGTCAAGCAAAGTGTAATAGACAACCATAGTGGCATATGATCTTACAAAGTAAATATTGCACATGAAGCACCCATTAGCATGTTAGAAAGATAAATAGTATGTCAAATCATATATAGATCCATGTAAATTAGTGTGTTAATAAGAAGAGGAGGTAGTAAATAATTAAACAATAGCACATATGCTATGGGAGAGTAGTAAATATAGATGCCCCCAGGAGCCTTAGTGGGACTGGTAAGAGGAACAATGTCAAGCATCATTGTAGCATGTAATGATCTATAAGAAGTTTGCATTCACAACTAAAGAACAAGTGAACATGCATGTGTATATAGAAAAGATAATGACATATTGGATATATGTCTAACATAGTAAGCAAAGTGTAACATGTGAGTATACACGTAAGCAAGAATAAGTGCAGCCAAGATATGTAATATGTTGTGTGTATGAGTGATATGGAATGGTATGTAATGTGAATGTGGTAGGGGTAGCATGCCCCCCCAGCAAATGTGTATTAGTTTGCATGAGATGAGTTTAATTTATAAAATACCCTCAAAAATCAAGAATGGACCATAGAACAAGAGTGTGTCATCAGGAAATGGTTTGATATTATGTGCTAGAAAGGTACGATCAATGAAGTATAAAGCGTAAAGAGTGTGAGTGAGGTGAGGTTCATTTCATATTTAGAACCTTAGCAATTGAGTATTAACTGTGGAACTAGAATGTGTCATAGCGTAGTATGATGTGTGTGTAGTGTGTGAGGTTCATGGATGTAGTATGCCCTCAAAATTCAAGTGTGAACCTTAGAATAAGAGTATTTCATAGGGTAGTATGATGATACAAAGTGTATCATGTTATGCAATGATGCTTAGAAAGATGAAGTATGAAGCATAGAGCATATGAGTAGAAACTATAGACAACCAATGTTGTTATGATGGGGGGAAGTAGCATGTTTCCCCCCAAGTGTATGATGTGTATAAGAATCAAGTAACATCGTCTAGAAGATCCACATTGTCAAGATCATATCCAATTGGACATGGATAGGAGGCTTGGTAGGAAATAGTATGAGGTTGACCATATAAAGAGCCAATATAGTGTAAATTATACATGCCCATAGCATCTTCTTCATCAGTGAAAGGTGGTTGTGGACAACCATGTGCAAACCAACGTGTGATATTTTGAGTATAGCAAAGAAATTAATCATTACGAATAGAAACATGAGTGAAAGGCATGGGGAATGTGATAGTAATGTGATTAGGATCCAAAGTGCTACCAATGTAGTCAAGCCAAGATTGCCCAAGTGTAAGTGGAGAAGAGTGAGGAGTATGTGCAAGGAATATTGATAATTGAAAAACCTGGAGGCCATAAGAAATAGTAATAAATACACATCCATGATAAAGGTGAGGAGAATGAGGTGGTGGGCATAGATCATCAAGTTTGAATCCAAGTCGAGATAAGACATCATGTATGAAAACAGTGTTAGAGCAAGTGAGAACGAATGGAATATGAGGACAATAAGAGTTATGTATGAAAATAATGCATGTGAAAGGAGGTAATGTCTCGGAAGAGTGAGATGAGGCTGGTGATATGATGTCTAATGTATGGACAAACCCATGAAAAGGTATCATAGAATTAGTTGAAGGAGGGGATTTTTTGAATTGATATTCACCAAGGCCAATAGCAACAAAAGTATCATTAAAATATGACTCATCTATCTCTAAAGGACTAAAGTTAACATTACGTAATGTGTCATCATTAAGTTCCATGGCATCAACCTCATCATCAGTGTTGGAATTTTCATGTTGAATAGTAGTATCAAGGATATTGGCAGGAGTAGAGCCAGATGTAAGAGTAAGAGGATTCTCGATAGGCGGAATAGTGGTAATTATGAGAGTAGACAAGGTGGAAAAAATGATATCAGTAGTATGAGTGGGAATGGATGGAACACTTGCAGAGGTGGAAAAATATTGTGAAGCACTAGATTGTCCAACATCATAGGTACCAATAGGCATAACAGTAACAACGTCTATGCAGTAAAACTTTAAAGGATCTAGGTTAGAAAATATGGTATGCTCATAGCCATCATGTAATAATTTAACAGATCGATGAATTGTAGAAGGGATAGTGTGCATTGTCTGAATCTATGGTCTACCCAGCAAGAGATTAAAGTGAAATGATGCATCAATAAAGAAGAACACTGTAGGAACAATCTTAGGCCTGGTAAAGTAATAGTACCAAGGTAGGTATGAGTGGTAGAATCATAGCCACCAATGAGAGTAGAATTTTTAGTAATTATATTATCAGTAATACCAATTTTCCCAAGAAGGGAATGATCACATAGATTTATAACAAATTCATTATCAATGAGTACACACTTGATACAAATGGTACCAATAGTGGCAGCAATAAGAAGAGGTGTAAATGGATTGTCAACAGTAGATGGTGGAATATCCTCATCACTAAATGATACAGCATGTGGTAGATTTTTGAGAGATTTAATTATATGTGTTAAGGCCACCGATGAATTATTAGTTTCAATGTGAATAGAGTGAAGGGAAGCCTCTAATGTTTGGTAACAATTAGGTGCACTGCGTAATAAATCATAAAGATATATTTATGCCAGTGTATTCTTAAGCTACTCTATGATGCCATAACCCTTAGAAGTGGTGATAGGAGTTATAGAAGTGATAGGTGGTGGGATAGAAATGGGTTGAGCCATAAGAGGGTGAGTGCAGTGAGTGGTGACTACATTGATAGTTGGATCAACCATAGGAGTAATAAAGCAAGGAGGATGTTGAGTACAAACTTGCATAAAATTAGCAGTGGTAGTAATCATGCTAGAAACCTTAGTTGGGGTGAAATTAGGATAAGAATATTGATCCATAAATTAAAAAGAAGAAGAAATATTGCAATGCATTCTCAGAAGGTAGGGTTTGATTCAGTGGGTTCACCAAATGATTTAACAAAAATAGAATTAATGTGTTAAACCCTAATTGTAGATTCAAGTATAATAAATAAATGTTAAAGTAAAAATTTGACACAAGTGATAAGTAAATATATATAAAACCCTAAGTGTGAGAGAGAGGGTAAAAGACTTAGCTGATTCGCATTATTCCTAGTACTGATCTGGACTAGAAAATAGATAAACAGGAAGGGCAGACTATTGCAATTGTGCTTTGTAAAATCTAGAACCATCGGATAAACCTGAACTAGGGTGCTCAGACTAGGTCAGGGGCACTTGGGCACTAGAGTCTGCTACTAGGTGCCTATGACTATGAAAGTGGTCAAAATCTGAATTTTCTGGTGTTGCACAAATGCCATTAATAGTCACTATTGGTCACTTTTATGCTGCACCTTGATCTCAAAAGTCGCATGTAACCTGTAAACATTTGTTGACATGTAAAACCCTCAAACTACATCAAATCCCAAAAAGATAAGATGCAATATGGGGAGTCATATTGACCCTGGCAGTCATCTGACTAAGTGAACTTACAACTGAGCACTGCACTACATCTCAAACTCCATGTAGTTCTTGTGAGTGTGTGATAGAATCATGTCCTAGGAAGCCCTTGTGGAAGTGCTCTTGATAATGGGAAGTAGCTAGATGTACCAATGTAAATAGATGTGTGGATAGAAAAATGAACTTATCCTTCTTATGAACTGTATTCATTCCCTTATCCCTTGAATGAGTGCTAGATGGATGCCTATGATGCTCTTATAATGCCTTTGGATGTAACCTTAGGTGTGATAATAGATGTTTAGAGCTTGGTCCTTTATTTTGGTCACATAGCTTTGTATTTATATGATTCCCTTGGTTGAATTTTGTAATCGACAACTATAAGGCCGACCTATAAGAAAATAATATGCCTAAAAGATAAAAGAATCCCAAAAATCATGAGTAAGGTGGAAAGATGTCAGGGGCATCCATAGGGGATGAGGGCACCTAGGTGTTGGTGTCCATAGTCATAAAAAGTAAAGAAATAAAGTTTTAAATGGGTTGTAGGGTGTAAAAGACCATAAAGAAGACCAAAAGCAAAGTAAAGAGGCCAAATATAGTTGAAAATTACTAGTTTTCTCTCTTAGGAATCATATGAATGCAAGTATGCTTTTAAGACCTAAAATGTACCCAAGTGTGTGATTTTATGTCTACACTTTATTAAAATAAAGATAATTAATTAAAGTGACTTAATTATGACCTATGTGATGTAATGAAACCCTAACTACTTTTATATCAACTTTGGAGTTATAAAAGGTAGTTAGAGGTCATTTGTAAAGGGTCTGAGAGGTCAGAGAAACTTTGTGTCATATGGTCTTAAGGAACTGGAGTAAATAGAATTTTATGTCTAGATGCTTCTTATAGAGGTTCAAGAGAACTTTGAGTCTAATCATCTCTAGGAGATTTTCTATTGTGAAGACTTCATTGAAGAAAATACAAGAATCAAACTTTTTGTTCCTTTTCAAGATGAAATAGAGGGATGTTTATGGAACTTTGTGTCTTGAGATCCTTAGTGATTAAGTTTGTTCTTATGTCAAATGTAATCTTTCTTTCTTTTCTTTTCATGCCAAGTATTAACACTTAATCTCTTTTCTTTCATGGTGTACTTTCTAGCATGGAGGAATGATATCCATGTTGTTTGTCCATACATGCCCCCTTTCTCTATTTCTTCTCCACTAGCTTTCCCTCCTTTTTCATTCCACCCTCATTTTCTTTTCTTTCTCCTTTTTGGGTGCTTTTTGGGTTAAAAGTATCCAAAACCCTACAAACCCATCATATGAGGGAGCTACCCCTCTCAAATGCAAAGGTTAGATTACCCTGTTAATAAGTGATATCTCCAATGTTGCAATTTTTATGTCAAATAATGCTGACAATCCCATGAAGAGACTGAATAAACAAAAGTGACATAACATCTTGCCAACACCACCAGATTCACATGGTGTGCAAGGATAGAAAAGATGGAACATGCATAGTAATGCAACATGATGATAGAGCACACATAAGGATAAAGAGAAGATGGGTGAAATGTGATTACAAAATAACTAGATAGAAGAACACAATATGGAAAGATGTGGAACAAATGAAGGAGTGTTGAGAAACACATTCGTGTTTATATACCGTGGTGTGAAGAGTTAATGTGCAAGGTAAAATGAAGGAGATTATGTTTTATAATTATGGTGAAAAAAATATTTACCCCTTATGGGTAAGAGGGTTCTTCCTAAGGAAAATATAAATTGATGTGCTAAAGATCAAAGATATACTTGGTGGAGGAGGACAAACACATACCCATATAAGTCTTGCAATTGGAAGGCGAGCAATTGTTGTTGGTGAACACATATGCTAAGTCCTTACTAGAAGGATGAAAGGGTGGTTCTACCACTCATCCCATAAATGTGAATACCATTCTCTCATTCCTTCTTACCTGAGGTGTATGATGTAGGAGCATATGTGTTGACAGGAAATCATGTATCATCCAAAGGTAGTCAAAACATTTTAATTCACTTGTTTGCATTTATGTTGCTGGCAAGTTGTGGTGTACTACAATTAAATTTCTACATTATTGTTGTGTATAAGTTTGGTGTACATTATTAGTATTATGTGTAATCTCATTATACAATGATCACTCTATTGTGCATTCCATGCAAGTTTATAGAGTCATTATATAGGCCACACAAAAGTGTTAGAAGCATGTCAAGTACATGCCTAAAAATATTAGTGAATGTTATAGAATATTAGGGAAGCTACACAAGTTGACAAAAGTTTTTTAAAATCGTGAAACATTAGAGAAATATCATTTGGAGACACATAATCTGAGAGAGGCTAATTGACTAAGTAATGGGTATTTTGGATCATAACTTCATATTAGTTTTAGAATTTAAGTTTGTGGCATTAGTTAACTATATAAATATGAAGCCCAATTACCTTAGAGAGTTAGTTCTCAAAATATTGAGTAGCTCATGGTTAACTTTGTGAATGGGAATAGATTCAGGATGCAAGATTAAGGCTCAAAGCAATGTGTCTTAAAGTTGAAATTTACTTCCATGCAAAGACTTGGGCGCAAGCCTAGATTCATTATTATAAACACTTGTGTTGAATAACTAATATTGTTGTGGGCATTGGTGTGGTTGTAAGACTATATCATTGGTTATCAATATCATTCATGGTGTAATTTGTTTGTTGAATCAAATTTATGTGTTACTGTTGAATTAGTTTTATTAGTCTGATTTTGTTGTGTAGTTCTAGAACATGCTTGGTTTAGCAGAGCTCCTTGGAGGAACATCATATCTATGTCTACATCATTTAATTTAGATGAATTGTTTAACAAACTTTATTCTCTCCCTAAGAATATATCACACACACCTACATCTATTATATTGAGTTGCTAACTCGTGTACATATTACACTCACTCACAGTATTATTGTTATACACAACAATATCAACTCACGTAAACATTTATGCTCACCTACTAATGATGAGCACCAACTTAGGAGATTCCTAACAATCGTCCCTTGTTTACCACTTGTGTTGCCTTTGCTTATATGGTCATGTGGCCCTTGATTGTGTGTGTGACACTATTATCACTTATATGCAACTCCTATCTTTTTTATGAATATATGGATGTGACATTTATTATTGTACTTGTATGCTTATATGTTTTTATGTTTATGTACTTTCCTTCTTGATATCTATGTTATTTCTTTGTCTCATGGTTTATAACATGCACTCTCGCCTAAAGGACCTAGTTTTATATGATGACCACATACAAACATCTTCTATGTGATCCAACAATGACTATATGCTACATTTGAAATGAACACACACATCTATTCATTTATGTCAAGTGATATACATGACATACCACTTGCCTCAAAAGAGGGGGAATTTAATGGGATAATGCTTATTTCACTAAATTGGGACTTATTCTAGTCCCAACAACTATAGAATATACTCAATATCTTGAATCTAATATAGCTATTTTTGGATTCCTAAATGTCAAATATTGGAATTATTTGCACTCCAAAATCGCTCATATCAGATTCCAAAATTACATATATTAGGAATCCAAAATTGCATATATTGGAATCCAAAATCACCTATATTGAAATTAATTGTACTCAAAAATAACATATATTGGAATCTGAAAATCAAAATATTGGAATCCGTTAATTCTTCTTCTAAAGTCCAATATATCTAGTCACGCTTTAAATTTATGAATCTGTGAAATAATGTTTAATGATTTCATGGAATCCAACATTGATCTAAGAAATAATGTCTGGTGTCCGCTAGTCCATATAGAATAGATACATGTTTTTTTTATAAGGGCTAACAGTGGCTAAGCTTAAGCTTTGGAATAATGCTCATATCAATTTTAAGATTTTTTTTAAATTAAACTATGCAAATTTGAATATTTCAAACGTCATTAAACAAGCGGTTGTTAGGCTAATGACATTCACGAGATGTGAGACACTTCCACATTCAATTACTATGGTTAAATTGAACCTTGGGGCAACCATAGAATTACCTTATGCGTTAAAATTTGCTGCCACCTATGCCGGTCAAACGATTTTTAGCTGAAGGGAAATTTTCAAATTTTGCCCTTTAAAAATGTAAAATAGTGTTATTTTATACTATTAATAAGATTTATAAAAGATTATATTATATGTATTTAACTATTTCTAATATATATTTGTATAGTTTACTAATAAATCTATATAAAAAATGACGGTTATACTTACAATTTACAAGTTGCATGTGACGGTTTTTTCAAATATATGCAAGTAATTTACGGCTAAAATCGTATAAAACATCTAAATGGCTGTCAAATTTAACCCCTATAAATATGAAGAATTTTAAAGAGGGCAACGATTCAATTTAAGAGAATGTAATTAACTGTAAAACCATTCCAGATATATTTTCATATTTAAAGTTAGAGCTCATATTTACTTCATTTATAATGGTGTGATTGAACCTCAGCACAACCAGAGAATTTATGAAGATGATATGAAGAAATTAGCAGAGGGAGACGATCCAGTGTAGGAGAATGTAATTAATTATAAAACCATACCAGATATATTTTCATATTTAAATGTAGATATAAAATCAACTGTAAGAGACATGGCATAAAAGTTTTTCATATTCAAATATGGATATGAACTTATTTAAAATTAATTGTAAAACTATCCCATATATATTTTAGTATTTAAATATAGCTATGAAATAAATTGAAATTCCTTTAGTAAAGGTAGGTAGAATTATAGTAAAACATTTGATGAATAATTTGAATTTATAATATAACACTATTCCCGAAGTTGGGCTTCCAAATCAACAATACAAATCATAGTAAAGCTCCAATAAAAAAGTATCCCTATAATAGTGTTAGTGATCTAATATAATCCCGAACATCTTTGACATCCTTCAATGGTTGCAACAAAGGCCACAACACATCCAAAAAGTATGTGTCTTCTGACTTAGAATCTATGTTAAATGTTTCAGCAATTATGTAGTTTGCAACATCATTGAACTTCTTTTTCTCTAAAGAGTCATCTACAAGCACTGTATTTTTACAATTTTACAATGCATTAAACCATGACCAAACGGAGTTAAGATTCTTGAGATATAATTTGGGATTCCCAGAACCTTCATAATTAGAGTCTTTTCTCTTGACGCAATCTTCCTGTGTAAATATGAACTCGAATATTGCAACCTCCAAGCCGATGTTTTGAAGGAATGAAGGCATCATGTCATCAACATTTGAATTTCTCGTTGATGTCCACATTGCTATGTTGAAATGTTTTTTGCACGTTTAAGAAATATTTCACATTAGGTCTGAGAAAAAAAAAATTGAGATCGATGCTGCCAAACTTTTTTAACTGTTTAAATGTTGAATATGCCTTGTGGAGGGTGTGTGCCAAAACACTGTTTATATCAAATATGATCAATTTCATGTTGCATGTGTTCGTATCTGCAAATGAAAAAAAACAAAATCAAATGGTTGAGGGTGGTGAATCAATTAAAAAATAAAAAACAAGTCCCTTTTGATATTGTTATATAAAAAATTAAATGGTCGTAGGTGGTGACAAAGGTAAAATCTAAGGGCATTCCTCATTTCTTATTGTTCTACTAGGAATATTTTTTTGTGAAGAATTTATATGAATAGAATGTAATGTTTCAGCACGACGAGTATTTACATACTGTATTGTAGTTATTTCATTGCATTGGAAAGTGGTATACATTTTCTAATATTGAGGAAAAACTAGTATTTAAGCATGCTCACAATTAATTTAGGAATACATATTTCATTAATAAAAAATTGCTCAAAGATTCGTTACATTAAATATTTTCTGTTAATTCACATTTACAACTTATACACTCACACTTAAACTTATATCAAGGGAATATTTAAATTCTTCCAACTTATAATCGTACAATCGTAATTTAAATAGTTACAAAGAACCATCACTAAAACATATGAATGTATTTTATTTACAATGTTAAGTTGTATCATCACAATGATTCTTAAATGTTAACTTTGAATATTTATCATTTAGATAAGGCTAAAAAGGGCTTTGATGAATACCACATTCAATCACTGGTTGACACGTTATTGGTGATAAGACTTTCTGTGATCCACATCTAATCACATAGCTTCCTTTTGGCTAGGATTTTCTACCTAAAATGAACAACAAGACCAACCATAAGAGATTAAATAGCATATGACAGTGGTTTCTTAGCGTTTGCTAGTTCTAATGAATTGTGATACTTCATAATTGTAGGGGACATCAATTTCTACTATTTAAAACTTTTTCTAGATATTTTACAATAAATGAAATCCTCTATAGTTACCATGATTTGCAATGTATCTCATTCGACTAGGTGATTAATGAAAAATTCATTCACAGTTGCTAAGCTATGATTGAATCTGAAGGGCAAGGTCTTTGTCAACAGTACTGGTACTGGTCAAGGTCTAATTTTTGGGCTATTTTGGGTATTTGGTGGGGAATTTATAAAGGCTCTATCGCTTGATTCTGAGGATAAAACACAGAGATGTGATGTCTAGAGGGGATATTGTAACCATACAACAAGGTTCAAAATGGACTGAAAATAAGTCGTGGATAACTTGGCGTTGGTACAGTCGAGTGACAGGAACTTATTTAAAATCTTGGTGTAAGTTAGATCTTTGAGGCTAAATGGGAAATGCAAAGAGGGTAATGGAAAGGTCTATGGAGATCTTACGTATACTTAGAGGTGTACAACAGTCAGGTAAGGGAAACAATGATGTGGGTGAAGTGAATGATCAAACTTGCATGAAGGTAAATGGTGGGAGAATGGGGGTGCAAGTAGAAACTGATAATAGAGGTAATAGAGCCTACTAAATCTGAAAGTAGATGAATTCTCAGATTAACAAAATACTTACTGTTGTATGAGCTTGATACGCAATGGCAAAACCAAGTTGATCATATGGATCAAGTAATTTGGTGCTGTGATGGCACTTACCCTGCGATGCTCCCATGAATGAAAATGGCGGATCTGTGATACATTTATGATGGAGACTGTGGATGTTCAGAATCTATTGTGTGAATGTTGGTTCTTCTTACATGCAGCTTTGGTTTTGGATCCCTTACTCTTTAAATGTCCTTTCCTCAAAATAAGGTTGTTTTTTGGAATAAATGGTAACCGACAATGGTTCAGGATTTTGACCAGCGGTGGTTTAGGGTGTTTCTCTCACTTCGGTTAGGGTGGGATTTTCTAGGTTTTTTAAAATGGGTAGATCCGCTTGATTTCTAGGATCTTGTTCATTTTCTTCTTAATTATAACGAAAGCTTCTTTTCTAATGGGCGGGTACAGGTTAGAGGGAAATAATTTGATTTTTAAGGGTTTAGGTAGGTCTTATTTAACCATGGAACATACTAAGAATAGATTTGGGGTGAGTGCAGGTAAGTGTACTAGGTGAGGTGGTGGTGTGAGATCTTATCTTAATTAGGATATTTAAATAATAAATATTGTTTGGGGACATGGATTAATTTATTAAATTAATATTAGAGTGAGGTGAAAGGGGCCATGGTTAGGTGAGTGTGATCAAGGTGAATATTTGAACTACATGGTACCAATGGTAAATGTCAATTTTGGTGTCTACATTAAGTTGTAGCTATCATATTAACATTTTGAAATTCCGACTTTTTGCACATAGCATTTACTTGTTGGTTTTATTTGATGCCCTCTACCATATTCAATCCCTTTGACACTAATAGTAATGAAGTCTTTGAAAATAAATTTCATGTTCATCAACCAAATAAGCATAATTGAAAATCATACTGGTCTCCATGGTAATATTTTCAGTACAACCATAAAATGTTGTTAGGGTCTTCCCTTTAATGCCTAATGTAATACACATTAGGGTTTTCATATCTGTAGGAACCATCGTTTCTACTCCAAACACTTTTATGAGATCTTTTATTGCAATTCCATGACCATATTGTAATGTTCTTTCCCCAGCTAATTAATGGATTCAAATAAGATTATATTTTTTTATTGAAGGCCTTTGTCATCTTTTCAACAATCACAAACTGACTTTTTTCTTACCAGAATCCCATTTCAATTTTTTTGATAATGACTTTATAAACTCTTTCAAGACACCTTGCATGCTCATTATCTCCCTGCATAACTTGAATATGCTGTCCCCTAAGGGCGATTGGTTTTTCTCATACAACAATCCCTCCAAATCTAAAATAAGTAAATATTTCTTGCGGCTAACTGCAGGGAAGTAAATATTTTTTTTAATCGGTCTCATATCAATTCTAACCAATGAAAAAATCAACATTTTAGCTTGTGGCTACCACTTAGTGGGCCTATGCATGTAGGATTGCATCTTCTTTACCCACTGTTGGATCCTTTGATGAAAGATTTGTTTCAAACAATATTAATATTATTAATATAGCTATTGCTATGGAAAATGAAAGTGTATTTGAAAAAAACATACTGAACTACGTGGTAAAATGGTAAATTCAATATTAGCACTTTAGGTAGCTAGCACTTACCAACTGAGCTTTTGGCTTGGCTTGCACAGACCTTACTAGCTGCTGGTTTTTTGATGTAATATGTGTTACAAACAGTAATCAATTTAAAATCAATTTCATGCTATCGCAAATGAAAGCATAATTGAAAAGCATACTGGTCTTTATGGTAATATGGTAAGTACAAATCAAAATGTTCTATGTCTTCTGAATGAATTGTAGTGCCCGTCTAGGGTTTGTTTATATCTATTGAACCACCCATTGGCAGACAACACTTTTGAGATATTGATGTGGATTAGCGATTGCTATGCTATGCCATCATTGGCTAGAATAAGCATAGATTCTAATGTCTGTATCATTATGTCGATACTAATGGTTTATACAGACAACCAACAACCTAGAAACTACAAACTATGTAGTGTTGGATGCCACCAAGAACTTTTGAAATAGGTTATTTGGTAATTCCTTCTTTGAAAATGATTCCACTTCTAGAATTAGCTGAAATATTTTTCTATAACTATGTGAGCCTTAGAAATGGTTATGTTTAAAAATACGCATGGCTAACATACCTGGTTTTGTCTGCATATTCTTGTTGGCTACCACCAGCGCACTCCACTATTACTTTCTCTAGGTGTTGGTGGTCTACATAAGCCATTAATTTTTCTTATAAATTTGTGGGGCTTAGTAGCAGTTCTTATTTATAAATGCACACGACTAACATACCAGGATTTTCTTGCATATTCATGGATGATGTGGTTGAGTTCTCCTCATCTGTGGTCAGAGATGGTGAGCATAGAGTATTTTCAAAAAATGAGAACAATGGAAATTGAAAACAAAGCTCATTAAACATATTTATAAAGTGATTGAAGTTCAATCACCATGATGAGTTGGTTGTGTAGCGTCAAGTTGAGAGGTTTCTACATCGATTCCTATTGTTCTTGGGTTGTCTATGTAAATAAGAAATGTGTAAGTATTTTTTTGGTTGAAATAATTTTAACATAATCACATGTTCGAGTTGTATTCTGGTACAAACCTTTCTTCATATGAGAATAGTAATGTTTCAAAAACATTTCCTGACTATGTGTCTCAACAATAAAAACAGCAGATTGATTGGATTCAACTAATGCATGCAGTGCGACACTGCTGCCATATAACACTAATACTATAGAATATTTGGAACAACATCGAGTGAACATCTCAGACCAGAACTCATATGATCACTCAAAAGGAAAAGGGTGTTTAGTTCCTTTTAGGCCAATTTCACTTGCAGTTATCAATTGTTGTGGCAATTTTTCCATCCAATCCCTAGTGACTTCTTCTCTTTCATCATTGATTTTTCACAGTTGTGCACTCCAGTTATTGTGTACATAAGACACAAACTTTTAAATTTCCCGTTGCTATCATAGAGTCTGTAGCATCCATCCAGAATTGATTCTTCACTGTCTTTAACCTTTTCCATGTATTTTTTTACTGTTTCTCTCAACATTTTTGAATATTCAATTGGTATGAGAATAATAATACTACATTCTTAGAGCACGGGTTCCAATAACTGTTAGCAGCTCCATTATTTCTTCAGAAGAAATATTGCTAGACAAATTACAAAAATCAACAACAACACATTCTACATTGAAAGGATTGGTGGCAAGAATAGCTGATAGAGTTGACGAAAGCTGGAATGGGTATGCACATTGACAAGTAAATTCTTTTTTGTCCTCCATCCTTGCCAGTATATTGTCTTCCATTGACACCACATAGTTGTCTAATATTTTCTGAGCCTCGACAGGAAGATCTTCTTCTGCCACTTGGTCCTTTTTTTGTTTAGCTTTTTTTCCCCTATGTGGGAATCAAATTTTCTCTTTCCTTTCCTCTCTTCACCCAATAGTACAGACAACTAGTGGTAGTGTGATTCATGCAATTTAACTTTTTCAATTACATTTGATTCACTACAGGATGTCAATAGATCAATATCTGGATGTTTGTCTTTAAAATATTGTAGAAATTTTTCTCTCATTTTTTTGTCTCCTTTTACTCTCTGGTAGTAAGAATCAAATTTCTCTGCTATTACGCCTTCCTGAATAGGGCCAATTAACCAAACATCCCCTGATTGTACTTTATCTACTAGTACTGATAGTTCTTCGTCGTTCATTCCTCTAGCAAGCCCTGAATGAATTGGCTATGAATCTTGCCAATGAATTAGGTTGAAAGTTATCTTGATTATCTTTAATAGGTGAACAAGAAAGGCCACCAGATCTAAAAAACTCAAATTTGTAGTCCATTTAGTCCATATATCATCTGACAATAATAGAAAAGTCCATTTGTCGTATAGATTGATGGTTGAGTCCATTTTGAAAATCAAAAGGCATTGACTCTCAAAGTTCTGCATTCAAAAGACATTTATATGTTTTTTATTTTTATATAAGGAAGAAAAAAGTTAATAAAAATGCAATAAAATTAAATTACATTACCTTCCACTCCTCTGTTTTGTTTTTTGCCAATCCGGGATGTTGAGGACATCCAAGTGATTTCCAAACTGATCTAGCTTTGTACAACAAATCAATAAACTTGGTTTCTATCCAAGTTTTGTTCACTTCATTTTGTTGTTTGCAAATATTAGTAATGGCTTCGTTAGTTGCATTTGCAGAAAGAATGTAAGCCCTTCAAAACTATAGCCTCAGATGTAAATACTTGTAAGTATTTGAGCCCAAAATATTTTTTTGTGCACATATTGTATGTTGGCCATCAAGTATATAAAATTTAACATCATCCATTTCCAAGTCTTTTGGATCTTTGAGCACCACAACCTTATTCGTAGACTCCAAGAAGGGAAGAAGAATTGTGTCCCTCTATGTAGGAATAACATTTATCAACATGGAGTGCACAAGAAGGTCAACATTCTCATCATCAAAAGGATGATATTGATACTTTGGAGGTACTACATGGCACCTAGAAACATCAATTGAAAATACTTCACCATTGAACAAAAATTAGTCAATGTTACTGCTTACTTGAAGGTTCTATTTTCGTGAATATAGTGGTTACTTTCTTCAGCAATGCAGCTGATTTAGTATTCTTTTTCAAACCATGGAACTTTGATCTGGATGGATCAAGCTCCAATTTAGCCAAATATGTTCTCCTCAGCATAGTAAACAACTTGGCATGTTTAGGTGGTGAAAGTGAACCTTTTCTATTCAAAAAATGACAAACGGAAGAGGTTGTATCACCTCTATACAATTTTCTAAGTACTGCAAGCATGCCATTGTGAATTTCTTGTGCATTTGAACAACCAATTTTGTCTTCATCTACTAACAACCCCAAATCCCATCCATGTGTTGAACAGGGACATTGTCTTTTGTCTTCTGAGGCTTGCATTTCTCGTTTCCTGATAAAGAAACAACCAACTCCATATCCACAATAAGACACTTATTATTTTCATTGTCAATGCATTCGACCTGAACATGCAGTGTACTCGAATCAATGACTTTAGAGGATATAATCATTCTGATTTCCTCATGTCTGTCATCTACAACAAAAAACAACCACATGTCCTTGTAGTAGTTGTCAGGGCCAAGGACTTCAACAAACCAGTCCTCATCTCTTTTCTTCCAGCTCTCAGCACCTTCAATGAATGGAATTTCCGAGAATGGATTTTGACCAATGGAAGACATTGTATCTGTAATTGGAGTAGAATATATTAAATATTACTTCACATATGGATTAATTTTTGTTCTCACCATATGTTAATGAATGCAAGTATTAGCCTTTGCGATCGCCAATCTCTATAATACTTTACTTTTTATCATTGGTGAGAAATCAAAGTAAACATTAGCTACCATTAGGCTTCGACCGAACATGACATCTAACCTTCAACTGGTTACTGTAAATCTTATTTTTTGGATCACAACATTAATACCAGAAACCATGCAAAATTGTTCTTGACAATTAACACACAACATATTTTGGAAGGATTATCTGTTGTCTGACAACCATCCACTTTGCATCGATTGCATGAAAGGAAACATTTGAAAACATAGATGTTAGTGAGAGAGAGGATTTAAGTCGACATATGAATGGACATTTTTTAATATTACTTGTTGGTAATTTATGCCAATTGAATGGACTAGCTTAAAGGCCATTAAGATTCAATCTCCATAACTAGTAGAAAAGAATAACGTAGTGGCTACTAGGCTCAAGAATGTATTTATTTGAAAATAGCTATATGGTAAACAAACAATGGTCAAGCTTAGCAGCCACTAAGCTCCTCTGATTAGTGATTGTCATTGTAAGCACTATATGTTCAACTATGGACCGATATTATTTTTCAATGATAGTAATTATATCGTATTGGCTGGACTTCGCATGTCAGACCCAATTGCAGCACTACATTTCAACAAGATGGATAAAGACTTATGTATTTCACCTAAAATATATCTCTGTAAATTATAAGCCATATTCATTCGTATCAAAGAAAAATCCTAGCGGCCGCTGCAAGTTCTTTATTTCAAAATAACTATTGAATAACAAATCATGGTCTAGCTTAGCAACCGCTATGATACTTTCATTACCTCTAGTCGTAGCAATCACTAGAAGTACAACTTTAGAATGATTGTTATTGTCAATGACTATAATTGTATCAAATTAGTCACACGTTACCAGGTGGAGAAAATTTCTGCAATACTTTCCATTGAGAGGGATCAAGACTTTATCTTCGTATCAAAGGAATAACATTGCAGATGATAGGTGCAACAATTTCTAAATTTGAGAATATATATAATAACAAACAATGGTCAAGCTTAGCGGCCACTAGGCTCCTATCATTACCATTTTCCATTGTAATCACTATCTATTCAACTTTGGATGGTTAGAGTAAAAGGGTATCAACCGCTACGCTTAAGAATTTCTTAATTCCAAAATAGTTGTTGAATAAAAAATATGGAATGGCTTAGCGGCCGCTATGACCATATCATTACCTCTTGTCATAGCTATCACTATCTGTAAACTTTAGATCGATTGTAATTGTAAATGATTAAAATGTTAACAAATTGTTCCATGTGTTACCTTGTGAAGCCAATTCCTGCAATGCTTTCCATCGAGAGGGATCAAGACTTTCTATTCTTATCAAAGAAAATTCTTAGTGACTGCCAACCTTCATTACTTGTTGAAAGTAATAACGTAGTGTCTGCTAGGTTCAAGAGTTTAATTTTGAGAGGATGTAAGACTTATTTATTTCTCCTAAGATATATCTTTGTAAATTATAATCCATATTCGTTCGTATCAAGGAAAAATCCTAATGGGCGCTAGGCTTAACAATTTCTCAATTTCCATTTCAGCTATTGATTAACAACTCGTGATATAGCTTAGAGGCTGTCAGGATCCTTTCATTACCTCTTGTCGTAGTAATCACTATCTTTACATCTTTAGATTGATTGTAATTTTCAATGATTATAATAGTTTCAAATCGGTTGCATGTTACCTAGTGGAGCCAATTTCTACACTACATTCCATCAAGAGGGATCATGACTGTCGGTTCGATATCAAAGAAAAGGTTTAGCAACCGCTAAGCTCAATTACTAGTTGAATGGAATAACGTAGTGGCCACTAGGCTCAACAATTTCTAATTTGTGAATAGATATATTATAACAAACAATGGTCTAGCTTAGCGGCCGCTAGGCTCCTATCATTATCACTTGTCATTGTAATTGTATCATTTTGGGTGGACTTTACATGGCAGCCCTAATTGTTGCACTACATATTTATCCTAGTGGCTGCTAGCTATATACCTTCTTGGATTTGAGAATAGCCTAGCGGCCGCTAGCTATATACCTTCTGGGATTTTGAGAATAGCCTAGTGGCCGCTAGCTATAAACCTTCTGGGATTTGAGAATTTCATGCCACGTGTCATCATTTTAATGGTATCTATTTATATTATAATTTCATAATAAATGTGTAAATTATAATGTTTTCTAACTATTAGGTTCAAACATGCCACGTGGCACAGTATAATTGGACAAATATTTTTCATTTGCGCACTACATCTAACATTGTATAGGTCGATTTTGATTTTTTTTTTAAAAATTGTGCCTATACATTTGTACACTTTATTTCATTTGTTTTATTACAATATTATATTTTTATTGTTTCAACTATTTTAGGCTATAGCCATGTGTCACCGTTTTACTGGTAGCTATTTATATTATAATATCATGGTTTCATATTATACTAGTTTCTTTACATTTTAATTTCATAATAAATGTGTAAATTATAATGTTTTCTAACTATCAGGTTCAAACTTAACATGTGGCATAGAGTAATTGGAGAATTATATTTCATTAGTGCACTACATCTAACATTAGGTATCTAGGTGATTTTTGATAAAACAAAATAAAAAAAAATGTGCCTATAAATTACTTTATTTTTATTGCTACTATTTTATTATAATATTATAAGTTTTATTACATTTCAACTATTTTAGGCTATAGCCAATAACTAAAGGCGTTGTTTTCAATATTGTTTATTTTTTCGATATCCCACACCTTTTCTCAATGAGTGGCAAATTCAGCTATTTTAGGCTATAGCCAATAACAAAAGGCATTGTTTTCAATATTGTTTTTTTCGATATCCTGCACCTTTTCTCAATGAGTGGAAAATTCAAAATTTGAATTGTGAATTCCCCCCATTTTTGAGAATTTTGAAATTTCAATATTAACATAGTTTCCCCCACTCTGATTTTAAAAATTCCATATCCCGCACTTTTTATATTTTCAAAATTTGTAATGTGGATTGTGCTAGAAAAAAATATTAAATACCCCAGAGAACTAGTTTTTAGGGTTTTTTATTTTTTTGGTCTTGCAGAACAACAGCTCGTGAAATCATAGAACAATACAAGCAAGCCACAGATTGTAGGGCTAAATGTAAAAATCTCGGTCGTCTTGGCCAGGGAACAATCAAGTAGTAATTATAATCTCATTTGTGGATTAACAAAAAGGGATTAATCAAGCAGTAACAAAAAGGGTGCTCATACACTGGGGAAGCAAAAGGGGTTGCAGAAAAATAACAGATAGTTAGCTCGATGCAGCAATCGACGTTTGAACGACATCGCCAAGCATGAAAAAATATCAGATCTAAATAAGGTATTTATCAAAAACTTATACTATACTAAATGTGCACCTTTTTATAGTTAGCTCGATGTAGCAGTCATTCTGTCTTCAACCAGATCCTATCTTTTTTAACCTCAGTCCACCCCTATTTTTCCATAAAAAAACGCTTAGCGGCCCAGCTCTTCTTACCAATTCCTTCTGGTCATTTTTTCAAACAACCTTGTGAATACTAGGCCATGTATTTTTCAAGTCATTCCAGCCCTGCTTTTCCCTACAAAAACATGACCCGGCCCAGCTCTGCTTACCGAGTTCCTTCTAATGTTTTTGTCACACCGCCTTGTTCTTAAAGAAAACAAGGAATCTATTGGGCCCCAACCAAAGAAATTTTAATCCCCTTTCAACTCTTGTTTTTATTTCATTTGAACGCTTTCAAGTTTCTTCAATCTATGCCCCCCTCTAGATTAATTTTCCCGAAAATGATGGCCAATGGCCTAAACACTAGTTTTTAGAAAGTGCAATGTTTAACGAGACTCAAAATATTGTTTTGGTATTCGTTACGTATGCCTTTTTTACCTTTTAATATGATGATAGAAACAACCGAGGTAAATATTTCATTGTACATTGTTTATATGGTTGCCCCGGTAAAATCATATTAGGTTTTCAATTGTGAGATAATTTTTTGTGCAATGGAAGGTTAAACATATTATATATACGCCTAAATTTTATATATAAAATATATATGATCACTATGTATTTATTTATATATTTATTTATATATTCAATTCTTTTAAAACAATATTATCAGTAGGCCACATATTATTGGTAGAGGATAGAGTGTTGGCATATATATTAATTCATTAGGGTTGTTGTGGAAGGCCACAATATTATTAGTCTATCTGGAAGGCCACAAACTAATATTATTTGGATATTAGTTATCCCTTGGATTTTACAAAAACAAGAAAGCTATTACAATCTTAGCGACCGCTAGGGTATAACGTAATACCATATTTGTAGCTAGGATTTAATAAAATAAAGAAATATATTGCGAGTCTAGCGTCTGCTAGGTATTGCCACAACATATTATTTGGAACTTAGCGGTCGCTAGGGTTTCACAAAATAAAGAAAGATATTGTAAGTTTAGCGTCCGCTAGGTATTTCCATAAAATAAAGAAAGATATTGTAAGTCTAGCATCCACTAGGTATTTCTGCTAGGTTATGCCTCAAAAACATTTTCTGAGCTTAGGGATCGGTACTCAACAACAGATATCATGAAGTTATATGCCGCTAAGACACTGCCACAACATATTATTTGGAATGTAGCGGTCGCTAGGATTTATCAAAATAAAGAAAGGTATTGTGAGTCTAGCGTCTGCTAGGCATTTCCGCAACATATTATTTGTACCTTAGAGGTCGTCAGTATTGCACAAATTAAATTAAGGTAGAATGAAATTAGCGGCCTCTACGTACTAGAACAACATAATATTTAAAAAAACTTTTCTACAGGATTTACCATTTTAATTGAAATTATTTGATCTTAGCGGCCGCTAGCCTTTACAATGATGTAACAATTTAAGCTTTGAGTTCGTTGGGATTTAACAAATAAGATTTGGGTCATGGAGGTCATAAGAATTTAACACATTAACATAAGATTCCAGGAGGCTAGTGTCCGCTAGAATATGCGTACTCATAATGTTTGCAAGTTGTCGGTGGTATGCTTTAACAAATCAAATTAACAAATTTTGAGGCACATGGCATCTAGTTGCTTCCACATTAGAAATATTTTGAGATTGGATGTCTCGAGAATTTAACAAGACAAAGTGTGGAATTTTTAGCTTGACGTCCGTTATTTTATGATGCAACATAATATTTGAAGATATGTTGTCGCTAGGATTCAACTAAAAACATGTCAAGATATTGCAAGCTTAGTGGCCGCTAGGTTATGCCTCTAAATTTTTTTTTCTAAGCTTATGGATTGGTACTCAACAATGGATATCATGAAGTTATATGCCGCTAAGACACTGCCTGCAACATATTATTTGGAGCTTAGCGGCCGCTAGGATTTATCAAAATAAAGAAAGGTATTGTGAGTCTAGCGTCCGCTAGGCATTGCCACAACATATTATTTGTACCTTAGAGGTCACAAGTATTACACAAATTAAATTAAGGTAGTATGAAATTAGCGGCCTCTACGTACTAGAACAACATAATATTTAAAAAAATCTTTCTACAAGATTTACCATTTTAATTGAAATTGATTTGAGCTTAGCGGTCGCTAGCCTTTACAACGATGTAACAATTTAAGCTTTGCGTTCGTTGGGATTTAACACATAAGATTTGGGTCATGGAGGTTGCAATAATTTAACACATTAACATAAGATTCCAGGAGGCTAGCATCCGCTAGAATATGTGTACTCATAATGTTTTCAAGTTGTCGGTGGTATGCTTTAACAAATCAAATTAACAAATTTTGAGGTACATGACATCTAGTTGCTTCAACATTAGAAATATTTCGAGATTGGATGTCTCGAGAATTTAACAAGACGAAGTGTGGAATTTTTAGCTTGACGTCCACTATTTTATGATGCAACATAATATTTGAAGATATGTTGTCGCTAGGATTCAACTAAAAACATGTCAGATATTGCAAGCTTAGCGGGTGCTAGGTTATGCCTCTAAAATATTTTCTGAGCTTATGGATCGGTACTCAACAATGGATATCATGAAGTTATACACCGCTAAGACATTATTCCACAACATATTATTTGGAGCTTAGTGGCCACTAGGATTTCATCAAAAATAAAGAAATGTATTGTAAGTCTAGCGTCTGCTAGGCATTTCCGCAACATATTATTTGTACCTTAGAGGTCACAAGTATTGCACAAATTAAATTAAGGTAGTATGAAATTAGTGGCCTCTATGTACTGGAACAATATAATATTTAAAAAAATATTTCTACAAGGATTTACCATTTTAATTGAAATTGATTTGAGCTTAGTGGCTGCTAGCCTTTACAACGATGTAACAATTTAAGCTTTGCGTTCATTGGGATTTAACACATAAGATTTGGGTCATGGAGGTCGCAATAATTTAACTCATTAACATAATATTCCAGGAGGCTAGCATCTGCTAGAATATGCGTACTCATAATGTTTACAAGTTGTCGGCGGCATGCTTTAACAAATCAAATTTAACAAGACAAATTATGAAATTTTTAGCTTGATGTCTGCTATCTTATGTTGCAGCATATTTTTTGAAGTTATTTTATCGCTAGGATTCAAGTAGAAACATTTCAGATATTTCAAGATTAGCGGTCATTGGGTTATGGCTCGGAAACATTTTCTGAGATTAGCGTTTGGTTCTTAACAATGGATATCTTGAAGTGATTCATCGCTAAGACACTGCCGCATCATAATATTTGGAACATAACATCCTCTAGGATTTATCAAAATATTGTAAGATATTTCAAAATTAGAGTCTGCTAGGTAATGTGGCAAAATATTATTTGAATCTTAATGGTCCCTTGGATTTAACTCATTTAATTAAGGTAGTATGAAATTAGTGGCCTCTACATACTGCCTCAACGTAAAAAGTTGCGCTTAAGATTTTTTAGTATTTAACGCATGATTTGGAGCATAGTGTTTGACAGGATTAAACACATTACATTAAGATTCTAGGTGGTTGGAGTTTTGAGCTACACGTCATCTAGGTGCTTCCACAATAGAATATTTCATTCTTAGGTGTCTCAAACATTTTACAAGACAAAGAGTGACATTTTAAGCTTAACATCCGTAAGATTATTTTACAGCAAATTATTTGAAGATATGTTATCACTAGGATATTATGAACTCTTAGGTTGTTAAGATACTACCAGATCATAATAGTTAGAACATAGCGGCCGTCAAGATTTAAAAAAATAGAGAAAGATATTTTGAGTCTAGTGTGCGCTAGGTATTGCAACACCATATTAATTATAGTTTATGCCACATCAATAAATTTGAAGCATTTGTCTCTAACATTTATCAAAACAACAAACACATGTTTAAATATGTATAACATTTGGAATATACACACGATCATTGTATCAATTATAAATATTCATCTATAAACATGTCATACATATCATAGTGCTTTCTCTCCTATCTCACATACTACAATTTATGATTCATTGTGGTTCTTCCTTAACTATGTGGTGTTGTTGATCTAAGACTACAACCATGATTTATTCCTTAACTATGGGTTGTTGTTAAGCTGATCACATGGGTATATTTACTTCATAGGTTTATTGCCCTCGTTCAGGACCTATTTTATCATCTCATTGTTGTGTATCCTCAAAAGATCTTTTTTGTAAATCTGAGAATATCTTTTTATCTTATCCATATCCAGAATCCTCCTTCTATATAGCACAGACAAACTTGTCATGCAAATCCTTTTGACTACCACATGCTTTTTTGGTGATTCCTTCAGAGTCTCTATTTTTTGCATTTTTCCCCCTATTTTGGAAACAAATATCAATGACATGTGAAGTTTCTCCTTAATTCATCCTCAGCTATTCTCCTTTTAAAATTAACCATGAATTGTTGAAGAGATGTGGTAAACACTTCATCCAGAAACCAATACATGGTTTCCTTTAATTATTTCCATGACCGAAGCTTCTATGAAAACATGATTTCCTCTAGAAATAATGTCATCAAAATGCAAATATATTTCTCTTGCTTTTTCATTCCATTCCCTTAGAATTCACTTTTTATAATTAGCATATGTCTGGCATATACCAATATCATCCATTATCATAATTGTAGGGTCTTTACAAATACCTTTTTCAATGACCTACCCCATATGTGATAATGATTTCTACAACAGATGTCAACTCCTGTAATGAGATTTTCATTTTTTTGCAAACCCTCTTATGTCTCCTTCTTTGCACGGATGTAATTCTTTATATTATTGTACAAGCCATGCAATGCTTCTCCTACATCAAAAAATATGTCAGGAGAAACTGTGGCCTTTAACTGAGTTTCAAGCTCTATATTTTTGGCATGTACTCCCCTCGTTACTTCTACGGTTTCTTCTGATTGTGGCCCTTATAAAGGATCTTGGATCTTCTTGATATTACACCACATGGGTTGTTTTTTCTTTCCTTTTCTTTGTAAGAGTGAAGAGGTATTATGAAGTTTCATGCCAAACGATGGCTTGTTCTATTGACACCTTATTTTTGGTTACCCTTTTCAAGGTTCTTGTCCTTGGATTGAATTTAGTGTTCACTGAGGGATCTTCTTGGGTTTCCTAATTTGGATGTCCTTTGTAGGAAAGTGTGAATTGCTCTATGGCTAATTATTTCCCACTTGTTGTGAAGTGGAGGGACAAGATTGAGATGGTTGCATAGGGGTTTCCTTGGCTGGAGCTTTATTTGGTTTAGCCAATAATTCTTGAAAAGTCTCGTATCTAGATTCATTTGGTGGAGATAAGGGAACACAAGGTTTTTGTGAATGTTCTGAATACAAATATTTCTTTCTCTTCGTAGCCTCCTTTTTAATAATTTCTCTCAGAGGTGAAATCGCCCCATTTCTCCTTCATATTATATTGAAAAAGGATATCTTTAGTTTGGGTGATCCATACCCAGTCATTATCATCATGCACATGAGCATACGGTATATTTAAATGTCCTTTAAGGGAATAAAGGTGTCGAGGAAACCCTACTCCATCTGTCATATTTCCTTAAAGGGTGTTTGGGGAGATGAAATTAATTTGTATGGGCCAAGACAGCCTTCAAATCAGGCCACCTTTTAAACATTTTACGTCCCACATAGACTAGAAAGAAGGGATTTGTTTTAAGCTTCTTCTCCTTAAACTTTAAATCAATACCATTGTAAATCGTATATGCAACCTCTTGTACTACCAACTGGTCTAGCAAATAATATGGTAACTGAAACGGAGGTGTAAAGAGCCCCTCAATCATGATAACTATATATTCTAGATAGAAGAATATGGCTCCCATATTCCTTATCGAAGTGAGGATGGTATCAGATATTCTCGGTGGCATCGTTTCATGTAATTGTTAGTATAGATCATGATACAAATAAGTTCATATATCTTGAATATGCAATTTGAAACGATGGGCATATAAGTTTGCATGTTTCTCATTTACCCTCAAAGGGCTGGTAGGAGACCAGAAATGACAGAAATATAGACAATTGAGAAAACCGGTGATAGCATCGAGAAGATAGGAAGCCATGTAAAATGGTTTCCGATGGTCGACAAAAAAAATTATGTGTAATTAAATTATAATAGATCACCTAACCTAAGGAGGGAATCTTGTCTTCATCAATAATAAAAGAAAGTAACGGGATCCAGGAAACATCCACCTTAGAAATTGATGGATTTACATATAGCCTATTCATGAGTGTCATGCCAATGTGGACTCCTGGTCTAAACCTTTTAATAAGGATTTCAGACAACTTAGAATCATCCATATTATACATCGGGTTAAATGCCTAGCTCTACAAAACATCTCTTACTCTCATTTTGGCCATCCAGGACTTGACTATGTCTTCGTTATACAAGTAGTCTAGCTCTAGAAGTTTATGTTGACGGTATTTCCTTTTAGATGAATCGTCGGAGTCGTTGGAAACCTTAGGTTAGTGGGACATGCGCCCTAAGGTGACCTCCATAGTTTTAAAGAAGCTAGCTCTTCTCTAGTGTGCGAGGAGTAGTGTTAGAAGAAAACATAAAAATAACTAAAGATAACAAGGGGATGCACCAATCTAGTAACATAGAGAGATACATATTATTTGAAAGAGTTATCTAAGACAGTCGAAGAGTTGTTTGGCATGTTATACTATCATGATGACATTAGTGACTGAGGATGCAAAGCGATCGATTCTGTAGATGATAAACAAATAAATAAATTTCAAGGGGCATTAAGCACGATGAATTTTTTGATCCATTTGAGATTACTTAATAATGAGAGAATAGAGATTCAAAACATGAAGGAACACGTGGTGCACAGAATAAGAACTCTTTATTCATATAGAAAATGATACATAAGGTCACCTCAAGGCAACAATATTACAATCTTCTTGTATGACAGAGGCTTACTAAGGCTAGACTCCTACCAACTACTTGAAACTCCTTCCCTTTTTCTATTTTCTTCCTTCGATCTTTTTCTTTTTTCTCCTCCTCTATCTCCTCTAACTTTTGACAAACTACTTGAAACTCCTTTTTAGATACCCTCCCTATCTCTGTTACTCGAAGCTCCCACTTTCTGGCTCATGCCCTAGATTCCTTTTAAACGCCGAGCCACCACCATCGGTATTTGATTATGGCGTTTAATCCCTTGATCTGGAATAATATTGGATTATTTACAGGGATTCGTGCAACTACTCAATTCAATTTTACCAGTCAAAATATTGGCCAGTCAAAGATCTTTTTCTGCCACATGGAGGCTCTGCGCTCGTTTGGGAATGTGCTCTTTTTGGTTTTATATTGAAAGTGCGCCACTGAAGAGACACATGGAGGCTTTCCGCTTGCTTCTATTGTGTTCTGCCTTTTCTGCCTATTTAGGAGCAACTTTGTTGGACCCTAGACATGTGGAGGAATCTACGCTCATTTGGGAATCTACCTTAGGATTTTACCTTTGAAGTTGCGTTGATGAGGCACGTGGAGGCTTCCACTAGCTTTTCCCATGTTTAGACTTTTCAACAGTTGGTGCAACTTTATCGGGCTTTGACCACGTGGAGAGCCTGCGCTCATTTGGGAGACACGTAGAGGCTTCCGCTGGTCTTTTTATACTTAGCTGATTCGGGCTTCGAGTGAACAAATAAACGCGAGATGAGGCAAAAAGAGATGCTTAATGAAGGATTCTTAGTAAAAGGATGTAATCAGTTTTGGTGACTCACTAAGGGATCTTGTGCCTTGCCATGGGAGAATCTAGTATCCTCTTTACCTTCAAAAATCAAAATGTGGCCCTCCAGAACGCCACCTACAGCTTTTGCAAGGAAGCCTGGTATCCAAGCCATTCCTGCTCTGTTGGATAAGTCCTCTGTTACAAGGCTTAGAAATATCTGATCCAGCTCAATTATCTCCTTATGGGAGAAACCTTGAGAGGCTCCGCATTACTGCATACAAGAAAAAATTTAGCTGTGTGATGGGATTGATAATGGCCTCCACCTCAGGAGACATTGTAGTCTTCCTTCAAAGACTGACAGATAGTCTTGTCTTGATGTTTGGCAAGCAAGAGTTGTTTGGATTTGGTCCTTTGATAGGACTGTAAAATCATTTGGGAAGGGAGAAGGGAAACATAACTACACCAATTCATTGATATTATTTTTCCTTTCCTTTATTCCCCAGTGGAGTTGCACCTAGAGATTTTGACATTTGGTAGAAGCTTTGTTACAACTCAAAATCTCATTGATCTTTGCAACAGTCAACTACCTATGTCTGTGATCCTTACCTTCTGAAGAGTGGAATTAGAGGCATCATAAAGCTTCTGAATCAAAAGATTAGACTCAGGGACCTTGGCGGATAAGGCATTACTGATGGTGGAGACTGCATTCTCTACCTTAGAGCACAATTCTTGTGTGTCGGATATAAATCTGAGTGTCGGGGCCAAATCTGCAGTAGTGGTGGCAATCATGTCATAGCAGGAGGCGTACAATCCCTGCACTAATGTTACAATCCCTACCGTCTTGGATTGTTGCCCTAATTTGATGGTCAAGTCCTTGATCATATCTTCAGCAGACTTAACCCTGACATTGAGGCCACCCTTTTCTTACGTTAGTGCGTTGGTCAGGGCCTCAGATACAGCGAATTTAGCTGCTAAAATCTTTACTTCTGCCTTGGCAAGTCGTGAGGGCTTTCTTGGTGGCCGCATCCTTCAACTCCTTTATGAGTTGATCCAATTCTTTTTCCTTAGCTTTAAGCTCAACCATTTGACCGGCTCACTATTGTGGCCTCTACCTTTTAGAGGATGGATTGCACTTTCTTGAGCTGATTGCTAAGTTTTAAGTAGTCTGTAGTGACTACTACAGCAGTTTCATTCATCAACTCCACCCTATCCTAAGGACGGAATTCCCCATCAAGTCAACTACAACAAAACTGATCGAATAGTCATCAAGTTGCATCTACTTTGCATGGGCTTAAATACTTGAGGGACAAGGAGGGCGATGGTCAAGGAACTTTGTTGATGGTCATATAATGACCGTATCTGCTTGGTTGATGGAGCTGCCATCTCCCTCTTCTTTTGTTTTTATCTCCTTTGATCTCCTGGGCCGCCTTAGCGGATTCTGCTTGGTTGATAAACTTGGAGGGAGAAGAGACCATTCCCCCTCGCGAACGGAAACCTAGATGTTAAGCCATATGGGACAATAACTTGTGAATGAGATGCTGCAGTTACTAGGGCCAAAGAAGAGGGTATAATCATGCGAGGGGAGAAACTTAGGATGGTGGTAAGAGGCTGCATAAGAAGGGTAGCATCCAGGCGGAGGGAGAGTATGTGACATGGCAACAGACAAAGGGGCTCCACCACAAGGGGATTAGCGGAGGTGGAGGTAGAGCTTGAAAAGGCGCCCCAGGTGGAGGAAGAGGTTGAAAGTGGGGCAGAAGTTACAACTGATTTTAACCTCTTGTGTGTCAGGCTTGGAGGGTGATTCTTCAGTTGCAGACTTCTCTCGAGGGGACGTACGAGGGAAACACCACTAGAGGGCTTTGAGGAGGAACGACAGACGAAGCCGGTACTGGCATCTGTTGCTGGTGGAGTTCTGGAGGATTCCACGGTTGATTTGATAGACCTCTCAGGAGTGGACACGCAACTGTATTCTCGCTATCTAAAATCAGAGTTATGCTCTACATCCCACTTCTGTTCCCACAACTTATTCACTAGAGACCCCTTCAAAACTTTGCGTGATGTGGCTACTCTCCTGTCTGTATTTCCAAAAGGCTTCCAATTTTTCAGAGCTCTGGGCCTTCCTTCTTAAGAACCACTCAGAGCCCCTTTGGCATTGTCAGAGTGGGGCCAAATTTAAATTTAACCAAGTGGAACGACTCCCAACCTGAAGTTGGGATGTCCGTAAGTTCAACAAAGATATTAGGCGATTCTTTACCTGGGGGCTCCACCTTAAATCAAAAAAGGGTCTTAGCTTATGCTCGCATGGGTTGGAGAGTTTTTTGTTAACTAGAGTAGCAGCCATGATTTTGTCCAGGTCAAACCTCCATGAATCTTTGATAAAGGTGAACTCATAGGAGGCTACTTTCTGCTAGAGGCAGTGGTCAGCTCGCCTTTTGAGGATGGTAACTCCTCCTCTACTGAAGGGGAGGCCATAAAGTGCCTTCTTTTTTTAGGTTGAGCCGAATTCAATGTCCAAGAAGGACGAGATACCTAGTAAATTCGAGACTCACCACCTGAGGTGTGAGAATCCTCATGAGCATGAAAGACTCTCCCTTGAATCCGTGAACCTGAATCATTGAATGCCCTCTGGAAAAGAAGAAGTCATAGGGGTGTGATGAGTCATGAGAGGATAGAATGAACTATAGTCATTCATTATGTTATTGATCCCTTCTAGGATCATTTTATATCATAAGGGGCTCCATAAAAGCATTGAAAAATTCATATACGTTCAGATGATCAGGACAGTACATTAGTCCATGCAAATACTAGGATAACCTTTTGGGAATCTACCTTCATATCCCATAAGGACAAAGTCATAAACTGACTGAAATATTGAAAATTTTGGTATAGGATGAGGTGGAAGAGAAAAGCTGAATAACTTGAAGGTGGACGTCATTGAGAAATGTCCCTAACTGCTCGCGAATTGACCTAGCGATGACTTTTGTGAATTCAAACCTATACGCTTGATTCTGACCGATTGTCCTCATCCGGAATAGGGCCATCATCTACCAATCTTCATACTCCTCTATCAGAGTCTAGCCCAAAAATAAAGGCCAACATGGAGTAGGCATCCTGAGAGTCAGGCATGCGGGATTTTAAACGGGATGGGAAACCTCTGGGAGCCCTGAACCGCTGGTCTCTGACTACCTTAACTCTATGCTAAGGAATGAGGACTTTATTCTGGCATTGGGACCATACAGTTTGAAGCTTGGCTATATCATAGAAACTGGTCATTTGGTCATAAGTTAGGGCCAACATGTCCCTAACAGCTTGTGGTGTAATTACCACAGTCATATTTTGGCCCTGGATGGTATGATTTTCTAAATTGAAATAGGTCGCACACATTTGTATAAGCTTTGGGCATGGGCGTGTGAGGGGGACCATATATTGGGCAAGGGTTGTGCTCTAGATTCTAGAGCTAAATGACTCAGAATCTCTTAAGGTTGTTGAACCTAACAAATGTTGCTTCTCTCAAAGCTTTGGGCCTTTTGTTGAGACTGGGGTCAAAGATGTCGTTGGTTGGGTCACTGACCATAGAAGGGTCATTGTATCTAGATAATGAATCAGGGAATCTTATCTGGGGCTCACAGAGGTGCCGGGGGAGGGGTTTCGCCTGCGTAGGATTTACGATGCTTAGAACAGAGCTGGAGCATGGCCATGGTGTCCCTCTAAATTTAGATAGGACTCTGGAACTCTAGAAGATTTGATACTCGCTTATGAATTCTGAAAGACTCTAATGCTTTGGGATGACCTTGCCAAACAACTTGAGATGCCCTTAATAGTTACTTATCATTGGGGAGTAAAGTTCACACGTATTCAGGGTCACTTCTTATAACGATATTTTGAGTGAATGACTCAAAGTGCCGAATTCAGTGTTTGTGATAGATTTTCATTGATTGGGGATCTCCTCATTAAGAAAGGGGCTTTAAACTTGATGGTGAACTCCTATTTCTAGGAGAACTGGGTAGGCACTTTTTCCCATGGAACCTGAAAATACATGGCAATTGGCGGCGGGACATGTAGGTGTTACACACCCAAAAAGGAGGGAAAAACAAAACAAAAACTAGAAGGAAGGGGATACAATATATACATATAATACATCTTTGGAGACACTTATACATAGGGTTTTAAGTGAATCCCATTAACTAGGATAGCCAAGGGATCTCCTGCCATGGTCTCAAGTTTCAAATGAGTTATGTTGCTTACGTGCACTGATTATAAAGGGTCCAGTCCACAGGGGGTCAAAATTTCCATGGTTTCCCATCTTGGTTGCTCTTGTATCCCATTTTAACACTAGCGGTTCCGACCTAAAAATTTGGTTCTGATGTTTTTTCTGATCAAACCACATCTTAACTACCTGTTGGCATTTGATCATAGCCTCATGGGAAAGTTCGCACTTCTCCCGGAGCTCTACCAACTTGGCAAGTCTCACTTTCATCACTCCATTTTCTTCTATTTCGGATCCTTTCAACATTTGCAATGCAGGAATTTCCAATGAAATTGGCATCACGACACTTTTCCCATAGACTATTTCATATGGTGAAGCCCTCAGGATCTGTTTTGGGGTGATCCAATCGGCCCATAAGGTAGTTTTGACATGCTCATGCCATAATCTTTTATGCTCATGTCCCATATTTTTGATGAGTC
Source organism: Taxus chinensis (assembly GCA_019776745.2). Lineage (NCBI taxonomy): Eukaryota > Viridiplantae > Streptophyta > Pinopsida > Cupressales > Taxaceae > Taxus > Taxus chinensis. The sequence goes on from CM034151.1 coordinate 859,688,494, forward strand.
TTATCAGATTCTTATTGGTAGACTCTGCCAAACCATTTCCCTATGGGTAATAGTTAGAGGATGACTTTAGATATATCCCATGTCTGACCACAAAATCAGATACTTTAGCCCCCAAGAAGGCTTTAGCATTGTCAGAAATATAATAGTGCGGGGGGGACCAAAGCGCGTAGTGATATCTTGCAAGAGTCCTAGGATCACATTTTCTGTAGATTCCTTAAGAGGAACTACCTCCGCCCATCGGGTGAAATAATTAGTAGCTATGAGAATCCATCGGTGTCCGGCACTTGAAGTTGGGTTGACCATCCCGATGAAGTTGAGACCCCATTGTGCGAAGGGTTCCTCAACTAGGAATGGGGTTTAGGGGTAATGCTGCATTTCTTCGAAAACCCGCGTAAACTTGACAAACCTTGCACTTGTTTGTTTCTATATGACTATCGGCGAACATGCTTGGCCAGAAGTACCCTACTTGTAAGATTTTTATGGCCGTGGTTTGGGCAGAAAAGTGACCGCCTGAGTTCCCGTGGTGTAATTCTCATAAGACCCTCCTGGCCTCTTCATTTTCTAGGCATCTCAGCATTAATCCATTAAAATTCCTTTTAAAAAGGAAGTTGTCAATCATGGTGAAATGAGTCCCTTGTTGCCTATAGTACCTTCTCTTGGTTAAGGGGAGATTGTCTGGAAATCTTCTGGTACGCATGAAGCGAATCCTATCCGAGACCCAACCATATGAATTATTTTCCTGGAGATAAAGAATCTGGTCATTTTCTTCACTTGATCGCTAGCCTGGAGTCTTGAGTGCAGTCTTGGGTCATATATTGACATAGACCTCTTCCTCTTACGAGCTTTGTGGGTCTCACCTCGACATCATATTCCAGGATCTTAGTGATCCAATTCACTCTTTTCTCAGTTATCTCACCTTCCATGATATATTCTTTTACGCTGGAGTGAGCCACCATGATCCGAATTTTATTGTGAGTGACCAGATGCCTAAATTTCTTCAGGCTTTTGACTATGTCGTAAGCCTACCTCTCCACGAAATTGTATCTTGTCTCATAATCATGGAGAGTCTTTGAAAAGAAGGTGATCGGGTGTTCCTTCGTCTGTGATTTACCCTTTTGTGTCAATACAGATGCAATGTTGTGTTCACCCCCGTATACATACATAATGAAATCCTTTGAAAAGGTCAGGATTTCACAACACAGAGGCCAGATGCAATGGCTACCTTTATCATCCCAAAGGATTGACGCCCCTCTGGAGTCCATTTGAAATTAAGGTCCCCCCTAAAGCATGAGTGTGATTGGGTGAATCATTCCGGCAAAGTCCGAAATGAACTTGCTGACAAAGTTGATCCTTCCTAGGAAAGATTGGACTGCTTTCTTATTAGCTGGAAAGGGCAGGTCTAGAATGGCTCTGACCCTCTCGGGGTCGATGGAGACTCCTTCTTTTGATACGATATGTCCCCAGGAGTTTACCCTGGGGTACTCCAAAAACACATTTCTTTGGGTTCAGAGAGATCCCGAATTCTTGGCATTTTTTGAACACAGCCTCCAAAGCGTCAAAATGCTCCTCAGCTGTTTTGGTGAACACCGTGAGATCGTCAAGATATACTAGAATTATCTTGTTGATCAATGCGCTGAATGCGGAGTTCCATGGCCCTTTGAAAGGTAGCCCCGGCGTTGGTTAGTCCAAAGGGCATTTTTGCATAAGCAAAAGTTCCCCACTTGGTTGTAAATGTAGTCTTATGCTGATCCGCTTGTACGAGCCATATTTGATTATAGCCTGAAAAACCATCTAATAGGGAGAACATCTCTGAGCCCGCCACTGTTTGTAATATCTTCTCCATGGAGGGTAAGGGATAATGATCTTTCAAGGAGGCTCTATTTAGGTCTCTGAAATCTACACAGAGTAGGATTTCTCCGTTCTTTTTCCTCACTGGAACTAGATTTGAGACCCAAGTTGTATGCTTGATAGGAAAGATGATACGGGCCTGTAGGAGCTTTTTTAATTCCTCAGCCATGAGGGATTCAATTTTAGGATTCACTGGCCTTTGCTTTTGGTGCACAGGCTTAGTTCCTTCTTCAAGATCTATGGTGTGCTGGATGATGTCTCTATCGTAGCCATGCAGGTCATCATAAGTCCAAGCCATCACCTTATCATATTTGTGGCATAGGGCCACAAGTCTCTCTTTTTCCCTTGGGGTCACTGATCTTCCGACCTTTAATTTCTTCTCCTTAGTGACTTCCAATTCTACATAGTCCTCCTTCATAGCCACAAACTTCCTTCTGTCAGAGCTGGCATCATTTGAATAAAAAAGACTCTCAAGGGTTATTAACCCTTTTGGAAGTTTGTTTGTTCTTAACTGGATAATCTGGTCTCCATATGCTTCCTCGATCTTAGGCTGGAGCTATTCTGTGAATTGATCAGACTGTTGCAGGAAATGTATGATTTGCTAGTCGTCATTGAAGACCTGCCAATGATCGAAATTGTCGGGGATAGAGGGGCGGATGATCAGCCTTATGGTGTTTTCATTTGTTATTAAATCCTGAATTGGGTCAAACTATGATCCAATCAGGGCCATCCTATCTACTTCTGTATTCCATTCTCAAGGGATAACTTTGATGTTGAGAGCCTCAAAATATTCGATAAGATCCCAAACCCGGTGTCGATAGGATCTCATCCTAGGGTTCCTTATGGCAGCAGTATTTCTTACCTGTGTCACTACCAACTCTGAGTCTCCAAAGACTCTCAGCTGCTTAATGCCTTCCTTTCTGGGCCATGGTCAAGCCATGCAACATAGCCTCATATTCCGCTTCGTTGCTAGTACAAGAGAACTGGAAACGGAAAGACTGGAGCAATTTTCTTCCATCTGGGGATGATAAAATCACTCCAACTCCCAAAACCATTCTTGCTTTTGGCCCCATCAAAGTGTAGGGTCCACATTTGAGAATATTTGGGGGGGTCCCCTTTCTTTTTGCCTGTGTCCCTTGGTTATCTCAGGAATCTTTGAATCCTCATCAAAAATGACATACGTTCCCAGTCCAGTGGAATCAAAATTCCTGAACGGATCACCCGGCAGAAGGTTAGCCAGATGACCCTTAGATGGGGGAACTTCGTCTTCTGTATATGATCCTTCTTCTTGGGTGATCATTGCATGGGAAGCCTCAAATCCTGAAGCTGGCTGGTCAGTTATATGTTCTCTGGTAAGGGGTTCTGATAGGACCTTCATTTTAGACCCGTACCTGGTTCGCAAGATCAGATGAGACCAATCAAGAGACATATACCCTCTAATTTTAGCTGTAAAATCATGAGAGAGACAAAGGCCAAATACTGGAGGGACATCTATTACCACAACATCATGTGGAACAATTATATTTGGGCAAGAGTAGAGTTGCAAGAGGAGTCCTTTAATGATTCCAATAGTTTGTACAGACTTTCCATCTAATTGCATAACTCCTTTTTCCAAGGCTCATATTTAATACCCAAGGCATCGGCAATTGCTTTAGGCATGACTGTAGTGCTAGCACCAGAATCTATCATAGAATTATGCAACAATTTCTTCCCTATAATAAGAGTCATGAAAAAGGGGCTTGGTCTTGGCTTACTAACCTCTTCCTTTTGGTTCAACAGTATTGTCTCCGCCGAGTCTCTCAGGGATTTTTCCCTTTCCTTCTCTTTTCCGAAAGTAATCAGGCCATTCATCTGATCTGAGTGCTTCCTGAAGCATCTCTCTCTGATCTGGAGTACTCAAAAGATCCCAAAGGGAAGCGTTGGTCAGTGCTTTCTTGAGCTTATGAACCATGTTCATTGACCCTGGAAGAAATGTTTTGGATGATGATCGATATTTTATTACTTCTCCTACGATGGGGATGTTATCTGGGTTCTGAAGAGCTTCCTAAGCCTCTTCTTTGGTGATAGGCACGCGACACAACTTTGATGGTTGATAGTCCTTACGGGGTTTCTCTGATTGTGCTTGAAACTGGAGCATCCACTTCCATGATTCTCCTTTTGAAACGAGTATTGTAGTTAGATTGGATAGGCTTTGTAATGGATGCTTCATTAGTAAACACAACTTCTTCTCCTTCTATCCAGGAAAAAAGAGCATGTTCCAGTGTGATTTTAACTTCTTGTTCTAGGGACATTCCTTGAATCTGTGCAACGTGGGCGGCATTCTGAACTCCCGCAAAAGTGGGTGGCACAGATTGGTTTATCTCATAGCCTTCTCTTAACCGCTACTCAAATACCTTTTGTTGTAGGTTCCCTTGGGGATAAATCCTTTGGCATGTGGGAGTTATTGCATGGGAAACACCATGCATTAGGATCTTCGGCAAAGTGATTTTGACCAGGTATCATTTCTCTTCCCATTATTAGGTGGGATAGTCTGGAGGGGCATTGGTACAGGCACTAGTTGGTTAGATGGCTGTGCCATTGTTGACCTTTGGTTATTCTGGTATTAAGGAGGATAAGCAGGTCTGCCACTTTGATAGTTTTGGTAATTTAGTTTTGGAAAAGTGGCCTGATTCCTTTTGAGATTCACTATTTCATTAGAAAAATCTCCTCAGAATATTTCTCATTTCCTCCATTTCGAGGTTAGAGGGTGATGATGTTGGAGCGGGGGCTGGAGACGAATGAGTGGATGGATAGTTGTATAGTGATGCAGGGGTTTGACCAATGCTCGAGGCTTGAGGAAGAGGGGCTATCTCAGAGTGTATAGGGGTAAGAGAGTTCTGGGTGGAAGCTTTCCTACGTCTATTAAATTGTTCTCAGCTTGGACGACAATATTATAAGCCTACGGTAGAGAATCCCTCCTCCTAAGGATTGGATCATTACCGAGACATTCGAGTTCAGATTTTTTAAATAAAAGACAATAGCCATACCTGTGGGTGGCCTTGCTAGGACTGGAATCCTCTGTCAGGTTTTATGGAACCTCGTATTAAAAAATTTTCATTAGCTCTTATGGGCCCCTTTTCATATTAATAAGTTGTTGTAGGAGTGATGATCTATCCCCTTTCTCACTGAACCTTACCACCAGTACCTCTCCTAATTAGTCCCAGGTACCAATAGTATTAGGAGTTTAAGGCTCAGTACCACTCTAGAGCCTTTCCTTTGAAGGAGGTGGCCAACAGTTGTAAGGTGACGTCTTGTTCCCTTATGTAGTATGCACTGCACATATTTTTGCTACATCTTGGAGGTGCTCCTTAGGGGTTTTGAAGTCTTCCCCACTAAACTTGGGTAGTGCTTTTAGCCGCATTGGCGGGGATAGGATTCCACACCGCCAGGGGTGTGGGTAGAATGAGTAGGCTTCCTTAGTCCCAAGAGACAAACCTGTCCTCGGGGGTGGCGGATGAAGATGAGCCATAGAGATGGGTCTGAGAGTTCTAGTTGACTGTGTAAAAGGCCTACCTGGTGGAGGCGTTGAAAGAACTCTATCCGGAGGAGATGGGGATCTTCTGAACCTGATGACCTCTTCTATTACATGGTGGAGATAGTTGTAGATAGTCGAGCATGCCTTCCTCCCTTGCTTTAGCCCTTGTTCACATTCGGCTTGTGATTTAAACAGATTGCTTAAATTATGACTTCTAATCAGGCGATTGTGGGTTCAAGTCCCACCTGGGCATGCCAGGAAAAACTGTTGACAGTAATTTCATTTTCGGATGAACCGTCAGAGTCGTTGGAAACCTTAGGTTAGTGGGACGTGTGCCCTAAGGTGACCTCTAGATTTTAAAGAAGTTGGCTCTTCTCTATTGTGGGGAGTAGGGTTGGAAGAAAACATAAAAATAACTAAAGATAACAAAGGCGATGCGCCAATCTAGAACACATAGAGAGCTACAGATTAGTTAAAGGAGTTATATAAAACATTCGAAGAGCTGTTCGGCATGGTCTACTATCCTGACAACATTAGTGACTGAGGATGTGAAGCGATCATTTTGTAGATGATAAACGAATAAAGAAAATTCAAGGGGCAATAAGCACGATGAATTTTTTGATCCATTTAAGACCACTTAATAATGAAAGAACAAAGATTCAAAACATGAAGGAACACATGGTGCAACAAAATAAGAACTCTTTATTCATAGAGAAAATGATACATAATGCCCTCAAGGCACAGATTACAATTTTCTTTTACGACAGAGACTTACTGAGGCTAGACTCCTACAAACTACTAAAAACTCCTTGTTTTTTTCTATTTCCTTCCTTGATCTTTTTCCCTCTCTCCCCTCCTAACTACTGAAAAATACTCTGTTTCCCTTTAAAAGACCCTCCCTGTCTCTGTTGCTTGAAGCTCCCGCTTTCCGGCTCGTGTCCCAATTCCTTTTAAACGCTCAAGCCGACCACCGTCGGTATTTGATCCTGATGTGTAATCCCTTGATTCTGGAACAATATTTGGATCATTTATAGGGATTTGTGCAACTACTCAATTCTATTTTGTTGTCGAAATATTGGTCGGTGAAGATATTTTTCTGCCACGTGGAGGCTTCTGCGCATCATTTGGGTATGTCACCATCTTGGTTTTATATTGAAATTGTGTTGCCGAAGAGACGTGGAGGCTTCTGACTTGCTTCTATTGTGTTCTGCCTTTTCCGGCTATTTAAGAGCAACTTTGTCGGACCCTGGACACGTGGGAGGACTTGCGCTCATTTGGGAACCTGCCTTAGGATCCTACCTTTGAAGTTGCGCCGACGAGGCATGTGGAGGCTTCCGCTGGCTCTTTCCATGTTGACTTTTCAACGGTTGGGGCAACTTTATCGGGCTCTGACCACGTGGAGAGCTTGCGCTTGTTTGGGAACCTTTCCTTTTAGCATCATACCAAAAGTGCGCCAATGAGACACGTGGAGGCTTCTGATGGCTCTTTTATACTTAGCAGATTTGGGCCTCAAGTGAACAAATAAGCGTGGGTCGGGGCAATAAGAGATGCTTAATGAAGGAGTCTTATTAAAAGGATGTAATCGTTTTATAATAACTTTTGAATGCATTCCTAGCAAACAAAGCTTTTCATTTTTTCCTTGATTTAAAAAATAATGAAAAATCCTTGGACTTGGCATGAAATAGATAGGAAGTGAACAAATATGGAAATGGAAGCACCTCTAGTTTAACAACAGTTAAATGGAGGCCAGACTATTTTTATCACCCTTATGTCTCAGAACCGCAACGCTTTCTCTTATGGTATACTCGATATGTCTATGACATCAACGGAATCAACACTTTCATTTTGAACCATGGACTATAGAGCTAAGTAATGTTGACTGAGTAATGCTGAAATTCTCCATCTAAGGCTATTGGATCAAACATGATATCTCTTATTACTTTGTCATTGTTTTTGGAATATAAATAAGTATCTACCATCACCATGTGCTTGATCTCTCTGGCCATGTTGAAAAATTTAAGGGCCACGAATACTGCATACATCTATTAACAGAAACAAATTATGAGACAAATGATGTAATTGATTTTACAACAACATTCATATGTCCCTTATAATGAATATTATGTAAGCTTAGAAAATAATTTCCAAATAAATGAAAGAAGTGTCTGATCCTAGTGGTCGCCAGAGTTAGAAATTACTAAATATTTATATCTTAGCAATCACAAGGCAATTATTCACAGACTTACTATTAATGTAATGAGAAAAGCGTGACTGTACATGCACCACTAATGGTTCAAGATATATGTTTTTTTATCTGTGGTTTTTGATAGGTATGACAGGGTAGTAAAAATATTAATGCAAATATCTAAGTCTGTTCAATACAAGCACTCTTGAGGATTAAATACTTATGTAGTTCAGATCCTAATAACTCACTAGGTTTAGAAACTATGCTAAATGGTTCATGACAATTAACATGTAACATGTTTTGGAAGGATCATCCTTTGTCTAACAACCATCCAAATTGTGTAGATAACATGAAAGGAAAATTTGAAAACATAGATGTTTAGTGAGAGTGAGGATTTAAGTCGACATATGAATTGACAGTTTTAACTTTACTTGTTGGTAATTAAAACCAAATGAATGGACTAACGTAAAGGCCATTAAGGATTTAATTTTTAAAATTTTGAAAAGAGTGTGTGAGGAAACAAAACCCAATAATGGATCCAACAGTCATTAAGCAGAATTTGTTAAACAAAAAAATGGTTACTTTTTCCATAACACATTTTTCCAAGAATAATGTAGGACCAACCAATTACCTAACTAGTTTTATTAAAAAATCGATCATTGTAGTATGTCAGTAATTCTCATCCATTCGTATCAAATAAAACTGCTTTGCAGCCATGAAAATCCATTACTAATTGAAAGGAATGACTTAAAGACCACTAGGATTTTCTGGTTCTTAATTTAAAAAGAGATATACTTTCATTACCTCTTGTCATATCAATCACTGGTTGTACAGATTTAAAACAATTATAATTATTAATGACTATAATTGTATCAAGTTAGCCATGCACGTAACCTAGTTGGGGCCCAAATTGTTGCACTAACTTTCCATCGAGAGTAATCAAGACTTTCTCTTCGTATCAAATAAAATGCTTAGCGACCACTAAGCCCCCAGTACTAGTCTAGCTTAATGGCCGCTGGGATCATATCATTAACATTTTCCCTTGTAATCACTATCTATTCAACTGTGGATCACTAATTTTAGAGAACTATGACAAACTTATTCTTGAGAATTAACATGTGCAACAAATTTTGGAAGGATTATCCATTCTATGGCAACCATCTACATTGCGTAAATCTAAGTTTGATCTAATTTTTTCAATAGAAGTAATATTGAGTCTTTAGGACTTACGCTAGTTTAGATCCTAGCGACGGACACAATTTAGCCACAATGAAATATTTAGAGATTGGTCCGTATCTATGGATTATCCACCAGAAAAATATTATTAGAATGAGAAAAAATATCTCAAATATTTGAACTTTTGGGGTGTCAACATATACGTAGTGTTGATCTTAGTGGTCACTATGTTCAGCCACAATGAAATTATTTAGAGATTCATCATATCTAGGCTTATTTTAAATCCCAACTATTATTGTCGATGAGAAATAGAATGCCAATATTTGCACTTCTGAGGGGTACAGGCACAAGTATTTCATAATCCTAGCGATTGCTAGGGTTAGCTGTAACATATTTTTTAGAGCTTAACGGTTTATAAGAATCATTAACAAATAAATGCGTACTTCTTCTCGTAGTTATTACTATGGATCAGCTGTAATGATATACCTATCATCTTAGCAGTCACTAGGCATCATTAACAAGAAAAACTACTAATGTATTAACAAGAAAAATATATAAATCTTAATGGTCAATAAACATTCACCTTGACAAAATATGTAGAGATTAGGGTTAGCAAAATACCATTCAATGGACATCTATCATTGACTCAAGAAAATTGTTTCTATTACATGTATATGTAAGGGATCAACATCTAATTATTTTTGATTAGTTCGTTACAGGATCATGAGTACGTCTCATTGTTATACATCATTCACAAACTTAATATTAATGGAATGACCGAAGCACTGTTGTACAAGCACCACTAAGGGGTCAAGATATACGTAATTGTCAGACCATGGCGTTAACTAGGCATCACTCTAGTAAAAATTATTAATGAAATGAGAAAACTCTATCAATACAAGTCACTCTTGAGGCTGTCACAGTCTTATGTAGTTTAGATCCTAGTGGTCGCTAAGTTGATCAAAACTGCAACATATTTAGAGATTGGACCTCATATCTAGTATTTTTTTCATAGGAAAACTATTATTAGAATGATTAATATGTGCTTCTTATCATTCCTGTTGAACTACGATCAGCCCCGTAAAGATATACGTAGTGTTGATCTTAGCAGTCCACTATGTTCAGACATAATGAACTATTAAAACCTTCTCCATATCTATGCTTATTTCAAAACACAATAGTAAATCTGCAATGGAAAAAAATTCCAATCCAATCACTACTGAGGGGTACAAACATTAAGTATTTGACTTATCCTAGTGGTCGTTAGGGTCAGCCGCAACATATTTTTTTGAGCGTCTAACAATGTATAAGAATCATTAACAAATAAATATTTTCTTCTTAGGTCCTTAAATATTACAATGAGTCAGTCAACCCATAGGATATTCCTATAGTTCTTAGGGGTCGTCTAAGGAATCATTACCACATGAAAACTATTAATGCATTAATAAGAAACTATATAAATCTTAGTGGTCAATAAAATCCAGCACTGGATAAAATATTTTGAACTTAGTGTTAGGAAAACACCATTCAATGGACGTCTCTTTAAGTAATTATAATGGTATGATATTCCAGGTTATTGAAATATCACAATGAAGTAGTCAACACATAAGAAATTCTATTCTTAGCAGTCTCTAAGGTTAGCCACAAAAAAATATTTACAATCTTAGCGTTCTCATTAGTTTGTTCCATGAATTTGTTTAAGCTAAGTGATGCACTAGATACCCTTGTGAGGGATCAAGCATTAACTAGTTCTCATACTATTTACTATAAGTTATTGAAAGGAAGATAAAAAATTTCACATTTTAATTATAAATGAAATCTCAAAAGATATGGTGATCTATCATTAGTTAGTAAATGAAGTCTCAAAGGACATGGTATAATTCTAATAAATATAATGAACACACTCTTCCTAGTGTTAGTATGAAAATATACAGACTTCAAACCCTATGTATAATCTCCCTTGTTATTAAACCTCATAAGTTTTCATGATATCACATATCCATATTTCCATATTGCTTATTGTCATGTTAAGAAAGATAAGCCAGATCCTATGATTTTTCATATTATAATTTTTTACTTTTGATGTGATCATTAGTTAATTTAACTAAAACAACCAGAGCCAATAATTTTAATATCTAAATAGTTGTATATGTCTTTCCAGAACTATCAATTAAGTGAAACATTATTCAGAATCTTTTTTAGCCTAACTTCTCAAATATTAGGTTTTATAACTCTCCCGATTCACTTGTTTTCAAAGAGGAACCTACATAGACGGAAACTCTTTGCATTTTTTCGATTTGGCAGTCACATAAATGTTTTTTTTAAAATTATTTCCAACAATTTCCTTATGTAATCAAACAATTATTTGTGTTACTATTACTATTTCATCTACTAGAATTTATAATCATTATTTCATTTCTACAATTTAATTTAAAATGAAATTTCTATAAAAACTAGATGCTAACGGTCCAAAATCCCTAAATGATTAACAACCCCAACTGAGAAAAATCTATTTTCCTCAGCCTTTTTGGTAACACCCATTTTTTTCACTTACAATAATAATTGATGTCCATCTCAGGTATTTTACAAATCATTTCTCAATCCTTTTGCTGAAAATATACCCATAACATGTTTTACATTACTCGCAATCGTGGTACACAAATATTTAACAAATCATTTAGGGATCAGGAATAAAGAATGAAAAAATGATGTCAAACCCTATCAGTTGAGAAGTGTTTGTCAAAGAGCATTAAAGAATAGATAGATTTGACTACTGAAAGGAGAGAAAATAGGGTTTCATTGAAAAAGCTACATAATATTCTACATACATAAAATTTCAAAAAAATTGGAAGGAGCAAAGGCGAGAATGCATACCAATTTTTGATGACTTCGATGAAAACAATCTCGTGCTCAGAATTTTGGAAATCAAACCGTGATATGATTTTTCCAATGAATTATTATGCTTATGGAGGTTTTTCCCTTACACGAATTTTCTCACACGAAGCTTCAAAAATTTAAGTATCCTTGAAATATAATAATGAATGCCAAAATATGTGATTTACATGTAATAGACACTTCTAACCACCACTTTCTTTGGCAACACGAATTACAAAAGACATGCAGATCAACCATTAATTTGCTTTATATTTGATGGCTAATTAATGACTATCAAATGGCACACATTTTTTGAATATCACACAAAATTTAATTTGTCTCAGTGAATGGCCAATTTATTTTAGTGGAATTACTATATTAACCTTATATGCCACATGCTAAAAATTATCAATATTAACAACAATATCATCAAAAGAACAACATGCTCAATGTCAATTTTATCATCTTTAAACTACATAGTGACTATATAAGTATTCCATACTTTGACTATGTTACAAATGATATGTGGTTCAATTGATGTCTCATATATTGAATTATCATATTTCAAAAATCACACGAACTTTACATTGTTCGGTTTAATGGACACTCACAAATATTAACCATATATTCCACACAACAAATAATATCAAAATTATCAACCTTATCAACAAAATAACACCATGTTCATTGGCAATATTATCGTCTATAAATTTCTTAGAGAGTATATAAGTATTCCACACTTTGACTATACAATCAGTGATATGTGGTTCAATTGATGTCTCACATATTGAGATTATCATATTGTCCCTCAACGATAAAAATATACAATGTTTACCAACATCGTTTTTAAATTGTTTTGTTACACAAACAGTATCTTCGGATGTGTATGTCAATGATCTTGGTGGTGCCCATGATGTTGATCGTTGGCATTGTTCTAAAATAAAAAGGAATAATGCAAAATAGAGAAGTATTAGCTAACTCTAATGCATGAAGATTTTTATTTTAAGATGGAATGAATGATGTAATGATATATTACTTAGGTTAATAAATTTGTAATTTACTTGGGTAAAAATACTTGTGGCTTGAAGTTGTACATCCAATATTTTCTCCATTAACTTTCTCTCTTGTTCCATTCTTTCACACTCATGTTGAATCCTTCCCTGCTCAATTTCTTTCAATATCTGACACAATAGATGCATGTTATGTTCGATTACCTCTTTCAAATCTCCATAAGAGTTTCTTTTTCTCTTCACATCTTTTCTCTTAATTATATTTTTATTCAAAGGGGTTTCTATCTTTGCTCCTTCCAAATTTTCAATGTCGATAGAAGGGATTTCTAATTTCCCTCTCATGTCTTTGTCAGAAGTAGAAGTGGTTGTATTAACCCTCTCTTTTCCATTAAAACCAATAACCTTGCTTGTTTTCTATGTAATGTGATCTATATCTTCATAGAAACCCCATATTGACTGTGTTACCAATGTTGTGTTTTACATTTTTTTCTCCTTCTTGAAGGTTTTCTTCAACCTGTTCATCTTGTATTTGCATTGCTTCCCAATGAATGCTTTTCCACAAACTTCATTCAAAGCATCTGCTATATTATCCCAATGTTTCTTTTGGATATATCCACGGTTTAAATGTTCATACACCTCTTCGTATTTTGAAATAAATGTTTTCACATCAGATTCTGACCACAACTCTTCTTTGTATTCTTTCATCAGCTCCTCTTTATTTTTATCTCTTTCATATACATGGGTTATTGAAAATGTTTCATCTAATTTTGAATCATCAACATCATCAATAATTTATGGAGAATTTAGATCGATTTTTGAATGTGGAATGCAAGGACCCAAATTTTATGTGCCACTTATATTCTCTTCCAAATTCGAGACACTATTTCCATCTAAGTTTTGCGCACAGAAGTCCTTTACATGGCAGTTGCTTAGCTGTGTTGAAAAAATATTGTCCATAGTTTCTTGGAGTTGATTTAAAAACTTGTGATTTGAAATGTGAAAACAAGGAAAATGGTGATATTTCCATGTCCTGCAAATTTATTAGTTATATAAATAATCACAAATGAAACAATTTACATACTCCATCTTTTATCTAAACTTAATTTCATTTTCCATTTTCTAAAAATAAATATACAAGGGGTCCTGCGCTCTGTAAAATCACATAATCAAAACATGTGGAGAACCATTGAAAATTGGTTAATTACCTACTAACAAATGCAATATTTATAATCACTGTGAAATGGGTGTATAAACTGAAATTCTTCAAAATAAAATAACAATGTTTTACCTCTTTAAAATTTTTTTGTAACTTTGTTCTTCCCCCATTTGTGTATGTGCTCCTTATTTTGGTGTGGTCACCTTCGAAATGAGTATATAGTTTTCCATTTTATTGCATTAAATACATAGTTGGTTAATAGTTTGTGTGGATTAAATTTTAATATTGTACCACTTAATATTAAATGCAGTACGAAAAAATAAAAACATACTCTCAAGTGGCGGATTTTACATTACACAGTTTAATGGTTATTTAATGTTTAGGGAAGCACAATATTAATTATGTAACATTTGACCTTACAAAAAAGTGTAATTGTTATTGTATTTATAAAAAATTAATCTTTCCCCTACACTATGAGGTTTATGGAATAAAATTATACACATGACAAGGTGATCTAAAATTAAGGTAACATTTTTATAACATAGTTTTTAAGGTATGAAAACTACAATTCGACATTGTTTGAGACATAATTTCAAAATTTAATTGAAATTAAGTCTTTAATATTGAGAATTATTAATAAAAAACTACGTAGCATGTGTTACTTCTACTCAATATTATATATAATTATTAAAAATAAATATATAAAAAGCGTAGAAACAATTAAATACACATAATTGAAACAAAGCATATACCACCATCGTTAATCAAATAAAGTCTAAATTATTAAAAATAAACTTATATTGTTAAAAGATTATGTAGGATATAAAAAAGCTTAGAAACAATTAATACACATAATTGAATCAAAGCATATACCACCATCGTTAATCAAATAAAGACTAAAACTTGAACTTTATACCATAAAATAAGCATAGCTATATCAATTAGAGAATTAAATACATGAACGATTTACTTCGACACAATATTAATGGCCCTAAATAATAAGGCCAAGTGCAAGGAATCTGCACTTCGATGTGTGAGGGTTCTCACTTCGTCGTGCAAGTACTTTCTTGGCAATGTGTCATGCGAGGGATCACACTTCGACATGCAAGGGATCACACTTCGATGTGCAAGGATCATCACTTGTTCACGTAAGAGCTATCGCACTTCATCCAAGTGTGAGGAATCAAACTTGGTGGATGTGCCGAGTGCACCATGACCCTCTCACTCTAGTGATCAGCTATCACTATTGTCCAAGTGAACGAGTTTTAAGTCCAAACTTGGTAATTGTAGCCCGCTCGCACATTGAAGTGTGATCACCAACTTCTAGCCTCCCATTCTAGTAAAAATATTTGAATTTCAACGCTGTTATAAATTAATAATTACGTCACAGCAGCCACTAGAAAAAAGCTAGCCAATAAGACAAGTAAAATCAAGTCACATGTACAAAAAGCCATAAAAAGGTGACACATCAGCTATTCCCAAAAAGTTGATTTCATTCACAATCAAGGGCCAATATTAATTTTCTTTGTACTAAAAAGTAGAAATACATTTTCAACAAAATTTAAATGCACAAAAGAAAATGTGGTCATTATAAAAATCTTAATCTTTCCCTACACTATGTGGTTTATGGATAAAATTATACACACAACAGTGGGATCTAAAGGGTGTAAAACAATTTGTTATATGTTTAAAGATTTGGATTAAATGAGGTTTTAAAGATGTTCATATAAGATGTATATTTTTATTTTCTCATTGTGATTTCAATTCTCCACACTAATGTTAAATATTCAAGTGTTCTTTGTACTAATTTTCTCTTTTTATTTGTGGATACAGTTGAAAATGAACTTTATTTTTGAAGGAGCACATGTGGATTTACTATCCAAAGGTGTGAAAGTTGTGGAGGGACTAGTTTATCCATCCAAAGATACACTTCCATTGTAGAGACGTGGAGTCTAGCTTATTCATTGTCACAATAAGTATTGTATTCAATGGCAGAGTGAGACTGCCATACACAATTGATGATTGTGAAACCCTGGAAGAAATTGAAAACAAGGGATACTTTATCCCATGGGAAAGGAAGAAAATGATTAAGCATGTGATTTCAAATGTTTCACATGTGGGGGGTGATGGCATTCAAAACATCATGAGTAGTGACTTCATAGGATACATTTAATGAGGATGAGGGTTTGAATTCTACTAGTGATAGCCATTGTTTCACAACTCCTAAAGACAAGGGATGATTTTCTACAACCTATGTGGTGCTAAAACATAAGTGTCCTCAAAAGAAGGTGACATAGTTGAAGGGTTTATATTCCTAGTACAAGAACAACATGTGATTTTGGGAGTAGTGTTGGGACCCACACACTTTGGTGTTTTTGTGGAGAATATTATTAACTACATGCAATGATTTCTATCTAAGTCTACAATGCAATAGTGAAGTTTCTTTGGCCAATCAAAACTATAGTTTATCTAGAAACAAGAACAACACTTCGTTAATGGAAACTTTGAACTTTCCAAGAAACAACTGCCACATCAAACAATGAATTCAATTTGAATTTCCAGGGGATACTGCCAATTTGATACATTTTTGTTCAAAAGAACAAAAATTTGTTGTAGAAGCAACAATTACAAACGTCTGTGAAGGAGACATGGTGTTTTGATACAAATCAACCATGGGATAATTCATTTGGGGTAAATATTAACAAATAATTAGTATTTTCTTTAAGGGTTGATGTCCATATTCAAAAGGATATATCATTCAATGGCTGATAGCCAATTGGCCCATCTAGATGGTTACCATTATAGGAATAAGTATTGAAAAAAATTCCAGAAGAGGTTGTTCAACAAATGTGGAGTGCATTTGAAGAGCCATTTCCTCAACATGGTATATACATGAATTGTTTGAATCCTCACAAATTTTAGTACAGTATGTGAAAAGTTACACAAGTAAGACCTTATAATACAAACATGGCCAAAAGGTAAATACTATTCCATTTAGTACATTCCCCCCCAAAGGTGAGGGAAAATGATAAAAAAACAAGAGAAAATTTATTTTCTGAAGTTAGAAGAAACCTTTCTGCAAGGTCATGGATGTCTCTCAACTATCTGACTCATGACTTTGATCAAAAGATTAGGCTTAAAATTTCCAGGATTGATCCTAGAGGCCTTACCACAAACCTTGAAATACATTGGAAATTCATAAAATGTCGAACCTCTATTGAGAGATCTGGATCCTCCCACAAACCTTAAAAAGACTTAACTCAGAAGAAAGAAGGTACTGTTCACACTATGCCTTAGACATCAAAATGTAAAACACAACATGCATATCTCAAAACTACACTTAATAGTTCACCAAATTATAAAAAAATTTCAATTACTTCAACTAAAGAATCGTAATGTTATAAAATACCTTTTGACATTTGATAGCTTCCAATCGATCTCGAACAGTTTGAGTGAAAACTGCCAACTGCCACATGGAATCTTTCCTTGACCTCAGTAATTTTGGGTGCAGACGTTGGAACATTGGGTAATGTAATCCCCCCTTTTCTTGTGCAAATTCCACAGCCTCCAACCGAGCCTGCATACTTTCATCAGCTTGTCCATACTCCATGAATGGATCTTGCTAATTCTAGGTCTTGCTACATGAGTCACTAACTAGTGAATCGTATTCTCCTAGAAGTGACCATCTTCTGAGGGAATGAAGTAAATCAGTCAGAGGATCAATAGTCAGTTTCTTCCATGACCTACACTACCATCTCGCTCCTACTTCAATTATCTTTACCAACATCTTCATCAAATTTGACCACACAATATCCATGAACACTGCAAACAGAAGCACTCTGAGAAAATTGAAACCACACTTTATCTTTCAAATCCCTAATCCACTATCAATATCCATCATCAGCTTATTAGCGGCCTCAATAGGTTGGTGTGACAGACATCGCTGTTGGACCTCACTTCCTCTAATGTGATGTCATTCCATCCACACATGAACCTAGCCAGCTTGGATTTGGAACATGTTTACCAATTACATGCCTAAATAGAAGAAGGATGAGACCTTCATGAACCGGGGGAATGCACTTTGAGGCTAATTTAAAATTTTTTACAGAAGCCGACATTTTGACATTTTACTAAAAAAAGGGAATGACTCAAGATAATATTTTAACCTGAACATGTTCAACCTTGACAATGGAAAATTGAAATATTATACATAATAACCTCATTAAACTGATCATAGAAATAATAACAATTTCCTTGGTAAAGAGCCAAATACAAGACCTATCAAACCCATGCAGTGAAACAATGTTGACCTCCATCTACTTAGAAAATGGAAATTTTTACAACTCCCTCAACAATAATCTTGACTCTATTGAACCCTTCATAAGACTGATTCAATGACATGGTTCTAACTTCATTGAACCTACCAGCTCAAAAGGAAATCCTTGAATGAAAGTTGACACTGACATTGACACAAATGGTTATGCTTATGCTCTACAACGAAAGTTTTATGGATTTAAATAAAATAGAACTAAAATTGGTCAATTGACGATGAAAAATAGCAAAAAGCAAAATTACTATCTGAAACTAAAACCCCCATGGGCCATGTATTGGCGGCCACATGGGCGACAGATACGGTTATTAGTGCGGTGCCTTATCATAAGATTTTGTAGTCTCAGTGGTGAATTCTGAAAGTCGCCTCAAATGATTCTAATTGGACTGATTCGAGTCCAAAATGCCAAAACTAGATACAATCTACAATCCAAATGGGCTCAAATTAGATGATCTTGAAAATAAAACGACACTTTATTTACTACCTTGAAAATATGAAAATCACGCGTAATTGAGGAAATAACATGGATTCTCTAAAAATATCAAGTGGAAGCTGCTCAGTAGAGTGTTGCAAAATAGAAACTAATATGACAGAAAATATTACAGCATCTGATTTCAATGCTTAGAAGAAGTATTTAATAAAAATAACACAGACTGATAAAGAGATTCAGTATTTATACATGGTTCACTGAATGTATCTACGTCCACCAAGATCACTTGTGGATTTTATTACAAGCGCAAGACTCCTCAATAAAATACCCAGGTTTGGACATATGCTCAACAAACTCTCATTATATCGCTCTGAATACCAAATGATATGCAATCAACCATTTTGCACCCTACCATGTGCATGAAACCAGAATAAGTAGATAAGTACTTTAACAGTTATTCAGAAATGGGTATTCAAAACAATGGGCCAATAATTCTCTATCCAATTTCATAAACACATATAAGGGTCAGTATTCCTACCCAATGGAGGCTGTTCAGAGAACACTTCCTCAAGTATATCTAGACAGGGATATTTTCGAGGAATTGTTTTAACTCAAGTGGGTCGCAACTATGAAATCCGCTACCGGGGGCCAAATAATACCCTTACTCAAGGCCTGAATTCTCTTTACAACTATGGAAAGTGGAAGTACTAATATAATTATAGGTTTCTTGAACTTTGGGTGCACTTTCACACATGAAATTAGATCCACAATAACATTTGGAGTGCATGTTGATAAAAT
Source organism: Taxus chinensis (assembly GCA_019776745.2). Lineage (NCBI taxonomy): Eukaryota > Viridiplantae > Streptophyta > Pinopsida > Cupressales > Taxaceae > Taxus > Taxus chinensis. The sequence continues at coordinate 859,707,815 of CM034151.1, forward strand.
AATTATGCCTTTTTGCAAGGTCTTCTCCATATTTGAAGGATCTGTCATTAATGGTCTGCCAGCCAGTTCACCCATCAAGAATTTGAAATTATGGAAGTACACCCCTAAGCTAAGCAAGAGTTGTCCGGTAGACATTTGGAGTGCAATTTGAAGATCCATTGGTGTCAACTAGTATAAAAATTCATATGAATCCTTTATATGTAGTACTAATGAAACACTTGATAAAAATACCTTACAAAGCCTGCAATTTTCCAAAAGGTAAATTGTACTCCATCTGAGTACATCAAAGGGCAATGGAAAATGAGTGAAAAATCAAGAGAAGAATTTGATTTTCTCTCTGAAGTTGAGAAAAAACCTTGTTATAATGAAGGGTTTCTCTCCAATCTATCTCTAAGCGCTTTCAATCATAGTTGGAATATAACTATAGATATGAATGAACATGCCATCAAAAACTTTGTACTTAATACATTCACTACAAATGCTAGCATTTGTGATCAAGGTAAAACTTCATAAAAGTATAGATAAATTGAAGTTATGTATGGAAGGGATGTATGTTACAATGCATGGTAATATGTCATGAGAACCATTACATATACAAGATATCTTGGATGAATGGCGAGAGGAGGGTAGTAAATGGAAATACAGGAAACAAAACAAATGCCAAACAGTGTTGCAACTATTGCATTGATATCCAAAATGGTGGAGAAGAATTCTGATATATCCCCACACATGTCTCGTTTAGTCATGGGAAAAGATGGTACTAAAGTAACAATGAGATTGTTTCCTGCATGTTATAGTTTTTCTTACATACTACAAAAGTGTAACGAGGGCCTTTCACTGTTGGGCCTTCCTCAAATGTCACAGTCAAATCTTAGCAAAATATGGCAAGAAAATTTCTCCCATGTTTCAATCACCAAGAACAACTTCTTCGCCAAATGTGAGGAGTGCACAGAGCTTAAGAACAAATGTGCATCAACCTCATGTCCAGAAACACTGGCACAAATAGATCAATGCCAAAAATGGCACAATGATTACATTCAAATTTATCATGTAACTTACTATGCATGTAGAGTGCAATCACAACAAAATCCTAATAGCTATTTGAGCATTGTGCATGACAAAATGGACAAGATGAAAAATTGCAATACCAAGGACGGGCAAAAAATCAAAATCAATAAGCAATGTTATTAATCTCCCCATCACCTTGACTGGTATGCTGACACATGGGCACAAAACAAGGGGTTTCAGGCACTTTGGTCTCCCTTTTGTTGAGCGAGGAGCAAAATTCACAATAACATCATTGGGCACTATGTATCTGGAAGCTATAAGAACCACTTATAGATTAGTATGGTTATTTGTTATATAGTAGAAGGGATGCCAAAACACTCATTACATGATGCACTATTGCAAAATGATGCATTTGACAAGTGCAAGGAATATAAGCAGAAAAATGAGGGTGCTCAAACAACTAATACTGTAAGCAGTTGTTCAAGTTCATTTAGAAAACAACCACCAACTCTCTACTTGTAACTAGATAATGCTACAAGTGACAACAAAAATCGCACATTATTTACATTTGCATCCATGCTAACAGCTAGAATAGTTTTCAACACATTGTATGTGAGTTTCCTTCTAGTGGGTCACATACATGAAGACATAGATGGAACATTCAGCTGATTATCAACAACATTGTGCAAATCAGATACATTCTCCTTGCCACAAATAATAGACACTTACATAACATGCATAGAGGAGTCTAGCGCGTTCACTCTGTACCTTATCAAGGAATTCTACGACTTTAAAACCTTTGTGGAACCACACTTGCTAGATGGTAACCACAAGATCATGTGTATTAGCAAACCAAAGATGTTTAAATTCTATGTCAAAGACAATAAGCCCAACATGGAGTTCAAAGCATCAATCTTGGAGTCTGTTTGGTCACAATCAATTGAGATCTGGAAAAGATTGGATGGGAAGCCTTTCTTACTTGAAGGGGATCCTCCATGGGCACCCTTCAAAGAACCTAAAGAGATGACAGACATACATAGAAGAATTCAGGCATACATCACACACTAGGAAAATAGTTCAACAGATGGTGGAGAAGCATACTATGTTCCAAAGATTGCATTTTGGAAAAATGTTTTACGTTCCCTAGAGAATCCCTTTGTCAATTGTAACATGATGAGAAGAGATTGCTTTTGGCCAAAAACAATTCAGTATATCGCAATGTATGATCAGATAGTGGGTGCACCACATCTTGACATGGATAGCTACTATTGCCAAAATGTCCTTTCAAATAAGGATATTTATGTTGGACCTATTTGTGATATACCTCGAGAGGAATTCAACCTAGCAGTGGATGTGAATGTTGGGCAGATGATACTAGTAAGACTAACTGATGATAATGTAACTATATGGATGGGAAGGTAGAACTAAAACTAATACAGGATGTTCACAAAAACACTCAAAAGATAACGGTACACTAGTGGGAACCCACAATAAATGGAAATGCAGAAAAAAGAAAGGTATGAGGAATGCTTCTTGAAAAGTAATGATGGCAAAAATCAAGGGACATGTCAGATATTGATATAGACAGCATCATATGGGCATGGAGTCCAAGCAAAACATGGAAAGGGCATCAAATTAAACTACCAAAATGGGGTCATGAAGCTATCCAGTAATACCTTGCACAAATTCAAGAATAATAATTAATACCCTTGCAAGGGATCAATGTTTATGTAAATTTCTCGAAGGATTGACTGCCTATAAAAATACATTTTCAAATCCATTTCCTCAAAACAACTTGTTTAATGTAATTCTTAACTCTTTGTTGTTCTTTATGATTTATAGAATGGAAAAGGATAAAAGTAGTTGACTTTATCACGCGTAACTTGCATATTTAAAGCATCACGGTCTTTTTTATATATATTTATGTAAAAATTATATCAATATATAATATACATAAAATATTAAATAAATATAAATTTGAAAATTTCAATAACTATTGTTTTATATTTTTTAAAGGGTAATATTGTAAAATTATCGTCATCTAAAAATTGCTTGACAGACATAAGTGGCTATCAAATTTACCCCCAAGGCTGTTGATGTACCTTTGTGACACCTAGGGTAATGTAACTTAGTGGCCGCTAGTTTTATGTATCTTAGTGGTTGGTAGTCTTATGAAACTTGCTAGAGGTTGGTTGGTGTAACTTTCTAGCCGCTAGGATTATTTCACCTAGATGAATCTACTCTTGTGTAAATTAGCGGACACTAGGCTTATGTAAGTTAAGAACCTATACGCTTATGTAAGATAGTGGTAGCTAGGCTTATCGTGGTATCATGTAACTTAGAGGCCACAAGGCTTATGTAACTTAGTGGCCACAAGGCAAATGTCACTTAGTGGCCCACAAGGCAAATGTAACTTTGACCCCGCGAGGCTGATTTCACCTAGCATGCGCTTTCATCATGTAAGTTAGCAATTGATAGGCTTATTGAAGATAGCGGCCACAAGGCTTATGTAAGATAGTGGTTGTTTGGCTTATGTGGGGGATTCAAATAATAACAAACTAGAAATCTTAAAATAGTGAAACTAAAATCCAAAAATCAGGATTTATAAATTGGATTACAATAGTGGTTATAATAAATTGGATAGGATTTAGTCCATGCAAACCTATTCCCGAAATCTATTACCTATTCCCACTATTCCAATTGTGAATGATCGCACTTCATCTTAAAAATGATCATACTTTATCGTGCGAGGTATCGTATGTTGTTATGCGATGGATCACACTTTGATGTGTGATCCATCACTCTTCGGTGTGCGAGGGATCGGACTTCAATGTGCGAGGGATCGCACTTTGACATGAGAGGGATCACACTTTGTCGTGCGATAGATCACACTTCATCGTCCAATGGATTGCACTTCGTAATGTGATGAATCACACTTGATAAGATGTACAAGGCCATGAATCTTGTTGAGTGGACAAGAGTATGATACTTAGCAGAAGGCATATATAAGGTTCCCGTGTAAGAATTGAGAGCATTAAAAGGTGCGGAAGGATATGAAAGGACACACGCGCAAAAGACAAGGAATGATTTAGGACTTAGCCATTTCCAGGAGTACGAGCTACTTTTCGAGATAGCGTACATAGCACATAAACCAGATAAAGACTTGTGCGACACGCATAGGCTATTTTGGGAAGAGCAACTACTAAGCGCTTTGCATGGGTTCGGGCTAATAATAGAATTACTAATGCAATTTAACCAGAAGATGGCTATTGTTAGCACTCTAACATGTGTGTCTATTATTGTAAAGGTGCATAGTTATTTTCAGCATGCGACCTATTTTGTGAATTATGCAAGTGGTGAAGGGCAAGTCCCTACCCTTATAAATATGTAGTGATCTGCGTAGTATAAAAGGACTGGATATGAACTATTGTGAAGTTATGCTATCAGATCTTATGTGCGCATGAGCTATGGTATTAATTATTGTAAGAAGCTTCTGTGTATTTATTGTGTTTAATATAATGGAGTGTATTGGACTGAATCAAGGTGTTAATCATGATTATAACTAGTTCTTGTATGGTTGAATTCATTATGGTTATTATTTAAATTCGTTACCCTTAGATCTAGATCTAGAATATGCTTTGTAGAATGTTATGTTAATTATGGTTCTGAATACATTAACTCTTCATCTTGCTAACATCCTACACAAGCAACCCTAAAGAGGGGCCTGGTACCTTTGTGCGCTTTGGGTGAGCACTCAATTTAGGCTGAGTGATGTGCCAGCGTGCCTGGGTTATTACTGGGTAAATTCTAGGCTGCATCATTGGTTATGTTGTTGGGACCTCTTTTTCAGTTGTTTTCAGGATGGTTCACGATGAAGACATACCGGTTGACCCTAGCAAGTGTTGAGGAGTGGATACATGATCTAGAAGAAGAATACACATGGAGGTTCAACATTAGATCTGAGTTTAATGCACACGCATGGGTGGAACAAAATTTGTATGACAATTTATATGAGAGCTTCTTCGCTATTTTTCTGGTAGAACTATATGAGTGGCTAGTTACTTATGCTGTCTAAAAGGGATTGGAGGTATCACACACTTTTTTGGACGCAAGAAGAATTTCAGGCCCTTTATGATGTTGATCTGATTTGGACATGCACGTTGTGGATACTTGGTTTCATGGTGTTCTGAATAAGTTATATTCTGGAGTACTCAATTTCCACTTATTCTTTCCCAGAGGTAGCAGAATTCAATTTTTTATGATATCCCAGGGGAACTTACTTGCAAGGCATTCCACTGGCGATCAAAATCTTGATGGTAACCCTGAACTTGGAAAGCAAATTGATGGCTAACTAAACCCCACCACGTGTGGGGGCAGGAGCAGGTTTGGTGAAAGATGGAAGACCTAGCAACAGAAAGGTAGAGAGAAGAAAGGTGACTTAAGTATAATGAGGTGCACGAGAGGGAAATAGAGAAGCAACAAGATGTTACAGAGTGAATGATGTTGAGGAGAGAGATGGATTCACAAAGGATTTGAAGCTCACGTAGAAGGCATGGAGCCAGAGCATTAGGAACTCCCCCATTTGGGAAAGCATGACAGGGAACCCCCCTCAGCCTCATGTGGAAGCATGCCTAGTAGAGACGACCTAGGGCATGGGTGCACATCTGAATCTACCTAGAAACCTAGCCCTTGTGCTTGGTTTTCCAGTATCTAGTATGAAAAATAGTCAACAAGCTAATTTAGGTAGTGGGAGAGCAGGAGTAAGTCACATAGCAAGTACATCGATGACAGGGCAGACATCTTCATTGTTGTTTGGGGGTACCTTTTTAGGTGCATCATCCACACAAAATTTGAGTGTAGAATTTTGGACTCACTTCTAGGAGTGGTAACACTTCACAGACTATAGGGGTGCAGTTCAGTACTACTATTGGGACACAGGGAAGTACATCTTCTGGTCCATCTCCGGCTACAGGTGGAGGATTAGGAGGTATAGGTGGTTCTAGTTCCGGTGGATCTGGTGGTTCTGGAGGTAGAGGAAACACAGGAGGTTCTGGATCAGGTGGGCAAGGTCTACACCAACCCCAGAATATTTACATGGATATGTCTCTTTGTCTCCCAGAATATAGGGGCATAGAAGATGTTGTTGAACATGTGCACATGTGTGAAATACTATGGTGCACGCAAAAGGGATCATGGCTTCTGAGCGCAGGGAAAGTCAATTTGCAACTATGTTACAAGGACATGCACACAGTTGGTACAAAAATTTTGACCTTGATCAGACTTGCATAGACTATGCAACATTAAAATATGCTTTCCTTAAAGAGTTTCACATCCCTGAGTTTGAGAAGAAGAGTATAAGTGTGCTCAAGGATATTAAGCAAGGCACTACTGAGAGTGTCAGGGAGTATGATGCCCATTTCAAAACACTTTTATCTAAGCTTTCTTATGATATTCATGCAAGCCAACATGCACAATGGTTCATTGGAGGTCTGATTACACATTTAGAAGGGCACTATCACATAAGACATACACTAATCTGTGTGAAGCACTTGAAGCAAATTTACATGCTGAGGTAGTCAGAAGTATAGACACTGGGGTCAGCCCATTTTTGGAAGCATAGATTACAGCTATGGAAAAGTAGTTGGAGAAACTATCAAAAAATTCAACACATGAGACACACATGGGGATTTGGTGTATAGATTGTGAAGTGGAAGGGCACACCAAGGATAGTTTTCCCTTACAGATCAGTACATTCATTATTACTAGACTGTGAGATATGTCATTTGAACCATGATGCTAGCCACTTCCCATTATTGCAACAGTGCAATAAGGAAGAATGTATCTTGCTATTGTAAATTTTTTTCAGTCCACGACTCATGATACGGAAGACTGTAGATTGATTGGTCAGATCCATGATGTTATAGATATTGGTGTGTGACAAACAGGAGTCTCAGATAACTCTAAAGGAAAGAATGAGCATCAGGATTGGGATCACAATCAAGCACTATGATCGAAATGAAGGGATTTTGAAGGAGGTCATGGTAGAGGTGAGGATACCATGGTGGATTTAGAGGCCAAGGCCATGGTGGTGGATGAGGTGAGTTTCCTCATGGAACATGTTATACATGTGGATCTCCTGACCACTACAGGTGTGAATGTCCTCAGAATATTACTTGTTCCTTCTGTGGAAAGAATCATAGCTATGAAGAATTCCTAGACTTATATGAGCATCTTAGTAAGAAACATAAACAAGAAAAAAAAGGCACAGGGATGGTTAGGATACAACGCACTGTGGAAAATCAGTGGATGCCCAAGTTGGAACCAAAATCTAAGGTATTTCCTGTAAAGATCACTACCCATGCTGAAGTGGCACACGTGCCAAAGAAGCATTGCAGCAGAAGCCTACCATCACTAAGGAGGAGGTTCTACATGCATGGTACCCAGATCCTGTCCATCAAAAGGAGGTTTATCAGGAAACCATGGAGGTACTCAGAAATCTTCAGGGTGAAATACAATGTTTAAAGGAGCAATCATGGAAGATGGAGCAAAAGAAAGTAGCAGAGATGGTCCAAACTGATATTGATGACTTGAAGGAGGTGTGAAAAATGTTGCACCAGGAGAATATCATTCCATTATTAGGAAATTGGCTAAAGGGAAACACTCCATGTGTAAGTATTGAGACTGGACGATAGATCCTACATGCAAATCTTCCCTCCTCATAGCTTAGACTATGACAAGGAAATCACTCTGAATGTTGTTGTGGATGGATGGATTTTGAGTAATATATTGATTGATACAGGCACAGAAGTCAATGTTCTTACTTTAGATGCATGGGTACAGATGGGGAGACCCCCATTATAACCATCTTCTAATGTATTGTTCATGGCTAACCGAACTAAGGCCACTCCCATTGGAGTTTTAAAAGATGCATCCATTACCATACAGGGAGCCAAGTTCACTAGGGATTTTGAGGTTTTAGCACTTGCAGAGGTAAATAGCTTCCCAGCTCTACTTGGGTGCCCTTGGTGCTATGCAAATAATGTTGATCTTTGGTTCAACAAGGGTTATATCAGTTTTGAAAACAAGGAGGAAAGAGTTATTATCCCTTTAACAGATGGAAAATCTGTGCCCTATGTTGAGCCTTTGAGTGAGGAAGATCTGAATAGGATTTATGTATGTGCCATCCGGGACCCAGAAGTGCTCGAGCCATCTAAAGAAGGAATCCTTCAGTGGGAAGATGCACAGTCTATTAGCGATACTACAAGTGTTTCTTGTGATAATTGGGCTCATAGTACTTATGAGTTGGTAGGCATGCGAAGTAAGAAGCACATTTGCATGGAACAACAGACCTCGTTGTATCAGGAGAATAAGTAACAACTCGGTACCTCGATACACTGGAGAAGGAGATCCTATGGTATTTTTGTGTGCCATGGAGGAATAGTGGATAGACCAGTTGGAGAGATGAAATATGCTAGCATATACCCTGTGCAGGAAAACAAGTGCATTGGTGGGTGGTTCACAAGGATAATCTTGTAGGATGGAATGAAATCAGGATTGCTCTTTCTACTCGGTTTTCAGGAGCAATGCACCTACTCAAATATGCACTTATCATGGTAATCAACCTAGTTTAGCACCACGTTCAGCAGTGTGAGAGACTCTGGATAGAGGGGCAGGAAGCTTTACCACCTTCACTCTGGGTGCACAAATTTTATTCCACTTTACAAGGTTGCACATGTGCTTGGTATGTATATGTGGAACTCCATAGAGAGACTGGAAATTGGCAGGATTTGATTGCAGGACTGATCCAGACTTTTGACTACTTCTCTACTAAACCTCCAGTAGAAGAGGCATTAAGGGTTCTAAAGTGGTTAACTATGGGAGACAGTGTAAAGGTGGAAGAACTCATTTAGGAATTATTTGATGGAAATGACTCAGGAGCATGTTTTGCTGAAGAAACAAAGACAGATGCCACACTACTTAAGTGTGCTTTCCTTGAGAAAGAAAAAGGAAAGATGGTCTACTTAGTGGATGATGAGGAAGTGGAAAATATGGATGTAGATCATTCAATAGGTAGGTGTGAAGTTTTGGATAGTGTGGATAAGACCACGTGCACCTATCATGAACCTATGAAAACAAAGAAAGTGAATATTGGATCAGATGTTGAGCCTAAGGAGGCCATAATTGGGGACTATTGGTCTGACTCTGAAGTGGCAAAAATCATTGAGTTACTATGAGATTATCAGGACTTATTTCCTAGGGATACCATGAACTCAAAGGCATGCATGAATCATTAGGAGAAATGAAGATAAAGCTTAAGGAAGGTGCGCCCGGTCAGGAAGAGACCCTACAGAATGAACCCCAACTTGTGTGAAAAGGTCAAAGAAGAAATTGACAAAATGTTGAAGTCTAGAATCATCAAGCCCCTGGATGAGTCAGAATGGGTTAGCCCAATGGTGATCAGTATAAAGAAAGATGGTCAATATTAGGATCTGTGTGGACTACAGGGAGCTGAATGTTGCATGTGTGACTGATCCCTTTCCTATGCCATTCACGAGGAAATATTAGAAGGTGTTGTAGGGTGCAAGGTCTATTCCTTTACAGATGGATTCTCTGGGTATCATCAGGTTAGGATTGCACAGGAGGATCAAGGAAAAGACTACTTTTACTACTGAATGGGGAATTTTTGCCTATATTGTGATGCCTTTTGGTCTAAAAAATGTGCCTGTTGTATTTTCGCGCATAGTTTTCCAAGTGTTCAAAGATTTTATTCACAACTTCTTACAGGTTTATTTAGATGACTGGATGGTGTATGGACTTGTTAAGGATCATTGTGAAAATTTATGCCTAATGTTTGAAAGATGTTCTAGTTAAGCATCTCTTTGAACATCAAGAAATGTATATTTTCTACACCATTTGGAACATTGTTAGGGCACATCATCTACAAGGAAGGTTTATTGGTTGATCCAGCTAAGGTTGCAGTCATTATCATCCTGGAAGAGCCTACCAGTCAAAGTGAGGTGTGTGGATTCTTAGGTCACACTGGGTATTATAGAAAATTTATAAAGGGTATGCTAAGGTTGTCACACCCTTGGAGGAGTTACTAAAAGGAAAAGGGATGTTCTACTGGGGAGAACCGTACAACGCGCATTCGAGACATTGAAGGAGAAACTTACTACAATGCCTATTATGTGCTTTCCCTCGTGGGACCAACCATTTCATGTACATGTGGATGCCTCTGGCATGACCATTGGTGGTGTTGGCTCATCCTGGAGAAGGTATTATAGATCATCCTATCTATTTTTCTAGTAGAAATTTGACTCCAGCAATAGCAAAATTATACAACTACAGAGCGTGAAGCTTTGTCAATGATCTATGTGCTACATAAATTCAGACAGTACCTGCTAGCAACACCATTTGTATTCTATACCGATCACATGGCATTGAAGTATTTGGTAAACAAGCCCATTTTACAGGGGCACATATGCCTGATGGGTACTCTTATTCCAAGAATTTGATTTCACAGTTGTGGTAAAACCAGGGAAAAGTAATTCTGGACCAGACCATCTATCCAGAATACAGTTGGGAGAAGAAGCATAGGCAATTAAAGATACCATGCCGATGCATAGTTATACAGGTTACAACACATGCCATCAGAATTAGAGGACATTGTTGTCTTTCTATGTACAGGCATGGTGCAGAAAGGGATGAAATCCTTAGAGAAGAAACAACTTTCCATTCGTGTGGCACCGTTTATGTTGATTAGCAGTGACCTGTACAAGTTAGGATGAGATGAAGTATTACATGCCGATGTGTATTAGAACATGAGTGCACAGATATCATGGAGGAGGCTCATGGTGGTATTGTAGGTGGGCACTATGTAGGTGACACCACTAACGCACAAGATTCTACTCGTTGGATTATGGTGGGAGACCCTGTATAAAGATTGTAAGGCATATTGCAAGGCTTGTGATCACTGTCAATGCCTTGGAAAACCAGGACAAAGAGATGAAATGCCTTTAAGACCTATTCCTAGTGCAGAACCATTTGAGAAATGGGCTATAGATTTTTTGGGTCCTATTTCACTAGCCGCGCGTAGGACTGGATCATGCTATATCATCACTTGCACATAGATTATCTGACAAGGTGGGCAGAAGCAATACCTACAAAGGATTGTACAACAGCTACAACAACCAGGTTTCTATGGGAAAATATTATTACAAGGTATGGATGCCCATTGAGTTTGAAAAGTGATAGGGCACACATTTTTTGAATGAGACAATCAAAATTCTATTGGATGAATTCATGATTGCACACCATAAGACTACACCATATCATCCTCAAGAAAATGGGACTACTGAGGCTTTCAACAAGATTTTGAGCTAGACATTGACAAAAAATTGTGATGTTGGAAGGAAATATTGGGATGATAAAGTTTCTACAGTGCTTTGGGCATATAGAACAACATACAAGTGGTTAAACAAGGCCACACCCTTTCAATTGGTGTTTGGCATAGAAGCAGTTCTTCCTATGGAATTCATGTTACCTTCTTTGTGTATTGCATGCTGGAGGTCTAGCTGATGAGAAAGCATTAGAAGAATGAATTGAACAGTTAATTAAGTTGGATGAGTGACGAGCAATAGCACGCTGGAGTCAGAAGCAAGAAAAATCTAGGTAGAAAGCATGGCATGACAGGCACATCAGGGACAAAAAGCTTGAGATAGGACAGATGGTGCTTCTTTATGATTCTAAGTTTTTGCGCCATCTAGGAAAACTCAAAGTACATTGGTTAGGACCATATGTTATCACTTACATACTTGAAACAAGAGCTTTTCAGTTAGAAATGCTTGATGGAATATGGTTACCCAGTTACTTCAACGGGAGTAGGTTGAAGCCCTACTATAAATAAGTCTTCTTGGTGTTTGTAATAAGGTAGTGTTGCCATTTAGGTTAGGTTTTCAATTATGTATTCCCTTAATGTATTTCCTTCTTCATCGCTATGTTTTGTCAATTTAGTTGGTGTTTTGTGAAATAAGCATGTTTGCGCGCCAGAAGCTAATTACCATTTGCAGTATTTTATATGCACAAAGGACTGCACATACCATTTGTGTGGGGTGGTTATTGAAAAATGGGTACACATAAAGGAACAAACTGCTACAGGTGTTATTCAAGTTTGGAGAGTTGGTGGATAGAAGATTGCTTCCAAATAAGGACCATAGATGGAGATAAATGAAGGAACAATATAACACGAGGTAAGCAAGTGTAACCGTGGAGACTACCAGGAGAAGGTGCAGTGGTGAGGTACTCAGGTGCATGGAAGTGTGCTGAAGAGAAGTCTATAGCCAGAAGGTAGGAAGGTGTGCTAAAAGGTTATAGCTGAGGCATGAAGATGTATCATGTGGAAATTGTGAAAATGGTCAATTAATGAGAGGATTATTGGTAGGTGAAGGAGCAATAAATGCACTAAATTTTTGAAAATCTATATAAGGATGGGATGCGAGTTCATTTTTACCATTGTAATCACAAAAAATTGAATGAGCTAAGTGAAAAATGAGTTGAGTGAATCATGTTGAGGTGTGGAGAGTGTGAAACCAGACATGGAGAGCAGATTTGTGCACAGGAGAAGCTTACGTCCCCATTGGTGAAGGGTTTGAGTGAAGTAGAGCATTGTGAAAGAGCTAGGGCACATGATTTCAACTAGGGCACACAGATTCGAGCTAGGGTTTGGAATTACTCATTACAAAAGATAGAAGGCAAGCATTTACACACTACAGAGGACAGAAAGTTGTGATTTACAGATGGCACCAAAGAAAGCACCTGCCGTAGGAGCCAAGGGAAAGAAGAAAGTGGAAGCAGAGGTTGAAATTTCTCCCAAGAGTAATTTCTCAGAGATGCAATACCCAAAAGGCATGATAGTGGGACAAGAATGGGATTCTCACATCCATAATTGCAAGATAAGTGATTACAACCACCACACATCAGATAATAAAAAGGAATTGGATGTGTTGTTGAGTACGAAGACAAACAAGTGCACAACAGAGGACATGCCAGTGTATGATGATGCTGGAGAGAAGTTGTTAAAGTAGATTGGAGTCTACCAGTTGTATGAGCTCCCGTATTTCAGAAAATATGAACCTTTGTACCAGTGGTTGATGAGTAGAGTACATGAAGACTTTTTCTATTTCACCGGACGAAGGGTAAGGATTACAGCCACATTGATTTCAACAATAACATGATTAAAGGGCACATGAGTGGATCTGGATAGTGACTTGACAGATAAAGTAGCAATCCTAGAGACATGGAAGGAGTTAGGGTATACCAAGGGTCCACGCGGAATGGATATTGATAAATTGAAGAAGTACCCAGTGGTACAGACAGCTGCACATCTAGTGACCAAATTGAATGATCAAGAGAGATGGTCATAGGTGAATACAATGTGGCTACACATTACAAGGAGAATGTCACAGGGAATAATTTACAACATATCAGGCTATATTGCAGAGACTATCATCAAGGAAGCGTGCATAGGTGAGAAAATTAGTTTCAGTGCTATCCTATTGTCCCTTGTATTTATGGAGATTGGAGTGCCCGATGGGCCAAAGAACAAGATCTGGGAGTATCCCATGCAAAACAAGTCCCTTGTGAAATATTTGACAAGTACTTGTGTGAAGGGTTAATGAGTGGGCCATTCAAGCAAAGGGTGGAGATGTGGTATGATAGGCTCTGCGTGGAATTTGAAAGAAGGAGTGGCACATCCCCAAGGAGTTACCTTCGGTGGTGGGAAAGGCAGTGTAGTTCACGGTGTACCAACACTTCTACATCATGTGATTTGTAATGAAGGATGGGACTTGGAGCCCCTGGTGTAAAAACTATGTATGCCTTCACAGTGCACTACTTCCAGGCATCAGTCCACCATTTTACTGATGCGCCATCTGCCTGAATTTTGTTGCAGACAAGGTAGACTGTGACTACCACATGCTGTGGAAGACATATGTATATCCAGGTTAGACTACCTATATTGAGAGGCTAATTTCAGATATGATAAGCATGAAGCCTGTGAGTTTGGTGATTGGAGATAGTGGAGCATGCACTTATATACCTTCAACTTAAGCCTAAGTTGGAGGGTAACAAGTATGTAGAGAATGAGTTCACGCTCCCAGGGCCACCTAAGGGAAAGCATACAGTGGAGAATGTACCAGATCTGAAGCCCACCAAACCTATAGAGGTAGATGATGAGGAGGAAGAGCATGAAGATAGTGGTGGCTTGGTACATAGAGGCTAGAGGCAACCCACAGACAGGGTAGAAGCTGAGTGCGCAAGTACTCCACCCCAGGCACAAGAAGAAGGAGATGAAGAATTGGAAGTAGGAGCAGATCCTGAAGAACACCGCTTTAAGAGGGTGTTCAGATGAACAAGAACTCAAGGACGCTACTCCACAATCAGTATGAAGATCACCACGACTCTCTCCATAGAAGGAGACAACTGAGAAGAGAAGGAGAAAATTGAAGCTGAATGAGGAGGTGGAGGAGTCTGAAGAGAGTGCATCTGGATCTCCTATACAACCAGAGGATGTGGAAGAGACCAAGGATGAAGAAATGAAGGTTGAAGAAGAAGGAGTCAAGAAGCCAGGAGAAATAGAGCAAGATACTACTCAGGACATAGAGGGTCCAACTCCAAACCTTGGCGCTCAAGTTCCTAAGGGGCCAAGGTCAAGGAGGGAAAGTGGAGAGTATGTTGCACCAGTCATGGGTTATGAAGAGGACACAAGTAAAATTTTCTGTGTGTGATTCCAGAATACAGTGGGCCTCAAGGACTTGTATGGATGGGAGTTGATGGACCCTGACATGGAAACCACGTGCGTGAGGAAACAATTGTCATGGTCCATGCAAACTCACATGGATGAGCCTAATTTTGATGTGTGTGAAGAGTCCTATGTGTGTCAAGGAGAATGAGAAAGGCACCACATAATAGACATATAACCATCAAACCCATGGTTATGTCTGATGAACAGGTGAGTAATGCCTTAGTGAAGGTATCTACAAAGGTGGCATGCAGGAATGTGGATAAATCTTACCACCATCAAAGTGCTCAGAAAAGATATTAAAGCACTAAGAGAAGACATCAAAGCCAAAGATACAAAGATGCATGTTTGAAGGGAGAGAAGGACTTAGAGCAAAAGAAGAATGTAGCATTCATCAGTATGGCAGAGGAGATTGTAGATCATGTCCTGAAAGCAAGACCGCACTTGGAGTCCAAGGTACCCAAAAGGTTCCCTTCGGCTATGCACTATGTGCGTACATTAGTTGATTTGGTGCTTGAGGATGGACCAATTCACATGCTAGCACCAAAGGACCCTGAAAAGGAGGCAGAGAGATCAAAGGCTTCAGTAGTTAGAAATATTTCATCATACGAAGGCATTACTTCAAACCTTGCAGGAGGAGCTGAAGAAAATAGACCAGACACTAAACATATGTGCAGCTCCAGAGGTAGTAATAAGGATCAGGACAATAGTAGAAGACAATGAAGTCCTGAAGGCAATGAAAGATGAGACATTGGGATGCACAGAAATATTGGCGCTAGTGAAGCAAAAGCATGAGGCCCTTGCAGCAGCCCAAGACCCCCATAAGGAAAGATTAGATGAAATTGGGAAACTTATAGCCAGAAGATGGATCTTTGGAAGGAAGGATGTCTGTCTATGTCCAACATTGTTATGGTGTTGCAAAACGAGAAGGGAGAGATTGCACAAGATGAGTTAGAATCTATTGCATCAGACATTCCAGAAAAGGACAAAAGCCGAGTGCTAAGTGAATGGAAACTTTGGAAGCTGAAATAAAAGAAGAATATCCAAAATTAATTCTTCCAGTTGAGACAGAGGATGTTACAGTGTGAGAGTTCATTCTTTGTATATAAATTACTTTCATTTCATTCCATTCCTTATTCTTTATTATTAAAATTAAGAGCAACCATTGTCAGGGTGGAAATGCAGTTTAGTGTGGGGTAATGTTGAGCGGAAAAGAGTATGATACTTAGTAGAAGGCACACAGAAGGTTCATGCGTAAGAACATGGTGCATTCAAAGGCACAAAAGGATAGGAAAGGATGCACATGAAAGACAAGGATAAGATTCAGGACTTAGCCATTTTCACAGTGCTATTTTTTGAGATAGTGTGTAGAGCACACAAACTGATAAAGACTTGCGCAACACGCATGGGATATTTTGGAAGAAAGCTACTAAGTGCTTTTCATGGGTTTAGCTAATAATAGAATTGCTACTTCCAGTTAACTAGAAGAGATCTATTGCGCACTTGCATGTGTGTCTATTATTGTAAAGGTAACATAGCTATTTTCAACATGCAACCTATTTTGGGAATTATGCAAGTAGTGAAGGGAAAGTCCCCACCCTTATAAATATGTAGTGATCTGTGTAGTATAGGAGGACTATGTGAGAATAGATGAATTATTGTGAAGTTATGCTGCCAGATCTTATGTGTGCATGAGCTATGGTATTATTTATTATAAGAAGCTTCTGTGTATTTATTGTGTTTAATATAATGGAGTGTATTGGCTGAATCAAGGTGTTAATCATAAGTATAACTGGTTCTTGCATGGTTGAATTCATTATGGTTATTATTTAAATTCGTTACCCTTAGATCTAGATCTAGAATATGCTCTGTAGAATGTTATGTTATTTATGGATCTGAATACATTAACTCTTCATCTTGCTAACATCCTACACAAGCAACCCTAAAGAGGGGCTTGGTACCTTAGTGCACTTCAAGTGAGCACTCAGTTTAGGCTGAGTGATGTGCCAGCGCGTCTGAGTTATTACTGGTAAATTAGCTATCACTATCACATCCAAGTGTGGGTTTTCGAACTTGAAATTGTGCTTGCTCGCACATTGAAGTGTGATCACCAACTTTTGGCCTCCCATTGGAGTCAATATTTGAATTTTAGCATGTAAGATAAAAAACTACATCACAACGACTGCTAGGCTATACAACTTTTGAAAGCCATAGGGGGAAAGAAGCCAATGACTGTGCATAAGCCAATGACTGTGAGAGGTAATGTGTAGGGATAGGACCACTAGTTGTAAAAATCGAAGTCAGCATTTATAACTTTTATACTAAAAATTTAGAAAAAAGGTAGACAATAACACAAGTAACATCAAGTCACATATAGAAATCAGCCAATAAAAAGATGTAACTTTGACCCTGCTAGGCTGATTTCACCTAGTATGTGCTTTCATCATGTAAGTTAGCAATCACTAAGCTTATTAAAGATAGCGTTTGCGGTGCTTATGTAAGATAACAACCGTTTGGACTATGTAAGATAGGCGGGCGCTTGGCTTATTGAAGATAGTGGTTGTGACACTTATGTAAGATAGTGGTCATTTGGCTTATGTGGGGGAATCAAATAATAACAAAATAGAAATTCTAAAATAGTGAAACTAAAATCCAAAAATCAGGATTTATAAATTGGATTACAATAGTGGTGAACTTGGAATCCAATGATCATGCTATCGGAATCCAATATAGCCAAATTAGAATCCAATAATAGCAATATTGGAATCTAATAATAGTGATATTGGAATCCAAAAATAGTGAAATTAGAACTAGAATAATTCCAATAATGACAATATTGGAATCCGATATTGCTACTAATGGATTCCAATAATAGTAATAATGGAATCTAATAGAAACAAAAATGGAATCTGATATACGCAAAAACGGAGATGGATTTCTTCCAATACTTGAAATATAGGAGTCTCAATTTACTGGAATATGTCCCAATTTAGTGAAATAAGTGTTGGATTATCACATAAAAACTAATGATTTAGGAACATAGATAGATTTTAGAAGATAAATTATAAAGGAATAGAGTACGAGAACACATGAATAAGTATGCATTGTTCACATAATCTCAACATGGACAAAACCATCCAATAGGGATGGAACAGTCAGATGTACTATCCTGGGCATCTTTATGACAATAAGATTTTTTGTAGAGCATATAGACTTTATAGGTTTTTGGTACAAATTTAGGGACACATTACATAGTTCAAAGTAGAGTTTCACTACATTTCAATAACTAGTGTGGGGGGCATGATTGATTTATTCTCCTTTCTTATAATCATAATAACTTTTACAATACATAGTGTGGGGGGCGTGATTGCTTTATTCTCATTTCTCATAATCATAAGAACTTTTACAATACATAGCTTGGGGGAATGAACATTTCTTAATTCCTATTTAGATTGGCACATTTTGGTACATCGACACTATTACAATGCATGGTGGGGGCATGAGACTACTTCATTCCCTTGTAACTTTTCACTGCTTTACACATTGGGACCTAAATCCATTTGCAATGGAGTGGTTTTATGGGTGGAAGATTTTGGGGGTAGTTGGACACCTTAAGACAATCTTCCTCTAATCCCCTCTAGAATGTTTAAGGGGTGGCTAACCACCTTATTACACTCTTCCCCTCTCTTTCATAAAGGATTTTGAGGGTAGTTAGATGCCTTGTGACATGTTATCCCCTTAATGCTAGGTCATATATTGGGATATGTGTGATCGAATTGTGGCTAACATAATCTCTTAACATGTCATATCACATTTATTCATGCTTTCATATGCTTAGTAGGTTGGCCTTGGTACTTTACATATCATAGTAGGCTATATATGAGTTGGTAACTAGTAGATGATCATTATATTTAGCACTAGAGTCTTATTATATGGTTTGGAGGTTCCCCCCTCAAAGTGGCTAAGTCATTATACTTAGATACTGTGGTCATTTCTCTATATTTTGGTATTATATAGTGTTCTATTATTGCTAATATTTATATATATCTAAGTAATTTCATTACATGACACCTTTCTCCAGTATGTTGGGGAACTCATTTCCCTTCATGTTCTGACTACTTCTCCAAATCGGGGACTGATCACCCCCAGTCCTCCAACAACTTAGTTCTAGTCCCTCTCTCTAAGTGCATCAATAAGGTCCGAGCTTCTCTTTTGACAAGGCAAATATGTGTATTCCTTTCATGCCTTGTTCTCTTCCTATTTTTAAAATTTCAAATGTGATTTCAATATATTGTTAAAGTTCATTTTTTTCTATATAGGCATTGACTACACTCTATATTGTAGGTTTTCATAATTAAGATTTTGCAACCACCTCCAATCATCTCAAACAATCAATCATACAAGTGATAAAAGACAAAGTGTGTTTTCACACTCATGTATTCTTTTCATTTAAACAAGCAAATTTAATTTCCTAGCTTGGGGGTGGGGGTGCAGGGGTAGATGTAGACACTTAAATTTGGCAATTAATCACTTGATGATGTCAATATTAACTTAATCCTTAAATCATTACTGGTGCACTTGTTTTGAGCCTAATTGTTATATCCATGGTATTATTCCAGTACTTTTTCTTCCTATTTCACTACTTAGTCACTCATAAAATAAATTACACCATTCCAAAATAATTTATCATTCATAATTATCTTATACAAAGCTTTTCAACCTTGTATACGCTTTGTGGACCAAACTGCCAAACATGGACCAAACCACCAAATGGTTTGGTCTGAAACTAGTAGTTTTTTCCCAAACCTTCTAATGGCCATTTTTCTCAATTTGATTCATTTCTTTCCTTATGGGTCAACCTTAATGTAAAATTATACCTATGAAACCCTATATAAGCAAGTCAAACACAATCATTTACTCACCTAATACTTACTTAGCACTTTGCAAGCACTCCTAAAGAAAAAATCCACTTAAAAGGAATTCAAAGTTCTCCTAAAATTCTTTAAAGTAGTAACACACATTAGGAGCAACCCATACACAAATATAAAGCACTCAAAACCAGGTTTTAGAGCTAGGTTTCCTGAACCAAAGACCATTAGAGCCAAATCAAACACCAAGTAAGAAAGCCATTACAAACATTAATAAGTGATCGAATTATCAAATATAGCTACATCCATATATGTATAAAATATTTAGGTGAATACATACATGTGGTTTGATGCCTCTTTAGAGTAGTTCCAATGTAATGATGTATGGATTGAATTACAACCCAAACACTAACATTTTTACAGGGGTTTATCCATGGTTAGGGTTCATGTCTTTTTAGTTGATTACAAAGGGTTTCACACATATGTGAGACCTAATTTCTTAAAACAAAGCATATCACAATTAGTCACAAGGGCACAAAAAGTTCCAAAGTGTCACGATCATCTTGGATAAAACCACTAGATATGGACGAAAGTACCAAATAGAGTTGGACTGAGTTTGACAATTTGGTCCTACTAAAGTATACACTTCCATAAGCGAGATGAAACATCTACATGACATTTCTAGTATATTCATAATTTTATCACACCTATATTAGCTTACAGATCATCTAAATAGCTAAGTGTGTTTGCTTTCTCATGCTTTACTCTATTTAACACATGTTTTAATTAATCGATCTTACAGATTGTTATATATAAACTGAATATCCATCCAATTTCTAACCCTTATCTAAAATTGAATCAAGCAAAATAAATTATCCCCCTTTCCTAACACTTAAATCATGTTCAGGTTAATTCACTACCCTAGATCAACCAAAAATAAAATTGAAGTAGTAAGTGTCAGGGTTGAATGGAGGGCTTCATCTTTACTAGTATTATATAACACACACTTGTTACCATATATTGTGGAAATACATGGGCTTGGTCCCTATTCAGAGTAGTGGTGTGTAGCATTATGCTCATCACATCGGTGAGGATGGGGTGAGGCAGTCTAACCCAAAGTCTATTAACCTGTTTTTAGGCCTCAAACATGAAAGTCATGATTTCAAGTAAGGAGAAGCAATATCTCAGCACAACACCAGTGACCAAATAGACACATAACCAAAAATTAGACCTCTAGAGACAGGCAAACTGGATCCCAACATTCAGGTTGAGCGTGAGCATAAAGGACATGTTTATAACTCTCAGGATAGGTTCAACCATGAAGGTGTCAAGACATATATGAACTTGTCTTACATAGAATTCTAAGACCCACATTTTTCTGTGTAACTTTAAGACACCCTACTCTACTTTTGTGTAAATTTTGAGCACTCTGTCAAATTGTCTAATCACAAAATTATGATTTCTCTCTAACCCTAAGGCCCTAATTTGTAATTTATTGATTATCATTGACAAAACTATTGGCAAATGTAAGATAAGCATATTTTAGGGTTGTTTATCTTAGTTTTAAATTATCATTATTGTATAATATATATTTTTTATTATGGGCAAATAGTTTTTTGAAAGGGACTATACCCTTATACAAAAGTGCTCAATAGCAAGATTTTATCCCAAAAAAGCCCAACCACAGAAAATAATCTGTTGAGGAAAGAACCAGCAAAAGCAAACCAGCTGCTACAAAACAGCTAATAAACAACAACATAACAGCAACACAACTGCCTAGCAACTACATAGCAAGGCCATTTGCCTAAATGTAGCAATAATAGCACCCCAAAAAGACAAGAATCAAACCTTGTCCGATATGGGTGGGGGATTTTGATTTGGCATTTCCCTTCTTTTTCCTATCCACCACTGTCCATTCCTGATTTCCCACATCCATTACAGTCGGAAGAAAAACTGTTGTGGGTTTGATGGGGATGTGACCCCTAGGAAGGGGGGGTCAAAATATCCTTAATCACTGAATCAACAACCTGTAAAGAATAGTCCTAGAGGCTTCTCTGTATTGGTCTGTGAATCAACCATGATGGGGTGAGTTAACTTGCATGGGGGGCACAAGATTCCTTAGCTAGATCTAAGTCAATTGTAAGATGTTCAGGTAGAGAATCCTTCCATTGGGTTTTTTTTGGTCTTACGTTTGGAGTGTTCACAATCATCTGTAACATGACCAGTTTGGAAGCAACGTTGACATCTGAAGGTAAGTCTCTCATAGTCTATCCTCTGCACCCAGAGCCTGGCACCAATCTGTAGATTGATTTCTGCTGGTAAGAGTTTGGAGGTATCGAGATCAACCAAGATTTGAGCATAAGTAGTATGGGTTTTGAATGGAGGTCTTATCATCAACTGCCACACATGAGCCTAGAGTATTGCCTATAGCAATGAGACAAGATCTGTTCCAAAGCTGCAACGGGAGTCCTGATAAACGAACCCAAATCGGGTAGGTATCAAAAGACTCCTTTAACGGGTCGAAAGACGGATACCAAGGTTTGGACATAAGCCCGTGTTCCCCCCAAACCCAATGTTGGCTAAAAATTAAATCCCTATCTTCAGGGGTTTCAAAGACAGCAATGAAGTAAGCTTTAGCACAAGGATAAAGCTCAATCTTACCTTGTATTTTTTCTCTCCATCTCTGGGCTATCCAGTCATGAAGATGAGAAAGCTTTAGGCCAAAATTTGTGGAATCTGCATATGAGACCCAGCTGGGAGAGATTTTTCCTCCTCCTTAAGAACCTTTAGAAGTAGATCCTCCTCGATTTTCAGCGTCGGGACCTCCTGGGGAGGGTTTCAAGAGCTCATTTCTGACATTCTCCTTCTGTTTGGAGACCGCTGAAGCATAAGATCTGGACCTATTGTCACTGTTTTGTTTGTCCTGGTTCTGGCTGACCCCTGTTTCTCTCCCTCCATCACTAGAACCACTCATAGTCCCTTGCAACCTGCAGTTACTAGTGTTGAGTTTTAAAGGAGATGATGATTCTTTGGCATAACCATCTTTACTTGCCCCATGAGAGAGCACCCCTGTTTTATGACCAAGCAGAGAAACTCCATCTCGGTTTTGTTGAATGGGGGGGTCTTGGTTAGCATTGAAAGCCATGCCAATCCATGAGATTGGTGCTTTATTTAACTCTTCATTTTTGTAGCCACCGCCCAATTATTGTATAATATATTAAATTAGGTCTTAAACCATAATTTTATATTACACAAACACACACCTCCTACTTCTATGATGGGCCCCCAAGTATTCCACATGGGATAGAGTCCTTATATACTTAACAATATTTGATTTGGGGGGAGCATATCACTCCATCTTGCAAAGTTAGAAACTGACCTAGAATCCCAAATGAGTATTTCAAACCTTCTTTAACTCAATGCTAATATTTCAATCGATGTCACTACCAATTATTACCACTTCAAAGATTTTAATTTAAAATTAAATTAAAAAAACACTTTGAGACAATATTTTCAAACATTTAATTTTATTCATACATTTGATCTAGGAGGAAAACATGCCACTCCATCCCATAAAGCTATAAACTAACCTAAGACCCCAAATGAATATTTTAAAACCTTCTTCATCTCAGTGCCAATATTTCAATCGAAGTCACTACCAATTATTACCACTTCAAAGATTTAATTTAAAATTAAATTAAAAAGACACTTAGTGCCAATATTTCAAACATTTGATCTGGGAGGAGAACATGACAACCCATCTTGCAAAGCTAGAAACTAACCTAAAACCCCAAGTCAATAATTCAAAACCTTCTTTTAACTTGGTGTCAATATTTGAATCGAGGTCACTTTCAGTTATTACCACTCCAAAGGTTAATGATTTAAATTAAATTTAAAAAGAGATATTTAGTGCTTTAGTACCAAACACACTAATGTATTGACTCTACTAGTACACATGATAAAAAAAGGCCAAAAAAAACCACAAAATGATTACAAGAAAAAACTAAATAGTTACAAAATAATGGTACAATAAAATGTTGGCCAGAAAAAATCACCACAGGAAAAAAACATTTAATTTTATTGAACTAAGGTTGTGGTCTCGTGCAAGGGGCAAGCCAAATATTTTGAGCAGATATGGAAGATAATAAACATGGTACTTTAACATTAATAAGGGCCCACAAATTTTTATTAAGTCGAAGGCGTAGTATAAGTGAGACAGAACCACCCAAAATTGACAGTAAGTACAAATATCCATGGATATTTTTGTTTCAATATGTGGAGCATCAATTTCAATCGTGACCGTTTATTTATAGCTAATTTCTCAGAAACGTGCCTCTAAATTCTACCCAACTAACTTAACAGGGGAATTTCGAAACCTCCAGTTCTCGTCAATCCCAAAGCCTTTACTATAAAAATAGTTTAACTATCTTCAAAAATATATGCTAGCATTATGGCGGGGTGACGAAAAATATCTAAAGCTTTGAAGCGGAGCAGTAGGAACTCAAGACTTGCACGGAATGCACATAGAAATGTCGCAACTCTCATGAAAAAGAGAAATAATAATAATAATAATGGTTCCCCCTTACTACTTCTTCAAAGTTTTGTTTGGTGATTTCCAAAGTCTCTGGTACAAAAAATAGTTTAAACTATCTTTGAAATATATGCCAGTAAGGCATTATGGAGGTGACAAAAAATATCCAAGGCTTTGAAGTATAACAGTAGGATCTCAAGGCTTGCGTATAATGTACACACAAATTCCGCAACTCTCACGAAAAGGGAAATAATAATAGTAATGGTTCCCCTTCTTGCTTTTTCAAAGTTTTGCTCGGGGATTTCACTAATGTTTTGGTAAGATTTTATGCATTATTTGATTCATGTCAGTGCAAATGATTTATGGAAAAAATAAATACTTTGTTTTGTAAAAAAACTTGATCTTGGATTTTGAATGTGTTTATAACGTAGCACGTATACCCAATCATATTTCTAGAAGGCCCGAGAAGACAAAAATTGAGTTGTTTAATTCACACTTGCAATTCTTATTTGGAAAATCATATCGAAGAATATTTGTTCAATAATATTTTGTAGGGGTCTCGTATAGTTCAGAAAGAATCAATGCTTTTAATATGGGCATTTATTAGTCATTCCATTTTATGATTAATAAGTATGTTTGTGCATTATATTGGGTTATAAAGTGTGTTGTGGAATATTACTTATAAAATACAAACACTTTATTTTAAAAATATTATTTAGATTACAATAAAATCATTCCTTCTTTATGTATTTGTTGAGTGTTGCTTGAAATGAGACTCCACGAAAAAATTTGTGGCACATTGTTGTTTATGAAGGGTTTTTATCCACCTCAAAAGCTCCTTAGGTGCTACAATTCCACCTGGGAACACCAAATTTGCTCTAAATGACATGGTTGTCCACCTTGCCAACTTTGACAATGCATAAAAATCCGGTTATGTGGAAGAAATCTATAACGTAATCTTGTGATTTTTTTAGATTTCAAAACGTATTTGACATTTTTTTATAACATTCTCCTGTCACATGTTGACATGGACATATTCACAGAATCCATCATTTCTTTAAAGCATTGTTTGTATTATAAATATTAGTACGAAAAAATAACAACTTGTTATATTCATTGGGTTGGATTCTCTTATGGTTTTATGGTACATATTTTTTTTTACACTAAGTTCATATTTATTAGTGATTCTCCCAATTAAAGATGAGATTTGACGCCCATCTCGATCATTTTTTACATGTTTTAACCATATTTTAAACTTTGTAAAATAGTCTACTCATCCCTATTTGACGTGAAGGAATTTGGCAAAACTGTCATAATCACCACGAACACATTCAATATAACTATAAGTGCATCATTATATAGATATTTAAATAACATATTTTGCTGAAAATATATTTATATCAAGCATTTAATACTTGAAACATACTTGACCCTCATAAATACAACTAAAAAACAATGTATTTTTAAAATTATTTGATAAAGAAAAAATATTTGATAGAGATGGATGGGTTGTTTAACACCCTTTAACGTTATAAAAATTTGGTTTGACAAGTGGGGTCAACCATCAAATCTCATCCCTGCTCCCAATGATTCTCCCAAGCTCCATTTAGGTAGAGTTTTTAACTTTCACAAATTTTTAAGCTAAGTTCATATTTGATTTAACAAAAATAGAATTTATGTTAAATCTTATATTACAATGTAGCAACAAATGAATAAGCAATAAAGTACAAAATTGGCCTAAGCAATAAGCAAGATAAATGTAAAACCCTAAGTGCAAGAGGGAGGAAAGAAGACTTAGATGATTCACAATAACCGCAGAAGTGTGCAAAGTTGGAGAATTGACAAAACAAAAGTGCAAACTATCGCAACCAAGTTTAGAAAAATGCAAAAGTGTCAAAACAAGTTGGACTGAGGTGCCTGGGCGTTGTAGACCACTGTTGGGTGCCCATGACTGCAAAAATGGCCAGAAACTGGTTTCTTCAGTGTCACTTCTATATCATTGCCCTTCACTGTTGATCACATGTATATTGCACTAAGTCCACGAGATTCGTCTGTAACCTAAAAATACCTATAAAACCCCAAAACACATCAAATACTAAAAAGAAAAAGATGCAAATGGAGAGTCGTACTGACCCCGACAGTCACCCGACTAAGTGAACTTACGATCCGGGCGTTGTACTACATTTCAGACTCCATGTAGTTTTGCATGTGTGTGTAGAATCGTGCCCTAGGTGGCTCTTGTGCTAGACACACTTGAATAGAGAGCAATAGCTAGATGTAGAAGATGTAAATAGATGTGTGCATGGGAAAATGAACTTCCCTTCCTATGAAGTGTATGCAGAAGAATGCAGTCCCTTGTCCCTTGAATAATAGCTAGATGGATGCTTTGATGCTCTTGTAATGCCTTTGGATGCAACCTTAGGTGATGATAGTAGATGTCTAGTGCTTTGTCTTTTATTATGGTCACATAGCTTTGTATTTATATGATTCCCTTGTTTGAAATTTGTAATTAATCACTAAAAGGCCAACCCATAAGAAAATAAGATGCCCAACAACTAGAAAAGACCCAAAAGATGCAAGTAAGATACAAAGAGGTACAAGGAGAGGTTGGGGTTGGCATCCGCCTAGGTGTTGGTGTCCAAACTCAGAAAAGCTGAAGTATCAAAAGTTAGACTGGGCAGTAGGGTGTGTAAGACAAAAAAAAACCATAAACAAAGCAAAGAGGCCAAAGATGGTGGTCAATTAGTAGTTTTCTTGCTTAGGAATCATATGAATAATGGTATGTGATCAGGGCCTATAAATGTACCCAAATTGCGTGATTTAGTGTCTACAATATTTATTAGTGATTCTCCCAATCACTAATTTGAGATTTGACGCATGTCTTAGATGTTTTTTACATGTTTCAACCATATTTACACTTTGTTAAATAGTCTGCCCATCCCTATTTGACGTGAAGGAATTTGTTGGAAACTGTCATTATTACCACGAACAACATTCAATATAAATATAAGTGCAACATTACATAGACATTTAAACAAACATATTTTGTTGAAAATATATTTATATCGAGCATATAATGCCTGAAACATACCCGAACCTCATAAATACATTTAAAAATTAATGTATTTTTTAAATTATTTGACAGAGATGGACGAGTTTATTATTTAACACCCTTTAGTGTCCTAAAAATTTGGTAGTTTGACAGGTGGGGTCAGCCATAAAATCTCATCCATGCTCCCAGTGATCTACCAAACTCCGTATTTAGGTAGAGTTTTAAACTTTCACAAATATTTAAAAATTAAAAATGATATGGGCCATTGAAAATTTGTAGATGCAGGGGTTAAATTTGAAGGCCAACTATGCTTATTAAACAATTTTTAGGTGACGGTAAATTTTGAATGTTGCCCATCAAAATCTATACAAAATAATGTTATTTATACATTACTGGAAGACAAAACTTATAAACAAGTACTCCATATTTATTTAACTTTGTTTAATATATACTAATATAATTTACATATAAATATATATAAGAAAATGATGGTCACATTTTAAATGTACAAGTCGCACATGGCGGTTGTATAAAATATTTGAAAAAAATTTACGTCCATTGTTTGGGTTACTCACGAAAAACATCTAAACGATCGCTATGCACAATATAACCCTTATGTAGATGTCCTTGAAAATGTCATTAACTAAAGTATGGCCCTTTTCGTCAAATCTCATCCCTGATACCATTCACATGTTCCGCATCTATTTGGTCGAAGTGCATTCAACAGTGTCAACTTACAACCTTCGTGTGCACGTTTATTGCTCCAGAATTCATTTCATAAAGCATATGTTTCCAGATAGTCTTTCCTAAGCATTTAGTTGGGCTCTTTTTGGACCAACGCAAAAAGGGATTCATCGTCTTCGGTTGCAAAAAAAATATTGCCAGATGCTTTTTAGAATAATGCCAACATCATGTTGTGCAAGTTCAAACATCACCTCTCTACTATAAAATATTGCAATGAATGGACCCAATATAGTGTATTGATCTTTACATTGATGTACACACCCTAAAGCCTTTGAAGAACTAAAATATTTCCTTAATTTTCAATATTATGCTTCAATTTAGGAAATGATGCTTTATGATGTTTTATGCTCACTCAACGTATGATTTCATACTAGGCATACATGTTCAACTCCAATGTACTATGATCGAAAACACAAGGATAATTATTCATTGTAACTAGCAATTGCATCTAGGTGGCACACCAAAGATGTTGATAGGGATGCGTTGAAGAAGTTAAAGTTGAAGGATTAAAGGTGGGGGCATTGGGATGCCAAATTAAAATCTCTACTTTTTATTGGATTTGCAACTTTTAAGGATTATTGCAATCACATTGTTATGTTTTTACTAAAATAAGCGTGAAAGAAAAACAATAAAACTTGTAAACAAAAGTGAAAAAAGGGTATATGCTTCTCGCAAGAGTACCGATTCATGTGTCTAGACATCCATAACTCCAATGACAATACTTATTTATTATTTTTTATTTTATATTGTTTGTTAACAAAGAGGATAAGTTAGAAGACAAGAATGGGATGGAGGTCATGACAGGAAAAAGTAAGAAGCCTTTGGGATTCAAATATACACAACTTTCCTTTTTGTAAGTAGCGGTGAAGGAGACTTCACAAAGCCTCCAAAGTCAGGGAGAATGTGGATGTCAGGCTCATTGGCCCAAGGATTATCCCCTTAGGCATGACTCATCGTGGAACAAACCCACAATTCAATAATCCTATATTCTTTTGAAAAAACAAAGATTGATAAAGTAGATACGTCAACACTAATTTATACACCTAAAAGATAGGGCAGTAAGGAATTATCCACAAACATTTCTGCATCATGCCAATTGTTGGATTTGTAATGTTAACAAGTAATTAAGTATTTGTAAACCATGTCTTGCTTTTTGAGATAGCTCTATAGTACCTTTCCTCAATGATCTACACACCCCACCTCGTTTGTACCATCAAACAATTGATAAAAATGGCATTCGGTTAACCTGTGCCTAGTCGTATTATAATTTTTTTTGTGAGTTTTTTTGCATTGGTTCCCCTACGATTTTCGTCTCCCCTTGAATTCTCTGCCCTAAAACCCCTTCTTGATCACCCATAATTGTCCTTTGATATTTCACTCCCTCCAATTTAACTTCTTCGATGCATCGCCTTCGACGTTTCCATTGCACAGTTCGCATGTGATTGCTAGTTTATTTTTGCACAGACAAAATATGAGACTTTAGCAATAACAAAAACAAGGTCCATGAATCCCAATGAGAATATTGAAAGGAAGAATTGGGAGGAAAACTCAAAAAAATTCAAGCAACTGATTTTCCTTTATGCCCCCCACTACTTTATGGGGCTGGTAAGCCTCTCATTAAAATATAACCGCTCAGAAATTTCAGGACTTTTATTGAGTTTAAGTAGCAACAACAATTTTTTTAACATAGAACCACATACCTGTGACTACCCTTCACTCAAAATTTTTTTTGCACCGATGGATGGGTGCGCGACCCATCAAAACACATGATACCATGCATGCACATACCCTGGTGGGTCCCGCGCGTCAGCGATCACATCAGTGGTGTGTTGTGTATTTCAACAAAATGAAATCAAATCATGTTCAATCAGCCAACATGCGGTAGCTGGATTGGTGGGGACTGTGCGCTACGTCCAAACATGTCACGGGTTCAATCCCGACTGCACCTCCCTGCGCGCAGGTGAAAAACACAGTGTGTTTTTCAACCACCAAAAACAAACTAAATATGAAATTGAATGACACGTGGCAAACATCACATCACGAGTCGCATGAGTATTTCATACATGCATCGGTGCATTGAAGGGCAGCTCTTGCCGAGCCACATCTCCCAACTAAAAAGAAGCACTAGCCCCCATCGGACCACGTTCTAACCAGGTAATTGTTTATTTATAACAACCCGTACTTCAAAAGTTTGCCAAACTGCAGTTCATTTGCTCCATAAGTAATTTTGTCTGTGTCCGCTACGCTCTGTGCGTACAACTAGGTGCAAATGCCCTTTTTCAGAGTCAAACCCTGTAAAGGTCATACTGTTCTTTCCCCAATTTAACACAGATAGGTATATAACAATTTCTTCTCAAAGTAACTCAAAATCATCACAGTGTGTTTTAGAACAGAAACCCAAAAAGTAACTCAAAATAAAAAATTACATACGATGATTTCGATTGGCAAGGCATTCTATACCATGGGGTTTTGGGTTCGCGAGACAGGGCAAGCACTCGATCGACTGGGATGCCGCCTTCAAGGAAATTATGGATTTCAGGAACAATGTATGTCTATAAACATATACCCTAACTTCATTTTTTGTTTTTTTCTGTCATTTTTATCTTACTTCTAGAAAACTTCCTGCATTTTCTAATTTTAGGTATGGTTTAGGGCCTCTGCAGTTAGGGCAAGGGACAATTTAATTTATATTTACTGCCGTGCGTATGTGCTGAGCTAGTGTATACTAACATTAACGAATATGCATCCTTCCATTTTACTAGTTTGGTGTTTTCAGAACCCATTTTAATTTCTATGTATTAAGTATTTGCCAAGGGGCGCTCAGATTATTCATTCTTCTGGCCCAAGGCTTTTTCTAAATTACTATGAATTTGTGCTTGATAAACCTTGGGTGAGGGTTATGGGCCATTTTTAGTGTGTAGGGACGTACTTGGTCTACACTCTTAAGATTTGTAAATATGGGTCACACTCCATTACTGGTATAACATAACCTTTCCATACCTCCGTACAGGCGAAATTTTAAGACCACCCCCAACCACCCCTCCAAAAAAAAAAGAAATTTGACTTTCACGCTAATGGCGAATATGAAGAAAAGTTGGCCGGTGACAACATATATTATGTTATCGGTTGATAGCATATGATGTCGGCCAAAAATATATGTAATTTTTTGAAAAATCATTTTTTGACAATTGCATTTAAAATGACCGGCTCAATGAGAAATCAAATATGGTGCAAACAAAAAAATTTAAAAAAAATATTTTTTTGTAAAAAAAAACAAATTTCACTGATTTTGTATGGGATTTTTTTTTGAATTATTTTGATGTTAGCAGTTAAAATGATCGTCTCAATGAGAAATATGTTCTCCCAAAATATGGCGCAAGCAAAAACAAAATCCTATACTTTGTTTTAAAAATTACTCTATTGCTACTGGACGATAGCTTTTTTGTATGCTCCTGATGCTACAAGACAACACCAAATATTTATGCTATTGGCCGGTAGCATAAATATGCTATCGACCGACAACATTAAGACGAATATTGTGAATTTTTCTTTCGCGGGAATGGCGAATTGACCCCTAAAATTAACTTGTATGTAGAAATTTTTGGCAACCTAGTCCTAATTCCTACCCAAAAAATTCTCTAATTTCAAATTTCAAAAACCAGAATATTCATGAATAATCTAAGATTCGCCACTGAAATTCTCCCTGTCTCCGCAGATTATAGGTCCCCCTAGCGTGGGACAGGGGTAACACTCTTTAGTATTCTCCATTACCACAACCCCTTGGACAATTGTTTATTTTCAACTGATTTTAGTATTGTATTGTACTAAATGAGTATGTGTGCTATGATACACGAGTACACTTCCTTCTATTTGCTATGAGGTAGTCCACACTCGGACGATCTATACTTTCTACAGCCAAACTGGCTTTTACGACTAATTATCCCAAACTATTTTTATTCCTTTGTATTGGGTGGATGCCAAGGGGCACCCAGGAAATGCACTATTGTTGCCCATATATATACATACATATACATATATGTGTGTGTATATATACATATACACGTATATATAGACATATACATACACGTATATATACACACACATGTGTGTGTATATATTCCAAAAATTATTTTAATTCCATCTTGGTAGCAATTGTTGCCCCTCTTCTACATGAGTGAAGGTAAAGGTTCAGGTCTGTTTTAGCTCAGACATGTCTCTTAGACACCTCTCTTATGGAAATGAATTTTTTTTCAATTTTACCTTATGTATATTGTTCAAATTTTATATCCCTTGTGTTTCGAGGTGTTCGACCCCATGTCCAAGATTGGAAATAAGTCAGGCCTTGCCAAACTATCTACTATAGGAGTACAAAATGCACAGGGAACACATTGTCAAGTTTAGTTCTTGTTTTCTTGTGGCCTAAGTAGGGAACACGCCTTCCGGGACTTCAACCTGCTTCATCACCATCGGAATGACTCTTCCTTACCACTTAGGCATGATTGCATCATCTTGTCTGCCTGCTTCTGCTTGTTACTCATTTGTATATGGATAGGATTGCCACAATAATAGCATGTGACACTGCTGAATGACTTCGTAGACTTCTGAAGTTTCTCTTAGATTCTTTAGTTTTCTTGGGATTTATTTTTCTCGTGATTTTCCTTGGTTTTACATTTTTCCTTTTGATTATTTATTTGATTGGCAGGTTTATTTTCCTTGTACTTTGCTGCATTGGGACAGAAGGTTTCCAATTCATCACCGATCATTAATATTTGTTTCTGTCAGACTAATGCCCCTCTCGCGTTATTGAACTTAATGATTCCGAATTTCCAACAACTATCACACTTGCACATGAATGTAGCATAAAATAATTCTTTTTTTGGACCAGTTTCACCAAGAGCACCCAATTGGATTTTAAGCCCTCTAATTGGCTGCATGTGATCGATCATATTGTTATCCAACTGGAGACTTTTGAGTTGATTTCTTAAAATTAAAGCTTTGGCATGATTTGTCTGTTCTTACAATGGAGTCATTTCCATTACTTTGGCATAATAAAATGACAAATATTTCAAACCTAATTCTATCGGAGTCACAAAAATTAATGGGCACAAACTCCAATGTATGGAGCCATAAGATTTTGACACTTTTAGAATTTCGTGATTGTGATAAGATAATCACGGGCAGCGAAGGCAACCTGCTACAAACTTTGCGGATTATGACAAACATCAGAAGAAAGCTCTATTGCTTCTCAAGTTGTTGGTATTGGATGATATGATACCGGAAGTGTAGAATGCCACTGTGGCAAGCACATTATGGACGAATCTGAAAGACAAATATTAGACGTCAAAGAAAAGACGAGTTTTATACCTCAAAAAAACATTGTTTGCTTTGAAGTTACAAGAAGGTGGATCACTATATGAGCACCTACTTCGGATGAAAAACCTCTGAGACCAGTTATCTTTCAAAAATAAAAAGGTGGACAATGATGATATGGTGGTTTTGGTTCTAAATAGCTTGCCTTCTTCATATGAGTCATTTGTGGAGGCACTTCATTTAATGGCTGAGAGTCAAACTTTACGTTTGATAAGGTGAGTTCCTACCTGTTGCAAAAGGAATGAAGACAAACACAAGCTCAAGAGTCCAGTTCTGGACAATCTTAGAGCGTTTTTGCTACTCAGTCCAAAGGAAAGTGGAAACGATAGGTTGAGATATCCACTTCCTCTCCTAAACATCAAGTGAAATGTTACTCTTGTCACAAACTTGGTCACGTGAAGGATTGTCAGAAATGACTCAATGCCCTGAAGAAGTAGAAGGGGCAGGCACACGTGGCTACAATTGAACACGAGTCAGAAGATGAGTATGCTCTCATGGCATCTTGCACAGTCAATGATAGCTCTATTTGATGTTGGTTCTTCAATTCTGGAGCATCATGACATTTCACATGTCAAGAAGATTGGTATGTCAATTTTCATTCATGTTCTTCTGATTCAGTTACTTTAGGGGATGGAAGATCACATGTTGTAAAAGGTATTGGGGATGTCTGCATTATGTTAAATAATAATACTAAACTACATGTCGAAAATGTTATATATGTACCTAACATGAATAAGAATTTGTTATTTATCAGTCAACTAATTGATAATCCTAATATCTCTGTAAAATTTTCTGGCAAACAATGTATTGTGTTTGACATCAAGCAAAATAAGGTTGTAGCCTTGGGAATTGGGCATGGTGGTTTATATAGACTTGTTGATCCTACCCCAGTCAACTTGCATGCCTTAGTTGTGGAAGGCAATACCAGTGTTTTATGGCTCGAAAGATATGGCCATCTCAAGCTTCAACATCTAGCTTGCCTTCATAGAGCCAACATGGTTGCTAGTTTGTTTCCTATCCAGGAAAAATAGGATATGTGTGTTGGCTATTTTGTAGGAAAACATAAGCGGAAGCATTTTTCCATTGAAGGTGCTTGGCGTGTAAAGGGGCTCTTGGATCTTGTGCATGCAAATCTATGCAGGCCATCGTGGAAGACTCCTATAGTCCGTGGTGCACGTTATTTTCTCTTGCTGGTGGATGATCATTCTCGGAAAACGTGGGTTGATTTTTGTAAGAAGTCTGATTGCTTTACTTCTTTTGTCAAGTTCAAGGCCTTGGTGGAGAATCAAACCAGCTGGCGGATCAAGACTTTGAGATCTGATAATGGGGGTGAGTTCACCTCTAAACAGTTCTCAAATTTCTACAGTAAAGAAGGGATTCGACGCCAGTTGACAACCCCTTATACCCCACAACAAAATGGGATGGTAGAACGGCGGAACAAAACCATCATGGAGATGACAAGGTGCATGATGCACAGTCGAGGAGTGCCATATAAGTATTGGGGAGAAGCTATTAACACAACTGTATATATTCTCAATCGAAGTTTTTGCAAAGCTTTGCAAGACATCACACCGGAAGAGGCTTGGTCCACAATCAAACCAGATGGTGTCAACATTTCATGTTTTTGGTTTTAGCTGCTTATACTTTGGTTGTTGTAAGTAAAAGGATTAAGTTAGATTCTAAATGTTCTAGAAACTTTTTTGCTGGTTATAGTGATCAATCTAAAGCCTATAGATTGATTGATATTTCCATTAATAAAATCATTGTTAGTTGGGATGTTGATGTATAAGAAACATACTCTTTCTTTGGTTGTAATTAACAAGGGGACCAATAAGGGAGCATCAATCAACAAGGGGTCATAACAGAGTTGGGTACTCTTTCCTTGCTCGATCATGAATCTGGTTCTTCTCATATTCCTCCATAGAATCTAGGACAGTCTGTGCACTCTCCTGTTGCGACTTTTGAGTCTCCAAGAAATCAACTTTGCGTTGGTTTCTTTTCCAGAAACACCACAACCAGACACCACATCCTTGGTTCAGTGGCGACCTAAGTGGTTTTACTCCACTATTCAGGAATTGAGGAAGGAAGAATTGTCTCCTCTCTTAGATGGAAGGTCTTGACGAGCTGGTCAACGGATTGACTATTTCGAGCATGCTTGTTTTGCTCTTGCTTCTAATCTTCTTCATATTCCCGAGCCTCAGAAATACTCTGAAGCACGAGGCATACCAGAATGGGAAACTGCCATGCAACTAGAGTATGATGCCTTCATTAAAAATAATACCTGGAAGCTGGTGCCATTGCCTCCAGGGAAACATCCCATTGGTTGTAAATGGGGTGTATAAAATTAAGTGTAAATGATGATGACATTGTGATTCGTATTGTTTATGTTGATGACCTTGCCATCACAGGTAGTGGAGATTTTACGATTCATAAGGTAAAATCAGATTTATGTGCTTCTTTTGACATGACTGATTTAGGCCTCCTTCACTATTTTCTTGGTCTAGAATTTTGGCAACATACTCACTTGATTTTCATTTCTCAAGTTAAGTATGCCACGAACCTGTTACAAAATCTTCAGATGTATGATTATAATTCTTCTACACCTATGGAGGTCGGGCTAAAACTCTCAGTTCATGATGATTCACCACTGGTCAATGAATCATTATACAAACAGTTGGTGGGTAGCTTGATCTATCTAACAACTACATGACCGGATCTTTGTTTCATTGTCAACTATCTCTCTCAATTTTTTATCTAAACCAAACTCGTTCACTGGGGGAGCAGCAAAATAATTTCTACGATATGTCAAAGGAACTCTTGACTTTGACATTCTATATCAGAGAGTTACAGATTTTAGATTGATTGGCTATACCGACTCTGATTGGGGAGGATCTGTAGATACCCGACGATCTACCACTGGATGTTTCTTTTCTTTTGGTTCAGGAGTTGATTCTTGGTAGAATAAAATTCAGCCTATTGTTGCCATCTCTTCTACTGAAGTGAGAATACAAGGTTATTGTTAGTGCCAGCTGTGAAGCAATATGGCTTTGTGCGAAACAATATGGCTTCGTCGGGATTCTGACTTAATTTTCAGTTTCCCCAGGCTACTGCTACACTTCTTTCACTCTTTTGTGATAATCAAGGTGTTCTAAAGATGGTGAAGAATCCTGTCTATCATGCCCACACTAAACATATTGAGATTCGTCATCACTATATTTGACAGTTGGTTGATTCCGGTGATATCTCTCTTCATTTATGTCCTTCTTCAGATTAGTCTGCAGATGTAATGACTAAACCTCTTGGGTCCTTTGTTGTTTGACAAGTTTAGAGATTCAACTTGGTGTTGTTTTAAGGTTAGTCATTAAGGGGGGTTTTGAATAGATAATGAACCATTCGGTTCTGGACAAGGAAGGAGTTGTAACTAATAACTGATTGTAACTACCCCTCTCTAGAATAAATACACTCTGCCTGTTATCATTTGGACAATGCAGTTTTGCCTTCTCGTTTTTTCTCTTTGCTTCTCCTTCTACTAACACACACACACACACACACTTATTTTACTCATTTTGTAGTCCATAAGAAATACAAAAGTTGAAAAATATAGTAGGATCAAGGTTCAAAATATTCAAAATGCTTAAAATTTCCATATGCAATTGCACAAATATGACATAACCTATATTCAATAAGCATGAGAGAAGTTCCAGTGGTGTTTTTTGGTTGTTTTTTCTATTTTGTTTTTTTTCTTATACAAACCACGTTTTTCTTGTGTGCTTCATCCCTACTTTTCCAAGCAAGTTGTAAGTTTTCTGGGCATAGCATTTTGTTACATTATATCCACTCACTTGGAATGCTGAAAATGCCCTGTGGGCGCAAGTATTATATGATAGAGCTACTGAAAGAAGCCAAGGTTTTTCTTTGTTACAATGAGCACTGTGGAAGAAGCTGAAGCAACCATTCAAAGGTTTAATGCCTATGTAAGTGAGGAGACTGCTCTGATATAAATACATCTCATTTGTCTAGGCTTTGTATTCACTGTTCATGGATTGATTCGATTTCGATTGATCAGTCTTGCTATTTTGCACAATAGATCTAATAACCTTAAGCTACTATAGATAGTTATTGGTAGAGCTTGTATTCAATATGCAGAAAATTTCCATTTTCAAGGTTCAAAATGACAAAAATATGAATGTTTTTAAGCAAGTACAACACCAAAAATATACGGGTATGTCTGGATACATTTGAGTACATTTCAGGTATGTTTGTGACGTACCTGGTCGTACTTGGGATGTATCTGTAGTAGGTACATATCAGGAGGTTCATAGGGGTTGGGAACGTACCCATGCTTCACAACTTTATGTACTCACTGCAGATGCATTGGGGTATTTGTTGGAGGCTGCACATGCGCAAAACAGAGTGAGATGTATTTCTTTGCCAAATGGTTCAAAACTGTTAAACAATCACTTTCTAGACGATTCTCTTCTTTCCATTTAAGCGACTCAAGAATCATTCAATGGAACCCAAGACTGCTTGGATTCATTTTGCCTAGCTTCTGGGGCTCTTGTCAGCCACTAAAAAACTAAATTTTGGTTGATTGGTTTGGACAAACCACCTTTTTGGATTCCTACTAAGTGGTCCTTTGTATGCCTTGGTGTCATTGTCAGCTACTTCAGTATCCCTTTTGGCTTAGATATTTCTCTAGTTAGTATGTGGGACTGGGTGCTACTACATCTTCAGAAAAAAACTTCTTTGCTGACAAAACAACAACCTCTCCTTGGTTGGTAAATTGATGATCTTGACCATAATTCTTTAAGCCTCTCATATATATTATGTCTTATGTCTCAAATTTTCTTTGCACACGAATTTGCGTTAACCACCATGGAATAACCATAAAAGATATTCAAATTTTCTTGCCCGAAGATGACCACTTTAAGTTAAATCTAACAATGAAAGGCCCCATTTGGAGGGATTGGCTTGGGTGTATGGGCAGCCTCTTCCTCAGTATGACACATAATGATTGTACCATATCTTGCACTGCAATGTCTCCTAGCCCCTATTCTCAATGCTAGATGGACTACATTTGATGCAGAGATTTTATGGATTCATAGGTTACATAGTGTATGGTCACCGAAGCTCTCATATAACTTGTGAGTCTTTGCTTGGTTCATGATCTACCAATGGCTTCTTACCGAGGCATGTTTGTCTATAAGCGGTTTCACAGATGATCATTATTTAATTTGTGCAGAGTCAGAAATAGTTAAACATCGTCTTTGGGATAGCCACTTTGCTAGATCTTGTTGGAAATTTGTTCAATCGACCTTGTTAGGAATTATGCAGGGTCCTCTTCATTAAAAGGCATCACCTTTGGGTGACTCCACTATCTTGATTCAAGCCTCCCTGTTGAGTATATGGCATTGTGTTCTAATCTTTGTTTTATTTGTCATATGGAAACTTAAATGCCAACTATATTTGGTAGAATGAGGTTAGGCACTCTGGATGACTTTTGTATTAATTGGAGAGGACAAATACAGTTGTAATTGCTTGCGAAGGTTCTCTCCTGGTCAAAGAAGCCAAAAAACTTCTTCCAGAAGATTATTTTGATTTTATTACTGTCCTTATAGCTTTAAGGAAAAAAATGTAATTTTAGTTGTACTATCAGCTGTACAGATTCCTATTCTTTTGTACAGCCCCTTGTAAATAGTGTTTTCTGTTAATATATGAAGCATATTTTCATTAAAAAAGAATAGGCACGAATATTTGTACTATCCAAATATATTTATCATTTGCTTGTTTTTTTTAATTTTTAATTTTTCCCTTTGGGTGAAAGCATTATAGTGCATGCCAACTTTTGGCCAAGATGCATTTAAGAAAATTCCAAACAAGTAATGAACAAACTTAATTTTTTAAAGAAAAAATAGCTTTAAGGAAAAAAAAGTATTTTTAGTTGTACTACCAGCTGTACAGGTTCTTATTCTTTTGTACAGTGTTTGTAGTAAATATTGTTTTCTGTTAATAAATGAAGCATCTATTCAAAATTTTAAAAAAAAAATGTTGTCAAAATATTTTGTCGTAGGCAACATATGGCCCTTTGACAACATTGTGTGGGACAAAGTCCCTCCTCTATTGTGAGGAGAGGCTCCCTTTATTGAAATCCAAAACAGAACAAGAAAAAATATGTACAATATCTACACTAACTTGTGGGGGTGGGATTTTACTCCTAGAGAAAGAAATATAAACTGAAAAGTGTGAAGCAAGGAATAGAAAAATGAGAGAGAGGGATAGAGGAGAGGAAAACTTGCATTTCAATAAGTAAACTTGAATTAGCAAGGAGATCATTTAATGTGAGAAACACTTCCCATGGAATCTTGCGTGCATGAAAAAAATAAAGGCAAACATCTAACATAAGAACACATACTACCACCAAAGAGGCCATGACACAATTCACAAAATCTCGTTGTATTTCTTCATGATAATGAACATAAAGCTGTATACACTCTTTTCTTCTCAAACAAGATCTTGTACAAAATTCCGAACAACACAAAATCCCTCAAGTCTTCAACAATTCAAAATCCCAAATGTTACAAGTGTTAAAAAGTCATTTTGCATGATTTTGGACAGCCTTCAACAATTCAAATTCCCAAATGTTACAAGTGTTAAAAAGTCATTTTGCATGATTTTGGACAGCCGCAAGTCTTTCTAAAGATTCCTAAAGAAATTCCCTCTAGTCTTCAGTAGTTCAAATTCCCAAAAGTTACAAGAAGTGTTAAAAAGTCCCTTTTACAAGATTATGGACAGCCCCAAGTCTTTCCAAAGATCCCTAAAGAAATTCCCTCTAGAAGTCTTTCAGAGTAGTTCCTCCAATAAGTAAAAAATCTCCAACTGTGTGAAAGTCCCCTATAAATGGCTTCAACACACATATTTATAGCCAAGAGTAACTAAATATTGACCAAGTCAAATTAACTAAAAAAGAAATTGCAGAACCAATGTGCACTTTTTACAAAATAAATTGACATTCACAAAATACAAAATTGCACAACATAAAAAACTGCAAAAATGAGCACATGAAAAAGTATATTAGAAGAATTGCAGATTGATCACTCTGCATTTCAATTACAAATCTGCCCAAAAACTCCACTGCGGGAACTCGGGGCTCCGTTTGCAGTTTCAAGGAATCAGAGATTGATCACTCTGCATTTCAATTACAAATCTGCCCAAAAACTCCACTGCGGGAACTCGGGGCTCCGTTTGCAGTTTCAAGGAATCAGAGATCTCAGGCAGTTTTGTAGTTTCAGGGAATTGGAAATCTCAGGCAATTTTGCAGTTTCAAGGAATCAGAGAATTGAGGAATTAGAGATCTCAAACGGTTTTGCAGTTTCGAGGAATCAAGGAACCAGGGAATCAGGGAATTAGGGAATCAGAGATCTTAGGGAATTTCGCAACAAAATTTCTTATCTACTCCAAAACTTTGGAAGGCCACTACAAAGCGAGGGTTTGGACCCCCTAGGCATTTTTTATTGCATTTTTGTCTTAAATATTGATTTCTTGAGCCATGTAGACTTATAAGATTCATTTCATGAATTCGAATTGACTGAAGTTGATCAATTGCGAACAAATTTTCTTAGCGGACTCAATTTTTCAGCTAAGTTCAAATTTGGACAGCACACATCTAATCTCTAAGCAGTCTAAATACTGATTGGATCTTTGATCTTCCCAAGGAGGAGGTTGTGACCTCAAGCCATTCAGCCCTGGAGCCACATCTAATCTCTAAGCAGTCTAAATACTGATTGGATCTTTGATCTTCCCAAGGAGGAGGTTGTGACCTCAAGCCATTCAGCCCTGAGCCCCAACCTAGATTAAAACATGGAACTAACAGTGCCGATAGGGGAAAATGATATAATGTTGGTGATAGGAAGGGTCCTCCTCAAGCCCATTGTTAGAGCTAGCACAAACAGAGTGCCTTTTGAGGAAGCGACTAACGGCAATTGTGCAGATGGATGGTGCAATTTAGAATGGTCTAGACTTTAGGCCCATCATATGGATGGGATAGCTATCAAGTGGCAGGTGAAAAGCACAGTCTATCATTTGCAATTCTTGATCATCCATTGATCAGCAACTCTTGTGTTGCCACGTGTTCCAACCGGAGTTTTTGCGGGGTCTAGTTAACTTGTGTCCGTGTTTCACTCACATTCTACAATCACCTAGCCTTTTTTTTTGTGCTCAAAATCCCTGATCAACAACAAGAAGGATAGACAGGCATTCTGTAAATTTGATATCATGTGGTAGGTGAATAAATTAAACGATTTTGGTTAAAACACTAGGAATGACAGGTTAAATTTGTGAGGCGCAAGGATTAGGCAAAGGAAGAGCTCACAGGCAATGTTGGAAATTTGATGGATCGATGTGGAAGGTGACATAATTCCCCTATTGAAACGAGGTTCTGCACAAAACACTAGGAATGACAGGTTACAAGCTTGTTGAGGCGCAAGGATTGAGGATTCCAAGGTGGAAGAGGTGGTTAATCTTGCAAATGTCATTGGATCTTTGTGGAGGAAGGGATTTGGAAGCAAGACAAATTCCTGCATTGATGGTGGAAAACATTCACTCTGGAAAAAATATTTGCAGGGAAGACAAGCTTGTAGAGGCTACCAAAGAGAAGATTCCCAGAGGCTTGGGAATTGCCATGGTGGTTAGATCTTGCAAGATGTCATTGAAACCCTAGGAGGACTCACCTCAACCTGGCGCGAATGACAAAGCCTTTGCAGGTTGTTGGTGGAAAATTTAAGGTTTCTTGGTCAAGGTTTATTTGCAGTGTAGCACGCTTTAGACACCAAGTGGAGTTAGAACGACAGAGGCGTGGGAATTGCCATGGTGGAAGAACACAAGATTCAGTTATAGTGGACTCACCTCAACCTGGGGTTACAACATGCCAATAGTTCTTTGTGGGAGTTGTTTTGGTGATTTAAGGTTTCCTCGTCAAGGTTTGTGAAGTGTAAAAGAGGGATTTGAGTGGAGTTAAACGCAGATCCGTGGATTGTGTCCAAAATAAATGAGTTATAGTGGAGTAAGTATTGGGGTTACAACAT
This sequence comes from Taxus chinensis, assembly GCA_019776745.2. NCBI lineage: Eukaryota > Viridiplantae > Streptophyta > Pinopsida > Cupressales > Taxaceae > Taxus > Taxus chinensis. The sequence goes on from CM034151.1 coordinate 859,750,266, forward strand.
CTATAGTTCTTGTGGGAGTGGCTTGGTGAATCCTGCAATGACTCATTCGCCAATGATGGTTCGAACCCCATGTATTTGGTTGTTTCGATGAAGCTTCCATCGTATCATCAAAATTAAATATGCAGCCGACCACATGCATAGGTGTGAAATTGTGTGACAAGATAAGGGTATAGCCTCATCTGAGGTAAAAGCAAGTTAGTTTGCGACGACATTGTTCAGACGAATGCATAGATGGTATAAGAAGTATGACCATGACTAGACTGCGATGGTTTTTTGATGCATTGAAGACAACTTTTTGGAGGAGTTTCACATTTTGGTGTTTGAACAAGAAAGTATTTCTACATTAAAGGAAATCAAACATGAGCTAACGACGACTATGCGGGTGTATGACACGTGTTTTAAGAATTTGTTGTCGAAATCTCTTATGGTATTCATCCATTGTAGCATGCACAGTGATTTGCGGGAGGGTTGTTGACACCTTTATGCAAACAACTTGCACTTCAAAACTTTAAGGACCCACATGAGGTGCTTGATGCAAATCTCACTTATGGTATTCATCCATTGTAGCATGCACAGTGATTTGCGGGAGGGTTGTTGACACCTTTATGCAAACAACTTGCACTTCAAAACTTTAAGGACCCACATGAGGTGCTTGATGCAAATTTCTGTGAGGAAGTTGCTAGCAGTTTTGATATTAGGCGTAAGTCTCTTTTTGGAGATGCAAATCTCTATGATGGCAAGCCAACTAAAGAAACAAGTTGCTTCAAGTATCCAGCCATCGCAAAAACAAAACAAATATTGTATTGATTGCAATGTGACAGGGGCACAAAAGGATAATGTATTCGGCGCAAAATTCACATCACAAAATTTGTTTGTGAAGTATGTGAGGAAGATCATGAGACATGGGACTACCCTACGGGTCCAACACACAAAAAGAGTAAAGATGGCATGGTGTAAAGTTTGCAAAGAAGACATACATGATATTGTAGATTGTGAAGTAATTGAAGAAATGTGCTAGGCCAAGAATAGAGACTTGAGGCAAGGAACTTCTCCCTCATTTTTTCCATAAAACTAGCAGTGAGGAGGTTGGTTTGCTGCCCGAAGAGATGGTGGACAAACCCAGGGCTCATGCTTTAAGTGTGGGGAGGCCAACCACTATAAGAAGAATTGTTATAAGTTTCCAACTTGTGCCTTTTAAGTGTGGGGAGGCCAACCACTATAAGAAGAATTGTTATAAGTTTCCAACTTGTGCACATTGTGGATAGGGTCATAAGCTAGAAGAGTGTCCAGATTTGGTAAAGAAAATTAGGGAGAGTGAGAATGCTAGGGCCGTAGGAGTTATGAAGTTGGTCCAACAAGAAAAGAGTTGGAGGGAGATGCCAATGGTTTCACAAGATGTTCGGGAAGAGGCCAAGGTGCAAATTACTACACAAAGTGTGGTGAACACTTAAAACAAGACTACACCATCACCACAAGTTGATGTTACGACTTATACGAATATGTTTGCCAAAACGCAAGAAATAATAACAAATTTACAAGGGGAAGTGCAAGCCGCTTGAGAGATGGAGGCAAAGATGAGGGGAGCAGCAATGCAAAATCTTGACATCTAAAGAAATTGTTGATTAACTAAGATTTTTGCAATGATTAAATAGGAAGGTGTTGCCCTTGTTGAAGAATTGGCTTCAACAGACCCTTGAAACTGAGTAGAAAGAAGCAGATGTGAGTTTAAAGGACTTGTGTATTACAAACTAGAGGGGCTACGACAAAGAATTGCCGGTTAGAAGCATCGATTAATGGACAAGATATGAAGAATATGTAATGTCCCCTTTACAAAATTAATTAATTTTGGATATCTGAAGCCTATTCTTATTATTTTCCATAGGCTAAGAGGAAAATTAATTAAATTAAGTGGTCCAAGGATACTATTATATTTTAATTGGAAAAAGGACACTTAAATTATATATTTTTTAACCCAAAATGCAGAAATAAAAATAAAACAATAATAAAATGATGAACTTTTATTATGGAGCGCTAAAAATAGAATAATAATTAAATAAAGCATTCAATTATGGGGCGCTAAAGATAGAATGGGCTGCATGAGCATCAAGACCCTATTTTTAGGATGGAGGGAGGATAAAACAATTTTATATTGTTTATTCCTATTTTTAAGATGGAGGCGCTAACATGGGAGAGAGGATGAAACAATTTTATGTTGTTTAATCCTATTTTTAGGAGGGGGGCGCCAACTTTGGAGAAGGCCTTGGAAGTTATAAAGGCAAATTTGGGGTTTATTGTTCAATTATCTTGGAAATTTATCAATTATTTCTGTGTCTGCAAGTAGCTTCTACTCCTGCAACAACAGTAGAGGACGAAATCCCTCATTTGCATACATATTTGAGGACGGAATTCTTCATATGTGAGCTTGGAAATTCCATTCAGGGGTTGCAGTGACCATTCAGGGTACAAGTATCCATCTAGTTCACTTTTCAGGCTTGATTCTACATCAAGAACAACAAGTACAACTAGGTCTTCAGCAGTTGGGGGCTGTTTTCAGTTAAATGAATTTGCATGCTCTTATCTTTCATCGCTATTTCCATTGAGGTCATCAATTGTGAGAAAATAAGTGTATTCAACACTTTGATATTTTTTATTGTAGCTGATTTGAAGTCGATAAATAAAAGTCTGTCCTTAGCACATTGAGGTTTGCTGTTTTTATTATTTAAAATCAGATTGTCGCTGCTATCATAAAAGTCAATTTTTAATACTGCTGCCCCAGGGTTTTGACAAAAATATACAGATTTATCTAAAGTATTTTCAGGGATATTATAGAATGTAAACAAGATCTCCCAATCTCCCAAACAACTTGTTTTGTTTCCTTGATTGAATTTGATTAAGTTGTTCCAATTCCTTTTAGAAAATGATGAACTTGCTCATTGACTGAATATTCTATTTGCGAAGTGTTTGCTCATGAGTATTTGCTCAATGGGAACTCCGCCATCTATGCCTAGTAACATTAGCATGTGACATCATACTTGTGGTGGTATTCCTAACATCTCTTCTTCCGACGTATATTTCAACATTGATCCCTATTTTAACTTGCAACTTCAGGATTTTGTTCAAACCTCCCAATGGCTTCATAAAGCCTACTCATGACTTCACTATCAGGTTATCGGATTGTATTCTTGAGTCCCATCGACCTACTTTTCGTCATCCGTAGATATTAATATATCAATTCCTTTCATTTATCTACACCAACATCAAGAATGTTTTTTTTGTAAGATTTTGCAAATATACTTAGAGGTCTTCTTGCGGTTCATGGTTTCAACTACTTTCAAGAACATTACGCCTATAGGGCATGCCACCAAAACATTGATCAATGGCCTGTAATGTCCTCTTTTTCGAGACATTATTAATATTTATTTTTCATTTGCATTGTAACCCCTTGGCATGCCTAGCGCTACAAGTGGGAGTCTTTTTAGTTAGTTTGATGTGCACATAGGTTAGTTACTTTTATTTATTTAATTAAAAAATAAATGAAGTGCACATAGTCTTAGTATTAAATATTTTAATAAGAGTTTATGTTTTCCCTCCAAAAGGGAAAGGTAGGTCTTTATTGGATATTGCACCCCTTAGTTCTATAAAAGGGAGGTCGCATTTCCTTAGAGGGCATGTCGATGATTATTGATTTCACTCCATGCTTGGAGAATTGGGATGTATGCCCTAGTTCTTGTATTGATCTCTCTCTTATTTGGATCCATTATTGAAGATTATTGAAGACTCTATTGTTCTTTCCATTTTGCTCTCTTGTGTTGAAGGTGTTTGTGTATGATATTTTCTCTTTAGCTTTGGCGACTTGTCTAGGGTATTGGTGCATTTTATTGAGGGTAAAATCTGCATGTTATTGAGTATTTTGAAGGATTCTAAGTGCTGGAAATTATTTATGCAATTTACCCTAACCCTAGATATTGGGTTTGGGATTTTGGGGGCTGATTTGAGTGGTTTCTAATGCATGCAAAGATCTGATATTTATTTTGATGAGAAGCTCATAATTTTCCTTTTCTACTGCATTTGGTTTCAAGTTAAAAGAGTTAGTATTTTGGGAGCTATTAATTTCCGAAGTTTCAGCTAATTTTCAGCAGTTATTATTTATTATTTTTACTTCTGCAAATTGTATTGGATAAAGGAGTGCAAATACCAACTGGATTGCCCATCAAACCCTCACCTGGGCGCACTTCAACCCTATTTGGGTTGTATTGAAGCTAACACTAGGGTTTGTTGAGGTAAACCTAGGAGGGTTTATCTTCTAAGTGTTTAGTTTTGCAAGTATTTAATAATAATCAGTTAATATCCTACAAGGGGATATTACATGGCCTCTGTCACACATTCGATCATCCATCACTCAATACGGTGCAACCAATTGCACTCCAAGAGGCTTTGGTGGATGCCAATTTCTAAGTCACCCATTCTTTGGAGCTCTTCGTAAGGATTGTCCTTAAAGCCTTCGAATTAGGAGGCATGTACACTTTACCGAACTTGACAACTCTTAGTATTACTTTCTTAAAATGTGTATTTCTGCCTACATTGAATGGAATGGCACTTCAATAAAATAAATAAACCAATGCATAATACACATGTTGTTTCTCAATGAGTTTCTCTATTGTCCTGTGCAGTGCTATTCTTGTTGTTTAGTGGTAGTTTCTTGCTCTACTTTGACGTTAATTTTTTTCCTATCAGTTTGCTGTTTAATGCAAATACATAAGAGAGAAAACAAGTTAAACCATCAAGTGTGTGTTGGGAGCAATTAAGAGTCATGTGGGTGAATTAAGAAGTGGAATGCCCATACTAATTACAGATCAACTTTGGATAATAGATATTGAGGTCATGTATGTAAGGAAAGAAAGTTCGAGTGTCACTGTCTTGGTCTAAGCCTAATTTTCATTCGACTTGTTGGAAGTACGAAAAATCTATGGGAAAGGAGTCAAAATCACTTAGTTCTGATCCTCATGTGCAGGATTGGAATCTGACTTTGTGAGACATACTCTCAACGTTCTTCTTCACCTTTGAGTAGAACCTAGAAGCTTTCTTACAAATATATGTGGACAGGAGATGAATCTGATGGATAAATTCCACTTATATATACACTGCCTATCCAAAATCTTTTATTTTTGACTAAATAGCTGATATGTTTTGGATACGGGTATGGGTACCGCGTATCTGATACGCGGATATGGCAAAAACATTTTTGACCCTGGATACGGCCGTACCAAATATACATATAAATTAAAAAATATATATATTCCAGCCTGCTAAATAGGAATTAACCACATATTATGCATATGAAAAACAAAACAAGTTAAATAACCACAACAAACTACTCATAAATTCATAATTTCATTTATCCCTACCATATCTAGTTGAGGTGTTTATTACATTTATGATTTATCCCACACATGCTATTTTTATCCATGTTTATGATGGCTTGTATTTGATACCTTCTGTAGAATAATGGTGCTGTGAAAACTGTAATTTCTGCTGTAATGATATATTAAATTTAAACTAGAAAAAAATTATTAAAAAAAAACACAGAGTTTTGGGCCAGGATATGCCAGGATACGGCCAGGCCGGTCCGGGTACGTCTGCTGATGTACCCAGCCATACCTGGACCTGCCTGGCTGTTTCCGGGCACATATCCGGACTGTACCCGTACCGGGTATGTTTCGTACCAGTACCAGGTGCCCTAGGGGTGCCGTATCGCCTACTTAGATTTTTGATAATGGATATCTCTGCATTTCTTCTCCCACGGTCTTGTTCTATTGCTCCAGCCAACCCAAGTCTGAATTCTTTACCTGGTTTCTCTGGTTCTGTTGCCTGACTAGGTTTCAGCCTCATTTTGGCGGGTGTTGTTTCTGCCTTCCCATTTTTGGCAAAGCTGGGTTGTTTGTCAGTTTTGCAAGCTGTTGTCTTGTATCTACAATTTGGCGCATTGGGATTTCTTCCCGGTTGACCTGCAGCATTTTGCAGTTTCTTTGCAAGCTCTCTACTGGACTCCATTTGTAATTTTGCAGGAACTGTTATTTCTCTGTCCTATGCTGAAGACTCTGAAGATCATCCTTCTTCAGTCTTGCAGGTTATTCCTCATTCATATTACAGGTTAATCCAGAGACAACACACAAAAATTGCAGATTTGGTGTGTTATGGCAGAAGCAAAATTATGCTGTTAAGTATAAACAGCAATCAAAGTGCGAAAAAAGAACATGAAACCATTTACACTTAGAGAGCAATATTGGCAATAAGAACTGAATCATAATTGTAGTAATCTGATAACTCTGAACATGGAAAATATTTAAGAACAAGATGGAAAATTGTATACAACCATCTTCCAAGGACACTTCTACATTTGCTTCAGCATCCAAGGACCAATACATAAATAATGCATAAGTGCAGATCTGAGCTCAATAGACAGCAAGGGAAGGCAAAGTGGTTCATTTTTTGGCAGTTACTAAGTAGATGGTGCCATGCTGGTGTCATACTGATTTGGTGTTAGCACTGTAACATTGAGGTCGGTATTGGAGGTTAGGGTGGAGTGGGCTATTGCTTTCTGATTTCTGCTGGTAGTGTTGAAATCAATGTTTGTGTTACCTCTAAATCATTGCATCTCGACCCTGCAAGGAGTGCTGCACCTTGAAATCTGCAAGGGAAAATCATTGATGCTCTGCATGGGGCTGACGCACACTGAATTGCCACAATATATTGATCACCCTATGTTGAGCTGCCACCTGGATTCTTTGTTACTTTTCTGAATTTTTACAATTGTTCAACGGAGCTGAGTGTTAATCACCCTGTCAGAGTTTCAAGATTCACATCTTGGAAATCGCTCTTGCTTCACCTATTCTTAGGGACGATGGTCTTCTTTGCAGAACACAAGCTTACACTTGAAGATCTCAATTATTTGCCGATTGTTCGAGCTTAGGCATCAAGACGAGATTGGCTTATACGTGGTTGCTCCAAGCAATACACCCTTATGGCATTGAAAGCCTGTTATAATTCTTGGGGGAAAATCCTGATTATACATGCCAATGGTGGATTGAAAGACTGATACACTCGTTCCTAAAGGAGGAACAGAAAGCAGTGATTTGTTTACTTGTTCCAAATCTGAACCCAGTGACAGCATTATCGGCCCCTTTTAGATCTGCACTGCTTGTTTTCACCCGTAACATTCCTGCTCTACCCAATGCGAACTCCTCAGTGCTGGTTTTGAGATTTTCTTAGGTCATCTAGTATATAACTTCTGGAGGTGGGTTTATTTCTGTCCATTTTTATAATAACAGTTGAATGTTGTTGGAGGATCTTTCCCACTAGTTCGTACTTAAAATTTGAACACGGGGGTTGTTTTACCTGTAAATTAAATCCTCACCAGAAGTCCAAACACAGGTCCTTGGTGAGGCACTTACTTTTATTTGACTTCATTATTTTATTATTTATCTATTAGCTTCTCCGAGTCGGCGTGGCAATGAGCAAGGACATGGGCACAAGGATTGGAATTTGGGGATCTTGCTAAGAATTTGACTAGCAAGTCTGCAAGAACAATTATAGATGATTTTACTGTGATGTGCTAGTCACATTTTGTGCATATTCAAGCAACCTGAGTGGTATCAGGGACCATGCACACATGTATATCCACAAATTTACTTTGCATAAACCAATCATGGGTAATGATGTTACCTTCTGTGTTCCTTGGGCAGAACATTTCTTTTCTCTTAATTCATATTCAATATTCGGGTAACGATGAGAGATTGTATATTCCTACCAGATTATGTCATATTTGCTGGTTTATCACAGATTGAGAATGGGCTTCGAAAGCTACTTATGTGCAGATAATCTCTCTTTCAATAGATGTTGAGCCAATATTTGGATCATGAACAAGAACTATTTGTTTAGATGATTATTTATTGTGGGATTTTACTCGTGTTTAAGTCACTTAAGGTGTCCTCCATGAGTAGTCATTACCCAAGTGACATTTTTCCTCATGTTTTTCAGTAATAATCAAGGGGCAAGGGGATCCACTTCGCATACAAGTGCTGTAAGAGCATTAGTTAGTTGGTTTGTTTCTCTCTGATACAGACCCATTCGTCAGCCAGTATGTGTTGGTTTGATCAAATTGCCAGTGTATTCCTTGTTATTCTGTGCAAAGGTACTATTATAATTAGTTAGTCTCCATAAACATAGTTGGCAACTGCATACTTATTGAAGTGTATCATGATTGTAGTTGTATAATATGTCATTTTTTAGCATATTCAAACTGCCATTTTTGTTATAGAGTTTTCCTTTATTACCTGTTATATAGGTTTAGGCTATTTTGCAAGCATGTTTATTAGGTGAATATTGTAGTAATTGCGGGGCACTTTCTTATCCACATAATATTTCATTACGGAATAATTAAGCGTGATAATTATTTGTGCTGTCAGTGAACAGATGTACATAATTTTCTTGTGGTGAAGGATTTTGCCTATAGTTAAGTTAATGCAAAAGTCTTTGTTGGAAGGGGCTTAGTGGAAAGGTGAATTGTGTTGCTCACCATGAGGATCCCCAGATTCAAATCCAGTGGGCAGCACTTGGCTGCGTGGTGCCATGGCTTAGGGTGGCTCCCATGTGTGTTTTGTCTGTTAAATAATTTTGGTAGCACTTTTGAAACATGTATGGGTAAAAAATAACAAGGAAAGTGTATTTTTTTTTAATGTTTACTATTAAATAGAAACTATAGAAGTGCTAGTATTTGGTTTTGCTTTGGGATTCAAAATTTTGATTTATTATGTAGTAAATTTTCTAATTCAAATATTTTGAAGTCAATGACGAGATTCATATTTTCTATACTTCTTTACCCATTACAACCATTACTTTTTAAATTCGTCTTTGTTTTTGATATGTTGTATATGAAATTTGATTAGTTTCATGACGGTATTGGATGTCGTGAAATCAATGCCAATATTTACCTTGTCGAGTAATGAATCTCAAAGTACAATGGAGTCAAGGGTTTTGGGATTGCTAGCATTGAATACCACTGACATTTCTTTTATTTGCAGTGTCAAGGCATCGCCCATTGATGAATCTCTATGATAAAGCTCCTAACGTTGCTAAAGATGCGTTTGTGGCTCCCAGTGCATCTTTGGTTGGAGATGTCAAAGTCGGGCAAGGGTCATCTATTTGGTATGGGTGCATTCTTAGAGGTAGGTTTTTAGTAGTGTGGAATCCATTGAAAATGTTTTTCTGTATTCGGAGTAGTTCAAGCACAATATTGCCAAGAATAAGATGTTCATAGAATGTCTTTGGAGAATAAAATGGAATATGCTTGGATTTGGACTCTGTGTTTACCTTTTGAAGATAGAGACTTTATTATTCATAATGCTTAGCATTTGCAAATTGATACCATAATTTTTCAAATCGTGGAAACCAAATTATCCATGCATAAGAATTGTTTAATGCAGTTTGGAGAGAGTTTTACATCTCTTTGCCTCAGGACTTTCCTCATAAATCAAGAAATGCCTGTCTTTGCTGTATCTACTACTGTTTAAAGCATAATAGCAAAAAAATTCAGAAAAAAATTAAAATCCATGATTTTATGTTTTTCCCGACTATAGGAATAGAGCATCCAGTTATTGGGGCACCAAAGTCCAGCCCTATTTTCATTCATAAAAGGTAAATAATGCTATATAAAAAATGGAACAAATCCCTCAATTACATCACGTCTCATGCTTACATTTTTCAATATATACTTAAGAAGTAAGAAAATCCCCTAGAAACATTCTTACAATTGTTTTTGCTTACTAGACTCACTTTAGCATGCTTTCCTAAAATAACATGCATGAGTTTTGAATGATCTTGATTTTATCACGCACGTTTACTACACATAAGGATGCATGCATGTCTGCTTTTTTCCTTCATGCATGTAAATCCAAATTTTAAGCTAAGTGTAGAAATAAAACTATCAATTTTTTGCATGAGGCTTCTTTCGTGCTCCTGAGCTAATTGGAATCATTTAATGCTAAGTAGCCGGTTTGGGGGCAATTTGGGTATAGGTATGACATTTTATTTTGCTGGATACGTCCTTACAAAAAAAAAAATATATAGAAATTATAGCCTAATAAATCAGAAATTAGAGACATTAACCATGTAGTATGCATATAAAAAACAAAACAACCATAAAAATGAAAATATTATCCGAATGCCAAATGTCATAATAATAAAATATAATGTCATGTACTGATCATAATTAATTGCATCAAAATTAAGATTCATAGTTATCTTACTCTTCGTTGAGAGCATCAATATCAACATCATGTGGTGCACTAGAACCACAAGGACTACCACTCCCGCTGGCTCCATCACTCTCGCCAACTATACTATGCCTCCCAAGAGAGTCAATGTCAAACAATGAGTTGTGTGAAAGGGAAGAATTCAGGTCAACATCCTCGGGATTTAGATCCCAATGCTTTGACAACCCCTCATTGTACTCTAGCTTCTTGTGGGAGATAAAGTGCGAATTTGAGTGTATGTAGACCAAGTCCTCGGCCTTTTTAGCTCTGAGCTTGTTGTGCTTCTGTGAGTGAATGAAGTTGTATGTGCTCCAATTCCGCTCACAAGATCATGAACTTGCAACCTATATTAAAATTTATAAAATGTAAAAGTTAAAATTCAAGGCTTAAACAAAAAAATTCAAACAAAAAGAAAGTTAAAAAACTAAAAAAAACAATAAACTTAACTGTGACAAGACCTTGATCGTAAGATTTTGAATAGTTGGTGTTGCTTGGCCATGGAGGTGCTACCACATATGCACATCCCTCTTGTATTTGTCTTGCATGGCTCCAAGGCTTTAACCTTGAGAGGTGATGAAACTCCCAAACTTAGTCATAAATGTGTCTTCTTTTTCATGATAGGGAAAAATCTTGGCTAATGCCAACTTGAACTCTTCAGCCACTTCCACATCCGTATATGGTCTCACCCGCCTCAGCAAAGAAATGATCTTTGTGCTATAAAATCAAGGAATCAATGCAAAGGCAAAGAGATGTAGCAGGGTGGTCATTTTGTTCCACTAATCGACGAGGATTGAATGCACTTTTTTGAAAAATTTCTCTTTGGGATCTTGCTCCTTTGCACTAATGATGGCTTTTATATTTTCAATCATTAAGTTGATGCCGTCATATACTTCTCCCAAACATGGATGATCCATGTTTGTGAAACAAATCATATTCATCATGGGCTCCATGATACTCAACAAATAGTCTACATGACACCTCCATCATCATCTAGGACCATATTTTCCACTCTTTGGGCCCACTCTTTACTTGAGTCTTTCCATACAATCCACATGTTGCTGATGACTATGCGTTATAGTGCCTCTTTCACGTTCACAAGTTGTCTCAAGATGATTGTGTGAGAAATAAACCTAGTCTCAACAACCTATTAGAAAAATAAAATAAAAGAAAATTAAAAAACTTATGGAAATAAAAAATCTAAAAGTAGATATTAGATATTAATAAATTTAAAAACATAATTTTTTTTAGAGTTAACAAAAATAAAATAAAAAATAAGAAATTTACTTGTACCTTTAGTGGCTCCAAAGATAAGTTTCTAAACATGACTTGGGAGAGGTGATGGTTTGTGATGAACATCTGAATCTTCTCTCCCTTAGCGTAAACTTGGCTGATTCATGGATTTTTTTTGTGAATATTTTGAAGCATGAGGTTGAGCGAGTAGACAGTGCAAGGTGTCCAAAAAATGTGCGGATACCTCGCCTCCACCAATATCCCTGTAACCTTGCTTTTTTTGGCGTTATTTGCAATGACTTGGATAATATTTTGAGGCCCCACCACCTCCATGGATTTAATGAGGATCTTGGCAATGAAATCCCCATCCTTCACACATCATTCACATTCAACGTCCTTTAAAAACATTGCCCCTTTAGGGCACATTGCAACCACATTGATAAGAAGGCTATTGCTTGTATCTTTCCATCCATCAGAAACGACAGAGGCCCACATTTCTGCCCATGAATCCCTAACTGGCTTCAATGAATTGTCAGTATATTGTTTCTCCTTGGCCAATAGGGTGGTATGAACTTTCTCATAATTTGGTCCTTGGTAATCTTTTGGGGCCTCATTCACTACTGCTCTTATCATTTCTTTCCAATATGGTGACCTAACCACATTGAAGGACAATTCGTTGGCGTATAAGCATGGGATTTCACCAATGCCTTGGACTAGGTCCCTTTGCTTGAATGGGGCAGCTCCATTTATTGAAAGCAAGGAAATAAATATAAACTAAACTAATTTCTGGGGGTGGCCCGTAGACCGGGGATCACACAAGAATACTTCCCTAAACCTGTGGCAATTGCTTGTATGGAATACAAGGGAGGAAAATTGCTTAGTGAGAGAGATAGGAGAGGGAAATAAGAGGGGGATTTTAACCAACAAATAACATAGCTGAGTTTATTGCATTAAAATCAGAATATTTCACTTGCATCAATCAGAAGAAACCATTCACATAGAAAGAGGAACAATCAACAAGAAACACAAAGTTTTATTGCATCATGTTGCACAATTTACAATGCTCATGGAGTACAAGTTGAGATGGAGATAGAATAACAATAGACAAGAGAATAGAGGAAATGAAGGCACTTGTTCCTAGAAAGACAATGGGAGCTAGTAAACAAGAATTAACCATCCCTTTACAATGAGGAGGTCATCTCCTTTTATAGCTTTACAATTCATCTCTTCATCTACCCCCCACATGACTTTTCATATTCCCATTACAAGTGACTTTTCAAATATCCTTAGGAAAGACAAAATAAGTCCCCTTTTTATAATTGCAAAAGGGACTTTTACATTGCACAAATATTACATAGTCACTTTAATGAATAAGACAAAAAGTCATTATTACACACAATGAAGAATTAGAAGAAAGGGAGTAGAAGGAGAGTGAGAATAGAAGAAGGAGAAAGAGAATGGAGAAGGATGAAGTAGCTCAACTGTTTGATGAAGACCCTTCCTATGATGAAGATTCCGCCTCCGATGCATCTGTGGAAATTCAATCAGTTTGAACTCAAGCCCTTTCACTTCTCTGACAAAATGGACAACTGCTGGTGTGATCTTCTCTGATTGAGGAATGCTCACATACTCCAATGTGTTGATCCAAGTCTCTGGAATGTGGCTTAGCTTCTTGCACTCAGTAAACCAACTTTTGTGATCTTGAGCAATGTTTGAAATAGAGCCATGGATTGCTGCGAGTGACTCCAGGGTGTCTTCGTTGAAGGAGAAGGGATCTCCTGCCTCTTTCTGAACCATTTCTTGAAAAGGAGTCATGAGCTCTTCCAAAGATGTGTTTTCACTGATAGAGGGGCCCCAAGCTCTTCTACACATTTTCTTAGATCTTCAAGAATTCCTTGAGCATTGTTCTCTCACTCCTCGAGCTCTGTCAAAGCATCTTTCAGTACATCACACCTTGCAGCCATGGTGCGGAACCAAATAGGGGACAAGTTCTCAGCTGGGTCCATGAACACATTTTTGCTTATCAAGAATGAGGAGTCAAGAATCCCCATTTCAGAGGTCAATGGGAGAACACTATCCCATATCATCTTTTCTTTCTCCATTTCCACCTTGGTGCCTTTGATTCTTGAGATGGTACCTGAAATGAAGCGGAACAGGGAGAGGACCTCAGAAAAAGAACATTCCCCTTTTCAATGATTTTCCCCACCCACTTGTCATTTTCCCTCCCCTGCATTGTGAATCCTTGGGCTTGCTTGAGGGCTTGCGGGTCAAAGTTGCTGATGGGTGAGACCACCTCAACTAGAGGCAAGGATGATGAGCCTGGTTCCAAGAATGACTGCACATATGAAGACAAGGTCCTCACATGTTCCTCCAATTGGTCGATGGTTGTTTGTATTCTTCATTCTGCTCCAATATCCGAGTCGAAGACTCCTTGAAAAGATGAGTGTCACCCTCATGTGTAGCCTGACCAAGTGAGACTTGGTCATCTCATAATCATTGGGGTCATTTCCTCCAAAGGCTTGTTCCACCTTGGGTCTTGCAACTTCCACAAACTGAGCTCTTGGAAGCCTCAGTGTAGAATCTTGAAGTTGTTTGTGCTTTCCTTGACTTCTTGGCTTTCATGTACTTCGAGATGGCCTCAAAGTTTGGTGTTGCAACTTGTTGCACCATTCTTGATTCTCCACCGAGCAAGTCATGGACCCATGGGAATGGATCTGATGGTGTGGAAAATATGTCAGGGAGCTCTGTTGCCTGTTGTGGGATCAATGATTTCTCATTGTGAGATGAACTCAACTACCTCAGATGAGACACTTGGTTCCACTTGATGCACAGGAGATTGAGAGGGGTCAATCTCTCCTTGTTCCAACTCTTCAACTTGTTCCTCCCTTGACCTTGTTCCTCCCCAACCTTTCTTTCTTGAGACTCCATGGGAGGTGAAACTTCAGTGCTCTTGGTTTCCACCACCTTCCTCTTGTAGGTCTTCTCAGAATGGGATGAACCGATAGCTCTCTCAGGCTCCTTGAGAGATGGTGAGTGTGATAGTTGTCTAGGTAGGGTTGAAGTGTGCCTTCTTCCCTACTAGAGGCCTTTATTTCTTCTGAACCAATCCCTTGATCTTTGAATCACCACTTTGGTCCGCTCCTTGATATCTCCATCTTCACGAACACTCCATGAGGGAGGAGGAAGGGGAGATGATTTCACTGCCTGGTACTCTGGATCAAACAACTCAGAACCATCTTCTTGAACTCCTCCAGTGAACCAATCAAACCTGAATGTTTCCATCTGTTCCATGGTCATCCTCATGTAGTCCTCTTTTCCTGACCTCAAGGTCATCCACACAATTTTCCCAATAGTCTTCCAATTGGGGAATGTGATGCAATCCGGAACATGGAAAGACTCAAGGATCTTTCCTTATGTCAAAAGTTGGGCCTAGGAACATATGCAAACAAATGAAATGCAACAAGGGAGGTCTCAATGTTTGTGGCATCTGTTGCACTCTTACAAGAGAAGACACCAAGTGAGATGGGGAATGAGATGCCCTTCTTCTTCAAACCCTTGCATTTGAGATGCACCTGAGAAAGTTTCCTGCAGAGCTCTACCAAGATGATCTTATCACTAGGATACTTGGGTAATTTGAGTGGAGCAAGATCAAAGCCACTCACCCTTGATGTAGGTGAAGGTATGAAACTGTGTGAAATGACACCCATACTTCTCAATCAACTCTGTTGCTGAGGAGAGATTCTTCTTTTCAGGATTTCCTTCAAGGATCTGGATGATGAACATGGTGAATGCATCATTCACCCGTGTGAAATGAACATTGCTTTCCTTGAAGGTGATTTTTTGTACTTCTCGAAGGAAGGAGATCTCTGAGGAACATTCTGAGCAATGGACAATCCTCTATGTATGGTCTAGTGTATGTGAGGGCATACACCAGATAGGAGGTCATTGTGAATCTCTTGGTGGTGAATAGTTGCATCAGCTGCTGGTGGAGATTGTCACTGATGATTTGGCCCCAATCTATCATTTGATTTCCCTCCATGATTGTCAGCATGAACTGGGCCATCTAGTCTTGGAAGTCCTTGGTGTGTTCCTCTCCCATTACTCTACTCAGTAAGACAATGGCATCTGAGTAGGCTTCATGAAACTCACTCCTTGATAGTGATTTTGGTAGCCTTGATGGTTTCCTCCCAGGTTTCAACCAGGAGCCAACTGTAATCCCCTGTAAATAGGAGTTTTCCTGAGCCATTGTTGAGTTGCAAATTCCTTTGTGATGATCACCATGTTGCTTTGAGTTGGAATTTGTAGACAACTTGAAATTCCCTTTGGATTCAGGATTACCAACAATGAGTTGTCATCTGCAGTGATTGTTCGGGAGGCAGGGTCATAGTGTTTGGCACAAGCTAAGACCAATTCAATGCTTTGACTGAAAGTGGGTGACCTCCTACTCTAAAAATTCCATTGGAAACTATTTTTCTTCCATTTCTCTGACCTCATTTTTCATTGATTCCTCATTTCTTCTAGATCAGGTGGGCTACATCACTGTCTCCCACAAGTGGATATTCAGTAGACAAAGTTGAAATTGGCTCATACCCAGTGTATTTGATCTTCATGGTTTCCCAAAATAGTGATGGAATGATGAGATGAGGGTGTATGCAAAATTTGGATGTGATCTGAGCACTTACTATTTTTAGTAAGTCACACCTCACCTTTACTTTCTAAATTTAGCCAATTTTCCCCAATTTCACAATTTTCAGTTTTGGAGTCCCGAACTTGAGGATTGCACAGAGGTTTCAGGATGATTGCTTCTTCATTATCAGACTTACTATTTTTAGTAAGGCTCAGATGCCAACTTACTAAAAATATAAATAGGCCTTCTGGTTGTCCGATTGGGATGAAAATTGTCTTGTTGGATTAGGAATTTAATGTGATTTCTTGCTCCAATTTTTCAGGTGTTTTTATCCTCTGGATTTCTCTGAATCTGAAAAGGAAAATTTTTGGGAAAAATTCAGGTGGGGACTGTAAAAAAATCAGAGGATCAATGGTGATGAGGTTTGGATCATCTCAAAGGCGTTCACCATGGGAGTGCACAAGCAAAATTTGAGGAGAAACGAGCAAAAACGGGTGAGATATGAGCAATTTAGTGGTTTTTGACATGGGGTTTCTTGGTGAAATTTGAGCATGACCAGGTTATAGCATAAATGGAGGGAGGAGATTTTTTAAAAATGGGCTCCAAAATGACTAAGGTTGTTTAAATATTCAAAATTTAACCCTGGTTAAGGAAACTCACCCCTTGACTCACTTGTCACACTTTCTTCCTAACCTCGGGTTGAGGGTGAGTTAAGACTTACTAAATGGGTCTGGGAGCCTCTCATGTCACCTTACCACATTTAGTAAGGTGAAATGAGGTGCAAAGGTGCAGCAACATGGAGAAAATGTGCCATGGGGGGTAGCCAACATGAGGAGGGGGACAAGCTTGATGAGTGGGGTGAGTTGAAAACAATACCTAGGGAGCAAGTGTGATGTTGGCAAGTGACGAAAGAGGGAGTGATTCCATGGTGGCACACTTTTTTGCACCTGATGCACTTTTTCACCACTAGGTGAAAAAGGTGTGAAAAATGTGCCATGGGTGAGGGATGTCATGGAGAGGGGGCCAACTTGAAGTGTGAGTGCATAACATGAGCCTAACACACAAGTTGTCACTTAAGTGACGAAATAGATCATCTTCCCTTGGTGGCACACTTTTTTGCACCTCATGCAATTTTGCACCAGGTGAAAAGGTGCATTCAGGCTTCCCAAGTGCACCATGGGTCATGTTTGATCATGGGAGAGGGGGCCAAAACCACCTGTGAGTGCATAACACTCACCTAACCACCTAAACAAGTCACTTAAGTGACGAAACTTCAAACCTTCTCTCCTCACCTTGGTGGCACATGTTTTTGCACCCCATGCACCTTTACACCAAGTGCAAAGGTGCAAAAGTGCATCCAAGGTGTGAAAATGTGCCATGGACACTTTTGGAAACCCTGCCTTCACCAACAACTGCCAAAAATAGACATTGGAGAGTGATTCTTTGCCCCGAGAGCTTCCCTGAGAGTTACCTAGGCAAAAATTATATGATTTTGACTCCAAAAGGTCTAATGAGATCATTACCCACAAGTTTTAGGAGCCAATTCTACCTGAAATTTGAAATTTACCCCCTTTTTGATTTTGCTCAAGCTTGTGCGCTGGTGAAAGTGACTGCCACCAAAAACTATGATGATGAAAATGGAAACCAACACATTTTGAGTGAAGAGGGAATTATAGGTCATCTTGGGATTTTGAATCATGTCTCAACTCTTCATATAACTCTTGGAATGCTCATTTGAATCCTCACTGGGATCGGGGATCTTCATCTGCACTGTTGGGCCAATATCTCAAAATACAGATGATAGAATCTCCCGAAACCTTTTGCAATGTGAAGTAGGCCTTCTTATATTTCTGATGAGTATTTGGTCACTTCAAAAAATATCTTGAGGACTCCTGAACCATTTAGAACAAGCCCACTAGCTTTTTTACTTCTTTCATTTCCCTGCACCATGCTATAAGTAGCCCTAGTGTTGCATAACTTGTTCCTAAACTGTTTCTCCTTACAAAACTTCCCTAAAATACCTCTGATGATATCATAGCTCTAGTCACACACTTACTTGGATGTATTATATCTTCTTGTTTCATCTCCAGAGGGTGTTCATTAGGTGCAAAAGTCCTGAAAATATGCCTTTTTAGGCCTCTGGGAGCAGTTCCTTCAAAGTGGATCAAAATGAATCCATGAATTGCTTCCCACCAACTTACCTGCACATGAAACACACTTTAAAAATCTAGTTAGCACATCCCTCTTGGCCATGATGGGGTTTACATAGTCAACAATTGGTTGGAGGGTAGGTTTACATTTAGGTGGGCCTTTACTTGACTATATGAACTATGGTGCATAACATTGCACTAGTTGCATCTTCATTTAGTCCCCCCCACCACTTGGAACCAATCTTTAAAATGTCACATATCTGTAAAGTGGTGATTGTTCATCATGTTGAAAATGAAATTGGTCATGACCCACTGACTTAGAACTCGTTGACATTGTGATTGTAAAAATGTAGTTGCAAGTTAAACAATCATGCAAACTAAACAATCATGCAAACTATCAGAAAAAAAAGCCCTACAACTTGGGAAAAAAAAAGAAGTTCAAGATTCAAAACTTTACTTTGGCAACGAATGGGCTCTTCAATCACCTCAAGAATATAATTTCAATGAATTTTGATGAAGCTTCAACCCTGGACGAGCAATGAAAAGTATGTAAAGAGGATATTTTTTGTGTTTGTGTTTTGCTTTTTGCTTTTGTGGTCTTTATCTTTGTTTTTTGTGTGTGTTTTGCTTTTGTCTTTTGTGGTCTTTATCCTTGTTTTTTGTGTTTGAGTTCCTTTTTAGGGTTAGAAATAGTTTTTAATTATATTTTTTTGTTTTTTAATGTTGACTTTTCAAATAAAATTCATTTTTGTTTTAAAACATGTTTTAGATTGTGGGTACCCCTTGGATATGTCCTGAACGTACACCAGACGTCCTCAAGGGGTACCATACCTGTACCATGTGTCGGCGACGTATCCAGGTGGGGTTCAAGGTTGGGGGCTATACCGACAACCTAAATTTAGTGCTACAGATCAGCTATCTCATTGGAACTTGAAGGCAGAAAAGCCTAAGGATGAGAGGGATTTCTACCTTCCTGTTTTCTTTTCATATGATTTTTGTGCTCTTCAGAATGAACGCCTTGCTTTTTTGCATCATTACACATTGAATCCACTGGTTCTTGCATGCTATGAATTTCTCTTGATTTTTTTTTAGAAAGACATGGTTGATAACTCCAAATTTTTCTTTTCTTGACTGTTAAATTCAACACAATAACGCTCACTAGAAGCAACCCTCCACCAAGTGGATTTTAGCTTTCATCTACATTGCACCACTTGAAAATCATTATTAGAAGATATGATATTTTCAGAATTCTTTTGGACCTTTTTTATTAGGTGTGGGCATACATTGGCCAGATGACCATATTTGAAACGTTGACTGCATCTAAATGCAATGTTTTCATAATCCACTTTTTGGGTTCTTGTTGAACCCCCCCCCACACCCCCCTCCCCCAACACCCCAAGCACACGTACTTCTTGAACTAACACTGTTGAGTGTGTCCAAAAATGCAAAGGTAAATTTGTTAGCCTAAACCCAATATCAAGACTTCATAAAAAGCTCGACACTCTAATGAAACCAAAGGCCCTTTGTTGTAGATAAAATTCCAATACATTGTTTTATAAAAGCACAATGAAAAATTGTTGGGCACAAGTGTAAATTTCTTTTGATCATTTGAAATGAGAGTAGACCAATTTTGGCATGTCCACTTACTCATCGTAGGGAGAGTGGGCCAAAAACCATTAATTCTACAAATCAATCCTTTTGTGTTAAGCAAAGAAGCAAAATTGGAGATCTCTTCACTTTGAAGATAATGAAAAAGAGGCAAAGATGCTTTGCCAACGCAAATTGTTGCCTATGAGAAGCAAAGGAAGCTTTCCTGATCTATTCAATTTTTTGTATATGACGAAGATCTGTTTTGTGTGGTCGATATTCCCTTTGGAAGTTGTACTCTCTTGTTTCAAAGCAATTTCTTTGAATGAGGCTTTACCTAGAAATTTAACTGATGTTGGATCAATATTGATTAATGATTGGTTCCCATAACTTCATAAGAAGTGTATATTATCTTGGGTAAAGATGCATGTGGATCCTCCTCAAAAGAAGCCAATTTTCCTCTAGAATTCTTGCATGCAGAATTACATGCTAACTTGGGTAATCTCGTTGGTTGATCCTCCAAAAGAATCAAATTTCCTCTAAAGCTCTTATATGAATCTTTTGATTTTTCTCTTGAAGATTTTCCCGTGCTCTTGAAAGTCAGTAGTTACATTTTAGCATGCCCTAGATTAATTATAGTCATAAGAACTTAGTAATTAGCACATATATCTTAAATACATATACCTGAAATATGTCGAGAAATATCAATCTCAAGGTTCTTATCTTGGATTTTTCACATATAATATTAATTAATATCTACATTACCTTCTCAACCAATTTCCTACTGATTGGTGACAAATGGCACAAAACTGCACTTTGGTGTCAGGATGAAAAAAATATTTCTAGGGGAATCAAGGGGCTTGAAACTCCACCATATGGCCAAGATAATATGATTTTTTGATTGTCTTCTCTAAGCAAAAATATATATATTTTTCCAAGTGATGGTCAAATGGATCTCAAATTTACTTTTGAAATTGCCTTGTGACTATTAAATGGATGTCGAATTCAAGGTCGGACATACTTGTGAACAACTCACGACATTGCAGTCCACCACCACCCCCTATTGCCAACAGAGGATGCCTATTGGCATAATTATTGACTTGTGCATTCATTTTTACTATCCATCTATACACTTTATGCTGGGTGTAAAAACAACTATGGTGTCTGTGTTAAAAATTAGAAATGTACATAGAAACATGTCTAGCTGCATGTTGTAAAATGTAAATTGAAACCTTTTAGAGCCAAGGGTTTTGTTGGGTTTAGTGGAGAAATGATATATTGTCTTTTACTATTCATTTATGAACGATTACATTTGGAATGATTGTTAAAACAAAATAAAGAAGATGGATGTTTGGGCCCTAAACTATCGATTGAGATGATGAAAATGTTTCAACAAATATGTTGCTTGAATGGATGAAGTGCCACAGTGAGGAGACAACGCATCTAGAAGTATGCATCTGTAGGGGAAAACATAAGAGTCAAAACCTCGTAATGTTTGTGTTAAGAGCACTTTAGTGGCTATTGTGATTGCTAATGGTGATGCCCAATCCGTTGAGGGTTGAAGGAAGTGGTAGGGACTTGGATATCACATAAATAAATTCATCTGTTATGCCCAAAAAAACATTTTTTTGTTTCTAATATTATAATTTGTATCTTAGATATTGTATAGTTTAAAATTATTGTGAATATTGTTGAGTATGCTGCCAATATAAACACCTGATTAGTTATTTGTTAAAATTAGTTTTAGTTGTGTTTTTGATATTTATGATTTTTTTTGGTTAAGTGCAAAATTATCTTTTTAGAAATCAATTTTTAGACATATTCTATTTTTAGATTGGAAGTGCCGGTTAGTTCATTTGACGTGCACTTAACTGAGTCCAAATCATTACCTAGGCACTATTTCTATGTTTAGATGGCTGAATTTAGTCTTATTTTAGGCCATCTATATTTTTTAGGAGAGTTTGGGGCACCTAGTTTGACTAGTGTACATGATGGTTGTGGATGTGCCACTTAAACTAATAATGGCTGCTTGCGTGTTGACCATATTTTATTAATGGATGATACTTGTCATCTTGAGTTTATTTTTAGTCATCTTTAGTTCATTTAAGAGTTGTAGTTCCTCTTATTAGTCTTTTATTTGTTATGCAAATTATGACAAGTCTTGTTGTAATGGCTATATTAACCTTGTTTATTGATTAATTGTATATGCAATAGTGGGGCGAGTTTTTCCAAGTGGATATGCTTTTTGCATTGAGATTTATCTATGATTTTATTTGTAGGTATTTACAAAGAAAACCAACAAGCTTTGGATTCATTATTTGAAGTTATTCCATGCATATTTTGTTATCAATCTCACTTACAATAATATTAGGTTAATAGCTAGTTATTTTGGGCAAGATTGGATGATCATTAGCTTCATTTAAAGGGTATTTCATTATATGGGATAAAGGAGCAACCCATAAAAGATCTGAATGTGTTGAGGCTCACTAAAAAATTCTTAAGGGATGACATGATAAGAAGTGTTGATAAAGCTTAGGAGCTAGAGAGAGGAATTTGACAAAATAGGTAAGCTTGGCAATTTGATAGTGATAAGGAGGTAGGAGAAGAAAAGAAAATGTGACTAAGACTCAATCAAAAGGTGGAGTAAGATGTACGTTGAGTTCACCAAAATGTATGTAAGCTACGATGGTCAACATAACGATTCTCTCTCTATGATATAAGATATAAAAAGAAAACCGTACTAGAGCCAACACACAAGCAAGATATACTAGAGCCAACATACAAAACCGTACTTGGTTGCATAGATGCCCTCGGTGTAGGTATGCCCCAATGTGGTAGGCATCCCTTGGGATAGAAGGTTGTAAGAAGCCCCATAAGGTGCTACAGATGTCGTCGAAGCAGACTTAGTATGTAAGATGCCCCCTATTGTGGACATGACCCCAAGATGGTAATGTTTATAATGTCCATGAGTTGTAATTTCTTAACTCATTCTATAGAGTGTGAGTGCTAAGGCAGTGTAGAGTGTTAAATGTGAATGGTCAAAGGGCTCAAAGCTAGGCGAGTATTGAGCATGTCACATGTAGGTACTGATTTTGTATTTTGTAATGTTATAGTGTTTTTGCATTCTTGGATTAGTAGACGTGAAAGATAAATGCAATACTAATTACCTTGGGACAGTGGCATAAATAGTGAATGAGGCAAGGTCGGCTTGGGAAAGTATTGTTTCCTCAACAACCACATCGGACCTGCAAGAATGTGTTGCATTGTCGGGTAACAATTTGGGTAAGAACTAGGGCAATGTATGTCATACAATTGATAATAATGCTATATTGTGTGTGTGCAAAGTGCTATGAGGTGGTCATCCAATGAAGGCTTCAATCTCTATTTTGGAAGGATTTGATCATTGACGAACACGATCCACCAGTTAGACTCATCAACAATTTTTCATATTTGATTTATCCATTGTTGTCCTAGGATTGCATCGAATTCTTTTGTATTAGGCATAATGAAAAATATTGTTGTAACTTTGGTTGGTCCTATTCTTGTAGACATATTCACATGCCCCAAAGAACCTTCATAATGTAGATCGTGCTTAAAATCTTCCTTGTTACATCCATGATGATAGATGAAGTCTAATCAACATGTGTTGTGTAATTGCTTTTGATCCACAATGGTATTGTTTTGGGGTTCATCGATTCGTGTATTTATAGTGGGTTAATCCGTTGCTTTTTAGGTATGACTCGCATTTGGGATTCTTGTGTAGTCGTTGCTTCATATAGAACCATGTTTAATGCTTGATCATGTAAAGTATACATTGCTTGGTCGTCATTGGGTGTTTAATCATATTCAAGAAGAACATCTTGTGGGTGTGGTGCTTCATCCATTTGCATTGGTTTGGCTTGCTCTATTTGCACTTGTTCTACTTGCTCTATTGTTTATTGGAAAAACTTGCTCAACTATAGGAGGTAATACTTGCTCTTCGTGAACTTGATCAATTGTAATAGGAATTGCTTGCTTTGGTTGCTCTTGTTTGAGGAGAATGGAAACTAGTTTCTGTGTTTGTATTATTAGAAACCTCTTGTTTTGATGCAGTATTGTCTAATCTTCCTCTTGGATAAGAGGAGGTACTTTGTTTACGTCATTTTTCTTAGGTGGATGGCATACTTGCTAATGCTCTTGTGTTGTTGTATGCATTTTTTGCTTTGCTATGTTCTTTTTGTATACCATGCTTACGAGTGAGATATTGGATATGATTGTGTAAAGTCCAACACTTGATTGTGTGATGTTTGTTAATGCGATGATGCTGCAAAATGATTTCCTTGATGTTGTATCAAGCGATGTTGCGGCCTATATTGAGTGCTAGGTAGTGAAATGAGCCTCTTATCAAGCAACTTGCATAAGAGAATGGTAGGTGTATCGGTGTCGCAATGTATAATAGGATTGTGATTATACCTGTGTAGGTGAATATTGCTCTTCATCGTAAGTCAAATGACATACAATTGTTGACATAGAAGTAGAAGAATCGGTATATGAAGGACGGGTCCTTCGGACATGTGGACACGCATGCGACAAGTCCTTAACGGTCTCTAACATAAGGGCCTCAACTAGTTTAGGATGTCCATCCAACAAAGCCTCTTTATAAGCTTCTAGTTTTTCTACTAGTTGAGCAATAGGAAAACAATGATGTGGGAAAATGAGTTGCTAAATCTTGACAAAACATGTGATGTTACTACTTAAAACTTGGATTGAACATGAATCGGTGCCTTTTTTAAAAAAAAAAACCTACATTTATATTAACAACCGAACACTAATAAGTACAAATTACAATGCCATTTTGTAAAATCCTGCAAACTATAAGACATGATTATCCTTGTGAATGTCCAGATAACATATAAGAGAAGAGAAATAGCATATCCCCTATTTATCCAAAATGCAAATAGCAAATCTAAGGATTTGCTAAAAACTAGTTGACGTATTATCTGGAGAGCATTGTAAGCAAAGGTAAAATTATAAAGTTGACCTCTTGCTTAGCTCTTGCTCTTTCGCCTTCTTCTTCCTCTTGTTCTTTTTCCTTCTCTTTTCTTTGACTCACTAGGCTTCAAGTGTGAAATATGAATATCTAAAATGTGATATGGAATGATGCGCATTAGAGTCATTTTATAACTTAGAATCTTTTAGGGTTATGGTTAGGTTATTATGTTTGTTTTATGTTATTATTACTTTCTTGAGTTGAAAAAAAGTCAACAATAACCTGTTTTTTTAAATTCCACTAAAAGTGTTAAGATACCCCTGTTGTGACGTCTGGACGTCCCTCAGAGCCCTCCTAGGGATAGTCCATGATGTCCCCCTCAAGTTCTAAATGTTCCTGGTGACAGTTTCCCTTCATCGTTGGCATTCGAGCAAATGACAAGGAAATGTTTTAGCATCCCCAAACCAGTCATGGGACTATCCCAGACACCATGAGTAGCTTGACCCAGATAACCGCTAGTCGCTCCACGTAACATTGTAATTCTTACAGGACTTAGCTCTGTTACTTGAAGAGGATATTTTTCAAGATAAAGTTGTTGTGAAGTCGAGAAACTTTGGGGTTTGTAGTTGGTGGGGTTGTAATTTTCAAATTATTGCACCATAGTTTCCCCAATATTACGTCTAGTCACTACTATAACATATCAGATGTCTTTACTTCCTAATCTTGAAAAAGCGTCTGTTTCTTTAGGATGTGGCTTATACTTGAAGATGAACTTTTCTAGATGCCTATGGTGAAGTCCGAGAAAGTTTCGGGGGCTTGGAGGGGAGGTAACCAATTGTTATTAAATGATTTGATTGAGTTTTCTAATGTTCTTAAACTACCACTAATATCAAGATTTCTAGTTGAATGTACCTAGAACATCAAATTCATTGTTTCCTATAAAATACCTTTCCAAAGGACATTAAATTCATTGGATCTTTAAATGTCATTAGGTAGAGCTAAAATTTTAGGCAAGATTAATTTTTCGGTATTATTTTAAGGGAGATATCCCCAATTTTTTGGATGAAATTCTCCTGCTGTCTTGGAAATCCCATAGGTTTGTACTCCCGCCCCCCCGTCCTTGATACTTAGGTAATTGATGTTTCAATATATATTTCAATAAAGCATATGGTCAACATTTTGTGGAGTTTTAGCAATTTATATGCTTTTTTGGATTAGTCTCAATTGTATATGCAAGAACAAGATTCTCTTTCTAGCGTACATTACTAGAGTAGTCCAGCTAGATCCACACAGGAGTTTCAAGCTATTAGTTTGAAGCCAATCAATTTGCCATGGTGCTTTCCATTAGTCACTTTTCACTTTGTTGTTGAAGGGGACACCCCTTGTTATCTATTAGAAGATGTCTCATAGTCTCGTCCGCATCTTAAGATTAAGGACACCAAAAGGGTCTAACCATCCCTAGAAGATTATCATGGCAAATGATCTCTTGTAATATCCCTTATAGAATACCACTTTAAAAGCTAGATGCAAGAATACTAGACAAATTGCAGCCAAACAGAAGTAGGTTGCTAGATTTTTGCAGAAAATGTAAATCTAGGGCATGTGGAACAAAAAATAATGGATAAGCTCCAAAAATACGTTTGCTACAAAGTACTTTCCGTCCGACAATTTGCCCCATGCAATGGAGCTATGCTAATACAATAACAGATATTATAGAATCATGTACTTTAGGAATTTTTCGAATGACAGAAGTGAACTGTCAGAAAATTAGACAAGCGTGACCAGCTACAACAACTGGAGATATCCATTCTAATCCCTTAATATCTTGGCGGAATATAGATGACTGAACATTATCCTTTCCTTGGCCTCGAAGAGTATTATCTATAATATTTATAGGAGATTCTGATACTGCCCAACCTTCAAGGGTCAGAATGTCCGTCCCAGGAAGTGGAAATCCTCCAAATTAGCTTGATCTCCTTTCCCAATCTTCCAAAATAATGTCGCCCCACCTAGGATGATGGCTGGAAACCGTATGCAAATGCCTTCAAACTGAATGCTAGAACCTTGCCAAGGTAAAGAGTTGCCGAATTAGATTCGTGCGACTTGAAAAACCTCAGCAAATCTCTCCTCCAAAAATGCCCAAAATCCCACAGCAAAACCGGATTCATTGCAGCAACCCTCTGAATATATCTCTAAAGAACAAACCCTGATTATTAGGCACACTCCAAAAATGACCCAACTCCCCCTGGATCTCTGGCACCACCGAAGAGTTTGCCCTACTAGCTACGGGATGCCATCTCTACGAACCACGTTGAAGCTAGGGTTGAGCGTAAGGATCTTACTCCACTAAGCTAGAATCTAATTGGTACAAACAATTTGTTGCACATGTTCAAGAGAAATATGAAGTCGTATCCCTATGAATGATAGTTTTTTCAGCAAAATCCACTCATTTTATAGACTTTTCCCAGGGTGCCAAGGCATATCACCTCCAAAAGCTCCAAGTCAGCATGATTTCCCCTATGTGAAAAACCAAATGTAATAAAGTAACTTAAAGTTACTGTTCTCCCTTTCAAGTCACCATGGTCCAAAAGGTGACCCCCAACGCAAAATTAGAACACCATAGGGGTTAAGCGGCAACACCGGCTAGACCAATGATGGAAAATCCATAAGCATCTAGATCCCTATCGTCAAGCATATTTAGTATGTAGACCTGTCAACGGAAAATTATAACAACTGGGCTGAGAAGAATCCTCATACCCAATAGCTCACAGCGTCCATAACCCCTTGGGTATGACCAAGCCCTGGACTCGAGTTGGCCCCTAGGCCTATGGCATAGGAAATGTTTCACATTACAGATTTCTTATCCTAAATGATGCATATTTGAGGATTCTCTTTAAGTGTGTGACTAATAACATCTTTGTAATCTTCGCTGATGGCTAAAATCATTGATCATAAAACTTGTTTTCTTGGGATAGTGACAAGTTGATGAAGATGTATCATATGGTGTGGTAAATTGAGGACTGGAGATTCACATCACATCTAAATGATATAACATAGTAACTTGATAATCCATGCTTTGACACTTCTTTCTAACAAAGTTTGATGTGGGAATATGTTCTCATGAAATTTTGAAAAGAAACCTATCATTTATTGTGAGGTGGAAGCATTATAATTAGCAAGAAGTGCATGAAATTGTTGATACAATGTTAATAGCTTGTGACAGTTTTCTTTATGCTGTTAGTCATATAGAGCATGCCAAATGTGATCTTTTACCCAATTTGGTTGGTAATATAGGTCCCTGTAGGATCTAACGTAAATAGTTATGATTGCCAATATCAACAGTCTTTAGGATCATCATGACCTCATTGGTGTTCACAGTAAGCATGCCGAGCTAAGATTCAAACCTGTCATCATTCATGGACACATCCATTAGCCTTACTGTTGATGAGTGAATTTGTTACACCCACATGCAAAAACGGGGATGTTTTGATGCTCCTCTACTTGATAAATTTAGAGCCTGGAGAGGTTTTTAAACTCAATGCACGACTTTGCGGGGTACACTGGTTTCTAATGAAAATAAAGCATAGTGGTGGAATTCCAGCATTTTCATGAAGAACTACGTTAACACAAAAAGAGGTTTTCACTTATGTTGACGAAAAATGAAGATAAACCTCCAAAGGTCTTGAAAATAGAGTTATGCTTGAGATATGATCCCTCAAAAGGGTGGTTATCGGTCTTGATAAAGGACTCGCCTAAAAAAAGGTTGCAAAAAGGTAAGGTAGGGTAGGGCATGAAACCCTAGAGAGTTGGTTGAAAATCAGACCTAGGATCATGAAATAAAAATGTCTTAAACTTCACCACTGTATGAATTACTAAAGGTACCTAGTATCAGACCTGAAATCCTAGCATAACACAAGCTTAAGTGCATAAGGACAATAAGTCCATAGGTTGCATGTTATTTTAGTAGACACCTCGGGTTGACCAAAACTGTCCAATATTTCAAGTTATCCTGCAAGAGATCTAATTGACACACACCCATTCATGTGTAAAGATGACTCTAAAGCAATAAATAATATTAGCTCAACGTCGGTATTTGAACTTGCAAATGCTAGCACAATTCATACCAATGCTTCTGAGGACTTATGCAAACATCATATAGTAAACCAACTACACAGTTAGTGTTAGCAAGAGATGCATCGAATTTTGCACTGCACATGGAGTGACAACGACTTTGCTAAACAATATGCAGGAACTAATGTGACCTATGACTGTTGCAAGTAGCTGTCCTGGAACATTTGGACAGTGTGATTTCATAATATGGACAAAGTCAGACAATCATTAATCAACAGAGAACAAATGCTTAAGTGAATTTATACTAAATAGACTAATTTGTCCTTTGTAGGCCTATGACAAAAAATCACCTTATTGAACTGTGTCCTTAAACTTTGTCTGTAGCGTTTACTTCTGTATGACTAAAATTCTATGATCTCCTTAGATTGGGTATACAAACTAAGGCTGTATATCTACAAATTCTGCTACCGCTTGGCGGCTCTAAAAGGGGATCAGTCCAAGAACACACCGTTCAAGTTACCTCCGCAACATATTGCATAACAATACTCCAAAGAGGCATCAAACCTTTCTAGTGCAAGAAAGCTCGAATTGTGCATGCAAGATTTTTAAAACTAAATAATTTTGGCAAATAATAGACATCCTAAAAATAGCAAAATTGGATCCATGGCAATGAGCTTTCATGTGTTGTAACTTTTGAAAATGGCCCAGGGTAGCTATGTCCGATGTATGGACCGCACTTAGAACTCGTTTACACATG
Organism: Taxus chinensis; assembly: GCA_019776745.2. Taxonomy (NCBI): domain Eukaryota; kingdom Viridiplantae; phylum Streptophyta; class Pinopsida; order Cupressales; family Taxaceae; genus Taxus; species Taxus chinensis. The sequence continues at coordinate 859,779,967 of CM034151.1, forward strand.
CATTGAGACTCAGTGATTTAGCAATTAGATAATATGTTCTGATGTCCAATGGTAGTGGCCTCATCATGTCAGATAAGCAGGCCTCTTGAATCAAAACTGTGTGAATCTTGCTATATATACTAACTGACATTTGAGAAAGTGAAGCTTTCTCCAGCTTTATTGACACTAGGCTAACTAGGTGACCAACGTTGTGATAGTGGATACTGTGATCCTGTTGCATCAACTATTAATGTCCCCTTTTCCCAATCAAAGACCTTTGGCCTATTTTGTCAACCCGATGGCCAAAGGAAAAATATAAGGGTGACTTAAGTTATAATAAATTATTATAAAGTGCTATAATAAAATAAAATAAAATAATTAAAGCACTTATATTAATTTATTTAGCTTCATAAAAATAAATTGTAATCCCTATGGAAAATACAATTTGCCTTAAGGGGCAAATAGTCATTGTAAAGGGATTTATTATATTTTATTTCCTCCTAGAAAGGATAATGGCGACTTGGGCCAAAGGGGAGTAATGAAGCCTAAGGAAAGATAAAAACATAATTAATTTAATGTATTCCCCCTAGAGAAAATGCGACTTGCACTAGGAGGGAAAATGTTGTTGGAAAAAACATTTAATATGGGAAAATATTAAATGCTTTGCATAGGGAAAATCATGTGAGCTCAAAGGTTGGTTTGGAGGTTGGTTGTTGGCCCTTTTCCTTTAAAAGGGAAGTCGACTTGCCTCTTCCATAATCCAGATTTTTATATGATATTTTCTCTTGCATAGAGCTTCAGCTTTTGCATTAAAAATTCTAAGGACAAAACCCCTTGTGAATTCTACCTCTTGTGGACGAAAACCCCAAGAGTTTGAGAGGGATTTGCACTCAGAATTTCCCATTGGCTGTAATCATATTTTTAGTCTATTTCAGGCTTTTTCCAGCAGTGTTATTGAAGACTTTTCGAAGTCTTTTGGTGAATAAAATTGCAACAATGTTTTCTCTATTTGATCGACTCACCTTGGGACTGTTTGGGCATTATTATTGAGGTATTTAGATCTGAAAAGCATTGTCTAATATCTCATAATTTTTGTGAATGAAAATACCCAAGTTTCCTAATTCTTCTGAGGGTTATTTACCAGTTTTATAATCAGATTTCAGATCTGATTTCTGAGTTGATTTGGCATCCAAAAATTCTGATTCTTATATGAATGAGTTCCTAAAAATATAGGCAAGCATTTGGGATAGAGAAAATAATTTTTGGAGCTCATTTGATGCCTTAAATGTGTGGGCTGATATAGTAGGAGGGCCAGATCTGCATGTTTGGTAGTTGCTGTTATAATTTGGTTTATACCATCTTGTTCCTTGTATTTTTCCAAGTTCGGGCATATGTCGTTTGCCTAGATCGGAGTTGTGTAGAGAAAGTTATGCTATCTTGAAGATTGCAGCAGTTAGGGTTTCAGATTTAAATTATTTTCCAGCTGTTGTAGAATCTAATTTTCGCCAGAAATTCTCCATGGTTGTTACAAGGGTTTGGAAGTAAAAATAATTATTGTACGCTGATTTTGGGAGTAAAAATCAATCCCATTTGCCCTAGCTTTCGAAGTTTATATTGTGCCATTGTATTTTGCTATTGTGTTGAGTGGGAAAAATTTATATTTGCTACAAGGATCCATTTGGGGATATCTTTCATAGAGCTTTGTAGGATGAAGTCTTTAGCGTAAGACAAAGTCACCCAAATGCCTTTGTCATTGCCGACTTCCAAAGATTTGTTTTATATTCTTAAATTAAGCTTTTGATTGGCCAATGATGAATAACAAGTGTGACCTAGTGGCTGGGAGTGCTAGTTGAGCAAGATGCGTGTAGGAACTAGTAATTTTAGTGCACAATGATTAATGGGCTGAGATAAATGCCGAGCATTAATGGCCAAATGCCATCGGTCTATATTAAGAAATCTGCAAATCTCTTACATAAATGAATGCATATGGTTTAAGGAGTTTGTAAGTAGCAAATAATGTCCATTATGATGTGAAATCATAGAAGTCTAGTGGTTTAAATTGTAGTGGTTGAATGCGGTGTCTCTAGAAAGGATATGTAACTGGAAACGTATGGAATGAAACACTTTCTGGAGCCCTGATCATTCATTTATATGCCAGAGTACATTGGTTCAGTCTAGAATTGGGCATTATTACAAGTTCAATTAGAAAATGTATTTGTCTGAGAAAGTGCATTTTTCTTGCAGGCTTTGAAACCTGTAATTTTTGGCAAATGTATTCGTAGGAAATGCTTGTAATGAGATTTTACCTTGAGGAAGTATTTACTTATAATCATATACAGTAGCGATTCCTAGAGTTATGAGATTTTTTTTGCCGTCCTGAAATGTTCTTAAAGTGTAGGAATATAGTTTATATGTCATCAAGTCTAGTTTCCCACACAAAGTTTAGGTTTCTATACATTTGTTAGAGCTTAGATATGTGAAAATTTAAAAGCTGATTGCTTCATTACTTAAGAAGGAACAATTTTGAAAAAATCTCTTTTAAAATTTAAAATGTGATTGATTTGCAGGAGATGTTAAAAGCATCACAGTTGGGTCTGGAACAAATATACAGGACCACACCCTTGTTCATGTGGCAAAAACAAACATTGGTAGAAGAGTCCTTCCAACTGTCATTGGCAGCAATGTTACCATTGGTGAGAAAATTTTCTACTGCAATTTCTTCCATTTCCAAGTGTTTTCTATGCTTTTTAATCATGAAGGCCGAGGTTTGATTTTCTACATTTCTGTCAAGTTTCATTAGTTGATTAACGGCTACTGTCAAAAGGTGGTGTAGATGTTTGTCCTTTCGACCTCAAAGCAATTTTTAACATCGTTTATCCCTGGCTCTCCTACTTCGGCTTTACATTCCTAGTAAAATTGTCAAAATCGACAAGGCTGGAAAAGTGAATTTGTATACTTCTTGAAATGATTTATTAAAAGAAGTCACACAAGTTAAAGGAGAGAAGTGCCTTCCTTTGTTTTACAATCTATGTTGCAAGAAATAGGAAAGAGAGATGTGATGAGAAACGAGTTTGGGAATGGTTATGCATGAGAAACAGACTATCTGTATATACATATAATTTCACTTTTTTTTTTGAAATCCATAAATTCAACCATCTTTTAATTTTTAATATTTTAATAAACTTTAAATTTTTTTTTACTTTTAATGTTTAATTTTAATAAAAAATTTCAACTTTTAAACTTTGAATGTAAAGGAAAAAAATGCTGTTGCAGTTGCTTCGGCGTGGGCCATTAAAACACACAACGTCAAAATGTCGTGGCATTTCTTGCTACAGCAATTACAATTATGTCAAATATTCATAATGTGAGTCAGATGCATTAAAAACAAATCAACGGTGATTGTTTGTAAGAATATTTGAGGATGATTTGGTTTTAAACTTTTATGTATAGAATCTTGAACAAGGATAAAAATAATACAAGTGTGCAGTGCATGGGAAGTGAAAAATCTAGCTGGCATATAAGAGCAATTTTGACTATCATAACCCATTACTTGTCATTTCTCGAATAGCTTCGACATTTTTGCCAATATGTGTTATTTGATTTGCTAAATGTGCATTAGTGGCATGGCTACAGTGGTTTAGGACTGATGTTTTTATTTAAATATGAATGGATGATTTAGACAGGTCACAGTGCTGTTCTACATGGCTGTACAATTGAGGACGAAGCCTTCGTGGGAATGGGTGCAACTTTACTTGATGGAGTAGTTGTGGAAAAGAATGCAATGGTTGCCGCTGGAGCACTTGTGAGGCAAAATGCCCGTATACCATCTGGGGAGGTCCTGATTTTTCTCTGTTTTAATCAATGGTTGTTGACTGAATTTATTTGTTTTCCATGTTTTTTGGCTTGCAACAGGCATGTATGTTTCTGACGACTTAACAATGAATTTATGCTAGGCAATCAATCACTGCTTTTTACATGGTTCAATATACGGCATTACGAATGGCTCCTTATTTCTTAACATGTTTTTCTTACTTTACTTAGAAATGAATCTATATTGTGCCATCATCTTTCTCTATTCCAGTTTGTGGTCACTTGTGAATAAAGATCAAGTGATTTCATATGATCAACAATTCAGATTTCTGAGTCAAACATCAAGAATAGATTCCAATGGTATAACTTGAGGATTTTGGTCTCTATTATTCTCCATTACTTATATTTAAATGACAACAGAGCAGTGACTTATTCTGTCATTACAATACTAAGAGACCCCCAACATGCAAAATTAGTAAGCTCATGGAAAGCATAAATTTGAATGCTCTGCATACGCATGTTGACACTGCTAAGGGCAAAGGAGGAGAAGAGGATGCCCTCAAGGACTTAATGGTCGAGTATGGAAAACAATCATTGGAGGAAGCCACCAAGACACCCCTATTAGAATATAAGGCTTACCTTTTATTGTTTAGTCACTATTAGTTATGTATTAACTAACGGTTGGTTGTAACAGCCTCAACCATTTTGTAACAATCGCCTGCATAGTAATATGATGGACATACGGAAATCTTCGATGTGTGCATTCCGATTCCTCTTCATTATTTCTCCACATCTTGTAACATTGGTATCAAAGCCATTTGTGCTCGATAGGGTTAGTAGTTTTAGGAGAAGGCTGCAAAAGTTGAGTAAATTGTGAGGAGATATTTCAAGGGAAAAAGTTGCCATTTGTGAGTTTGAGGCCATTGAACAAGAGTACAGTCGTGATAACTCTGGAAAACACCAAAAAATTGACTAAAATTGTGAATAGAGCCATCAGGGCAAAATCGTGAGTCAAAACACAGCCGCGAGGTAGGAATTTGAGGGGAAATACAGTCTGTAGGGTAGGCAAATGCAAGAATAGAGTATTTGAAGGATGTAAATTGCAGAATTGTGAGAAAACATGGGATTTAGGGCATGCAAAAATAATCAGTCACAGTTGTTCGAAGGATTTTTGAGGGTTACTTTCGTGCAGTTAGGGCATGCAAATAAAACATTTTTAGGGAAAGACGTGATAGCTAGATAGCAAGTGAAAATTGTGATTTAGGGCATGTTTTTGCTAGAAAACACGGTCCAAAATCACATGATGAAAAACTGTGATTTTTGAAGTTATCTAGTTCAATAACAAAAGACAAATATAGTCATGTAGTTCCAATTTCGACTATTTTTTGAGAAATCATAAGCCTAAATCTGAGGGCACATATGTTTTTGAAGAAGATGCATTTTTTAGGTAGCTGCTAGGGCAATCGACTGTTAGGGCACAAGACTATACAGGACCAGCACTTAAGGTTTTAAAATTCGTGCGCTGATATTTTGGTTTCTTTTGTAAGGCATTAAGTTTCCAATAGAACTGTCATTATTTCTCTGGTTATTTCTGCTGTAGCAATTTCCAAGTAAAAAATTCAGGTTACAAAATTGTATTGTTGCATTTATTTCCTGTGCCTAAAGTTAGAAACTCAGAATATAGACTTGTCACTTTCATTTTGGCTGCATTAACTTATGGGTCTGGAAATTAAAATTGGTGTGAAAAATGACAAATGATTCAAAACACTATGTTCTAGTCGGAGGTGCAAAAACAATTGACGAGGTCTAAAACTATAATGTCTGGAGCCATAAGATTTTGACATTTGCTACGGAATATCGATGACAGTAATGCAAAGCTAATACTTGATGAAAGGAAGGCTGCCTTATAAATACATCAAGTTGAAGATCTCACCGGACAAACCAAAGTGTTGCAAAGAATTCGCTGATGAGGAATGCGTATTTTAAAAAAGCCCACACCTTGAAGATCCGGAAGGGATTTATTGTAGATAAAAGCTTTACATGAATGGTTGCCCAGTTAGTATCGGCAGCTGTGTAAATATTTGGAATTATACCCTTACGAGGGTCATGAGACAACTTGATGGAGCAATGTGGATGTAGCTCAACATGGATGGTTTTCCAATAATTCGGGAGGTTCGTAAGTTGGGAGGTTTGGAGAGGTGGAATCCGGGAACTCAGGAATTTAGCTTGGGAGCTACACCTTTATGAAGGTTACGAGGCAACTTGATGGAGTTCTACTAGGGCAAAAAAATTGTTTTCAAGGAGAGTATTTAAAAAAAGAAAAAGAAAAAAACACCGAGAAAACTTATATTATAGAGAAATCAAAGTGTACAAATTCTATTGCACCAGGCATAAAAATATCCCCTTCTTGGTCGAAGACCCTTAGCCCAATTTTGTTTCCTAACGGCTAAGGGGTGATAAAAAGGGAAACTATAGTCTTAATAAATTATTATAAGGTGCATAAAAAGAAATTTTATAAAAAGCAGTTATATTAATATATTAATGACTTAATAAAAATAAAAGAGAAAAGATAAAGTGAAATTAGAAAAAGAAAAGGGAAAAGGTCACTTTATGTTTTTATTTCCCCTAGGGGAAATATGCAACCCATGTTGAGGATGAGATAAGTACCAAAAAAGAATAAAATGTTGGCAAAAATATGTGATTAGTGCTTGTGGGTGGCTACTAAGCCAAGTTTTCCTATGAAAGTTAGTCGACTTGGCTTGGAGAGGTATCTCTTTTATTTTATACATATTCTTATTTTTGTCTGAGCTTTGTAAGCTTTTGCAAATAAACTCCTAAGAACGAAAACCCTCTTGAGGTCTAGGAGAATGAAAATTCTTATTTTATTTGAGAGGATTCTCCATTCAGGGGTTTCCATTGCGGATCAAGGATTTATTTATGTTTCCTGTGTTTCTCAACAATGTTTGAGAGCTTTCCAAGAGGGGCGGATGGTTGTTGGTGATATCGGGTAGAACTAGGGTTTCATCTACAGATTTCTAGATTTCCAAGACTGTTTTGGGTGCCTTCCACCCATCGGAAAATTCTGATCTTGGTATCATTGGAAAACTTGTGATTTTATCTTCAATTTGACCTATCGTTTGTCAAAAATCGTTGGGTATTTTCTAAGTTATGAATTTATGAAGTTTCGGCTGTTTTCTGCAATTAAAAATCAGATTTTTAGTATTTTGCAAAAATACAAGTGTCTTCAGATTTGATAATTCAAGAGCTAACTACAAATTTAATTTCATAATTTTTGAAGGTGTTTTGAGGCTATTTTACACACATAGGCAAATCTCTTAAGGTTTTGGCAAATAATTTTGGGTTGTTTGCATTGTTATCATAAAAATTATAATTTCCAACTTGCATTTTATTTGGGATTTGTGGAAAATCCATCTAGGGTTAGAATATATCCATTTGGGGGCATTACAACCTAGGCATTAGAAACATAAGCAAATATAGTAACAACTAACATTAATGCAAATCCATATCTAGAATCTGTCTAAGGTCTTCTTGAAGCTTGGTTGACCACCATGTCGGTGGAGGACCATAACAAATAAAATTGATCCAGAGCCCAATTTGCTAACGCATCTACAACTTAATTAAGCTCTCAAGGAATATGGTTGAAATTGATCTCTTGGAACTTTTTCGTCAACCTATGAATTTTTTCCAACTCTATTAATGTTTGCCAATTTATGCCCTATGCCACATCAGAATTGGATAGAAGGCTAACGGTCACTAAAGAATTAGATTCCACCTGAATTTTTTGCCACCCAATTTTCAGTGCTTCTTGTAAACCCCTAAAAATTGCCTTGATTTCAGCTATAAATTTTTCGTTGCATAACCCAATTTTTCTGAAAAGAAAAAGGCCACCGTAATGCATGGTTTTGTTGATTTAATTTTATGTTAATGTCTTTGTTTTTGCTCTCTATATAGTAAGCTTTTAGAGGGGGCCTTAGAATGTAAGGCTTACCTTTTATTATTAATTCACTATTAGTTATTTATTAATTAATGGTCAGTTGTAACCACCTCAACCATTTTGTAACTCTCTTACATAATGAAATGACAGGGCACACAATCTACGATGTGTGCATTCTAATTTCTCTTCAATATTTTTCCACATCTTCTAACAATCCCATCTTACTCTAGTGCATATTGAAAGTACCCTGGGTCCCATGGATGAAAGGTAGGGGCAATACAAGACATTGAATGTGCATAGCCCCTTGGAACACGGAGAAGAAAATTCGCAAGCAAGGTGAAAAAGGAGAGGCGAGCATGCATGACCAAGAGTCTGTGGGCCGAAGAAAACAAGGCTAAAGGGATAGCCTAGGGGGAGGACATTATCTATCCCATGTCTTACTTATTTAAAATGCCACAAATAAATGGGAAGTAGATACCTGCTAGCTTGGATGCGCATCTGGGTGAGTCCTACTATGAATTTCCTAAGAAAACTTTGAAATTCAGTGGGACATCACCACGACAACGCATGATGTAATTTTCTTAGACCCAAACACCGTGATTGAAGAACCGACAAGATGTGCCCTGATGAAGCTGGCTGCATAATCTCATCAATAGGGATATGTCTAAAGGAAGGTAGGTGCGCCTGGAGGAGGCAAAACTTAAAATAAGCAAGTTTGAAACAAAGGGCCATTGTGGCCAAAAGAAAAACTGCAAGGATGGAGTGACGCATAAAACTTGAGGTATAAGGTTTTTGGGGCGGACCCCTTCATTAAAGGTTGACAAGACAAAAGCCCCCATTAGCACGTTGGAGCAAAGGTTTGACTTGCTGAAAATATCATCTCTAATATAGAAGGTAGATCTTTTTGGTGAGACCCATAAAGATATTATGGAAAAATGATTTCCTTAGGGAGCTCCAAGAAAAAGAAAATACTGTAGGATAAAAATGTTTGCGGGCATCAAAGTCGGGAATAAGAAGGCCAATAAGAGCTTGAAATAAGGGTGGGAAGGAAAAAGGCGTTTCGGGCCAAGGTCAAAGTAGAGAGAGGGTGAATCCACTAAGAAACCTTGACAATAGGAGAGGCCATTACTACTAAGTGCCATGCCTTGAAGGCATCATATAATCTTCATTTCTAAGCAATGGAAGAGGACTTCAAAGAACTAGAGAGTCGAATTTTGGTGAAGTTGACAAACATGCGCATGACAACCAAGGAAGGGGAGTTATGTCTCCTGAAGACACTTTTTTGAGGAGACACCCCAAGCCACGGGGGAAGTAAATTTGCAATGGCTAAGTGGAGTGCGTTCGAGGCTGAATTAAAGCAACATGGAGGGACTTGGGTACAATAGAAGCAATTGTTTGGGGACAGACAACCAAATTAGTCCAAGAGGATGTTAATCCTGAAAGTTTGGGTATAAGTATCCATACATGCGTCAATGTTAACACCATTTCTGTTAGACACGTGTGCTAGTAAGGCCTGGAGAAAGACACCACTTGATAATGTTTCGTGTCAGCGGGAATCCAACATTAGATTTTCCAAAAGGAGCGAGAGAGTGGTTTGGTGGAGAGGTAGCTCGACATTAATGGCTGACTGGCTCAACCCCTTGTAATTTGGATGGGCCATTTTGAATTCAAATTATTGTAAACATCTATAAATATGCCTCTTGCATTGTAAGAAGATGTAGAAGAACGGTATTGGCACTATCGTGTTGCCTAAATGTGTTGTGAACTATTGCATACTAAAATAATGAACACATTCTAGTTTTTCCCATTGTTGACTTGCATATTAGCTCTACTTTAATGGTGTTTTAGCTTGAATCACAGATGTGGATGCTTTTTTGTAGTGTTACAATGGTCTATATGTTTTAATGAATGAGTAATCTAAATACCAATGTGGTAGAATATTGTGTTCAAGTTTGCATATGCGCGTGTCCAGCTCTTGCAAGCCTTGAGCTCAACCTAGCAAGAACTCGGCTCCCTCGCGTGCTTTAGGTGAGTGCCTAGCTCGTGTTGGGAATAAGACTCATGGGATGGGTATGGGGTGTGGATGCTTGAGTAGGGATTAGGTATAAAGACCCCAATGCTCGATGAAAAAAAGAAGAATACTACATAATGGAAACACGATAATATTGTCAAAGATGACAATTCTCAATCAAGATGAAGAGTTTGTTTATGTTGCATAAACTCATGATGTGATCCTCCATTAGAGTTTAGTTTAGTACATAGACCCAAGTGCTACAAGGCACATGACTAGATGAAAGGACCATTTTGTCAATTTGACTCATTCCTCTTATTGTGGTTGGGTCACTCTTGGTGATTAATTGTCCTACAATATTTAAGCTCTAGGTGATGCATCTTTGCCACTTGGCAAGCATTCTTGTATGATTGCAAAAGTTCTTTATGTGTTAGGTTTAACAATGAACTTATAGTTTGGAAGTCGAATGCTAGATCACAACCTTAAGGTTGAGTTTGATTGTAAAGGTGATGAGAAGCTCTGCCTCATTTGAGACAAATCCAAAAGTTCAATGAATGTTTCACATGCTTCTACAATAGGAAAAGTGTTTGAACTTGATGTCCATAATGACAACCAAGCCTTGTTAATCAAGGTTGATGATTTTGCTACCCTATGGCGTCAGTCATATGATCATCTTAACATTGGCTATCTACTTGCATTTAGTAGATTTTGAGGCCTTCCCTTGTTAAAGAAAATTGAGGATCTTTGCTCCAATTGCTTAGCTAGAAAAAAACAATGAGCTCCTTTTGGCTCTAGTAATCATCGTTCAACTAGTCCATTGAATCTAGCACACAATAATTTGTGCACAGACATAACTCCTAGTGTTAGTGGGTTCAAATACTTTCAACTCTTTGACAATGATCACACACGGAAGATGTGGGTATATTGCTTGAAGATCAAGGATCGGGGCTTCAAAATCTTAAAGAATTCAAAGCTCTTATCACATACATGTACTTTGCTTAAGTTGGGGGGTACATCATGAGTCCTTTACTTTTTTGAAGGAGCATGACTTTCAACATTAGTTGATTACTCCCAACATGCCTCAACAAAATGATGTTGCAAAGAGATGAAACCATACCATCATGGAACTGGTGCATAGTATGTTGAAGGATTCTCACTTAGACAGTCCATATTGGGCAAAGGTTGTTCGCTCAATGGTTTACTTGTTGAACCATGCACTCACCAAAACTCTCAATAGAATCACGCCAGAGGAAGCATGATCAAGAAATAAGCGATCTATTTCTCATCTGTGTTTTTTTGCTGTGTGGCTTACATGCAAATTCAAAACTTGAAGTGGAAGAAGTTGGATGAGAAATCCTTGAAATGTATCTTTCTCAAACACATCAATGAGTTGGAGTACATTAACAAAGATGTAGATTTTGATGAGAAGGGTGAGTTGGACTCGCATTCGACATTGTCAACTATTCCAAGCATTGCTCATATGACCCCTTCCGATGATGAGGAGGGTGGTGATGAAGAGGTTAGAAGTGATAATGAGGATGGTGGTGACGATGATATTGGTCCAGCTAGGTCCTCTAGCTCCAATACCAACAAATAGTACACAATGCATACCCAAGTGGTATACCAACACTATGCTTGATGGAAAGTTGGATGGAGTGCCAGACACATGATCTTGAGGGCTAAAAATTCGTAGCATGACCCATAATGAAGTGAACTTGAGCCCTCACGGGCACAATTGTTTGCCATTTTAATCTTTAACAATTGAAGAAACCCATGAGTGCCTTGGAAATATGCTATCAATGTAGAGTATTAAACACTTTTGAAGAATAATACATGGTAACTTGTTGAACTTCCAACAGGGAAGAAGGTCATCAACTGTAAGTGGGTTTCCAAGACCAAGTTAAGGCAAATGGTAGTATAGACAAGGCAAGGCTTGTGGCAAAGGGCCACACTCAGAAGAAGGCATAAACTATGAAGAGACTTTTTCTTTTGTGGCTAAGATATAGACTATCAAAATGGTCTTTGTTAGGGCTGTACAGTTTGGATGGAAGATCCATCAAATGGATATCAAAATTGCTTTTATAAATGGAGATTTGGAAGATGTCTATATGATCCAACCAAAGAGATTTGTCATACCTGGTCAAGAACAAAAGATGTGTAAACTCAATATTTCTATGGTCTCAAGCAGGCTCTCAAAGTTTGCTATATCAATATAGACGAACATCTTATACATCATGGATTCCATTGAAGTTGATATGATTCGAACCTGTATTTCAAAGAGCAAGGGGGAGATAGGAATTCTTGTTGTGTGTGTCGATAATCTAGTCTTCATTGGCAGTTCATTGAAGATTGATGCAATAAAGAATGATCTTAAGAAATAGTTCGACATGACCTATCTTCGGCTTTTGCAATATTGTTTTGGTTCGGAGGTATGGTAAACTTGGTGTCTTAGATAAAATATGTCAAGACCATACTTGAGAAGTTCTAGAGGATGGATTGTAAACTCATTGTAACACCCATGGAGACAAGGTTGTGGCTGCCTCGATTTGACCCATTTCTTTGGGTTAATGCATATCTCTATTGTCAATTGATTGGGATTTTCATTTACTTCACCTCGACTAGGCCATATATCAGCTATGTTGTCAATTATCGTGTACAGTTCATGCAGGATCCGAAGCTATGACAATATATTCTGGAAAAGAATGAATATTCAGTAATGTAATTCTCCAAACCCTAGTGCCTAGGGTAAAATCAGATTCCCACAAACCCTTTTGCAAAAATATAACAAACTAAAATTTATGACAACAATCAGTTGTTGATGCCAAGAATAAGATAATGACCTGATTTTTATTTCAAATCCTTGATACCAAAAAAATGCAGACTTCTGAAATTTCTATTTATTGATCAAAATATTCGTAATCTAGAATACCCATAAGGCTTAAAACATCCAAGAAGCCTCTAGGAACATAATAATGAAAGAAAATAATGTTTTAAAGGTTCTGAATTTATCTTGTTTATTTTTCACACCAAAAAGCAAAAATATACTCGTGTATGATAACAACAATTTTCTAATAATTGACACCTTGGGTGGCACGAAGAGGCCAAATGATGAATATGCAACCCGGAATTGAAGAAATCTACCCACAGATATGCCCTAAACGCTGGTCTTAAATCCCATAGGGTGTAGATAGCCCTAGATATGGCTGCAAATCATGCCCTAGCTGTCCCTACTTGAAGTATTGGTAGATGTCTCTCCACTGGCTGAATTTCTTTGCTTGAAATGCAAATCTAAAACATAAAATGTAGAAAACGTGCCCAGAAAATGTGCCCCTAGCTTTGAAAATCTGATCTTTGCGCCCAAATGTGAACCTCCAAATGAAGTCACCCAATAGATGTTGAGGCTTTTCGTCCTAAACTCTGAATTCTATTGAAGGGTTTAGTCCCCAATAAGATACCAAGGAGGGTTTCTGTCCTCTATTGCTGAAAATGAAAGCAAATGCATTCAACTCTCCAAAGTGAAATTAGATAAATGACCAAAGATGCCAATTGAGCCCCTCTTCACTTTTATACTTTTCTATCTCTATTTTTAAAGTGGGGCGTTCCATGTGGGATTAGTAAAGTAAATTTATTTTCTATTTTAATATTACTTTATTTTTTCCACACACCTTTAATAATTAATTTAAGTACTGGTAATAAGAATTACTTTAGTACTACAATTAAATTATTAATTTTTCCGTTATTCTCCCCTTAGTAGACTAAATACAATGAAAGATAGGCTAAAAAGGGATCTTCTACCTACCAGTATTTAAAAATACGTTTTATTCTTATAATAATATTAATAAGTTGCCCCTAGATGATGAATTGAACGGGCCCAATTTAGAAATACTATTAAGGCCCATTAATTTGAAAAAGGGGACATTACAATTAGGTAGACATTGAGAGGAATGAAAAGAAAAGATAGTGGAATTTAAATTTGACTACCCCCCAATTTTATTAGTTGTATAGGAGGAAGTAACAATGTTTTGTTTTTAAATATAAAATCCCTGGACCAAATAGTGTTGGAAGACGTGCACAAGGAAGAAATAAAGAGAAGGCGGATTGCACGCATTTGAGATTGTGTGTCCGTCTATTTGTTATGAATGATGTAGTTACAAAACAGTTGATATAGTTACAACCGGTTACAACCATCTTGTAGTTAGATAACTAATGATACCCTTATAGATAAGCCTTACATTCTAATACCCCCTATTAAGGCTTATCCCACCTAAAGCAAAAACAAACATTCTGACTATGTTGCTAGGATACGGGTACAAGTACCGGTTTGGGTACGGGTTCGATACGCATATATGTCAATTTTAAAAAACCCTTGGGTACAATATGTCTTGGATACGTTTGTACATATATATTAAAAAATTAAAATATATATATATATATATATATATATATATATATATATATATATACTCATTTTACTCATGTTTAAGTCCATAAAAAACTGAAATAGTAATACAAAACTTGAATCAACATTCAAAACATTCAATACAATCATATATTACAGGCAGGGTTGGGTAGCCTAGAGATGATGAAAATAGACTATAACTTGAAGAAAATTATAGAAGCTATTCTGTATAGACATTTCATTTTTGTAATCATGAAGGAGTTGCTAATCAACATCATGAATATACATCCCACATGTCAATGCAAAAAAAGGTATAGATATCAGTCAAGATTGATGGACAACTGTGTGTTCTGATTTTGCCCGAAATTCCATAGGCATACTCTTACAGTTACCCCTTAACATACATCGAGTCTCATCAGCACCCAATTCCTCATTTTTGCAAGTCTATTGTAGTGTAAAGGGGTAGAAAATTGTCTTTGCACTCCTTTTGCACAGAAATTAGCAATTGCTTTGCTACAAAAACTCACCACCATTATCAGTACATATAAATGTATCTTGTTATCTGAATTCAACCTCTACAACAACCTTACATTTTTAGTGCTTAAAAAGACGTTTTTAGCACAGGATACCTGACGGGTACATGGGGGTACGTCCAGGGTACATCCCGGGTATGTCTAGACATACCCGTGGCGTACCCTAGACGTACCCCCATGTATCCTAGGCGAACCCAAACCCGTACCCTCACGTATCCATACCAGATATGTATCAGGCAAGGTTTGGGGGGTCTGGGGCGAACCCTGGCATCATAGCATTCTAACAAAACAAACCTACTTAATCTTCAGAGGCATTCACTTTGGAAGCAATGCTATGACTAGGTAGGGCTCCATCAAGTTGATTTGTGACCTTCGCAAAGGTGTAGCTCTCGAGCTGAATTACCGAGTTCTCGGATTCCACCTCCCCCAAACTCCCGGATCACAAATTTTCCGAATTATTGGACAACCATCCATACTAAGCTATCCACAAGCTCCATCAAGTTGTCTCATTACCCTCGTGAGGATATAGTTCCTAAGATCCACAATCTCCCGAACTATTTGAGCAACCATCCATCCCGAGCTTCATCTACCCTATATCCTTTCTTGCCTTCAAAGTTTAGAGCATCTTTATATTGCATATTCGTCACTGTCCTCACTACCTTTTGCATCTAGTGGGTCTTCAACCATGGCTATATTGGTTGTATTTGATACGCCTTTACCCTTGAGCACATCATTGGCTTGAAGACGACAATCCCATGTTGTGTGACCTCTTTTCTTACAATGACATTTAATCTTCCAGTTATCTTTATTTGATCTTCAACGAGAATTTCTGGTTTTGGAATTTAATGCACTTATTTGTTGAGAATGACATTCTGCATCTTCTGTAGTTCATTTTCTTTAGCTAGAAGAGCTGCAATCATATCATCTAGAGATTGAGATTGAATTTGAGGGTAAAAATTACATTGTTGTATTTTGAAGACAAACTATTTAATAGGATAGCTTTGGCATCCTCATCCTCAATCGCAACTTTGACTTTTGCTAGTTGTCTGATCAGGGACCTCATATTATTGATGTTGATGTGGCTTGACATAGAGACTTCTTCATCCATTTTGAACCTATATAACTGAAGTTTTAGGGAAGATTTGACATTAACTGATTTCGCTCCAAATAATTTATTTAGAGTATCCCAAATTTCCTTAGATGATTTGTCTAAGTCTACATGATGAAGTTCAAAGTTGGAGAGAGCAAGGCCAATAATAGCTTTTGCTCTATCATCTCTGCTTTGCCAATCTAACAATTTCGATGCATCGGAAGGTGCTGTCTCTTTCCCGTTTACAATGCCCCACAAATTTTTATTCACAAGTTGCATTTGTATTTTCACTCTCCATGTATGAAAATTTAGACAAATATTTTTCTATGGGAAATTTCCATTTAATAAAAAAAAAATACACCTGCATAGTACCAAAATGAGTAAATAGAGGAAAATACCAGTCTTTCCTGCAACTGTGATGTGCACAGTTCCTTGGCCTAGTGCAGGTATTTTCTTTAGATCTTTGGTAATTTCTGAGACTTTTAACTGACAACACTGTTTCCGACCAGATGGTTTCACGAACCTCGTGACTCTATTTTATGCCATCAACTCCTGAAATTCGCGACTTGTATAATAATGGTAACTGTATTTTGCTTCTTTGTCTTTGAAAAACTTTGAATGACATCTTTGTAATTTACAGTCTTTCTTGCCCCACAACTGTGCCCTTGTTTGCGTTTCTGAGATTTGTATTCTGCCCTACGACTGTGGAAAAAGATCAGAGAATTTCACCTTGTTTTCGCGACTTGACTGTAAACAAAATATTTGCCCACATTAGTCTTCTGCGGACGAGTTCGACAGGCCCTTGAAAACGCAAATATACCAGTCCGGAAATGAAGTTCCAAGCTTTTGCGACCTCTATCAAAACAATTTTGTCCCGTCGATTTTTGAAAAATCCTCACAAAAAATCTTCATGAAAATTATCTTGATTTCTTCAACGTGCCCTAACGGTGCTGTCAATGACTTTCTTCCCCTCTCTCTTTACTTCCCCTGCACTCTGATACCAATGTTGGAAGACGCGCACAAGGAAGAAATAAAGAGAAGGCGGATTGCACACATTTGAGATTGTGTGTCCGTCTATTATTATGAATGATGTAGTTACAAAACAGTTGATATAGTTACAACCGGTTACAACCATCTTGTAGTTAGATAACTAATGACACCCTTATAAATAAGCCTTACATTCTAATAAATAGAGCGTATGAACCTCCCATGGGCCTCGTAGTATTGGTCAACAGTCAGTGAGTCAGCCTATGCAATGTGCTGATTGGCTGCAGGATTTTCTCACTGTTGTTGGTGATTTGCAATATCTTATGTTCAAGCTTGTAAGCAGGATAAAAATGACGCGAAGAAGGTTCTCAAGAGCAACTTAACCTTAGGGCATGTTCAACAATGAAATTTCATTCTTTCAGTTCACTATCATAGCATGTTCTACTACTTATGAAGAGTTGGCTTATCTGCCTACATACTTGTGTAGTGCACTAGTTGGGGAAATCTCTTTTACTGGTAATGCAACTTGGTGGCTTCTTTCTGAGCCACATAAGCCTTATGTCTCAAGTATCTCCTATTCTCGTCACAACTTCTCTCTACTGCCAACCTAGATCATCATCTATGATAGACTGATCTTATATATTGGCTGGTTGAACACTGCTTTAATCTAGTGATTCTGTATGTTGTCATACAATCTTTTATCTAGCTGTTTGTCCTGGAATATGTTGCTGGTTAATCAATTGCCCTCCATATCCATTACCTTGTTGTCTTGATTTGCATGTGCAACTTCAATTGTTAAAAGTGCTGTTGCTTTTTTATGTTAACTAATTGCTGGTCTAAATGGGTTAAACTTGGTGCACCACACTCATTCATAGGCTGACTCAATTGAACAAGCATCTTTCAATTTCATTGTAGAATGCACAACAGAGGACAGAATAGTCTGGTTCCATTCATCTTCTTCCATTGGGCATTTAATCATTCATCATGCTTGTCATATGGCTTGAAGACTTGACAACAGGATCTCGCATTGCACTCACCTCTCATGCTTTATTTTTAGTATTTATATTTTTTTGGTAATTACTATTAGGGAGGTTAAGCTTTTATTTTACATGCTATTTCTTATTGTTGTACCTGCTAACTATTTTCCAATCATCTAATGATTTAAGAAGCCATCCCTGCTGATTCACTTACCATCACGAGCAAAACAATTTATTTGGTTGCCTAGAAAATGAACAAACCATCTCTTTACTTTGTTTTCTTGTTATGTTTACTTATCTACATGTAATACTGCAGGTTCTTCCATTCTCAAAATTAATTATTGAGAATTCAGATATCCAGTTTGGTAGTGGTTTCTGTGCCAACAGTAGTCATTAAATTTTAACCTTTGGACTTAATGAGAGTCTAATATGGCAAAAGATTGTCCATCCCACAGCTTGCTCGCTTATGGTCTAATCGACTCTTTTTGTGTTGACAGGAGGTTCCGTCCCACAATATAAACCCTTTTTAGGTATAGGATTCCTTCATAAACAATTCAAATCGTAACTTTCCAACTTATACATCAATCCTAAATGTATGAAGATTATAAACCTTTATGAAAAATATTGTGACTTAAGAAAATTCCCAATATATACGTTTCTAGGCCCTCTAATCTGATACTATTATTTTCTTTGCAACAAGTGAGCATCTATGAGAAGTGGCAATTCTTTTGGCATTGTATTGCTGAGGAAAAACCTGATCTCCATTTTTTATCGGTTTACAAACTGTTCATTGGGTGCATTGATTGTTCTGTTTACAGAAATGTGTCGTTTTCTTCGTTTCAGTTTTTCAAAAATCACATTCATTTGGTGAAGCAGTGAGCTTTCTTGAGTTATGCAGCATGTTTCATGTTAATGATATTTTAATGTTATTCTCTAACAGGTCTGGGGAGGCAACCCTGCAAAATTTCTAAGGAAGCTCACTGATGAAGAAATTGCATTTTTTTGCTCAATCAGCATTAAACTATTCTAATTTAGCACAGGCACATTCAGTCGAGAATGCTAAAAGCCTCGATGCAACTGAAGCTGAGAAGATCATGCGCAAGGGGTTTACAGAGATAAGTGACGAGATCTCTCCTGAATTGCTCACTTCAGAGGATGACACAAAAAAGGCTCTCACGTAAGGGATTTACTTGTCTGTATCTTGTTCTATTTGATCCTGTAGGTTTCCAATGAAACTGTAAAAGGGGATTCCTGAAGCAATAAGATAAAGTGGAAGCATGTTTTCCGATCTCAAACCTTTGCACAAACTATAAATGAATTGTTTTGAATGGGTTTTGAGGTGACCAAGGATCCTGGAACAAGGGGGCAGCAGTGAAGATTCATATGGTGTGAAATTAGGTTGAGTATATATTGCACTACCAAAAATATTTTGTGTGGCTAATTTTATCCCTTTTTGAATTCCAATTCAGCCTTTTGATTAAGAGAGTTTCTAGTGAAGATTCATATCGTGTGAAATTAGATCAGTTTCTATTTCACTAAAATATATATTTAGGTTTGGCTCATTTTATGCCATTTTGAATATCAATTCAGCCTTTTGATTAAGACTCGAGAGAGTAGTAGCAGATTTTGGATGTTGGTCATATAGAGCATTACTTTGGATCTGTCTTTTACATCATTTTTTATTAGTTCTTATTAGTATTGCCGCTGGCTAATAATACTATAGCAATCATTCTTTCTTATCGCATGATTGATCTCTATAAGATTTGGCCACTCAAAAACTTGTAATAATTGTACTGTTTGAAATCTCCAATGTTTACTGTTCTAAAGATGAGTTTTATACCAAATTAAACGCAGAAAAAGATTTAACAGACCAGCAATTGGTTAAAGAAAGTGATGGTAATTAATTTTTGTTTAGTTCTCATCTTCTTTCAAAAACAATGCACTTACATCCTCTCAGGACATGTAAGCCACTATTACAGACGCCATTTCCACTGTTACCACCTATAAAAGGTTTGATTTCACATTTTTTACGGTGTAAGAAAACTGTTGGTTTATTCCCATTTGTCTAATGCTTTTGATACAAATGATGTTCAACCCATGTGATGATAAATTTCATAATTGATTTTAAGTTATTCAATCAAAGCTTGAATGAATACTAATATTACACCCCCGAAAGTGTTTACCAAGGGCTGCTCCAATCACCGCCAGTTATGACTATTCAGCAATGAAGTCTGGGATCAGGTTTATTCTATAGTAAGTGTTTTTATTAGGATATCTAAATAGATGTATCCATCTTATGATCTGTACGCTTTATCATTGTAATATCTTTTTTTTTTTATAAAAAAATACAACAGATCTGAAATTACCTGAAACCCTTGTGCAGAAAATTAAAGAAATTGTTTACTTCACTCCAAACCCTCGCAAAAAATTTAAAAACTCTTGGGAAACACTTGCAATAATTTTTAGAATCAACTCCTTTTATTTAAGATGAAAACACATCTGAATTTAATTTAATTATTTTGTAGGCTAAACAACTGCAAACTTTGAAAATTCATATCTAGAGAAATATGCAGAATTTCAATACACAAAATAGCTAAAAATAATCTATGGGATGACAACAATCATATATATTTTTTATAGAATTTTTCAGCAATGGGAAAACATAAAAATTTCATCATGATTTCTCAAAATGGGGCGCTCACACTGAAAATGGCCAAAAATTGATCTAACTCTTCCAACTCGATGCCCTTGCTGATATCCATATTTCTGAAGCTCCAAAGTGAAAGAAACGAGTGCTTCTGTCCTCAAATCTGGATACTAATGAGGGGTTTCGTCCTCAACAACTTGCTCTCAAGGGGTTTTGTCCTCAACAACTTGCTCTCAAGGGGTTTCGTCCTTAACAACTAAAAGGAAACAAGAGTGTTCTCATATAAGAAAATAGTAAATCAAGATGTTTACAAATGAACCCCTAATCTTCTTGTATACTTTTTCTGGGTTGCTCTATGTGGTAAGTGCACTTTATTAAATTAAAGTGACCACCTTTATGTTTTATTTTATCATTACACTTTTCCCTTTCTAATTAATCGATAATTCAAAGTTATTTTTTTGTAAATATTACAAGGCTTGATAAAACAATTTAAAAATATAACGATAAAGTACTTCCCTTGCATTTTCCTTGAAGCCATTGGGAAGTCAACTAGGGCAAAAAGGGTCTTATGGTGAGCTTGTATTAAAGAGGGTGCATTAGAGTCCTCCTTTTTCAAAATTGCTTTCCTTGAAACAATTGCAAATTTGGGTGCTCCCTCCAATGTAGCATCCTCCAAAAATACTCACTCGTGATCCGATCCCTTAACTTTTTCTCATAAACATTTATGATGGCTTTTAGAACTAGAATTAAATTACCTTCCTTGTCCATAGGTGGTAGCTCTATAGAAGGGATAATATGTTGTCCAAGAGCCTTCTTGAGGCACGAAACATGTAACACGTTATTTATCTTGCTATGCTTTGGTAACTCCAACTCATATGCAACCTCCCCAACCCTTCTCTGCACTTTGCATGAGGCTCGAACTTTTCCGCCTTGCTTTGTTTGGGTGAAAATTGTCTGTAGGGCTGCAATCTCAAAAAGACCGTCACACACCTCAAATGTCCTCACTAAACGGTGCTGGTTTGCAAATAACTTCTGCTAGCTTTGGGCATGTTGGAGATTTTTTTGAGCACTTCCAAGATTTCTTGACATTGTTCTTCCAAATCCTGTGCCCCGAGCACTCTACTATCTGTTAAGATGACATATATGAAGAAGGAAAATGCATCATATCCGTAAAGAGCTTTAAAGAGAGTCATTCTAATGGACATATGATGAGAAGTGTTGTAACAATACGCATACATGTACAACCATTTAATCCATGTTGATTGTTGCCCTGTAACAAAGCTCCTCAAGTATCCTTCTATCCATTTGTTCATTGCTTTAGTTTGACTTTCTGTTTGTGAGTGGTAGTGTTTAGAGTCAATTTCGTGTCGGTCAATAGGAAAAACTCTTGCCAAAATTGGCTCATAAATTTGTTGTCCCTATTAGTCAAAATATTTTTTGGCAACCCATGTAGTGTAAATACCTCTTTGAAGAAAACATCAACCACCGAGGGAACATCATACTTGGCTAGAAATGTGAAGAAATGAGCATATTTTGTGAGCCTATCAACTGCCACAAACAAACAATTCTTACCTTGGACCATAGGAAGTCCCGTGATAAAGTCCATGGATATGCCCACTATTTTTTTTAGTAGGAATGGGTAATGACTGCAGTAGACCAATTGGAAAAACATGTTCTACCTTATTTTGTGATGCAAGAGCATCACCATGGAGCTCTGGAGTACAGTGAAGGTTGAATAAGCCTATAAAAGATATTAAGTAAAAATTAGGAATTTGTTAAAATTTCCTCTCCATGTTTGTGTTTAAACTAGAATGTACATTGTCATAGTAAAGATGAAAAACATTGTAACCATGGGTAAGTGCCAAGTTTGACTTGGCAAAGGAGGCTTTATAAGCCATATCATGATGTAAATCTTGTTATCACGAGTTCATAGGTTAGTTTGGGTTGATTTGGTCATGTTGCAATTTTAATATTCTTGTTAAGTCAATATTAGGTGTGGTTGCACTATTCTAGGGAGTCAAATATGGAGCTAGAAGAGCTTCTTAAGGAGTTGGAATAGAAGAGAAAAACATGAGTGGAGAAATTTGATGGAAAAAGCTTGTAATAGGTTGGAGGATAATGAATAATACATGAATGATGATTGGGAGGAAGACTTTGGCTCTGTTTTGCATGAAAATTGTATGTTTCCTATGGACTGTGTTAAGAACCTTGGCAGGGCAGTGGCATACAAACCCTCAATGCTATTTATTTATGATGGATCTTTTGATTGTTAAAGTATATAGCTTCTTCACGTGCTGGGGATCACAGTAATAATTTTTTATGTCTCTTGAAATTGCATAATTTGGGTTTTAGAACTAATTGTTCCTTCTCAGGCCATATTTAGGGCATCTGACAACTTGATATTCCTCTAGTGAAAATAGATGAAATTTTGATATAAGTTATGTCTTGGCATGTACTAGAAGCCCTCGAAATCTTGTGTTGATTGGTTTTGCACAATAGAAGATTTTGTTGACTGTATTTTCAAGCCAAACAATGAAAACACAGTGCATAGTTAGACAAGGAAATAGACAAGTTTTGCATTATAATTTGATCAATCTTGATGTTAGACTGATATATAAGGTGGAAGGAGGCATGTTTGACATGTTTGAATGATCTCATGGGTATATGACCAAAGAAAATGTTATCATTTCCATATAAATCAAACTACACAGAGGTATAGGACTGTATAAGTCACTCAAAAGCATACAAGAAAGTGGATTGGCCAACATTTGCTATGGTGCAAGCATAGAGGAGGTTATAGACACCTTGATGAGAGTGATAGAGGTCTAGAACACATGAAATTATGCCATGAAACCCTTACCATTGCATAGAAAGGTTGACTATACGGGTTACATGACTGTCCTAGAGGGTAAATTGATTGCATGCAAGTGCAAATTAATGAGTTGATGATCCAAATTCGTCAGGGAGGACCTTGAAGACATTTGGGAAGGTGTTCCAATGCTATTTTAGGCAATAATGCCTTAATGTTCAGTATAGTCTGACTGTGCAGGTTCATATGACTATGTTAAGTCATTAAGATAGGTGTTAAGAAAGTGCATCGAGCCAAATAACGATAACAAACAGTTTGTGAAGCTTGTGGACACCTATAGCATGATGAAGGAGGTTTGAAAGACATGCATCTATAACTGAGCATATATGAGTCAAGAACCCTTGGCCAGAGTTGTAAGAATGTGTACTTGAAGAACATTGTTTGAGTAGTCATTGGGGAGTCTAAGCCTTATTTTGATGGTTTGAACATGTTCCAATAGGTTGCAGAGAAGGGTGACATGTTTGATAAAAGCAAATCTGAACTAAGTTATAGCAGAAGTATGGACATAACAAGTTGATGAGATTGCATTTCAAGCTTGAGGATATATTTGAGCAAAATGGATTTGAGGAGTAAAGGAGGATGAGACAAGAGGGGCAGTCAAGATCATGAAGAAGCTATCACATGCATAGGTGATAGAAGTTGAGTAGAACAGGTTGTAGCTTAGTCAAGACCAAGGGTGTGTTGCAAAGGACAAGGGAAAGGAGTTGAGAACCTCAAGGAATCAATTGTGGAGGCTTGAACTAGTGAACTACATGGAGTTGAGAGGCACAAGCCATAGTCCTAGAACAACAAAACTAGTAAGTTAAGAGGTTGTATATCAGTTGAGACTGAATATGATTGGAATCAATTTTTGAATGCTAATAGAACAGAGTAGGGTGTATGCCTACAGTCAAGGAAGAAGAGGCAAGATTGCATGTAGAAGCCTAAAACATGATATATGACATAGTATGCAGATTTAGGTGAACAAGTTGAGCTAGGATGCACCATTTTGTTGGCACGTGATACATTCCCTAATGTACTGAAGTACTTCATCTTTGAGACCCTTCCAAAAGTACCTCTCTCTTACTTGCTTCTATGTTTTGAAGTAGCCCAGATGTCCTAAAAATGGTGAATCATGAATAGCCCTTAGAACCTTGTGCTTAATCTTAAACTCTTGTGTCAAAAAGACCCTATTCTTATACAAAATCAGTCCATATTCAACGGTTATGTTGTTGTAAATTCATCTTTTACATATTCAGTGGTTATGTAGGCCTTCCATTCCACTATAATTTCTATCATAACACATAAGATAGGCTTCCTAGACAAGGCATCAACAACTTTGTTGTTCTTTCCCTTAACATATTCAATATTAAAATCATAGGCTTGGAGTTTGCTTACCCATTTATGTTGCCTATCATTCAAATATTTTTCCCCCAAAAGAAATTCAAACTATTGAGTTAAGTTTTGACCACAAATTTGCCACACACCAAGTATTGTCTGAACTTTGCCAAAAATATGTATGATAGCTAGCATTTCTTTGTCATAAATTGAAAACCCGCACTCAATTTCCTTGAGTTTCCGGATCTCAAATGTAGTTGGGTGCCCTTTTTACATTAAGACAACCCTTATTCCCTCCGCAGAAGCATCACATTCTAATACAAAAGGGATAGAAAAATCGGGAACAACAAACACTGGACATGAGCTCATTACCCTTTTCAAGTTGTCAAATGCGGAATGGGATATTCCGGACTAGTTATAAGCTTCTTTCTTTGTTAATCAGTCAAGGGGGTAGCTAATTGAGAAAATCCTTTGATAAATCTCCTATAATAGTTGCACAATCGCAAAAGTCCTCTCAAATGTGTCATAGTAGAGGGTGGAGGCCAATCTAAGATGGCTTGGATCTTTTGTCGATCAACATGAACACCCTAACATCAATCACATGGCCCAAATATAAAATTTCAATCACTCCAAATTCACATTTCAACTCATTTGCAAAGAGTGATTGTGGTCCCAAAAGTTTTAGCACTATGTCCAAATGTCGGAGGTGCTCCTTCCAAGTCTTGCTATACACAAGGATGTCATCAAAGAATACAACTTTTTTTCTCAATTGTTGATTAAACACACGATTCATCACTCGAGGGCATAAGATATGCTTAAAAAAATCAAAATGACCGAAATGGCATCTAAAAGTTGTCTTCTACACGTCCTCTTCTTTTACCTAGACTTGATGGCACTCAGATCTCAAGTTAATATTGGAAAAATAGAGGGGTCCTTATAGCTCATCAATCAACTCATCCATTCTAGGTATGGGATACCTATTTTTGATGACTCTCTTGTTCAAAAGTCTATAGTCAATACACATCCGCATTGTCCTATCCTTCTTTTTGTTGCCTTATGCACCCCATCTCCAAGAGTTCTTTGATGGATTTCTCGATCTATTCTTTGTATGCTCTAGGGTTGTGGTATGTAATAGTAATAATTGCCTTAGTTCCCGGTGTCAACTCAATGGTATGCTCAAAACCCCTATCAAGTGGAAGACCATACGAAAGAATATTGAAAACTCTTGCATGCTTATCAAGGATGAGTTGGATATCCTTGTGGTATTGTCACTGCTTTGAAATCTGATTTGTGGTAGTCACAAGACACTCTATTGTCCATGTGATCTTCCCTCTATAGAACGCTCTTTCCATTATCTTTGTTGTCACCACCATTGGTGTTCCATTAGCCACACCCCAAAACACTATTTCCTTGCATGCTAATATGAATTTCAGCTCCATTGGTAGTTTTGTGTAAACTCAACGAGTGAGTGCAACCATTGCACTACCAAGACCGCATCTGTCTCTCCAATGCCCAATACATAGAAGTCATCTTCTATTTTATGCTTACCTAGAGTGATCTTCAGTCGTTGTACCTTCTTTGTGCATGGGATGGTGAAGCCATCAACCACTGCCACCTTGAATCCTTTGAAATCTTCCACTTCTAGCCCCAAGCTAGTGACCAAATTAGTATCAATAAAATTGTGGGTTGTCCCACTATCAATCAAAACAGTAACTCTTTTATCTTGTAGCTCACCCCTTACTCTTAAAGGGTGATAGCTAGAAGCCCCATATAACATGGCAAGGGTGTCATCCGTTTGATCAACTTCTTTTTTCCCATATTTCTCAATTCCATGTCTCTATTCTCTTTATCCTCCACTTCTTCTTCTCCATAGGATGCTATTTCAATGTAGCAAACCTACCCTCTGCGAGGGAAATGGTGTCATAGTGTCCATGGATCCTTGCAAGTGAAGCAAAGGTTTCTCCTCCTTAATTCATTCCGTGTCTCCCCTTCTTTGTTGGAATCTGAAAGCTCTCTGTGGTGCATTTCTATGCTGAAATGGTCTCCTTTGTTGGTAATAAGCAGTTGTCCTTTGTTGACCCAAAAATGGGGGTTTAAGTTTCCCCAAAGAGTTTCCCTTTTGTTATCCAAAAGGTAGAAATTTATCTCTTTGAACTGAAGACTCCAAATTTAGTGCTCTCTTGATGGCATCTTGAAGGGACGAGGGTTCAAAATCCTTAACCAAGCCCTTGAGAGCTTCATATAAGCCTTCAACAAACAAGACAACCTTCTTTCACTCACATCTGGAACCATCATCGAAAGTTTATGAAAATTTATAATATAGTTGTCACTGATCCTTCTTGTTTGAGTTCTACTATCTCCCTGAAATAGACCTCTGGATCTTTTCTATCATATCTCTGCATGAGTTTTTGGTTGAACTCATCAAAAGTAGTGATATATCTATACCCTCGAGTGATCGATATGTGGTACCACCACTCATGTGCAACTCCTTCCAAATGCAAGGTGGAAAACTTGAGTGCTTTCTTCTCATACGTGATGTTCAGGGATAAGTATGTATCCATCTTCTGCAACCATGCTCTAGTTGAACACTTGTTCGATCCACCATAGGAGAAAAGAGTTGTTTTTCCCAATATATATTATAGATCCTTTTGTGGCTGATATTGGTGAGATTCCTTGCTCTTCTTGGGGCCATTATTAATCCTTCGTTGACAAAAGTCCCTAAATGATAAAATCTCACATGTTGCAAAAATTAGGGTTGCATATTCTTCACCATAAGTGTCCATGTCTTCTACTACATGCAATTGTTTCGTCTCTATTTGTGTCTCTTCTCTTTTCATAAATTTTGCTCTAAAAAATTTAGAAGAAGGCTTGATTAAAACTCTTTCACTGTCATTAGGGACGGAGCTTCCTTCACCATTATTTCCCACTCCATGATTGTTTGGCCTGTTTGTGATGAAACCATGCAAAGCTCTATTCAATTCAACAATAGATCTCGTGAAATCCTCCCACATTTCTATTTGAGATTCCCTCAAGGAATGATGCACCTCTGTTTGGCCTCGATTGACGACTTCCTGTAAAAAAATCACCTCATCTATTGGATGTGGTCTTTGATCTCGATCACCTATGGTACCCTTCACTAGAGTTCTTCTTTGATATTGGTATTTGAAATCCTCTTCACCTATGTGCATTTAGAATTTATTTTCCTCCACATGATGGGAGAATCAAGCTTTGATACCATTGTAATATCATCTTTTATATAAAATCAAAACAAATATGAAATTACTTGAAACACTCATGCAAAAAATTAAAGAAATTGATTTCTTCACTCTAAACCCTTGCAAAAATTTAAAAACTCTTGGGAAACACTTGCAATAATTTTTAGAATCAAATCCTCCTTTTATTTCAAATGAAAACACATATATGAATTTAATTTAATTATTTTCCAGGCTAAATAGCTGCAAACTTTGAAAATTCATATCTAGAGAAATATGCAAAATTAAAACACACAGAATAGCTAAAAATGATCTATAAGATGACACCAATCATAGATATTTCTTATAGAATTTTCCAGCAACATGAACACATAGAAATTCCATCCAAAATTCCCAAAATGGTGTTCCCAAGTTGGAAATGGCCAAAAAACTAGTCTAAAAGCTCTCCAAATCCCTGTCAATCGCTGCAACACTCTTCCAACTTAATGCCCTTGCTGATATCCATATTCTTGAAGCTCCAAAGTGAAAGAAATGAGTGTTTCTGTCCTCGGACTTGGATACTAATGAGAGGATTCATCCTCGATAACTTGCTCTCAAGGGGTTTCGTCCTTAACAACTAAAAGGAAGCAAAAATACTCTCATATAAGAAAATAGTAATCAAGAGGATTACAAATGAACCCCTAATCTTCTTCTATACTTTTTCTGGGCACACTACTCCATGTGGTAGGTGCACTTTATTAAATTAAAGTGACCACCTTTATGTCTTATTTTATCGTTACACTTTTCCCTTTGGTAACTAATCGTTATAACTTAAAGTTACTTTTTTACAAATATTACAAGGCTTAGTAAAGCAACTTAAAAATATAACAATAAAGTACTTCCATTGCATTTCCCTTTAAGCCCCTGGGAAGCCAACTAGGATAAAAAGGGTCTCATGGTGAGTTTGTGTTAAAAAGGGGACTTTACAAATGCCATTTTCACACTGTTACCACCTACAAAAAGGTTTTGTTTGACATATTTTAGTATTTATGGCATAAGCAAATAATTAGTTTATTCCCATTTGTCTGATGTTTTTGATACAAATGATGTCCAATCCATATGATGCTAAATTTCATAATTGATTTTAAGTCGTTCAATCACAACTTGAATGAATACTAATATTACACGTCTAAAAGTGTTTGCAGAGGGCTGCTGCAATCACTGCCAATTATGACTAACAATGAATTCTAAGATTAGGTTTATTCTATATTTAGTGTTTTCATTGGGATATCTAAACATATGTATTCATCTAATGATTGGTACACTTTATCATCTACTCATTCTATCATACTAACACTTGCACCAAAAGGAGGTGCAATGTACACCGATAGTAAAAATATGAAAGTTTGTAAAAATTGAAGTGGTATGCCTGACCTGGGTAATAAGGCACATAAGGGTTTGTGAAGTCGTTGAAGAAATTTGAAGATGCATTGAAGAGACATATGTCTGGTTAGCAAGGCAAAAAGTGTACGTACCCTACAACTAATAAACCATTATATTAGTGAAAGGAATGCCTTCAATGTGACTTCGCCCCTATTGGCACAAGGATTGTAAAAATTTCTGTGGATGAGGCTAGGCAACTTAGATGGGATTGGGTTTTTGATCGAATGAAGATTTTTAGAGTTGTGGAAGCAATTATAAGGTGCACTGAGCCGGTGGTACAAAGCATGTATGTCACCGCCACCTTGGAGGACATCGCTTGAGTTGAAGACAAAGCCACGGGGAGATTCACCATAGTTAAAAACACGAACACATTTAAACAACCGTCAATGTTAAACATTGGCTAGAGTCGTGACCACAAAGTCTCCCTTGTGCCAATCTTTTGTCTCTCACAAAGCACAAGGAAGGTGCATGCAGAGGTGTTGAAAGGCCTTGTATCTTACCTGCCTTGCGAAAAATAGGAAACGATGTAAACAACTGTCAAATTTCAATGTTGATGACATGGTTTATCGATAACAAAATTATCCAAATATGACAAATCCAATATCACACTATTTTTTCGAGACTGACAAAACCAACATTCGTTCGGCATGAAATAGTCTATGACTAATAGTTAGTATATTTATACATTTAATAACTGTTTAGTAAAATTAATTATTAATTTATTTGCATTGGATCAATTATATAATTTTCATTGCTTTAATTACTTTATACTTATAATTAGATCTCGTGATTATAATTTTTAAGTTCGAAATTCCGAAATTGAAGATTAAGGCAGTCATGTTTGAGTGGTGGAAAATACCCCTCTTAAATATTTTTCTTCACGTATTTTTGGTAATAATCACAAGCTAAGGAGACTGAGAATAGGGTGATGTGTGTGTGTGTGTGGCTACCATAACTATAGAAAATGAGAAGGGACAATGAGTGGAATCTTCCCTATAATTAGAACCACACCTTTAGGGAGTGCAAGGGATTTTCCTATAGGAAATTTATGACAATTTACATATTGTGTATTTTTCAAATAATACTTTTTAATCAAATATATATTTTCAGATTTATTTTAGAATTATTTAAATATTGGTATAATAATCTATTTTTTAAACTAGTAAAAGCGATGTGATTGTAACATCAATATCAAATGAAATAGAGCTTGTACATGATTTGGTTACATCTGCCAATTGTGATTTGTACATGTAGACATCATAGAATGGGTTTGCACATATCCATATGCTAAATAGACATTGCTAAACAATTTGGGCTTCTACTTAAATAAAGAAAATTATAGAATGCCATATGTAAACAATGAACAAATAGTAAATGCAGTAACCTATAACATTCATTTACTAAAGTTCAAAATGATTCATCATACTTCCTTAATAAAAAACATTTTTTTCTTCTTTGAAAATATAATACATATTTTGTACGAGAGTGGTTATGGAGCTTACTCAACAATTCCCACATAACCAATAAAATGCAAGGTATTCTAATAGCAATAAAGAGACATAACACTGCGTAAAATTGAGAAGGGTTGGACAATAGGGATATTGTGGTCCCCTTCAGAACGAGATTTTTCACAAGCTTCTAAATAATCACTACTTGCATCTTTTAAATAAATTATTGTTGGGAATAAGGAATGCATAATAGTGCTATGATTCAATAATAAACTCAATCATGCACACAAGATCTAAACAATTCCCCAAAATCTACAATAGTGGAAGTATAAACTAGAATAATCCAAATCAAAACAAAGTACACACACATAACACAACATGTATCATGGTTCACCCAATGTGGGCTACGTCCACCAAAGATAGAGATCTCAATATATATAATAAACAAGAGTACAAAGCAACTCTTCCCACAAGAGTATAATGCATCTCTCCAAGAGTATATCCTCTCCTCCAAATCTCTAAATAGATATACATGAGTGCACTACAACCGTGCCTCCAAACCACCAACAGATCTCACTTAACCAAGAACTACTGCATCTGCCACTATGCACTAAGCTCTCATGTGGATCTGCAAACAAGACCTCTCACAAGGGTCTACCAATGTGCAACCATAATTCTGCACCAAGAAGTAAGTATCTCCTCCATATTTGCATTTGCCACTGTGCAAACAAGAAGAAAACCTCCTCTACAATATCTAGATCTACATGGATCAACAATACAACATGATCTCATGGATCTATGAATACAAAATCTCACAACAACCTGTGGATCTAACAATATAAGACTAGATCTACATGGATCAACAATACATCACGATCTCATGGATCTACAATACAAGATCTCACCAACATGTGGATCTATAAGAAGGAAATCTATGTGCTTTGCATACTATGCAATCCGTTACAATAAGACAATAATTATACAAAAAAAAATATTAGAAGAAACCTTTTCTCACTATTCAGATATACCTGTTATTTCCTTTTGTCCCACTTCTATCCATGGAAGCTCTGTCTTCATGTAAAATGTTCTTTCTTTTTCTTCTTCTTCATCCTCTCAACCAAGGATTAATCTAATTAACCTTCTAACCCTAAATTTTATGCTTATATAAGCATACACAAACTTAGGGCACCTTAGCTATGCATTTACAACCTTTATATCACTTTTAAAATCAACTGTCAGATCGAATCCCACATCTAAAATAAAAACATAAACGCATAGGTAATTGGTGTTGGTTCCCTGTCTTGGCCGGTGTCGGTTCCTTGACCAACACCGGTTCCTCCCTGGTGACTGATGTCGGTAAGCTAACTAATGTCGGTTACTGTGTAAACCAGTAAACCTCAAATGCATGCTTTTGTGAAGTAATTCAACTCCACAACCTAACAATCTCCCACTTGGAGATAAATTGTTGAACTAGTACCTGTACATCACCATCCTCTACATACCGTGAAGACCATATGTTCTTTAAATCAACAATTCTCTCAAATGAAATCAAGAAGATTAAACCATCTTCTAAAACCAAGAAGATAACAAACCTGTGACTTACCATATACTTACAAAAAGCTACTACTAATTCGTGAAACACAAGCTATCCATACATCAAGCTCCCACCGAATCATAACTCCAAGCCTCTCATGCAAAAAAGCCACCACGACTAACACACCTGCAAGTGCTCCCACTCCAACTGAATTATTGAGCTTCAATCATAACCATAGCCATACCAACCATGTTCTCCAACCATCTATCCATGTCTCCATGCAACCACCAATGCAAATGACCAAAGACAAGTCAAACAGGAATATGTAAAAGCAAAAAATAAGATCCTTGGCAAAGACAAGCCAAATTAGTTCTACATGCAACCAGTG
Source organism: Taxus chinensis (assembly GCA_019776745.2). Classification (NCBI taxonomy): domain Eukaryota; kingdom Viridiplantae; phylum Streptophyta; class Pinopsida; order Cupressales; family Taxaceae; genus Taxus; species Taxus chinensis. The sequence goes on from CM034151.1 coordinate 859,812,545, forward strand.
GGTGATCAATCCACAAACACCTGCATAACTCAAAGAATCCAAACATTGCAATCTATAAATCCAACCCTGCATAAACAAATTGTATGTCTAAGACAACCATCTATAGAAAATATCTATCATGGAGTAACATAGTAACAAGAGGAAATACAAACGTCCCCTAATCATGCTCAAGGCATCTCAACCACGCTCATAGGAATTCATGTGCAAAACAAACATCTGCATCATCATAAACTCATAAAACAAAATCTATCTACATGTACAAACTCACCATGTACATCCATCCATATTGTCAGGCTCTCTAGAAGCTCCAAGTCTACCGCCGACTAACTCCAAAGGCAAATATGAATCATGTGCTTATCAATGTGAACAAAAAACAAACATGTTAAACCATGCTACAAAAATAGTGCAAATACCAGAAAACATATCATCAACATACTCTGCACAACCATCCAAGATGAAAGCAAAATAAGGGCACCATCTAAAAATGGTAAATAAACACTATTGTCAAACCTATAGCCTAACCGACCATGGTTGCCCAATTGACACCGGTCAACTTCTGACTGACCACGGTTCCCAGATGACCGACACCGGTCTCTGCAACAGTTAGATTTACCTTTTTAACCCTTCAAACACTGAAATTTTATTTCTCTTCTTCACCCAGCTGAATCAACCATCAACTACCATCCTAAAGGATATCCAGGCACCACAAAATAAAACCAGAAGTGAAATCACCATGCAATAAAATCAAAAATACATGCAAAGTTGCAACTATCCTCCAAAACCACTTGTGCCTCATGCTACTCTAAATAGTAAAATCCTCCTCTCACTTTGTATGTGCATGTGTCCAACTTGCAATACCAATATCCATGACTTGCTCCCACTCAACATGAACTCCCTTGCACTACCTCTAACCACTAAGCTCAAAAGTTATATATGTTAGTGAGAAATAAAACAAATGAAATAAATATAAAATTGATTCCCTTCTTATCAAAGAATACTTTTGCATCACATAATTTTGGACTTCTTGTGAAGTAGGTGAATCACCTTCTTTTCATCCATGTGTACTCAACATCATTCGTTACATGTAACTGTGTATCTAAACATGACTTTTCATTGAGGATATCATCCTTAGACTAGATACCCTTGTCTTCAAGATTCCAACACATCCTGAAAATAACAGTCAAGCTCACCAAATATCCACGGTGCATATTTTACTTGTGCACACAATCCAAACACAATACCACTTTCTTCAAATGAAAGAAATAAAACATGAACAATATAGAGATACCTGAATCTAACCCAAGTCTCACTGGACTCACCGAGCCAACTCCGTCATATTTATGATTCAAACATTTAAGTGATCTACACCGTCTCTACCATGTACACTCTGTGCAAGAAACTCGATCCTCCAAAACAGGACACTAAACCATCCATGGCCTCTCCTACTGCAAAAAAACCTAGTACAACTTCATTTCCACAGAGACCATCCTCGGTCGCCTAACTGGTATCGGTTCCTCTATGACTGACGTGGGTTCCTTGACCGATATTGATGCTGCTGGAATGAACACAATGCCAAAAAAATTGACATAATACACCAAACCAGGTGCCTACTCTGACCAGAGCCGATAGCTATGTTGAGCCAGTCATTTCAATAAGCACCCAAATCTTGTACAAAAAACTTAACAACAATACATCCAAATAAATTACCTCAAGATGGAATACATCACCTTACCCAACACCAAGATGCTCAACCGCATCTTCAACTGAAGAACATGCTTCTCTGATGGAAACCTCGTCTTTGTTTTGTGCTACTGCCTCTCTAACAAAGCTCGTGCATCTAAATGCACCAAGGATGCATAATTTCTCCACTATCTCATACTCACATCTACAATCCCAAACCATGCATGTGTAACCAAAACATACAAGAACTACAATACCAAGATAAAACCATACCTCTGTAACCCAGATCTACAATCTGGCCAACATGTTTGTGCCTCCAAGAAGAAGGGACACCTCAACAAACAAGACACATTCCATGCATCTCTCAATTTCTTCATATTTGTGATTTTCTTTTTAAAACTAGGTTTCCCAGTAATAGACCATGATCACCCTATAACCGACCACAATTACCCTGTAACCGACAACAGTCACCCTACCAACGTCAGTTGCCACCTAACCAACGTTGGTCACTATATTCTCCAGTAACCTCACATTTCTAACTTCCACTTGAGATTTAAATCTCTTCCTGTAATTCTCACATCAAGCAAAACAAACCATGCTCTCATACACCTGTCAGTAAAACACTAACAATATACTGAAGCAAAATATTTCTCTGAAATAACCAAGCTCTGATATCAGTTGTTGGGAATAAGGAATGTGAAATAGTGTTATGATTCAATAACAAACTCAATCATGCACACAAGATCTAAACCATGCCCCAAAATCTACAGCAGTGGAAGTATAAACTAGAATAATCCAAATCAAAACAAGGTACACACATAACACAACATGTACCATGGTTCACCTAATGTGTGTTAGGAAATAAGAGATAAAATATGCGGAATAATCCCTTACAAAATCGCAACAATAAAAACTAATATGCAAAAAATATTATAGATCTCAAATAAAAGTGCAGAATAAATAACACAACATAGAGAGACAAGATTTAACGTGGTTCACCCAATTTGGGCTACGTCCACTAAGAATCACTTGCTCAGATTTTATTACAAGCCTCCACTCTCTCAATACAATACCCAGATCCGTTTGGAGCTATGCTCAACAAACTCTATAGAATTCACACCCGAATTCAAAACACATCTGTAATACATTTGCTTGTATATCTATCATATGCATAAGACCATATAAATAGACATTTGCTTAAGCAGTTTGATACAAAACCGTGGGTATCAAAACCATGGGCAAAAAAATCGTGGGTATCAAAACAATGGGTACCAAAAAACCATGGGCCCAAAAACAACCCATAACAGTTACCCATTACCCATGGGTTAATAAACCACCCATGAAAATTTGCTTCGGGGGCTTCGCCCTCGAATCCCCTTGACCCGCTCACCGGCGAGTGGAACTGCTGTAAAAATACCTGAGTGTAACACATAGAAGGTGTACCACACTCTAACATGAAATCAGGCTCCACAAACATAACAATCTCCCACTTGGAGACTGATTTCCACTGAGTAAGCTTCTTAACCCTTCACTGTCATCCGCAAAGGCCAACCAAAGCTGAACATAGCTTTAGTTTATCCCTTGTGACCACCTTGGTCATCATGTCTACAGGATTCTGACTAGTATGAATCTTCTCCAACTTCAACTTATCTTCTTCCAAAGCTATCCTGATGAAGTGATATCTCAACTGTATATGCTTCGTCCTAGAGTGGAAAACAAAGTTCTTAGCTAGGTGTATAACACTCTGAATATCACTATGTAACTTACATTCCTTCTGCTTATGCCCTAACTCCTCAAGCAATTTTTGTAACCAAATCATCTCTTTGCTTGCCTCTGTGGCAGCAACATACTCAGCCTCTGTGGTTGATAAAGCCACTAGCTTCTGTAGTCGTGAAATCCAGCTCACTACTGTCCCACCTATAGTGTAAATATAACCTGTCGTGCTCCTCCTGCTGTCAACATCTCCAGCCATGTCTGAATAAACATAACCACGTAAAGTGGTGTCTGATCCACTGTACCACAAAACTATCCCCATGGTCCCTCTCAAATACCGAAGGATCCACTTTACTGCTTTCCAATGCTCTTTACCTGGATCACTCATAAATCTACTCATAGCTCCCACTGCATGGGAAATATCAGGCCTAGTGCACACCATAGCATACATCAAACTGCCAATTGCTGATGAGTAAGGTACCTTGGACATCTGGTTTCTTTCCTGCTCTGTCATGGGACACTACTCCTTTGATAACTTGAAATGGCCTGTCAAAGGAGTCCCAACCGGTTTAGCATCCTACATGTTAAACCTGTCTAATACCTTCTTAATGTACTCTTCCTGAGATAAAGTCAACTTCCGTTCATTCCTATCCCGAGTTATCCTCATACCAAGGATTTGTCTAGCTGCCCCCAAATCCTTCATATCAAAGGATTCACTTAGCTGTTTCTTAAGTACTTTTATTTCCTGCATGTTTTTATCTACAACTAACATGTCATCAACATACAAACACAGAATAATATAACTTCCATCCTCAAATTTCTTTGTATACACGCAATGGTCATAATGACATCTAATATAACCTTGCTCCATCATGAAGCTATCAAACTTCTTATACCATTGACGTGGAGCTTGTTTCAAGCCATACAAGCTCTTCTTCAGTTTACACACCATCTCCTCTTTACCTTTGACCTCATATCCCTCCGGTTACTGCATATATAGTTCCTCCTCCAAATCACCATGGAGAAATGCAGTCTTTACATCTAACTGTTATAAGTGCAAGTCTTCTGCTGCCACTATTCCAAGAACAATTTTAATAGAAGTCATTTTTACTACAGGAGAAAATATCTCATAAAAATCTATACCTTGTTTATGTGCAAACCCCTTGACCACCAACCGAGCCTTATATACTTTTCTTTCCTCCTTCATCTTTAACTCTGTACACCCACTTGTTCTGCAATGCTCTTTTACCTTCCGGCAGCTTCACCAAATCCCAAGTCCGGTTCTCCATGAGAGACTTATGCTCCTCATCCATGGCTTGCTCCCACTTCTTACTGGGATCTACCTACATTATTTCATCAAAACTCTCTGGCTCTCCACTATCAGTGAGTAATAAATAATAAAGAGAAGGAGAAAAACGTTCAGGTTCTTTTCTTACCCTAGAAGACCTCCTCACTGTAGGAGTTTGGGGTTCCTGTTGAGTAGGTTCCTGAACTGATTCATGGGTCACTTTCCCATCTAGAAGATCCTCTACCACTGCATATTCTTTCTTGGATTCTTCCTTGTTTTTCTGCAACTGTTGCTTATATATGACTTTCTCATTAAAGACCACATCCCTAGACTGAATGATTTTCTTGTCCTTAATACTCTAACATTTAAATCCAAAGTCATCACCACCATAACCAATGAAGGTATTGTTGTATATATTTACCCCCCATGGGTAAATATAGATAAACGTTAAAGCAAATCGGGTTTCGGAGGCAGAGAAGCATGGCGCAGAAGCATGTCGGAGGGGCGGATAAACCCGATATCAAAAGACATGTCGGAAGGGTTGGAAAACCCGACATCAAAGGCATGTCAGAAGGGTTGGAAAACCCGACATCAAAGGCATGTCGGAGGGGTTGGAAAACCCGACATCAAAGCAAATCGGGTCTCGGAGGCGGAGAAGCATGGCGCAGAAGCATGTCGGAGGGGGCGGATAAACCCGATATCAAAAGACATGTCGGAAGGGTTGGAAAACCCGACATCAAAGGCATGTCGGAGGGGTTAAAAAACACTGACATCAAAGCAAATCGGGTCTCGGAGGCGGAGAAACATGGCGGGAAAACACGGATCGGAAGCATGTCGAGCCATCCTCCAAGCCCGATGCAAATGCACAAGGGAACCCCGAACCCGATAGGCAGAAAATCCCGACGCGGAAATGGACAGTTCGCCATGTTTCGAGGTTGTTGAGTTTTTTTACCTATTGCTATGGTTTGTGGAAGTTAGGTGCAATTTTGGAGGTGGTTGGGGAAGCTTCGAATTCTTCTCTTCTCCCTCATTTTCCTTGTATAAATGGCCGGGAGAGGCTCTAAAAAATGGTTTGGACATTTTTGTTTTGCATCCCCCCTTCTCTCCTGCTGGCAAGAGAATTTGTGGAGCTTTCAAGCCTCCCGTATGGATTGTAATGCCTTTTTTTGCCTCTTGGCCACTGCAATGTACTGTATCGACCCTTGAGAAATATATATATATGTCTGTGATTGATTCTAAACCCTTTCATGTATTCATTGCTGTCATTTTTGATCTCTTATTGCAGTTTGGTTACCTGTGCATGGTGTTTGTATTGCATCTATGTGGTCTGTGTTTAATTTTGCAAAACGGGTGTCCAACATTCCTCGGTGCATCACCTTCGTAGTTTAGGTTTATTTTTATTTTTATGCATTCTCTACCCTGTCTCCTTGGCAAGTTAGATTAGGTTTTGGTAAACCCTCTACATTTTATTCGTGCATCTAAACAGAGGAATAGGAGCCGACCTTCATCCGGAGAGCTTTCCCCGTTTCGCAAGGTCCCACGCTTGGGAAAAGCTCCATGTTGTGCAATCGCACTGGATGCTTCAAACGATCAAATTAGAAATTCGATCAGTGTCCAAGGGTGCTGCGATTTTGACACCAACAGTTTTGGCACGCCCGGTGGGACTAAGAGGTCATTCCATAAAAATTTGAAGGAGTTTTCATGAAATTCAGACTGAGAAATTGCAAAGTTTTAAAATTTCAGATTTTGCTCCGTCCAGGCCGAACTCCAAAATCATTTTTCAAGGGTTTATCTTGCTCAAAACAAGGTCAAAATTTCAATAGTTGGTAGATCTGAGGGAAATCTTCAAAAGGGTATCTTTAGTTTTTTTTGATATTCTGACTTTCCAAAATTTCAGGTTTTTCAGGTTTCAGGTTTTTGGGGTCCGTAGAACATCAAAGTAGTCAATTTCGGGTTTTGGGGGATGCATTGCATGGTCCTATTCCCGACAGCAAAGAAAATCAGGTTTTGAAGGATGTCGGACATGTTCCAAGTTCCGACACATAGCAATTCAAGTTTTGTGAGTTGCATCGCATGACCTAAGTTCCGCCTGTACTTTTCGGGGATCCGCAGCTGCACAGCAGGGCCCGAATTCTGAATTGAAGATTGTCTCCTCTGAGTCCTTCAATTTTTTTTAATTCCATTTTCAATATTGTCAAGTTTGGTGTGTATCTTGGCAAAATATAGTCTTTTGAGGCTCGTTCTCTAACACATATGGCGACTCCGAAGGGATAGAGTTCAACGGTGTAGCAACACAAGTTGCCCAGGCACATGAGAAGAATTCGAACCAGGTCTAATACTCGAGAAGAGGGGCTATTTTTCCACTTGCAACTTTCACCAGGCAGAGGAAGGAAAGGAAGAAGACCACAAAGATCGCCATCCCCCACCTAACAGGACTTTGTCTACACCTCCACCTGGTAGGCCTTTTCTCGCATCAACCAGGGTTCTTAGGCCAATCATAAAGGCGCACCTACCACCGAATCCATTTGTCAATTTCACGGGTAGTAGTCCACTTGCCCTAAATGCTCAGAATCAAATTCCAGTTGCAGCGCTAAAGAATATCCCCCATTTTACAGGAGAAAATCATACTACTCCTATTGATCACATCTAGGATATTGCTAATGCATGTGCAATCCACGAAATAAATGAAATGGATGTTGCAGTCAAGTTATTGGATTCATATTTCAAAGGTAAGGCCTTACAATGGTTTAGGAGCCTTACAACAGGGTCCATTATGAATTGGAACCAAATTTGTTCAGCTCTTTGCAACCAGTTCGGGGAGAGGGCGGACAATTTGTCCTTATTGGAACAATTGACAACAATCAAAAAGGGCCCCTAGCGAACAAATGACAGATTTCAACTTCAGATTCCAACAGACATGGGACAGGATTCCAATAGCTGTTAGGCCAACTGCCGAAGAAGCATTCCTTTATTTCTTAAAGGCTATAAATTCAGACATAGCCATGATGATCCAATCAATGGGAGGAATAACGCTGCCAGGGGCCTATGACACAACGATTAGAGCAGAGAACTATTTGATCCAAGCTGGCAAGATTGCACCAAGGCCGCCAATGCCCTCTCTATCCAGAGATGGGAAATCCTACAACCAGTCAAGCACCAGAATTGAATCCCATTCCAACTCCTAGAAATCAAAGCAATAATGAGGCGTCAACTTCTTCGAATACTTCAAAGGAATTGCAGGAGGTTATGAAACAACTACAGAACCTCGAAAATGAGCTAGTGACTATCAAAAGACAGCAAGCTCAAAGTGCTAGACCATATCAGCCTCAAGCACAGTACCAGGCTAGGCCCTCATACCAACAGAATAGACCACCACCACCTCACGCTGCAAATCAAAACCAAAACCAAGGACAACCTCAAGCTGCTAGGCCATTTTGGCTGTATGATCCAAATACATCGACATCCTCAAGAGCCTTGGTTCTAACGCAAAACAAAATGGCACAGGAGTACGACTGGTGTTACCCTTGTAATCTACCCCACAATCAGTCAGCATGTTTCAATGGTGCACTGAATTAGGCCTTGATGGTGCAAACCATTGGTGTGCCTTAAGAACCAAGCCAAGAAGGGAACCAACAACAAGAAACGCAACAAGAAGAACCTCCAACAGAAACCACATTGGCCAATTGGCAAACGGAAGACTTCTGTGGAGTTAACCAACAGACCTTTTCAAGGTGTGGCTGCCAACACACGGTCAAAGAAGAGAAGCATAGAAGAGGGACAACTGTCTAATCTAGTTGTTTTCTCAACCTGCTCTTACACAACAAGGGGTCAGTAGACCAAACATAGCTCCAAATGTGCAAAATCAGCTTAAGGTACCTGTTGTAGCAACACATGCACCTGTTCAAGCTCCAGAAAAGCTTGCACCGAGTAAGGGACAACAAAAGGACAATTCATCCCCCTTCAACATCATCGATCAAATGAAGAAGACACATGTGAACATTTCCATGTGGGAATCACTGGCGATCCCAGGGCAACGAGATTTATTGCAAGCTGCAATGGCTAATTGGTCTACCAAAAATGTATCAAACCAAGGACATGAGAAAGTTCTCACTAACGCAGTGCAACATGATGGGGGCCAAACAAGAAAAAATTTGAAGCCTCCACCATTCTATGTTTCGTTGATTGTTGGAAACCACTTGGTACACAACTGCATGATAGATTCAGGGGAAAGTAGTTTAGTGATGCCGAAGAAAATAGCGGATCAACTGGGTTTGAAGTATGAGCCAGTGCTGAAAGGAGTAGTGCAGCTAGATGGAACAGCAGTAGGAACATTTGGGGTCATCAAGGGGTTAAGCCTAACACTACATTCATGTCCTAATGTTACAGTTCTGCAAGATGTGTCTGTGATTGACCTCCCGCCACTCTTTGCGTTGTGTCTATCAAGGGACTTCACTGCAAAAATTGGTGGATATTTATCTGCAGATTGGTCGCCACATGATTTTCAGGACAAGGTATGGGGCCAAAGCAACAATCAGGTCAGAACCAATTGCCAATTTCCATATTGAGCCTCATGTACCAGGTCCTATCAAAGAAAATTGCTCAGCTTTTGATCAGGAGGAGTGTTCAAGTGATCTAGAAGCAGGTACTAAGGTCGAGGGAATTCCTGATTTGACTTTAGATGAATGGGCAAACAAGAGTCATGAATTCGACCCATACAAGGAAATTGAAGAATCTGAATTGGGTGTGTATTGTGTACATGAAGAAAATCCACCCATTCCCGACATCATTTGGCTTGAACAAAAGGATGAAAACAAAGTTTGGAAATTATTCTTCGATGGTTCGAGAAGCAGACAAGGTGTTGGAGGTGGTGCAGTGTTGATTTCACCACAAGACATCAAATGTTTTTCAGCTTTTCGTTTCCAGTTTTCCTGTTCAAACAACATGGCTGAATACGAGGCATTGATTCATTGACTTCATTGGGCCAGGAAAAAGGGCATAAAGAGCTTGCAGGTGTTCGGAGATAGCGAGCTAATCGTCAAACAAGTCAGGGGACAACATGCTACAAAGAACGACTTGCTGAAGAGCTATAAGAACAGGGTATGGGACCTCATTGAGGATTTCGAAGCTTTCAACATTGTGTCCATACCCAGGAAGAAAAATGAAGCCGCAGATAGGCTCGTAGCAGTTGGAGCAACATTTGATGTGGTTGACAACATCAGAAGGGAAAAAACACAACCACATATCCATGTGATTGTGAGGCCAGCAGTTCCAGATAATAACACAAGCTGGCAAGTGTTTGAGAACGATCAACAGATCATCAATTTCTTACAAGAAGAGGCTGAATTCTCAGCTAGGAATCAGGATAGATAGAGCAGCAGTATGGGGATCAAGTAGTGCAGCTGCGGAAAAACAAGCTTCCCAAGGGTTTAGTAACGTTGGAGTCTATCTTCAACCCTAATGACCAATTTCGTAAGGAAAAGGCTAATATACAGGTCAAGAGAGAAGATTCAGAGCCAATTCTGGTTGGGGAAGGCAAAACACTTCAAATTGGTAAAGTGGCCACTGAGCAGGAGAAATCAGATTTCACACAGCTTTGCCAAGAATTTCCAGATGTCTTCGCTTGGAGCTATGAAGACTTGAGAGGATTCAATCCGAAGTTGGCACAACATACAATAGAATTGGATCCAGATGCTAAGCCCATCAGGCAGAAGTAGAGACCAGTCAACCCTCACATTGAGCCTCTAATGAAGAAAGAGCTTAACAAGCTAATAGAGGCAAGCATTATATTGCCGATCAAACAATCAAGCTGGGTTGCGAACTTGGTTTCTGGTCAGGAAGAAGAGCGGAGAAATTAGGTTATGTGTGGACTTTCGAGACCTCAACAGGGCATCTCTCAAAGATCATTACCCACTTCCTTCAATGGAACAAATATTGCAAGTAGTATATGGTTCAGAGAGATTCTCTCTCCTAGATGGCTACTCAGGGTATAATCAGGTGATGGTGAAGGAGGAAGACCAGTTCAAGATGAATTTCACCACCAAATGGGGCACATATGCCTACAAGAAGATGCCATTTGGGCTATCAAATGCCGGAGCCACCTTCCAAAGGGCAATGGATATGGCATTCAAGGGGTTGATCAATAAAATAGTTCTAATATATCTTGATGACGTCACTGTATTCTCAAAAAATGCAGTGGATCACCTCTTACATTTGAGGCAAGTATTTCAGAGATGTAGAAGATTTGGGGTATCATTGAATCCCAAAAAATGCATATTTTTGGCTCACGAGGGAAAACTTATGGGCCATATTGTTTTAAAGGAAGGATTGACGATTGACCCAGAAAGAGTTGAAGCAATTCGATCATTGGCATTGCCAAGTCACAAGAAGGCTCTTCAAAGCTTCTTGGGAAGGATCAATTTTGTCCGCAGGTTTGTTCCAAACTTTGCAGCTCTCGTAAAGCCAATAACGTTGATGTTAAAGAAGAGCATGACATTTAAGTGGACATCTGAAGGCAAGGCAAGTTTTGAGGCAATAAAAGAGGCTATATCTCAAGCCCCAACTCTCGTCAATCCAGACTTCTCCAGGGACTTCGTGTTATATGCCTTCGGTGGTGGAGACACAATTTCTGCAATCCTGGTACAACAGAACAAAGAAGGATTGGAACAACCAGTTGCTTTCTTCAGTCAAGGCTTGGAGGAATACGAAACTAGGTACTCTTTCATTGAAAAGCATGTACTTGCAGTGATCAAGAGTTTAAAGAAATTCAAGCACCTAGTCTCAAACAACAAGATCCAATTATTGGTCTCTCATGCGGGAGTCAAGGAATTCCTTCTAAATAAGGATCTGAATGAGAAGCGTGTAGGGTGGATCACTCGTGTCATGGAATATGACATCGAGATCAAGGTCACCCAACTAGTACGTGGAAAGGGACTATGTGAACAACTAGCCTTGAGTCAACAGGTTGAAGCAGGTGATGAAAAAGAGATTGTCTTGGTGCTACAGAATGGTCAAGAACATGAAAATGCTGATGTAGCCACTCTTTGCTGGACCCAGAATATGATACACTTCCTACAAGCAGGCCTATGCCCTCCAGAAATGAGAAAATAAAAGAGGAGATACTTTAGATTACAAGCTATTCCATATGTGCTTGTTGATGGTGTTTTGTTCAAGAAAGACATCAATGGAGTTCTATTGAAGTGCATTGGGACAGGTCAAATTGAGAGGGTGTTACGAGATTTTCATGATGAATATTCTGGCGGACATTTTTCCCCCACAAGTAACAGCTCTCAAGATAATGAAGGCAGGATATTATTGGCCCACGGTGTTCAGTGACTGCTATACATGGATAAGAAAGTGTAAGAAATGTGCACTCTTCACAGGCAAAGAAAGACTAGTAGCACTTCCATTACACCCAATCTTGGTTGACCAACCATTTCTACAATGGGGATTGGACTTCATCGGGGTCATCAACCCAAACTCAAGCCAAGGACACAAGTGGATTCTCACAGCAACGGACTATTTCACCAAGTGGACTGAAGCAGTAGCGCTCAAAGAAGCAAACGAGTCTAATATACTATAATTTTATGAAGGAATAGTGACCAGGTTTGGTGTGCCGGCCACTATCATATCAGACAAAGCATTGGCCTTCATAGGTTCTAAGATTACAAAATGGGCTGTCAAGAATCGAATCTACTTGAGCACCTCTTCAAACTATTACCCGTAGGGTAATGGATAGGCAGAGTCCACGAACAAAAATTTGCTAAGGATCATCAGGAGGACTCTGGATGAAAATCAAAGAACATGGCATACCAAGCTAAAATCAGCATTATGGGCTGACAAAATAACACCAAAGAGGTCTACAAGTAATTCCCCTTACAATTTGGTCTATGGAAAAGAGGCAGTATTGCCTATATCATTAGAACTGCCTGCATTGGAGTTCATGAAGCAGTTGGAGTTGGCTGAGTTCGAACCAATGGAGGCCAGGTATGTAGAGTTGATGGAATTGGTAGAAATTAGAGAACATGTAGTTCAAACAATTGAGAAAGATCAGGCCTTAGTGAAAAGATGGTTTGATAAGAAAGCAAGAGCAAGGACCTTCCATGAAGGGGACCTAGTTCTGAAATGGGATGCAGATCGGGCAAAACCAGGAAGGCATTCCAAGTTTGATGCCATTTGGAGTGGCCCCTACATGGTCATGGAATGTAAGAATAGCAATGCCTTCCAATTGTCTACATTGGACGGAGAAGAATTCCTGATTCCAGTCAACGGAATCTATCTTAAACATTGCTACTGAAGAGAGAAAAGTATTACCCTTGTAAATATTAGCCTAGATTTCAATTCCTCTAAGTGCGTATGCACATTGTCTTGTTGTAGTTAGGTTTCAGTTTCCCTAAGTGCTTTGGCACAGGTTTTGTTGCTTCTGGGTTGGTTTTCTGCAGTTCAGCGTGTTCTCGGAGAAGGAGTTGCGGTATCAGGCTCAGGATCAGATATCAGGTCGGTTTCAGGTTATTGCTTATGACGCCATGCCCAATGGATCGCTAAAAGGCCATTGATCTTCTACCTAGCAGGCAGGTAACCCCGTGAGTCGCCAAATTGTTGTATATATTTACCCCCAGGGGTAAATATAGATAAACGCAAAGCAAATTGGGTCTCGGAGGCGGAGAAGCATGGTGTAGAAGCATGTCGGAGGGGCGGATAAACCCGATATCAAAAGACATGTAGGAAGGGTTGGAAAACCCGACATCAAAGGCATGTCGGAAGGTTTGGAAAACACGACATCAAAGGCATGTCGAAGGGGTTAAAAAACTCGACATCAAAGAAAATCGAGTCTCGGAGGCAGAGAAGCATGGCGCAAGAAGCATGTCGGAGGGGTGGATAAACCCAATATCAAAAGACATGTCGGAAGGGTTGGAAAACCCGACATCAAAGGCATGTCAGAGGGGTTAAAAAACCCGACATCAAAGTAAATCGAGTCTCGGAGGTGGAGAAACATGGTGGGAAAACACGGATCAGAAGCATGTCGAGCCATCCTCCAAGCCCGATGCAAATGCACAAGGGAAGCCTGAACCTGATAGGCGGAAAATCCTGACGCAGAAATGGACAGTTCGCCATGTTTCGAGTTTGTTGAGTTTTTTACCTACCACCATGGTTTGTGGAAGTTAGGTGCAGTTTTGGAGGTGGTTGGGGAGGCTCCAAATTCTTCTCTTCTCCCTCATTTTCCTCGTATAAATGGCCGGGAGAGTCTCTAAAAAATGGTTGGACATTTTCGTTTTGCATCCCCCCTTCTCTCCTGCTAGCAAGAGAATTTGTGGAGCTTTCAAGCCTCCCATATGGATTGTAATGCCCTTTTTTTGCCTCTTGGCCACTGCAATGCACTGTATCGACCCTTGAGCAATATATATATGTCTGTGATTGATTCTAAACCATTTCATGTATTCATTGCTGTCATTTTTGATCTCTTATTGTAGTTTGGTTACCTGTGCATGGTGTTTTTATTGCATCTATGTGGTCTGTGTTTAATTTTGCAAAACGAGTGTCCAACATTTCTCGATGCATCACCTCCGTAGTTTAGGTTTATTTTTATTTTTATGCATTCTCTACCCTGTCTCCTTGGCAAGTTAGATTAGGTTTTGGTAAACCCTCTGCGTTTTATTCGTGCATCTGAACAGAGGAATAGGAGCCGGCCTTCATCCGGAGAGCTTTCCCCATTTCGCAAGGTCCCACGCTTGGGAAAAGCTCCATGTTGTGCAATCACACTGGATGCTTCGAACGATCAAACTAGAAATCCGATTAGCGTCGAGGGGTGCTGCGATTCGACACCAACAAGTACATTTTTCTGATTTAGCCTCTAGCTTGGTCCTATCATCCTTGTCAATATGAAAAAACACTTCACATCCAAAGACTCTAAGAAATGAATAATCAACTTTCTTACCATACCATGCCTCCTCAGGTATGCCTCCATCTAAGGCACTTGAGGGTCCTCTGTTTATCAAGTACACAGCTGTGCTCACCGCTTCTGCCCAAAAAGAAAGAGGCAGTCATGCATATAACCTCATGCTCCTAGCACGTTCCATTATTGTTCTGTTCATCCTTTCTGATACCCCATTCTGCTGTGGAGTTCCTAGAACCGTCTTTTACCTGCGGATTCCATTCTTAGAACAGTAATCATTAAATTCATTGCTGCAATACTCCCCTCCATTATCTGACTTGAGACATTTTAGCTTAAGACCTGTTTCATTCTCTACCAAGGCTTTCCATTTAACAAAAGTGTCAAATACATCAGATTTGTTTCTAATACAATAAACCCAAACTTTCCTTGTTGCATCATCAATAAAAATAACATAATAAATTGAACCCTCAAGAGATGATACCCGAGCCGGCCCCCACACATCAGAATGTACCAGCTCTAACTTACTCTCTTTCTTCGTAGGTCCAACCTTGAGAAACCTTACTCGCTTCTGTTTCCCATATATGCAGTTCTCACAGAAATCCAAACCTGTTTATGTATATCCAGGAAAATTCTTCTTTATGATGTTCATGCCCTTATGGCTCATATGATCGAGCCTATAGTGCCATAATGTTATATCTTCATCTGAAGCCAAGAGATTACAATCATTAGTACTATCAGTGGTTAAATACAAGGTTCCAACCTTCTTACCTCTTGCCACCACAAGAGCACCCTTGGTAACCTTCCAAGAGTTAGTTGTAAATATCATAGTACAACCATCACTTCCCAATTGCCCCGCCGATATCAAATTTCTCCTTAATGTAGGCACATGTCTGACATCCTTCAATAGCCATGTATTCTCATTCTGCATCTTAACCTGAACAGAACCTTTTCCAACTATATTGAAAGGCTCATCATCACCAAGAAAAACATGCCCAAAATCCCCTTGAACATAATCAACAAAATAATGCCTATGTGGAGTAGCATGAAAAGAAGCCCCTGAATCTAAAACCCAATATTCAATAATATTATGCAAAGAAAGAATCAAAGCATCCTGACATACATTACCCGATGCCACATTTGCTTCCTTGTTTTCTTCCTGTTATTTCTTCTTGTCCCGAAGCTCCCAACAATCCTTCTTTGCATGTCCAGACTTTCCACAATTCCAACATACAATCTTGCTCTTGGATTTTGACCTTGCCCGATCTTTCGATTTTCCACGGTTTCCTCTATTCTTTTGTCTCCCTCTAGTTTCCACTATCAAAGCATTCCCTGAAGTAGAAGATTCCCCAGAGCTTTTTCTTCACATTTCCTCGCTTAGAATCACCCCTACAACATCCTCAAACTTCAACTTCGAGTTAGCTGGAACCGAGTTGCTTACCGCCATTACCAGGATATTCCAACTTTTAGGTAAAGAGCACATAATTAATAAAGCCCTAACTTCTTCATCAAATTCTATTGTAACCGAAGCTAGCATATTCACAACCATATTGAAATCATTTAAATGATCTGCTACTAAACTATTCTCAGACATCTTCATATTAAACAACTTTTTCATTAAAAATATCTTGTTAGAGGCAGAGAGTTTTTCATACAACTTCCCTAATGCATCCATTAGATCTTTTGTAGTCTTTTCCTTTGAAACATTAAATAATACCGAAGATGCAAGATGCAACCAGATCGTTCCAAGTGTCTTCTGATCCAACAAATCCCATTCTGCATCTGTCATACTCGAGGGTTTGTTCACCTTCTCAGACAACGGAGTATAAAGATCCTTCTGATAAAGGTAATCTTCCATCTGCATCTTACAAAGACTGAAATTCTACCCATTGAATTTATCAACCCTAGATCTTCCATCATCTTCCATAGCTCCCACTCAAGATAAAAACTTTCCCTGCGATTCAAGACTTCAACAAACCAAACCAGGCTCTGATACCAACTGTTAGGAAATAAGAGATAAAATATGTGGAATAATCCCTTACAGAATCGCAACAGTAGAAACAAATATGTAGAAAATATTACAGATCTCAAATAAAAGTGCAGAATAAATAACACAACACAGAGAGACAAGATTTAACTTGGTTCACCCAATTTGGGCTACGTCCACCAAGAATCACTTGCTCAGATTTTATTACAAGCCTCCACTCTCTCAATACAATACCCAGATCCGTTTGGAGCTATGCTCAACAAACTCTATAGAATTCACACCCGAATTTAAAACACATCTGCAATACATTTCTTGTATATCTATCATATGCATAAGACCATATAAATAGACAATTGCTTAAGCAGTTTGATACAAAACCGTGGGTATCAAAACCATGGGCAAAAAAACCGTGGGTATCAAAACAATGGGTACCAAAAAACCATGGGCCCAAAAATAGCTCATAACGGTTACCCATTACCCATGGGTTAATAAACCACCCATGAAAATTTGCTTCGGGGGCTTCGCCCCCAAACCCCCCTGACCCGCTCACCGGCGAGCAGGACTGCCGTAAAAATACCTGAGTGTAATACATAGAAGGTGTACCACACTCTAACATGAAAACAGGCTCCACAAACATAACAATGTGGGCTACGTCCACCAAAGATAGAGATCTCAATATATATAATAAACAAGATTACAAACCAACTCTTCCGTTACAAGAGTACAATGCATCTCTCCAAGAGTATCTCCTCTCCTCCAAATCTCTAAATAGATCTATATGCAGTGCACTACAATTGTACCTCCAAACCACCAACATATCTCACATAACGAGGAACTATTGCATCTACCACTATGCACCAAGCTCTCATGTGGATCATGCAAACAAGACCTTCTCACAAGGGTCTACTAATGTGCAACCATAAATCTGCACCAAGAAGTAAGTCTCTCCTACATCTCTACATCTATCATTGTGAAAACAAGAAGACAACCTCATTTACAATATCTAGATCTACATGGATCACCATTACAGGCATGATCTCATGGATCTATGAATACAAGATCTCACAACAACCTATGGATCTAACAATATAAAACTAGATCTACATGGATCAACAATACATCATGATCTCATGGATCTACAATACAAGATCTCACAAACATGTGGATCTACAAGAAGAAAATCTATGTACTTTGCATACTATGCAAGCCATTTTAATGAGACAATAATTATACAAAGGAAATATACTTTAGAAGAAACCTCTTCTCACCATTCAGATATACCTATTATTTCCTTTTGTCCCACTTCTCTCCATGGAAGCTCTGTCTTCATGTAACATGTTCTTTCTTTTTCTTCTTCTTCATCCTCTCAACCAAGGATTACTCTAATTAACCTTCTAACCCTAGCTTTCATGCTTATATAAGCATACCCAAACTTACAGCTTCTTAGCTATGCATTTACAACCTTTAAATCACCTTTAAAATCAACTTTCAGATCAAATCCTGCATCTTAAAATAAAAACATAAACGCATAGGTAACTGGTGCTGGTTCCTTAACACGATGTAGGTTCCTAAATGTCTTGACTGGTGTCAGTTCCTCCACCGACACCAGTTCCTCCCTAGTGACCGACGTCGGTAAGCTAACTAATGTTGGTTACTGTGTAAACCAGTAAAGCTCAAATGCATGCCTTTGTGAAGCAATTTAGCTCCACAACCTAACAATTATCTCCTATAAATTTCAGGATTGGACAATATGAATATTGTCAACAACTTCATGTAGTCAGACATTGCACAATCTTATGAAAAATCACTATTTGTGCCTTCAAAAGCAAGTATCTCCAAAAAAGGAAAAATTAGAAATCATACTACATTTGTTGCTTTAGATTTTCTAGATGTCTCTCTTCTTGAACCCAAGGTAGACACAATTTGATAATAATAATGAAGGGGCATTCCCAACATTAGTGACCTAGCCTCTCAACTCCATCTTGTGTTGTATAAAATATTAAAGAAATATATTGTACAAAAATTCTTGACAAGATGCTCAAAAGGTTGTAGTAATTGATTGCAACTGGGACCATAAAGATGCTTTTAAGTTTATTTTCTCAAATGAATCAATTTTGTGAACTTGCACAATATTTAACATTAAAACTCAAGTCTTTGGAAGAAATTGTATTTGTTAGGGAATGTGATATATTCATATGAACCTTGCAATGAATTTATATACTCATTCATATTTCTATTGGGGTTTCTTTCCCTAATTATCTACCAACAAGTCTACACCCCAAGAGCAGCACATGAGCTTCAATCCGGCGTGCAATTGGCACATCACTTGGTGTTTCCAATTCACAAGCTCCATTAATTGCATGAGGTTCAAATCCTTTTGTGTCACCAAAAATAATAAGGGGTGTCCAATGTTAGTTTATTCCCCATCTTATTGATTAAGTGAAGTAACTTATCCTCAAGACCATCTCGTGATTCTTCCTAGGCATTTATATTCACATTTTCATTTGCATTTGCATCATGTTCATCATTGTTGCATAGGTACTCCTTCATCAGTGTCTGATCCTCCAAAATAACACCTCATCATTGTGTACCTTCCATGGCCTTCAAATAAGCTTGTGCGTTAATTCACATAATTTTGGCCACATCCTCAAATATCACTACTTGATTGTGACTTCCTATATTACATTCCTTTGGTGTGTCATTTTTCTTTTTTCTTTCTCTAAAATTAATGAACACAATCTATGAAATATTCTACCTAATAACCTTTTTTAAAGATTCTTGCAATGACCTTCTACCTCTCAAATGTATTATCCACAAAATCTTACTATGTCAATTCCTCCTAGACCTTCTCTCTCAATAGTCACCTACTAGAAGATTCCATTCAATGATTTTTTACCCACACTTGCAAATGTGTTATTTATCATACTTCTCTCTAAGGAAATAAAAACTCCTCAGATAAACAAATGATGCATATGGGGTTAGAGTGTCCCACCGAATAGCCACATTACACCCTATGGCCTTCAAAATACATACATAATAACTTATCTAAACTAAATTGTTAATTTTAATGGGGTACATGGTATGTTATCCTAATCAATTATTTTCCAAAGCTAATTTCAGCAATATCTCTAATCATTGAAAAAATCCAAATAATGATATACAATTAAGAAAACATGAACAATGAGAGCTTATTTCCCCCTGATATACTAACTTTTGTACTAATCTGGGATGACCTGGTGATTGGAAAGGATAGAAATGATCTGACAAATATTTTATACTAAAATTGTGTCCTGAACAACTATCTCTAAAGCATATGTTATGGCCCAAATCATGCCCTTGTTATGTCCCTTTCTCTATGACCTTGTCCCTTTTCTTTTAGCTCTTGAAACTTATTGGGTCTATGTATCCGCCTTTCCTTATTCCATGCACCACATTTATAAGATTCATTATATTATTGCCTTTTTCTTTCTGTGCACATACCCACCCTTATGAAGGCCCTAAACTTCTCTTCATTCTTTTCATATGCACCTTGATTTTTACTCCTTTGTCAATATCTACAAACCTAATTTGAATGATTGTGATATGTGTGTGTATATACACATATTACCAAAAATGACTTTACAAAACTATTTACACCTTGGTTAAATTTTGAGCATATTATTATACAACTAAAAAGGAGTGTAAGGGCTAGTAACATGTAAATTATTCTGATCCAATTAACTTCCTATATCAATTATACTTGACCAAAATAATGCATTCAAACTTAAAACAAACGAACCAATTGACAAATGATAAGCAACTAGTTCAAATACACAAGAGAGAGGAGATAATTGGCTTAGTTGTTCATGATGATTCAGAAAATTATTTGGGTGTGAAGGATAAGGGAACAAGAAGATATGGGAGTCGAAACTGTAGATTATGTACTGGATATTTTAGAACTAGAAATTAAGGACGTACAAGACCACACAAATTATGTATGGTCTAGGTAGGAGATGTACTGTCTAAGAAATGTGATGTATGGTTTCAAACAAGTGAGAGAAACATCAAAACTACAATTTATGTCATGAATATTAGATGTTTTATGCTACTTTGATCAAATAATATTCCCAGAATTGACGACACAACACAATGTAAAGATAAACAAGTTGTAGAATGACTATAGAGATCAGGAGATTACATTCCGAATGTGAGCATTTTTCCTAGCAAGGATACAAGGTCAAACTTGGCATTGCATAAGGAAAAGTTACCAAATTTTAGTGTCTACATTTGCCCCCCCTTTAAGTTTGTAATTGAAAATTGTATACTTAAATGAAAAACATACCTAAGTGCACACACACATTGCCCTCACTCGAAGTGATTTCACGATGTGTTGGTCTTGGCATGCTCTATGATGAAACCTACAACTTAGAGTGTATTCAATGTGTATGATAGAAATTGAAATTTAACTCAAAATATAGATAATGCATTTGTAACTTTAAATATTGCAAAGGAGACACAAAACATGGAAGGAATATATCTGCTCGTTTTATAGAGGAAGGAGCTTGTGTTGTTTCCGTGCCTTGGAGATTTGGATTTGGATATGGATATGTCAGAGGATTGAGGGTGGTCAGTCTCCAATGTTGTGTAAATAGGATATAATAGAAAATATGAAGGATTAGACTATGAAGAACCCTTGTGCTTTGATGCCTTCCTCATTTGAGAATTTGATGAGAGAGAAGGATATAACAATGTACGAAGATCACAATTTTGCTTCAACGCTTTGCTTATTTGGGAATCTGGTGAGAGAAGAGGAAATATCGGTCTATGAATCTCATAGTCTTGTTTCAACACTTTCCACTAAATGCACATACCACACCACTACAAATGAATCTATGCCTAATTCGCTCCTACTTAAAAAAACAAATCTTAGAAGGAATGGACATTGTCATGCCCCCATAAGGTGCTACTATGTATGAATTAACTATGTAGAATTTTGAAATATTGAAGGGGAGACGAAGGCCCATGCCCCCAAACCCATTTCATAACTGCATCTGAAATAGCCTCGTGAAGGAGTGAAGTACTCATGTCCCTTATAACTATGTCATCTGAATCTGTAACTATGTAAAAACTCTTGTAAACATCTTGTAGAAATTGAAAATTTGAGTGAAACTACCCTTTGTCTGGGAATGTATGATATGGTCAAAGACTGTACTATGGTCCTGACTATACAGTTTTGACCTTGTTTGATTTGTTTCAAATTTCAACATTTATGACCTTTTTTGAGGATATGAGCCATGTGAATGTTTTCCCTATATCCTATAATTTGTCTATTGTTGTAGAAATTCTTTGTTTATAGCCCCCTCTTTTAAGGTGCATGTGATAAAATATTTGAGTGTGAGGCTCAAAAGAATAGATGCCCCCCCATGTACGCTTCACCTAATAATTTGTGTGGGATCACATTAAAGGCTAAAGTGGTGGCCACCTTTGAGAATATGTACCTGCAAAAGGGGTTGCACATGGTAGCAACCATGGCATGAAGAAGAAACAACACACAACAAGCAACAATAAACAAACATGAAAACATATGTTAATAAACTATTAAAATTAGATAACAATAGAAATCATGTCCTACTCCATAGTAAAACAAGTGTAGAATCAAAATAGTAAACATGTCAGAAGTCATAGCAAAAATAGTAGTGTAATCATCAGTTTAAGATAGAAACAATAGAGCAATAGAAACAAAAGTGTATAATCAAGTAAGCATTACCGCGTAGAAGCATAATCATATGTAGGCATGAAGCTACAAACATGGGACACCCAAAGTGTCACAAGACAGTCACAATAGAAGACACATTGTATCAATTTTAGATAAACAATCACATACATGCAAAATATGCATGAAACCAAAAACATGGGACGCCCACGGTGTCACAAGATAAGCTAGGACCTTAGGACATATAAAGAAAACAATCATAACATGATAATCAAATAAGACAATCAAGTGAATCCACACAGTAAGCAATCAAGGAATGAATATGCATAGTCAAATAGTGACCACAACATAGAAATAAAATTTAGCAAACAATAATAGTAACAATAAAATCAAGGTAGGTTAACACTACAGAAAATACCTGTTAGTCTGGTTGATCCAATAGACAACAATGAACTTATATAGCATGTAGAGATTCCCCCACAAGAGTGGTATAAGGAACCAAGCCACGTACGATCATTGTGTGACAATCTATGAGTTTCATGTATCAAGCTCAAGATACCTCGTAAATACATGTGTGTAAAGAATATATATTTCGCGTATCAGATTAATGTGACAAACACCATGTTCAAAGTAACATGATAGCTAAGAAAATTATAACATGTCTTGATTTTTTATTTTTTCTCATATTTGAATGTTTTTGTTGTGTTTTGAAAATAGCTATGTACAAGAGAGGGGTAACATAATAGCTAGCTGATAAGAGCCTCATGAAGAGGCATGTTGTGTGTGACAGGAAGAGGGGATGCAAGCCCCTAAAGTAGTGGAAGAGATGAAGGATGCTCATGTATGAGCTGTGTAGAAGCCATAATATGCACTGTAGGAGAATGAGGGTAAGAAGACTCCTGATAAGTAATAGATGTAGAATGCATCTGCCGACGAGTAGTATATGTTTTAGGTAACTGAGGAGGAGACCTGTGTGTGGGGGAAAGACGAGATACAATATGAGACTAGTAGAGGAAACTATAGATGTATTAGCAACAAAGATATTGATCGAATTTGTCAGGATAAGTTGTGACGATGGAAGATCTGCAAACTAGACTCATGTCACATGATATAATAAAAAAGGCCAATAAGAATATAAGTGAAAATGTAGAGGGACCAACTATAAGGGGGAGTACAATATGAATGATTTGTGTCTGAGGATCAAATATGACATACTTCTTAGTGTTCCCAAGAGAGCATAGTAATTAAAAAGTGTAGATATATTGGGGATTAGTAGTATCAACCAAAACATTGCATATGGGGTGTTGGTAAACCGAGGTGGGGATGTATAGTGTATAAGAGATAATCCCATGTTCCATATCAATGTTATTAAAGGAAATAATCAGTGAGGAGGCCATGGTGAAAACATTTCCAATCATTATGCCAAACATGTTCTCATAAGATGGTGGAGATGGAACAACATGATAAATATTGTGAACTTTTGGGGTAGATTTAGTGGCATCATGTTCCGGAAGTGGGTCACTCATTTTTTTAGCTTTGCATTGTCATTGGAAGGCTTGGGTTGAGGTGTAGTCTCATATTCAATAATACCAACATCAAGTAGGTCTTAGATAACATGATGAAGCTTAAAGTAGTTGTTAGTGGAGTGACCAATACATTAGTGGTAGTCACAGTGAGTAGAAGCATCAAATGTTTTGTCATGAACCCCACTTGGGGCAACCTCGATTGGTGGAGGGAGATATACCAAGTTACATTCAAGTAATTGTTCAAGAAATTTTTGAAATAGTGGAGTAGAATACATAGTGTGAGAAGAAACAGATGTGCCTTTTTGTAGTCTTAATATTTAAGCTTGTAAAGTATGAACAAGGGATTCAATATCCCGTGTATTAGAGGAAGAAACATGTGAAACACTATGAGTGTAAAGAGGTGATGTAGTGATAGTAGTGGTCATAGGAATAGTCATGACAATATGACAAATTGAAGGATTAGATGCCCCCAATGAAATAGGCAATATCGATGTAAGGATGGTTGATGTATGCATATTGTTAGGTTAATTTATGCATTATATTACCTTAAATATTTAATTATTTAATAAGGTAATTATTTTATATATTGTTATAAAACTTTATAACAATATTTGTCATATTATTGTATAGGTTATATTGTTATGTAGTTGTAACAATTATTATTTGTTTGTATTTAATTATTGTTGTTTCCCGGATGTATTTTGGAAGTTGTGATTTTGGTTGTACCTGTGCAACTGATTTATTTGTTTGTATATTGTTGTCCAATATGTATAAATATTGCAACACTCCATTATAATGGTTGATTAATTTCACATTAATAAAATATACAGGCTTTCGTTCTTGTTTGTGAAATTACATTTGGTGTCAGAGCAGGTTGAAGGATATACAAGGATTCCAGCAGAGTTTGAGGAGCATTGGAGAAGCTTATGCAAGAAAAGGAGAGCCAGAGTTGCCTCTGCAACTTCTCAGCCCCATCCCATGCAATACCATCATCAAATTCCTCAAAACCTTCATCAAAACCACCTTTATTCATTGCAATTAAGGTTGAGGAGGATTGAATACACCAAGGAAGGGATTGCAAGCTCAAAGGAAGGAAGAAAATTTATCTAAGGCACCATACACACTCAAAACCACCTATCATTTTTTCTCTTTGCTGGAATTTTTTCTCAAAACCACCTTTCCCAAACCGTGGTTTTCTAAAGAGGTATGGTTTTACAGTTTAGAAGTGTTTAATTACAATTTTCTCTTTAGACATACTTGTTTAGCTTAGTCGCCCAAGTGGCTAGCATAACTTTTGTAAGACACACTTCCCATCAAGAGAGGTCAAGGGGTCAAATCCCCCTCCCTCACCCACTACCAACTTTAGAGGGAAATTTAGTGGAACCGCTAACTTTAGCAGTAAATTCAAATTTAGTTATAACTAACTAAATTTAGCGAGAAAAACCCTATTTTAGAGCAACTTTTTTTTCCTTCACTCTGCATATTTGTGCATTCTGAGCACTTTTTACAAAAGGAGGCCTATCCAGAAATTGCATTTTCAGCTATTTTTTTGTAATTGTTTGGCGTAGTGGGTCATTTTGGGCTCCGAAGGCCACCAGGGCCCGCAAAACAAAAAAAATTTGCTTGCCATTCAATTTTTTCTAAATTTTTGAATGTAATTACATGCTTCATCATATTGTACTAATTTGCAGGTTGTCATAGTCAACTACAAATATTGTAACTGCTTAGAAACTAGCAGAAAATTGTAATATAAAACAGAAAAAAATGGTTTTGTAACACTCACAAGATCTTAGATCTCATTCGCAGCATTTGGTATATACAGTGCCTTTGGGAAGCACTTACGGGTAAAGCCATCGTGACTACTACTACACTTAATGCCTAATATAGGTACAACAACTTCGTCTGGGCATCGACCCTTTAAATTGATGGGGAGTAATAAGGTCATAGTGCACACACTATGAGCCATTCCATCCGTCTATGAACGATTACACGACATAAATCCAGACTGAGAAATTATCCAATTATATAACGAAGTTACGCACACGTATGAGGATATTTCTTTGAGTCAGTGTCAATAATCGCACAGACCCCTTTCAGTACTGTCTTGGTACCATGTATTGAATTCTTTCACGTATGTTAACACCTCT
The DNA here is from genome assembly GCA_019776745.2 of Taxus chinensis. Taxonomy (NCBI): domain Eukaryota; kingdom Viridiplantae; phylum Streptophyta; class Pinopsida; order Cupressales; family Taxaceae; genus Taxus; species Taxus chinensis. The sequence continues at coordinate 859,838,464 of CM034151.1, forward strand.
TTCACGTACCGCCAGGTATATAGAAAGGGTGAGCTTCTTCCACATAACACCAGGTATATCGGAAGGGCGTGTATATAGAAAGGTTCGGTATATCAGACTGACGGTATATAGATTGAGAGACCTAATACCTGGAGTGATAAGAGCCAAACCCTGTCAGTGTTTTCTACAAAATGGGCACTAATGCCCCCAATTTTTTTCTTCTGGATTCACAACTACTTAGAGGAAAAAACTATGCTGCATGGAAGACAAAAATCAAGACACACCTTGAGTTTGAAGAGATCTGGCCTGCTATGAATGGTACTCTGACCAAATCAACTACTGTTACAACACAATAACGGCAGTTTGGTAAAGCAAATCAAAAGGCCAAACTCATCATCTTGTTTGCAGTGTCTAATGATGCGCAACCCCACATTTGAGATGCCAAAATAGCCAAAGAAGCGTGGGATAAGTTGAACACATTTTACGAGACCAAAAACAAGAATGTTATACTAAATTTGCAGAGTCAGTTACATACACTAAAGTTCAAGTAGAATGAGAAAATAGAAGCTTTCTTAAGAAGAGTTGTAGAATTGAGGGCTTCAATTCTAGCCCTAGGAGAAGTGGTCATAGATGATGATCTCATTCCCATTGTTCTTAGAGCACTCCCTTCTTCATACCGTATTTTTGTAACAACACTAAACTTGTCAAATACGACAGTTAGTTTTGACAAATTGGTAAACCTATTGCAACAAGAGGAAGCAATACATAATAAGGATGATGAAGAAGAGCAGGAAATTTCTTCACATCAAAAATGGAAAGGAAAAGGTAAAGGAAAACCTAATTCCTATCAAAATTCCCAAAATCAAAATCAGTATGAAGGGGACAGACAACAAAAGAAGCAATGTCCAATCTGTAAAAGAGGACATGACCTAAAAGATTGTTGGTACAATACTTACAAGAAAGGTTCATCAAGCAACTTTGGACCTCCAAAAAAATCTCACAAGGGACATTCTAACTACAATCAAGGGTAGAAAAAGGGGAACTGGAAAATTAGACCCCATCAACAAGGAAATATTGTTGAGCAACAAGAACAATCAAACAATGAAGACTACTTGTATATTGATCGATCAGGTGAACCATCCACGTCATCTAGTGATGTTTGGTATGTTGATTTGGGAGCCACTCGACACATGACCAGCCATAGAGACTGGTTTATTTCAATGAGGGACACACCTTCGAAAAACCTTGTTTCGTTGGGTGATGATTCTTCATCTTCAGTTCAGGGATTAGGAACATTTCTCTACCCCTTGGTTCACACAACTGCAGACTATTAGATGTCTTATATGTCCTTGGGTTGACAAAGAATCTACTTTCAGTCAGTCAACTCCTTGATCACAAACTAAAAATCAACTTTGATAGTCATTTCGGTAAGAAAATGTGTTTGATTTGAGATAAATCACGAGGCTAAAAAATAGTTGCGAAAGCCTCTAATGTGGGACGCATGTTCCAGCTTGATTTTGTCCACAGAGATGATCAAGAACTTATGGCTAAGAACTCTACCTCAACACATTTGTGGCATCGGAGACTTGGTCATGTAAGTTTCAAGTATCTCAAGACACTTCGTTGGCGTAATATGGTACATGGGCTACCATCTCTTCAGAAGGATATAGACAAGTGTCCTCATTGCCTAGTAGGAAAACAACACAGAGCCTCATTCCAGAAGAGTACATTTCGAGCTCATGGTAAAATTGACTTGGTTCATACCGATCTTTGCGGTCCGATGCAACCAAGTCATTCTAGGTTCCAATACTTCATGCTTTGTGTTGACGACTACTCAAGAAAATTGTGGATTTTTTGTCTTCGCAAGAAAAGTGAAGCTTTTGAAACTTTCAAGAAGTTTAAAGTATTAATTGAGAATGAAACTGGTTTTCACATCATAACTCTCCACTCAGATTACGGGGGGGGATTTCACCAGTAATGAGTTCAAAGACTACCTACAAAATCACAGGATTCATCGACAAATGCCTCCTCCACACACACCACAATAGAATGGTGTTGTTGAGAGAAGAAATCGTACTATCATGGTAATGGTGCAATGCATGATCAATGACTCTGGACTTGCAAAGACATCCTGGGTAGAAGCAACAAAAACAACAGTGTATTTGTGTAATAGAGTGCCCACAGTTGCTCTTGAAGGAGTAACACCACAAGAAGCATGGTCAAAACGAAAACCATCTATTACACACCTTAGAGTATTCGGGTGTAAAGCAAGCATGCACATACCCAAGCAAAACAGAAATAAATTGGACATGAAGTCACAGAAACTCATCTTCATTGGGTACAATGAAGAGACTCTTGGGTATAGATTGATGGATCATAAGACTAGAAAAGTCTACACCAGCAGAGATGTTGAGTTTTTCGAGAAGAAGGAAGTAGAGACTCCTCATCCAGACTCATAAGATGTATATTTTTCACCAGTTGTAAGAATTGAAGCTGATGTTCCCTTAGAAGATGAAAGTGATGATGGGGATGATGGTGTTGATCAGATAGAACCACAACCCATGGGAACAATTCAACGTATGCCCAAGTGGTGTACTAGCACATTACTAGATGTAACCACCCCTGGACCATAGACTCACAGTAAAGCAAGAGAAGAAGTTAACTTTGCTTTGATGAGTAGATTTATTGAGTCTAATGAATCCTCTACAGTCCATGAAGCCCTACAGTCAAAAGCTTAGAAAGATGCCATGGATTTTGAATATCAATCAGTGATGAAAACTAACACTTGGCAACTTGTCAATCTTCCACCAGGGAAGAAGCCCAATGGATGCAGATGGATATTCAAAAAAAATTACAAAGCAGATGGGACATTGGACAAGTATAAAGCGAGACTAGTAGCAAAGGGGTATTCATAAAAATAAGGCATTGACTCAAAAAAGTATTATCACCAAATTCATAACAACAAGGAGATTAATCCATTATAACGTCTTCTGTAGCAGTCCATGTAATGTGTAGGGATGAATTATGATATCATGCAAATGGTGAACCCATTTGCATGATATCGTAAGTTTGTCAAATTTTATAAGTTTATAAAATAAGGAAAAAAAGTTCATCTACCAAGAGAAAATTACATCATTTTTACAATGATTTTCATTCTTACCACTCGGGTCTAATATAAGGTTTTAATAATTAAATAATTATGTATAACTTATAACATTCTGTAAAAATTCACATTTTCACAAGTTTAGACTTCATAATACTATCCTATCATACAGAATTGGCCAGTAAATATAATAAAATTCCATTCACTAATGGGTTACAAGAAATCAAGCCAAATGGAATAAAGACCACACCTAGATTCATTGGATTATGTCATTGGTGGTACGCCACCTTGGTTTAATATGATAAATATATTTCATTACACATGCTTCATGGTGTAAAAGTAAATAAAATAGTCTAGCTAAGCATCATATCCAAAATCAATGGAAAATCATGAATTATTAAATTAACTCGTCATATAATGTTGGAATTTAACTTACACAACCCCAATCCCATGCATGTGTGATAGGTTTTCATTTTACCTTCCCTATATTGATTTTGATGCTCTTGATCTAAGACCTTCTCCCCAATGATGCCCTCCCTCTTTCTCTCTTGTGTTTCAACGAGGGGTTACTTGTTCCTGCATTCACCTCATTTAACCATGTTAAAGGGTAGTTAGTTTGTTGCATCTAAAATATTTAATATACTTCAAAATAAATGACTTCACTTAAAGCATATAATATCCAACTAGCTATCATATCATACCATCCATGTTATAACTTCATTCATTGCATAATAAAGTTAAATTTAACATTTCCATGATTAATATGCAAAAAAATATGTGACATCCTTCCCTTCATGGAAGATTCATCGTCCCGATGAAAAAAAAAATATTAGTAACATCATTAAATTCAACAAGTAATATCAACAAATTATTGTAATGGCATCATTCCAAACAACTGTGAACAATTTAATCAAATTCATAAATATGAAATTTCTATATAATATTGAAGATAAAAACAATATAATTTCTAATAAGTAGCATTAAAAACCAATTAAAAAACATTATGTTTCCTTTATTTCTATAAATAACTTTAAAACAATCATTAATTTGTATTCAAATTATTGAAAAATGTCAAAATGCACAGTTCTCTTGTGGATAATCAATGTATAACTCTAATAAAACCATAGTTTTCAATAATATCTAACATCTTATAACTTTTATAAGTTGTTGAGTTATTTAAAATAGAGTTAATATTATCTTATAAACAATATTGCATGCATTTAAACAAGTGTGGGAAAGGTGAAAACATATCATCAAATTTTTCCCAAGTGACACTCTCCTTAGAGTATTAGTCCCATTCGAGCTTACACTGATCCACCTCATGGTTACACAAGAGAATCTTGCACGTATCCATTACTAGAAAAATATCTATGGTCACCACTCTGGGATCTTGACCCTATAAATATTTCCAATCAAACAAGTGAGATAAGTCTCCTACGTACTTTTTGAGAAAATATATATGTAACACATTATGCAACTGTTACAAGGCTAGAGGCAAGGATAGTTTTTAAGCTACCAATTTGATGACATCTAAGACATCAAAAGATCTTAAAAATACGGGTCCTTAACTTTTTAAATTTCCCAAATTTAATCAAGTTCTCCTTAGGCTTGACACAATGAAACACTTTGTCTTACACAAAGAACTTTCTTTTTGTCCTCTTCTTATCAACATAAATTTTATTCATGTCATTGGATTCTTAAATTTAATTGATAATTTTGACTTGATCCTCCATTTCAATCAACATATTAGGCCCAACCACCCCTCTATCATCCACATTATCCCAATTGATATGGGTTCTGTATTCCCCGTTGTAGAGAGTGATCAGGGGATATTTTTTAGTGTTAAAAGCTCCCTAAACTTCCCTATACCATGTTAGTATAGTAAATCCTTTAGAGATCTTTCCGATGACTATAAGAATGTGAAAAATGGACACTCTGAGCTCAAGTTATGTCCGGTCAAAGTTCAGTCAACAAGGAAGTCAACTTTGGTCAATAGGTCAACAAGTGGACCAATGGCAAGGTGACACATGGCAATTGGTGACAAGAAGAAATTGATGGTTTTTTTTAATTTATTTTAAAATAGTTCCATGGTATATAGCTCATCGCAAGCTTTCTGACGCATTTTGAACGGACCAAATCTGAGTTCGTATTCGAAAGATATGTATAGTCAAAGTTGTGGTCAAATGATGACGTGGCACACTCTGACGTCGACAAATGGCATATTATGGGCATGACATTTGGCAGGTTTTAGTGGTTTTGAATTTAAAATAATAATAATAATATTTTATTTAATCCATTCCACGGGAATAAGCCTAATCCCATGGGAGAAGGAGGATTTTGTGGACAAAAAGCTATTTAAAGGCTTATCCTATCCCTTTCCCACCAAATGTGGTGTCAATGGCTAAATTGGGCGCCTAAACCTACGGAAGGGGGATTTGAACCTAACACCTCATCTAAAAAGATAAGTGGCCTTACCAACCCGCCACCCTCTTGTAATTGGTATAAATAAAGCTCACTTGTATTTGTAATGACAAGTGTCAGGCCTGTGTCAAGCCAATAAGCAGGTAGTTTTGGAAAAATGCAAGTTTGAGGCACTTCCACTCAAAACTAGATCTTGAATTATATGCTAAAGTTGTTTAAAATTTTGAGAAGATCGCGATGATGTGATCATTTTTTTGATTTGTAGCTTTCGTGACAGAGTTATTTTCTGTTAAAGTCACACGAAGGCGTAGAACCAAAGGGAGACACCATTGTAAGTGGATCAGGAAGGTGAAGGACAGAGGCTAAGCTCCATTAATGTCCTTCTAAGGTCTGAAACATAGTTTTGTTGGTTTTTTATTCATTATTAGTTAATGTAAATGTTATTGTATTTACATTTTGTAACATTATTAATGGTTCGGTTCATCACAAACCCGGGGACGTAGGAATTCCGAACCCCGTAAACAATTTGGTGTTGTGTTCTAATTTTTATTTTCAGTTTCTAATATTTGCAAGTAATTTAAATTCAGAATATGAATATAGATGCAACAATAATCAGTAATTGATAAAATTGGGATATCAATTAAAATCAAGAAATAGTGATTTTGGGCTTTAATCAAACATTGAATGTTGAATAAAAAGGAATTTAAATTTCAGTTTAAAAACATTCCTAAATCAGAATTTGATCAATTTTTTGAGTATAAAAGACTTCAAGTTGATTAAAAAGTAACAACCCTTGAAAACGTTTAAAAGTGGAAAAAATAAAACACCCATTTTCATATCAGAGAGCTTCAAACGGTGTCATCTTTTAAGTATAGTGATGCATAACATTATAAGAAAACTCCACTAATACATTTATATCATGTCCTCAAGGACCTGATTGTCTCTTCTATTTCCATTGATCTCTGAGTGATGAGTGGAGCTGAAGTTAAAATTTGTTCCCAAGTCCTTCTTACTACATATACCAAAATCTAGATGTCATGCAAGGATCTCTATATGAGATAATCCACTCCGGTATCCCCACATAATATGAGTATTTCATGCACAAGTCTCCTTACAAGTACTGGTGAATCATCTTTAAGGTTCTCAATTTTAAAGTGGGCTAACTTAGTCAAGTTATCCACCATGACCAAATTATATCATGTTTGTTCCTAGATAGGGGTAATCCCTTCACAAAGTCCATACTGATTACATACCACTTCCACTATGCTAACTACTTGGGATAAAGTAATCCTACTAGATGAATGTGTTCAAATTTTAGCCACTATAATTACAAGAAATGAGACACAAATTCAGTTTCATCCCCTTTTTTCCATTTTAAAAATAATGTGCTTTACCACTTCCACTATGCTAACTACTTGGGATAAAGTAAATCCTACTAGATGAAGTGTGTGACCTAATCACGCACTTAGGTTCATATCATTAGCCACTTATAAGTTCCTACTAGAACTGAGACACCCTTATTCAGTTTCCTCTCTTGGGAACATATATTATTCCATTTAGAATTATATAAAACAATGAAATTATAGCTGAAATTTGTATAAATAATGCATACACATTACCTTTATTCATATTATCATTTACACAAAAAATGTTTGACATCAAACCAATGTTAAGCACATGTAGGTATTTTTCAAAATATGCTCAAATATTGTTATTTTTTTATTTATCTAGGTATTAGAATTGTTTATTGTGTTGTGTTTGATGTGTGATTTTGTAAAGTATCATTCATGGGCCTTGTGCAAGGATTTATTTTGGATTTTATAGCAGTTTTGTATATAAGAATAATAATATCTTGTCAATGTGGTTACAACTACAAAGGAGAATATTTTGATGGTGCTTATTGGTCAGAGAATAGACGCTCATAATCAAATAAGAGGATTTACTAGACCTTCTTAGGGTTATACATATTTATTTATTCCTAAAATATTTAATGTTCCAATGGAAAGCAATATAACTTACACTTATCATTAATGGTGGGAAATGTTGATTGTATGCCTGATAATTATATGTAAATAAATAATTATTAAATTATTATCTATTTCCACAAATTATTTCAAAATTATTATTTTTTCAAATATAGTGTGTTTGATTAGTCCTTCCAAGAAGTCCAAACCCATTCTAAGAGTTAAATTATATAAAACTTGGTATAGTGATATCTTATTTAGGACATATATTTTAGTGGCATACTATTATATTAATTGAAATAAATTTCTTTACCATAAATTTTGTCATGGAATATTTGATTTGAATATATACACTTCAACACAGAAATCACATTTTTTATCGGTAATTTGAGGGGTTCTAATTGGGGGCCTCTCTTGATTAAATCTAGAGCCACAATTAAAAGCATGGTTATAACAAATACAACTTTATTCTCCATATCCGAAGAATGGAGAACAAAACAAGCAAAAACCTTAACAAAATGACCAGTCTAAAGGAAACCATGCCTAATAATATACTTTAGAGAATCAACAAGAACAAACTGGGAAAACAGTCTAAAAAGACTCTAATCATTCCAAACAAACTGAATAGTAATAAGCCATGGAGAGGATCTATCTATTTCTTGAGATAAATATCATCCCTCTTCAAGAACCCAAATACTCGTGAGACCCATCTCCATACGCAACCTCAACATATAATTTAAGTCTATACACCTTTGGTCTCTCATAGTTTGTGTTTAATCAAATATTTTGAGGGAATGATTTGAATTTTAGGGATATGGAGAGGCACCAATGTCTTACAATGGTACCTTTATCCTAAAATCCTACTCTACTACTATGAGAGGAATAGTGGGTAACAAAGGCTGTATTGAAAGTGTAACTATAGGCTAAAATTATCATTTCTTTAAAAGCATGGCATTTACATGATTCCTAATCAAGAAAACTTGCCTCTTTTTCACTTACTTTCTTTTTGGTCTTCCACACCCTACAGCCCAGTTGGAACTTAACTTATTTATCTTTTGGCCACCAGCGCCTAACCTAGACAGTCAGCGCCCATGAACTCATGTTCCTCTTTGGGCACCCCTGACCCTTTCTATACCTTACTCGCTCTTTTTGGGTCTCTTTTATCTTTTGGGCATCTTTTTCACTTATGGGTTGGCCTTCCAATTTTCAATTACAAAATTCAAATAAGGGAAATCATATAAATACATAGTTATGTTTTCAAAATTAAGGACCAAGCACTAAGCATTACTATTACCACCTAAGCTTGCATTAAAGGCACTAAAAATCACTCTAAAGCATCCATCTAGCATCCATTCAAGGGACAAGGGACTTCATACTCTGCATACATTATATAGGAAGGGGAAGTTCATTCTATTCCATCCACACATTTACTACATTTCTACATTCTAAACTAGCCTGCTATCAAGTGTAACTTGCACTAGGGCATCCTAGGGCATCAATTTCTACACACAATCACAAGAACTACATGGATTCTGAGATGTAGTGCAACGCTTGGTTATAAGTTCACTCTTGAGGTGACTGTCGAGGCTAGTCCGACTCCCCATCCTGCATTTTCCTTTTTAGGTTTGATGTGGTTTGTGGGCTTGTGTAGGTGAACTTATCTTTTGTAAGGTTACAGGTACCTTCAGTGATTCATAGTGCTAACTATCAGGCAATCAACATAGGAGACAATTATAAAACCCTTGTGACACAAAAAAAACTAGATTCAAAGCTTTTACATAGTCACGGGTACCAAGATATAATCATTAATGCCCAGGTGCCCCTTGTCTTGTTGTGGGTGCCCATGTCTGACCTTGTCCGTGAGCTCCATAATTTACAAAGATCAGTTAAGATGGTGTTTTCATCTTATTCATCACTTTATCCCTACCCATCATTGCTATCCTGTACATTTGGAAATCAGCTAAGTACCCTTATCTCTTCCTTGTTTAGGGTTTTGTACTCTAAATCTTAGTTCACTTGTGTCATTTTCTGTATTTCACTCATGTATACATCAGTTACTCATACAATATTTATATTTAATTAATTCTAAAATTGAATTAAATCATTTGGTGAACCGTAACTCTTGATCACACACTTGGATCTTTCTCTTACATATTCTTTCAAATTTTTCCCAAACCCTAGTTGCGCCAAAGTTCCTATCTCCATTTATTTTGATCTGCATATTCTTCCTAAGGTTTCCTTCTTGGTTCTATCATGGCTCCTAAAAATCTTTAGTCGCCTTGCATCGATTTACTTCAAATGCATCCACCTTGTAAATATGTTTGTCTAAAAATCCATATACACTATGTACCTCCCTAATAATATGTCACCCGCACAAGTAAGTGCCATGTTTCGATCGTCTATTTGATGACTCTATCGGTCTTAATCCTCCATCCAATCAAGCCAATTTTAGAATCAATTCAAGATTTACATTGTTTATTTCAAGATAAAATTTAAGCTATGTAAACAATGATTACATCTCTTAAATATGAAATCCAACATCTCAAGGATGTTTCTTAATCCCATGATTTTTCTTCTTCTACATCTCATTCTACTTTTATTTCTTCTACATGTAATCATATCAGTGAACCTCAAGTCTTACCACTACCCACACCTCTCAAGTTTGATCTCAAATGCTAAACAACCTGATATTCTTCCTCAGCTCCTAACTCATCAATTGATCAACTTGCCAACTACTTATTGATATCCTTGTTATCAGCTTGCAAAATACCAAGGTCTCCCATTTTGTAATTATCATCGAATCAACAGACATAATGAAAATGATTCTTATGCTTTACAATGACAAATTAAACACCTTGAACATTAGGGTTTTATTTCATTTACTTCACAACATTATGCTACTTTCTCATCTTCAATTAAAAATCCCAATGGGCTCATAAATATGGTCCTTCCATGTCTAATGATCATCATTCCATTGTTACTAATTGCCTCCTTTGGTTAGTCAAGATCCATATATTCCAACCCATTCTATTTAAGAAACCTCCTCTAAAAATCAATCTATCCCCTCCTCCTCTCAAGCCTTCTACAGTGTTACCAATTTCAACTAAGTAACCTCCTCTAAAAATCGGTCTATCCCCTCCCCCTCTCAAGCCTTCTACAACGTTACCAATTTCAACTAAGCAACCTTCTCTAAAAATCAATTTATCCCCTCCTCCTCTCAATCCTTATACAGTGTTACCAATTTCAACTAAGCAACCTCCTCTAAAAATTAGTTTATCCCCTCCTCCTCTCAAGCCTTCTACAGCGTTATCAATCCCAAATAAGCTACCACCATTCAAGATCCCTCCCCACCCTACTCCACTTATGTGTCCAATTCTCTTTGTCAAACAAATTAATCCTTACATTGATGGTCAGGACACATCGTCAAACTCCACCATCAATATGGTCTTCTCAGCATAATCACATAGATCTCCATCCCTAACACACTTGGGGGGCATTGTAGCTTCTTCCCCCCCTTCATTACTCTCAAAGTGTCTACTTCTACATTTCACGCTCCACACTTAATGTACAATATTTCTTAGCATTCACACATCCCTTTGATACATGCATTGTATCGTCATTACCCTAAGACGCACTCTAGTTCCACGGTTCATACTTGATTGTTGAGGGTCTAAATCTGAAATGAACCTCACCACATTCACTTTTCATGCTCTATGCTTCATGATCTATCTTTCTAGCACACATTTTCAAACCATTTCTTGATGATGCACTCTTGTTCTATGGTTCATTCTTGACTTTTGAGGGGGATTTTATAAATGAACATCATCTCATACAAATCCACTGGGGGGCACAGCTGCTCCTATCACATTCACACATTGCATATCATTTCATCACACTCATACATTGCATTTGCATATCTTTCTTACACTTGCATTTGATAACTTATACTACTTACATGATGCACTTTACTTACTATGCTAGTCAAATACTCAGTATGTCATTATCTTTCTCATATACACATACGTGTTCACTTGGTCTCTAGTTGTGAATACAAATTTCTTATATATTTTCACACATTGTAATGATGCTCGGCATTGTATCCTTTTCCAGTCCCACCAAGGTTCCTGGAGGCATCTACATTTACTACTCTCACACATTACAGGTGTTATTGTTTCATCATATACTACTTCTAATTACTAGCACATTACTTTCATTGATACATACATGCCTTGACATACTTTTTATCTTTCTAACATGCTAATAAGTGCTTCATGTGTAGCATTTGCTTTATAGGACTATATGTTGTTATGGTTGCCTGATACACTTTGCTTGACATTTTTTGTCATTGTATGTTATTGTAGACACAAAATCATGCACTTTGGGTAGCTATTTAGTCCTAATTGCATACTATTATTCATATGATTCCTTGTAAGAAAAGTACTAATTAACCCATGTCATTGGCCACCTTTTTTCTTTCTGGTCCACTTTAGTCTTTCACACTTGCTTGTTACATTGATCTTAGTATTACATGTTTTATACCTTGGCATTTATCTACTAACACATGTTACCAGCCAGGATGTCAGCGCCAAGTACTCTCATCCCCCCTGTGTGCTCCTAACCTCAATATACTTTGTTTACACTTTTTGGGTCCTTTCTAGCCGTTTGATGCATCTTATCTTTTTGGTAGTCAGCCTTTTTGGGGTTAATTATGAAATTTAAGCAAGAGAATCATATAAATATAAATTTATGTGATCATAATAAGGGATCAAGTACTAAGCATTAGCTATCACCACCTAAGGTTGCATCCATCAAGCATCTAAGAGCTTCATTGCATTTACCTAGCACCATCCAAGGGACAAAAGGGTTGGTTATGCTACATACACTTCATAAGAGGAAGTTCATTCTATTCCACGCACACATCTATTACATTTCTTTACATTTAGCTACTTTCTCGCTTATCAAGTGTGACACACACAAGAGCTAATTTAGGGAACAATTCCACACACACAGAACAAACACACACACACCATCACACAGAATTACATTGGGTTTGAGATGTAGTGTAACAATCAGTTGTAATTTCACCATCACAACAGTTGAGCACAGCCTGACCCCTCATTTTACATCTTTATTTTTTATGATTTGATGTCTCTTTGAGGGTTTTGCAAGTCAATACTTCATTGCAAGTTTCATGTGACTTCGGTGATCATTATGTGAGATAGCAACAAAAGGTGAACACCTTGTTACCATTCAAAGGAGGTTTTCTGAGCATTTTAACATACATAGGCACCCAGAAACATGTCTAGGGCACTTGCAGGAGACCCTATCCCTCTCTAAGCACCCTAATCCAAGAAGATTGTCAACTCGCCTGCTTTTCTGAGGCTCTGTGTGATGCTTCTCCCTCCCTGTTCATCTGGTCAACACTTCGGCATAATCAATATTTCACTACAAACCAACTAAGGCTTTTCTTACCCTATTTATAACTAGGGTTTCACATTTTATTGCTTAGTTTACTTGGGTTAATTTCTATATTTATCTATTTATTCATTTACTACTGCAATAACAATTAGATTAGGCATATATTTTCATATTTAGCTTAATCATTTTGGTGAGCCAGAGGTACATATCATTACCAAAGTAGATCCATTACGATAACTCTTGCCTCGCACACATCTCTCAGGACATCTAGCCTATTGGGTTATGTTCCTTACTGAATTTGATTTCAAACTATACCAAAAAAAGAAATTAAAGGCCAAGTCATCACAGATCAATTACTTGAAGTACCACTTCCTGATGCATCTCATGTCTCTGACTCTTTTTTGTGATGATTTCACCACTTATGCCATCGACTCTAATACTTGGACTTATTTTTGGGTCTCATTTTCACTCGGCTGTTGGGGCTGGGATTGTCTTCATCACTCTATATGGTGATCCACTCCCTTTTGTTACACCCCTTAGGGTTTTCTTGCACTAATAACATCATTGAATATGAGGCCCTCATCCTCGGCCTCATTACTTTTCAAAATATTTGCATTCACAATATGTGTATTTATTTTGATTTCCATCTCATTATAAATCAAGTTATTGATACATATCATACTAAATAATAACACTTAATCCCATATAGTACGCTCACCAAAGATATCCTAGATACACTTGAATCTTACTCTATTACTACCATCCCTCGTAAATACAATCATCATATAGATGTCATGGCTAGTGTTGCATCATTTATCCCACAAGACATTACCATGGAAAACCAAGCCACATTCATCATCAGATACTTACGACATCCTTCCACTTTTTCTCTTCCTCTAGAGGCTTACGCTTGTTAATCAGAGAACACTTAATAGAAAGCACACAAGAAGTCTGCCAGGGAAAAAAGGTCATATTCAAAAGCACAAATAGAAAGGGAGAACATGCGCGTGGAAACATAAGTTCAACTCTTTGGGACTTAGACGTTTTCGCTCATGAAGGTCTATTTTTAGAGATGGCATGCAGAGCACACAAAAAAGGTAAAGACATGCATGTAACACATTGGCTATTCTTGGAGGATCAGATACAAAGCACTTTGCATGGACATAGGCCGGAAATAGATCTATTACTATCATTTAACTACCAGTAGTCTATTATTAGCACACTTGCATGCGTGGCTAGTTTTGTGGCTAATAATAGCATGCAAACTATTTTGGGAATGGATAAGTCAGTGAAGGGAAAGTCCCCACCCTTATATATATGTAGTAAACTATGTAATAGGAAAAGAGGAGATATATACAGATATATGTTGTTAAATTTGTTACACGCATACTATTGTTATTGTAATGAAGCTTCTGTATACTTATTACATTGAATATAATGGAGGATATTAGCTTAATCTAAGTGTTAGTTTTGTGTGTATCTAAATCTAGTATGTTTTTTATCTCATCATGGTTAGTACTTAATTTTGTTCTCCCTTAGGTATAGATCTAGTATGTTATGTGGAATGATGTGTTAGTAAAGGAACTATATGTGTCTCTTAAGTCTTCATCATGCTAAAATCCTGCAATAGCAACCCTAAAGAGGGACATGGTACCTTTGCATGCTTTGGGTGAGTGCTCAGTTTAGGCTGAGTGATGTGCCAGCACGTTTAGGGTCTTATTGGATTTGTATCACTGAATTCTAGGTTGCACCATTGGTTTCCATTTCCGAGACCTTCTTTTTCATTTGCTTTCAAGATGGTTCACGATGAAGACATATTGGTTAACCTTAGCAAGTTTTAAAGACTGGATACATGATCTGGAAGAATAATACGCATGGTAATTCAGCACTGGATCTGATTTTAACACACATGTGTGGATGGAACAAAAAATTTATGACAGTTTATATGTGATCTTTTTTGCTATCTTTCCAGTAGAATTGTATGAGTGGTTGATTGCTTATGCATCTAAGAAAAATTGGAGGTATCACACACTTATCTGGATGCAGAGAGAATTTCAGGCCCTTTATGGTGTTGATCTTATTTGGACTCGAGTTGTGGATATGTGGGTCTGTGGTGTCTTAAACAGTCATATCTTGGAATACTCAATTTCCACTTATTTGTGTCCAGAAGTAGCTGAATTCTAGTTTTTATGATATCCAAGGGGAGCTTACCTACAAGGAATTCCTCTGGCGATCAAGATCCTAATGGTAACTTTGAATCTGGAGAGTAGATCGATGGATAACTAAACCCCACCATGTGCGGGGGGCAAGAGTAGGATTGGTGAAAGATAGTAGATCTAGCGGAAAAAAGGAAAAGATAGGAAAGGCGGCTTAAGTATAATGAGGCACACAAGAGGGAGATAGAGAAACAGCGTACCGTTGCAGAAAGTATGGCGTTGAGGAGAGAGATGGCTCATGAAGGATTTAAAGCTCGTGTAGAATACGTGGAGCTAGAGCATCAAGAACTCCCTCGTCTTGGAAAGCATGACAGGGATCCCCCCTCGGCCTCACATAGAAGCGTTCCAGCAGAGACTACCTGGGCCACAGGTGTGCATCTGAATCCACCTGGTAACCTAGCCCTTCCATTTTATTTTCCTATATCTTGTACAAAAAGTAATCAAAAAGAAATTTTGGGAAGTAAGAGATCAAGCACATCAATGGCAGGGCATATGGCTTCATGATTATTTGGAGGTGTGTTTTCAAGTGCGTCATTTGCATAAAACATAAATGCGTAGAATGTTGGATGCACCTCTGGAAGTGGAACTACTTCACAGACCGTAGGGGTTCAGTATAGTACTATTGTCAGAGCACAAGGGAGTATGTCTATAGCACCTATTCTAGCTACAGGTTCAGGGTCAAGAGGCAAAGGTAGCTCTGGTTCAGGTGGATCTGGTGGTTCTAGAGGTAGTGGAAACATATGAGGTTTTGGATCAGGTGGGCAAGGTTTGCACTAACCCCAGAATATTTACATGGAAATGTCTCTTTGTCTTCCAAGGTATAGGGGCATAGAAGATGGTACTGAACATGTGCACATGTGTGAAATATTCTGGCACACAAAAGGAATCACAACTTATGAGTGTAGGGCAAGCCAATTTACTACTACATTATAAGGGCACGCACATAGCTGGTATAAAAAGATTGACCCTGATCAGACTTGCATAGATTAAATGGCTTTAAAGGTTGTATTCCTTAAAGAGTTTCATATCCCTGAGTTTGAGCATAAGAGTATAACTGTGCTCAAGGATATTAAGCAAGGCACTACTGAAAGTGTTAGGGATTATGATGCATGGTTTAAAACATTGTTATCAAAGATTTCTTATGACATACATGCAAGCCAACATGCACAATGGTTCGTTGGGGGCTTGATTACCCCTTTTAGGAGGGCATTATCACATAAGACATACATTGATCCGTGTGAAGCACTTGAAGCAGCCTTGTGCGCTGAGGCAGTTGGAAGCATAGATATCGGGGTGAGCCCATTTTTAGAAGCACAAATAGCAGCAATGGCGAAACAGTTGGAGAAACTATCAAAAAATTCAGCTCATGAGACACACACATGGATTTGGTGCACAAATTTTGAAGTAGAAGGTCACACAAAGGATAGTTTCCCTCACAAAACAGTACGCTCATTGCTGATGGATTGTGAAATATGCCACTTAAACCATGATGCTAGACACTACCCATTATTACAACGCATGATAAGGAAGAACGTTTCAAGCTACTATAAAATCTACATGTCCACAACTCATGACATGGAGGACTACCGTCTGATTGGACAAATCCATTATGTTATAGATGTTAGTGTACGACAAATAGGAGTTTTAGATAACTCTAAGGAAAAGAATGAGCATCGGAACTGGGAGCACAATCAGGCATGGTGGTGGAAGAAGTGAGTTTCCTCATGGAACATGTTATACATGTGGATCTCTTGACCACTATAGGTGTGAATGTCCTCATACTATTACATGGATGAGCGTAAATGGACAAAAAAGTGGTGAACACTATCTATGACAACACTCCCGAAAGATTCCTTTTGTTGCCTCAAATTGGCAACAAGAATGCAAAGGTGTAGATAAAAAGATGGAAATGAACTAAGCATTACTTGGGTAGAGCTTCGCCTCGTCTGAAGGTGAGAAAGAAGCTAAGCTAAGTGAAACGTTGTCCAATTTCCATGACGAAAGGCACTTAGATCCAACTTAAGTGGATTCTTTGCCTTGTTCGAAAAACAAGGTTCTAAATCCAAACAAGTTATCACTTCGTGATGTCCAAGACACGACAAAGGACTAGTAATGTGGGCTCCAAGAACAAATAGCTTTTCCTAATAAATTCTCTCAACTAGGTGTCACAAAGTTATCCACGAGTAGGGTGATTTACCCAAAAAGTCACAATGACTAGTTTGGGAGTATCTCGGCTTTGCCCCCTTCAAGCACAGTGGGCAGTAAATGCGTCCATTGTGTACTTTTAATAGGGTCGCGATAGGAAAAACTTGCAACTCTATCTCACAAGGAAAACTAATCAAGTGGGTAAGTAGAGTGCTTCCTATTTCATCCACGAGGTTATACAGCGGTGGACTACTTTAGGGTTCTTGGAACCACCCCCATTGTTGTAGCTTAAGGTGTTATGCCAAAGGGGTTATGTTCCAGTTGAGCAGATAGGGACATACCCTTTTTTGAAACCTGTAATACAATGTTTTAAATATGGTGTGTTTTTTTATCTTGCTTAACTTAATGTGGTTTTAAGTGCCACACCATTTGGTAACCTCCAAGAAACACGTGTATTAGAGGGTTTGTGTCTTGTTTTTGGTTTTTACGTCTTTCTTTGACAAGTGATTTTGGTCCTACATACCAAGGTTAGTAATTTTCCAAAATTTCATACAAAGGAGATAAGATGTTGTTTTTGATTTCCCAGATCATCCTAAGATGCAAGGAAAGAGCATACACAACAAGGTATCTCACTCAAATTTGTAATAAATGAAAAATTCCTAAGTACAATGTGAAAATGAGTTCCTTTTAACCAACTTTGAAAGCTAAATAAACCATTTTACAAATATGAAGAAAGTAAAGCGTTTCTGATTCCCAAGATCACCTAGAAAGGCGTGATGGAAGAGCATACGCGCTCACAAATAAAGATGCAAATGTTTTTGATTAAGTTAGTATAAAAAATTTAATGTAAAGGAAACCTCTAAACCACTATTTAGAATCCCGCAAGAGTTAAAAAACCAAGAAAATCAAAAAATTCTAAAAATCCAATTTTTGCACTTTTTTAACAGTTTTTAGTAATTTGCATTTTTGGAGGTCTCCGGAGCACTTTGGGAGTTTTGAGATATAAGTTAGTATACCAAAGGTATTTAAATTTTGGAAGTTTCCTCGCAAAGTACACTTTGTTATCTTTCTGACGCCTATTCAAACTCTGAAAATGGTGTTAACGAGTCAAAATATATGGTCAAAACAAGGAGCACTAACAATAAAATAGATAAATCCGGCCTACACAGAGACACCTGCGCACCCAGAATGACACATACACGCCCCAGCCAATGGATACGCAACCAAGTAGATAGGTACATGGGTAAGGTTAAAAAATGCAAAGTCAACAGAGTGGAACAGGGACCCCTGCGTGCCTAGAGTGACGCATACGCGCCCCAGCCAACAGATATGCGCCCAAGCATAAAACAGACAATTTTTCAAAATTTTCACACAGTCAAGCCATTTATGTGTACCCGGCTAGAGATATGGATACGCATGCCATATGATAGAGATGCGTGCACGTCCTTGTAGAGGTGAAATTTATAAAAATTTTACACAGTTTAGCGGCTGATGCATACATGCCCAGAGAGGCAGATACGCATCCCAGATGACAGAGACACTGTGCGCGTCCATGTAGAGAGAAAATATGCAAATGATGAGGACCTCTTGATAGGTACATGCCTGATCCGAAGGGTACGATGGATTTTCAATGTGTACGCGCCCTTTGTTAGACACCTACATGCACCTTGTGAAAAACCTACAAAAAACACGGATTTTCAATCTTTCAAGAGCAAACAGGTTAGTTGTTAGTCAAAGTGTCCCTATTTCTATATCAAACCCACAAAATGGATATAAATGAAGGTCATTTATCTGGGGTTAGAAAGAAAAATGGGGAAATAACAAGTGATTTGAGTAAAAAAACTTGAAAATGAACTTTGAAAAACCTAAAAGACCTCCATTAATGGAGGGTAGACATAAGTGTCCCACCAGATGTGCCAAATGTATGCAATGGAAAGTTGCAAAAGATATGGAATGAGGATAAAGAACATCGAAGCTTTGCTAACTCATCCATGCATCATGACATGAGTGCTAAACAAGATAACTTCTACAATAATGAATTAAACTAAAACACTATCATTTTATCTCTAACTACTCTATGATTACTTAAAACATAAATTGAACCTAGTTAAACCTATGAGCAATAAATTAGATTTGTTGTTTCTTCAATGGAGGTGAAGAGGTCTCTCTAAAATGGCTAGCAAGACCCAAGTTAGATACCCTCCTACTAACCTACTGTGAAGTTATGGATGTAAGATGGAGAAGTTTTAACAATGGAGGATAGCCAAGATCAAATGCCTATTAGCTTAGCTAATACAAATGAGGTCTAATGCCAATATCTCCAAATGTGAGAGAGATTTGTTATGAAAACAAGGTGTAAGGTTGAGAGGGGAGGGGTGACCCTTCTATTTATAGTTTTCCAAATGGAAGAGTTTGAACTTTGGGTGCATGTGGGACTAAAGTCTAAAAATTAGTTTAGGATTAGATTAGGACAAACATGCTTTAGTCTTAGTTAAGCTTGGTTTAGGCTAGTTAACTAGGGTTTAGGCTAGTTGAACTTTGATTAGCAAGTGATTAGAGACTCATTAAGAGTTAGGAGGGGTCTGGATAACCAATTATGACTGATAGATAACCTACGAAGCCAATAGAAGTGGTCTAGAGAGAACTATGGAGGATCTGAATGGTCGAAAGGAGGAGTGTTTAGCTAATAAGAGATATATTAGCCAAATAATCTGATTATAGGAGGAATGTGACCGAAAGAGTGTTGTGAATTGGCATCTGAGAATGGAATGAAGAATGGGGAATTCACAAAGTGTTGTCAATTGAATGGATTGGATGAAATGCTAAGTGTAAGCATATTTTAGGTGTCTACATGTGTGATGTGAGGAAATGTGAAGGAGGGGGCACCAGAGTTTCATCTACTTCTAGAAACGCTTTGATGGTGGAGAGCAGAGGGAGACAAAAGAACGGAGGGAAAGGTAATCGTGGGAAGTCAAATGATCGTGGAAGGTCAAAGTCCAAGAGTAAGTTAGAATTTTGGCACTGTGGGAAGGTTGGTCATGCTAAGAAATATTGTTGGGCTCTTCAGGATAAGAAGAACAAGGAGGAAACTAAAGAGGTAAATTTGGTAGCAGGTGATGTTTTTCAGGATGTCTTAATTATTTCTTTAGATAATATTGTTGATTCCTAGGTGTTAGATTCAGGGGGCTTCTTTCCATGCCACCCCACATAGACATTACTTTACTGATTTTGTTCAAGGAGATTTTGGACATGTATATCTTGGTGATGATGAACCATGCAGAATATTAGGGAAAGGTTGTGTTCGGGTGAAAATGTAGAATTGGAACACATGGCTACTTAAGGATGTTAGGCATGTGCCTAAGTTGAGGTGGAACTTGATATCAGCAAGTCAGCTAGGCAGTGATGGTTTTTACGGTCAGTTTTACAACGGATTCTTGGAATGTTACTAAGGGAGCTCTTGTGGTTGCAAGAGGTAGGAAAAATGGTACTTTTTATTTAACCAGTGGTGTTGATTATTGTAATTTAGTTGTTGGAGATGGAGATACAACTTTATGGCACTAGAGACTCGGTCATATGAGTCAAAAGGGCATGCAGATTATAAAGGACAGGTTGTTAGGATTAAAGGAGTTAGATTTAGACTTCTGTGAGGAATGTGGTTTATGGAAAATAGAAGTGGGTGATATTCCTCAAGGTTGGACCTGCCAGGAAGGAGGGTAAGTTGGATTTAGTGCATACAAATGTATGGGGGGTAGCTAAGGTAAACTCTATTGGTGGTTCATGTTATTATGTCACTTTCATTGATGATGTAACTAGAAACATTTGGGTATATTGCATTAGAAAGAAATCTGATGTGTTTGAAACCTTCAAAAGATGGAAAGCCTTGGTTAAGAATGAAACAGGTCTCAAGTTGAAATGTCTCTGGTTGGATAATGGAGGGGGAGTATTGCAACAATGAATTTCTTGATTATTGTTCGGTAAATGGGATCCACAGGAAAAGAACAGTTCCAAATACTCCACAGGAAAATGGAGTGTTAGAGAGAATGAACAGGACAATCATGGAGCGTGCTAGGTGCATGAGGTTACATGTGGGGTTGTCACTCATGTTTTGGGTGGAATCGATGAGCACAACTATTTATCTGATTAACAGAGGACCCTTTATGGCTTTGGATGGAGGTACACCTGAGGAGGATTTGTCTAGTAATAAAATTGATTAATCATTTCTTAGAGTATTTGGATGTGAGGTATTTGTTCACATTGATAAAGATGATAGGACCAAGTTAAAGGCTAAGTATGAGAAATGCACCTTTGTTGGATATGGTGAGGATGAATTTGGTTTCCATGTTTGGAGTCTTAAGGACAAGAAAATATTTCGGTCTAGGGATATTGTCTTTAATGAAAAAGTCATGTATAAAGATTAGTTATAGGAACAGAAAGAGGAATCAAAGAAATAATACACATTGTAAGAGGACATTGCAGACAACAAGGTGTCCAAGGGTCCGGTTCAAGTGCAACATGTTCCAACATAGCCAGTTCAGGAACCTACTCACCAGGAACCCCAAACTCCTGAGGTGAGAAGGTCTTCTAGGGTAAGAAGGGAACCTGAATGATTTACTCCATCTTTGAATTATTTATTGCTCACTAACAGTGGAGAGCCAGAGTGCTTTGAGGAAGTAGTGTAGGTGGATGCTAGGAAGAAGTGGGAGAAGGCCATGGATGAAGAGCATAGATATCTTATGGAAAACCAGACTTGGGATGTGGTGGAGCTACTCGAGGGCAAGAGAGCATTGCAGAACAAGTGGGTGTATAGAATCAAAGAGGAAGATGTAGGTAGGAAAATATACAAGGCCTGGTTGGTGGTCAAGGGAGTTGCACAGAAGAAAGGTATAGACTTTGATGAAATTTTTTCTCTTGTTGTTAAAATTACTTCTATTAGAATTGTTCTTGGTTTAGTAGCAGTAGAAGACCTGCACTTAGAGCAGTTGGATGTGAAGACTGCATTCCTTCATGGTGAGTTGGAGGAGGAATTGTATATGCACCAGCCACATGGTTATGAGGTCAAAGGGAAGGAGAGGTTAGTGTGCAAATTGAAGAAGAGCTTGTATGGCCTGAAAAAAGCTCCACGGAAGTGGTACAAGAATTTTGACAGTTTTATGCAGGAGCAGGGTTACTTCAGGAGTCAATCAGACCATTGCGTGTACACCAATAAGTTTCTTGATGGTAGTTATATTATTTTGTGCATGTATGTGGATGATATGTTTGTTGCAGGGAAGAACATGCAGGAAATAAAGGTACTCAAGAAGCAGCTAGGTGACTCCTTTGCTATGAAGGATTTGGGGGCAGCAAAACAAATCCTTGGTATGAGAATAACTCAGAACAGGAAAGAGAGGAATCTGGTGTTATCTCAAGAAGAGTACATAAAGAAGGTCTTGGAGAGATTTAGTATGTAGTATGCTAAACCGGTTAGTACCCCTTTGGCAGGTCACTCTAAATTATCAAAGGAGTAGAGTCCCAAGACTGAGGAGGATAAAATCCATATGTCCAGGGTACCATACTCATCAGTGATTAGTAGCTTGATGTATAGCACTAGGCCTGACATTGCCCATGTAGTGGGAGCAGTTAGCAGTTTTATGAGTGATCCAGGTAGAGAGAACTAGACAGGCAGTGAAGTGGATCCTTCGGTATTTGAGAGGGACCATGGGAGCAACATTGTGTTTTGGTGGATCCGACACTACATTGCGTGGTTATGTAGATTCAGACATGGCAAGAGATTTGGACAGCAGGAGGAGCACGACAGGTTATGTATTTATGGTTGGTGATACAGTGGTGAGTTGGATTTCACAGTTACAAAAGGTTGTGGCTTTGTCAACCAAAGAGGCTGAGTATTTTTCTGCCATAGAGGCAAGCAAGGAGATGATTTGGCTACAACAGTTTCTTGATGAGTTGGGTCATAAGCAGGAAGTTGGGAGACTACACAGTGATAGTAAGAGTGTTAGTCATTTATTGAAGAACTCCACTTTTCACTCTAGGATGAAGCACATTCAACTAAGATATCATTTCATCAGGGTATATTTGGAAGAAGATAAGTTGAAGCTGGAAAAGATTCATACCAATCAGAATCCTATGGATATGATGACCAAGGCAATCACAAGGGATAATTTGAAGTTGTGTTCAACTTTGATTGGCCTTCATGGTTGATAATGAAGGTTTGAGAACTTTTCTCAATAGGAACAATCTCTAAGTGGGAGATTGTTTGGGTGTGGAGCCTATTTTTGTTCTTCTCAAATTAGTATTGAAGTGTGGAGTTTGAATTGGGAAGATGAAAGGTCATGACCATTTCTTTTCCAGCCATGGGAAGATGAAAGGTCGTGACAGTTTCTTTTCCAGCTGTGGGAAGATGAAAGGTCGTGACTTCCAAACTTCTAGGGTCAACTTTTAGACTTCTTAAAGGATTGTAATCATATAAATAGAGGTGTTAAGGTATCTTAAAGATATCTTGTGTGTTCAAGAGGTCTTGAGTCTTAGTGATCAAGAGGTGATCAAGAGTGATCAATGTTAAGCAATTGGGTGTCAATTGTGGTTTAGATGTGGTTTATCATCTTTGGAATTTTTTTGTGAGATCATAACTGAGAGAAGACTGTGAGAGTTGTTTTACTCTTGTTGATAATAAAATATGAGCAAGTTCTTGGTGGACGTAACCCACATTGGGTGAACCATGTTAAATCTTGTCTTGTCTTCTTTTGTGCATTATTTATTTATGATGTTATATTTTTGCATGTATACTTTTGCTATATAGTTTCCTATTGATGTGATTTGAGGAATTGTTTCTGCATGTTTGTTCTCTAATTCCTAACACTAAGGGATATTCAAGGTGAGATATAGTACTTAAAGGAGCATAAGAAAGCATTAGAGACGGTCTAAACTAATATAGATGACTTGAGAAAAGTGTGCAAAATGTTGTGCTAGGAGAACATGATTCCACTGTTAGGGAGTTTGTTAAAAGGGAACACTCCACACGTAAGTACTAAGACCAGATGACCAATCATGCATGCAAATATCCCTCCTCATAGGGTAGATTATGACAAGGAAATCACTCTGAATGTTGTTGTGGATGGGTGGTTGTTGAGTAATATATTGATTAATACAAGCTCGGAATTCAATGTTCTTACCTTGTATGCATGTGTACAAATGGTGAGACCCCCATTGCAGCCATCCTCTAATGTATTATTCATTGCTAATTGGACTAATGCCACTCCCATAGGATTTTTAAAAGATGCATCCATTACCATACAAAGATCCAAGTTCACTGGAGACTTTGAAGTTTTAGCACTAGCAGAATCAAATAGCTTCCCAGCTCTATTAGGGTGTCCTTGCTGCTATGCAAATAATTCTAATCTTTGGTTCAACAAGGGCTATATCAGTTTTGAAAATAAAGAGGAAAGGGTCATTATCCCTTTAACATATGGAAATTCCACACCCTATGTTGAGCCCTTAAGTGAAGAATATCTGAATAGGATTTATGTACGTTCCATCCAAGATCTAGAGATGATTGAACCAACCAAAGAAGGACTAATTCAATGGGAGGATGCATAGTCTATTAGTGATACTACAAGTGTTTCTTGTGATAATTGGGCTCACAACACTTATGAGTTAGTAGGGCGTGAAGTAAAGAGCATATTCCCTCGAGGCACAAAACCGTGTTATGTCAGGAGGATAGGTAACAACTCAGTACCTTGTTACACAGGAGAAGGGGATCCCATGGTATTCCTGTGTGCCATGGAAGAAAAATGGATAGACCCTGAGCCTAATGAAAGAAGAAATATGCTATCATATACACTATGTGGGACACACAGCATGCTGGTGGGTGGTCCACAGGGATAATCTTGTCGTTGATGGAATGAAATTCAGATGGGATTTGCTCTTACTACTAGGTTCTTTAGGAGCAATGCACCTACTCAAATATATATTTATCATGGTAATCAACTTGTTCAGCACCACGTTCAGAAGTGTGAGAGACTCTAGACATAAATCCATGAAGCTTTACCACCTTCACTATGGGTGCACCAGTTTTATTCCACTTTATAAGGCTGTGTGCATGCTTGGTATGTATATGTAGAACTCCATAGAGAAACTAGAAATTGGCAGACTATAATTACACGAATGACCCAGAGATTTGACTTTTTCTCTACAAAACCTCTGGTAGAAGAGGCATTGAAATTTATGAAGCACTTAACTATGGGGGATAGTGCCAAGGCTGAAGAACTCCTTCAAGAGTTATTGGATAAAGAAGACTCAAGAGCGCATCTTGATAATGAACCAGAGGCTGATACAACATTACTTCAATGCATTTGCCTTAAGAAAGAGAAAGGAAAAATGGTCTACCTAGTGGATGACGAAGAGGTAGATAATCTGGATGTAAACCATTCAATAGGAAGGCATGAGGTATTAAACAGTTCAAATAAGACCACACACGCCTATCATGAACCCATGAAGACAAAGTGGGGTGAATATTGGAACAAATACTGAGCCTAAGGAAGCCATAATTGGAAACTATTTGTTAGACTCTGAAGTGGAAAAAATTATAGAGTTACTAAGGGACTACCAGGACTATTTTCTAGGGGGTACCATGAACTTAAACGTGTGCATGAATCGTTAGGGGAGATGAAGATAAAGCTTAAAGAGGGTACGCACCCAGTTAGAAAGAGGCCTTACAGAATGAACCCCAATTTGTGTGAAAAGGTCAAAGAAGAGATTGATAACATGTTGAAATATGGAATTATCAAGCCCCTTGATGAGTCACAATGGGTTAGTCCAATGGTGATCAGTATCAAGAAGGATGGACAGATTAGAATATGTGTGGACTGTAGGGATCTGAATGTTGCATGTGTAACAGATCCATTCCCTATGTCATTCACTGAGGAAATACTAGAAGGAGTTGCAAGGTGTGAAATCTATTCGTTTACAAATGGGTTCTCTTAGGTATCATCAGGTTAGGATTTCCCAGGAGGATCAAGAAAAGACTACATTTACTACTAAATGGGGTAGCTTCACCTATACTGTAATGCCCTTCGGTCTGAAAAATGGGCCTGCTGTATTTTCACGCATAGTTTTCCAAGCGTTCAAGGAATTTATTCACAACTTCTTACAGGTATATTTAGATGATTAGATGGTGTATGGATTAGTTAAGGATCACTGTGAAAATATGCGCTTAATGTTTGAACGGTGTAGACAATTGAGTATCTCTTTGAACATCAAGAAGTGCATATTTTCTACACCATTTGGGATACTTTTAGGACAGCATAATATGGAAGGAGGGTTTGTTGGTTGATCTAAGCAAAGGTTGTAGTCATTATAGGCCTAAGGGAGCCTACCATTCAAAGTGAGGTGCATGGATTTTTGGATCATACAAGATATTACAGAAATTTTATCAAAGGCTATGCCAAAGTTTCCACACCATTAGAAGAGTTACTGAAAGGGAAAGGTATGTTCTACTGGGGAGAATAGTAGCAGTGTGCATTCGAGACATTGAAGGGGAAACTTACTACCACACCTATTTTGTGTTTTCCTGTTATGGGACAAACCATTTCATGTACATGTTGATGCCTCTGGCATGGCCATTCACACGGTGTTAGCCCAACCTGGAGAAGGTATTGTAGATCATCCTATCTATTTTGCTAGTAGAAAGCTGACCCCTACAGAATAGAATTACACAACTATAGAGCGTGAAGCTTTTTCAATGATCTATGCGTTACATAAATTTTGCCAGTACCTACTAGCTACACCATTTGTCTTTTATACAGATCACATGGCATTGAAGTATTTGGTAAATAAACCTATTTTACAAGGGTGCATATGTCTATGGGTGCTCTTATTTCAAGAATTTGATTTCACAGTTGTGGTAAAACTAGGAAAAAGTAATTCTAGACCAGACCATTTATCAAGAATATAGTCAGGAGAAGAAGCATAGGCAATTGAGGATACCATGTCAGATGCATAGTTATACAGGTTACAACACATGCCATCAGAACTAGAGGACATTTTTGTCTTTCTACGCACAAGGATGACACCAGAAGGAATGAAATCCTTGGAGAAGAAACAACTTGCTATACGTGTCACACCTTATATGTTAATCTAGTGGTGACTTGTACAAATTGGGTCACGATGAGGTATTGCACCGTTGTGTATTGGAACATGAGCACATGAGCATTATGGAAGAATCTCATGGTGGAATTACAGGTGGAAATTATGCAAGTGATGCCATAGCACGCAAGATTCTACTCACTAGATTATGGTGGGAGACCCTCTATAAAGACTGTAAGGAATTTTACAAGGCATGTGACCATTGTCAACATCTTGGAAGACGAAGTTAGTGAGATGAAATGCCTCTGAGACCTATTGCTAGTGTAGAAACATTTGAGAAATGGGCTATATATTTTGTGGGTCCTATTTCACCAGCTACGTGTAGAACTGGATCATGCTACATTATAACTTGCAGAGACTATCTGACAAGATGGGTAGAAGCAAGCACCTACAAAGGACTGTACAGTGGCTATAACAGCTTGATTTCTATGGGAACATATTATTACAAGGTATGGATGTCCTTTAAGTTTGACCAGTGATAGGGGCACACATTTTCTTAATGAGACAATCAAAATTTTATTGGATGAGTTCATGATTGCACACCATAAGACTACACCCTATCATCCTCAGGAAATGGAACTGCTGAGGCTTTCAACAAAAATTTGGGCCACACATTGACAAAAATATGTGATGTTGGAAGAAAGGATTGGGATGATAAAGTATCTGTAGTACTTTGGGCATATCGAACAACATATAAAATGACTGAACAAAGCCACACCATTTCAGTTAGTGTTTGTGCATAAATCCATTCTTCCTATGGAATTTATGTTACCTTATTTACATATTGCACACGCTGGAGGTCTAGCTGATGAGAAAGCTTTAGAAGAATGGATTGAAAAGACAATTTAGATTGGATGAGTGATGAGCCATAACACATTGGAATCAGAAGCAAGAAAATGCCAGGCAAGAAAGCATGGCATGACTATAAACATAAGGGACAAGAAGTTTGAGATTGGACAAATGGTACTTCTCTATGACTCTAAGTTTTTACGCCATCTAGGAAAACTTAAGGTACATTGGTTGGGGCCATATGTTATCACTTACATCCTTGAAATAGGCACTTTGTCAGTTAGAAGCACTTGATGGAACACGGCTACCCGGTTACTTCAACGGGAGTAGGTTGAAGCCCTACTATAAATAAGTCTTCTTGGTGTTTGTAATAAGGCAGTATTTCCATTTAGATTAGGTTTTCAATTATGTATTTCCTTAATGTGTTTCCTTCTTTGTTTTTATTCTTTTTCAATTTAGTTGGTGTGTTGTGTAATAAGCACGCTTGCGTGCATGAAACTAATTACTATATGAAGCATGTTTATGCGTAGAGGATTGAACATACTTTTAGTGTGGGGTGGATTGTTGGTATCCAGGTACAAAATCATGGGAATTGAAAGGTGAAAGGAATAAGCTACTACGGGTGCTCTTCAAGTCAAAGGATTGCTTCTAAAAAGGGTAAATTGAGAAACAGGGGCAAGCCTAATAAATATTATTAATCTCAATCAACCAAATGGAGTTGCAATTCTTATAGGAATTGAACAGCCATGTGCCAAAGATAGGTTGAGGTAAAACTAAACTCACAACAATGCTAAAATACATGAAGGAACATAAATTGTTATAACAATTATAACATGAGGTAAGACAAATAGAGGCCATAATCAATTTATATTATAACTACCTAACAAAAAGTAGAAGGTGAATAGTGAGGTAAGAGGTACTCAAGCAGTGCAAGGAAGTGTGCTGAAGAAAAGTCTGTGACCAGAGGGTAGGAAGGCATGCTAGAAGGTTATAGCTAGGGTGCAAAGATGTAATGCATGCAGAAAGGATGGAATTGGTCAATTAATGAGAGGATATTTGGTAGGTGAAGGAGCAATGAATGCATCAAAAATTTGAAAATCTATATAAGGATGGGATGTGAATTCATTTTTACCATTGTGATTAAAAGTATTTGAACAAAGAGCTGAGTGCAAATAGATAAGTGATTGAATTGAGGTGTGAGAGGTGTGTAACCAGTCATGACGAAGAGATATGTGCGCAGAAAGAGCTTGCGTCCCTAGTGGTGAAGGGTTTGAGTGAAGCAAGGTGATAGAGAAGAGCTAGGGCACGTGATTTCACCTAGGGCATGCTGAATTCGAGCTAGGGTTTGATTGGCACATTACAGAATTCAAGAGGTGAGTATCTACAAAGGATTGCAAGGTAGAAATGGCACCCAAGAAAGTAGTTGCAGCAGGAGTGAAGGGAAAGAAGAAGGTGGTTGAAGAAGAAGAGGAGATGGCTCCCGAAAGTAATTTTTCTAAAATGCAATATCCAGAGGGGGTTATCATAGGACAGGAGTGGGATTCTCACATAAGAAGAAGCAAGGTGAGTGAGTACAATCACCATACCGCAAAGAATAAGAAGGAACTTGATGCCTTGCTGAACACAAAGACAAATAAATGCATGGCGGAAGACATGTCAGTGTATGACGATGCTGGTGAGAAGCTCTTGAAGAAGATTGGAGTTTTCCAGCTATAAAAACTCCCTTACTTTGGAAAATATGAGCCCTTGTACCAGTGGCTCATGAGTAGAGTGCACAAATATTTTTTCTACTTTGTAGGATGTAGAGCCAGAATTTCAGCCACGCTCATCTCCATAGTAACAGGGTTGAAGGGCACAAGAGAAGATTTGTGAGATGATTTAATAGACAAGGCTGTAATATTGGAGACTAGAAAGGAATTGGGGTACACAAAGGGTCTGCGTGGTATGGACATTGATAAACTAAAGAAGTATCCAGTTGTGCAAGACAGCCACACATCTAGTTACAAAGCTAAATGACCAGGAAAGGTGGTCACAAGTGAACACCATGTGGCTTACACATTGCCAAAAAGATGTCTGAAGGGGTAGTCTATAACATTTCATGGTATATTGTAGAAACTATCATTGAGGAAGCGTGCACAGGAGGAAAGATCAACTTTGGATCTTTTTCTGTTATCACTGGTGTTCATAGAGATTGTAGTTCCTGATGGACCAAAAGAGAAAATATGGGAGTATCCCATAGAGCACAAGTCACCTATAGAACGACTTCAAAAATTACTTGTGTGAAGGATCCATGACAGAAATAGGTCAAGTAAAGGGCTGAGAAATGGTTTGATAGGCTCTGCACGTGGCCTTTGAAGAAGAATGGTGCATCCCCAAGGACTTGCCTTCGGTGGTTGGAAAGGTATTTCAGTTCATTGTATACCAGCACTTCTGCATAGCATGGTTCACCATGAAGGATGGAGCATGGAGCCCTTAGTGTAAGTTACCATATGCCTTCATAGAAAGGTACTTCAGGCGTCAGTACATAGGTTCTCAAATGCACGCACCTAACATTCAATGCAGACAAGGTAGATTGTGACTACCACATGCTAAGAAAAAATATGTGTATCCAACGATGGGGTGCATATATTGAAAGGCTCATTTCAGATGTATTGAGCATTAAAACCAGTAAGTTTGGTTGTGGGAGATGTTGGAACAGCATTGGTGTACCTCCAACTGAAGCCCAAGTTGGAGAATAACAAGTATGTGGAAGATGAGTTCGCACTTCCAGAACCACCAAAGGGGTAAGCAAACAATGGAGAACATCCCAATGCCTAAGACCACAGAGACAATTGATGTGGAGGTGAGGAGGATGAGCATGAGGATAGTGGTGGTTTGGAGCATAGAGGTAGAAGACATCCTATGAATAAGGATGAAGCTAAGTGCCATAACTACACCACCTCAGCCACAAGAGGGGGATGATGAGGACTTGGATGCAGTCCAAGGAGAGCACATATTTAAGAGAGTGTTCAGGAGAACAAGGACCCAAGGTGCTACTCCAAAAATAGTGCACAAATCACCCAGACTCTCTCCACAGAAGGAGATAACCATGCATAAAGGAGAAGGAAACTGAAGTTGAATGAGGAGGTGGAAGAGTCAGGAGGAAAGTCAAAGGAAAGCATGCCTAATTCTTCTACACCTCCAGAGAACATAGAAAACAAAAAGATGAAGAAATGAAGCAAGGAGAAGAGGAGGAAAAGGGAACAGATGAGACAGCTACAGAGACTTCTCAGGACATGGAGACACAAGTCCCAAATCTAGAAGCTCAAGTTCCTAAGAAACCTAGGTCTAGAAGAACAAGTGGTGAGCACATTCCACCAGCCATGGGTTATGCAGAGGACATAGGTAAAATTGTTTGTGCCTCATTTCTAGAGCACGCTGACACAAAAAAGACTTATATGGCTGGGAACTAATGGATGAAGATATGGCTATAGTGCACACAAGGAAGCAGTTATCATGGTCAATGCACACACACATGGATGAACTAGATTTTGATGTGTGTGAGGAGTCATGCATATCGAGGAGGTTGAAAAAGAAACCTCAAGGCTAGACACATGATGGTAAAGCCTACTGTCATGTCAGATGAACAGGTGAGCAATGCATTGGTGAAAGTCTCAATAGAGGTGGCGAGGTGGAATATGGACAAGGCTGCCATAATTAGGGTACTCAGGGAAGAGATTAAAACTAAGGATGGGGAAATAGCGCATTCCTAACACAGGAAAGAGACTTAGCGCAGAAGAAGAACTCTATATTTATTAAGTCATCGCAGAGGAAATTGGTGATAATGTCATAAGAGCTAGGCCACACTTAGAGCCAAAGGTACCAAAGACATTTCCTTCAACAATACACTATGTAGGAAAGTTGGTGGACCTAGTGCTTGAAGATGAGCCTCTGCGCATGCCAACACCAAAGGATCTAGCACAAGAGGCAGAATGAGAGAAGGCTTCAGTGATGCAGAAGATTGCATCCTATGAAGGACTGCTGCAAGTGCTGCAAGAAGAAATGAAGAAAGCAAACCAAGCCTTGAACATCTGCACAGCTCCAGAGGTGCTCATCAACATAAAAACCCTGGAGGAGAACAATGAGGTCTAGAAAGTGATGAAGGATGAAACATTGGGCCGCACAGAAAGATTATCAATGGTTAAACAAAAGTGCAAGGCCCTGGCAGGAGCACAAGAACCACACAAGAATCGGCTGGAAGAGCTTGGGAAGCTCATTGCATAGAAGATGGATTTGCTAGAGGGAAGGATGACCTCAATGTCCATTGCATTGTGTTGGTCTTGCAAAATGAGAAAGGGGAGATTGCAAGGGATGAATTGGATTCCATTGTTGTGGACATTCCAGAAAAAATAGAGGAAGCACTCGCTGAGTGGTAGACCTTGGAGGCTAAAATAAAATAGGAATATCCTGAATTAGTTGTTCAGGTTGACAGAAGAAGAGACCGCAGAGTAAAAACATTCTTTCATTCTTTCCATTCTTCTATTCTTTACTTTAGTTTTGGAGATGACCATTTTCAGGGTGATAATGAAATTAGTGTGGGGTAATGTTGATCAAATAACACTTGACAAAAATCACACAAGAATTCCACGTGGGAGAAGTGAGTCATATTCAAAGGCATGAACGGATAGGGAGAACATGCACATCGGAACAGAAGTTCAGGTTTCGAGACTTAGCCATTTTCGCTCATAAAGGTCTATTTTTAGAGATGGCGTGCAGAGCACACAAATGAGGTAGAGACGTGCATGCCATGCACATTGGCTATTTTTGGAGGATTGGATATGAAGAACTTCACACGGACACAAGCTGGAAATAGATCTGCTACTATCAGTTAGCTAGTAGTATTCTATTTTAGTGCACTTGCATGTGTGGCTATTTTTGTAATGACGTGTGGCTAGTAATAGCATGTGACCTATTTTTGGAATGGATAAGTGGTGAAGGGAAATTCCCCACCCTTATATATATGTAGTAAACTGTGTAATAGAGGGGGATCAAGATATACAAAGATATGTTGTTAAATCTACTACGCGCATACTACTGATATTGTAATGAAGCTTCTGTAAACTTATTGCAGTTAATATGATGGAGGATATTGGCTGAATCTAAGTGTTAGTTCTATGTGTATCTGAATCTAGTATGTTTCTAATCTCATCATGGTTAATAATTAGTTTTGCTTCTCCCTTAGAGATAAATCTGGTATGTTTTGTAGAATTATGTGTTAGTAATGGAACTATATATGTTACGTCTTCATCATGCTGACACCCTGCAACAACAATCCTAAAGAGCTTACAACACAGTGAAAACCAATTTTTGACCATTTACGTAGTCACAACTACCTAGTAGCAATCTCCAGTGCTCATGCACCCTTTCCCTAGTTGGGCACCTATGTTCGGATGGTTGTGATTTGCAAAATGTATATTGATCATTTACGACACTCTGCTTAACTTGTTCAACACTTTCCGCTTGTACATATTAGTTATAGATCGAGCGTAAATCAACCAAGTCTATTCATCTCATCCCCTTGCTTAGGGTTTCATATTCTATATTGTAGTTTTCTTGTGTCATTTTTGTATTTAATCATTTATACATTAGTTACTTTGCAATAGTTGGATTTAATTAATTCAAATTAAAATAAATCATTTGGTAAAATTGGTCTATGGAAAACTACTTGAGGATTTTTTCTCTAAATTTTGATTTATTTGTCACCATGGAAACAATATATCCATGACTAATAAAAGCACCCATTACCATTTTTTCATTTCCTTTGATGTAACCAATGTCAAAATCATACTTTGAAAGGAATTCCAACCATCTAGATTATCTAACATTTAGATTAGACTAAGTGAAAATGTAATTTAAGCCCTAATGGTCAATTTTTATCTCAAAAGGATTTCCTAAAAGAAAGTGTTGATGTAATTTCTCATTCAATTCAATTTAATGAGTTATCTACTAAAGAAAGTACACAACTCAAAACATGGAGGGTTTATAGTACCTCAAAAGCATGTGATGTACGTGGATGAACAAGGGCGTTGAGTAGCTGATCCTTGTTGTAGCTGATGACCTCCAAATAAGACATATTGAAAAGGGGATTGATTAGATGGGATATGTGGGGGTTTCCTGAACAATGTTGGATCCAAGAAGTGTGACCTTCCTTTCACGGATGTCAACCCCCATTTATTTAGAAAGCGAAGTAAAAGATGAATAACATATAACATGCATAAAAATAAGCACTATTGAATCTGAGAATAATTAAGATCTGATCTAGAAGCTGATTTAATTGAAAGAACTGTAACTTAAATGTTACCTGGTCTGGGTCGATGGTGACCCAGACTGTGCAGAGGCAGGTTGATAGTGACCTGAGAGGGTAGATCTAGAAATTAAGATAAATATGCAGACCCTGCATACAAGGCCTGGATGTGCAAAGGCTTGGTATGTTGGAGTCAACATGAGAAGGATGTGAGGGATGCTAGAAAATGACAGACAATCTAGGATTAAAAAGGGATCTGAGAGATCAGGAATTGGTCAGAGACTAAAATGATGAGAGGAATAGAGATTAGTGCAACAGAGAGCAGATAGTGGGAGGCTGGGGCAAGACATAACCTTGGTCGACGATGACTAGAAGTGGGTCGAAGGATGACTGATTGATAGAGTTGGATAAAACCGAGGTCTAAAAGGATGAAATGGATGACCTGCAAGTAAAGAAAACTAGAAAAGAAGGTTGATGATGAAGCTCTGAATGTTGTTGAGGATGATCTGCTCCTGTAAAAGGTTAGATACAAGGAAAACAACAATAATACGAAGATAAAATAAAATATGAATAAAGCAACACAAAGATAATGATAAGCTCACGAAGGATGATTGTGAGTGATGAAAGCACATTCCAAGGAGGTCTAGGAGGTCTGTAACTATTGCATGAATGCTCAGGCGTAAGATTCAATTCACAAGTCACTAGAAAGCTCCAAAATTCACATGCATATGATGATTTCTCCTTTGATTATGGAAAGATTTAACTTAGTTTTATAGGGTCATGGTGATTGGACTGGGTGTCACCTGTGGGGAAACTTTCCCCAATGGGGTGGATTTTGTGCTTTAGGTTGAGGATTTCATGTTTTCAAGGAGGGAAAAAGCTGCTTTAAATCTTATGTGTGGGATTAGGTTGCTTAGGGATGAATCATGGGTAGTTAGAAGATAGGGATGGGTAGAAAAAGCATAGGGATTTATATTTAGGATAAAAGTGTCCTAAATAGCAAGTTGATTAGGGAAAGCTAAGGGATATGGATATATTAATTAATTAATTAATTAATGGGAGTTAATTAATTAATGTGAATTAATAAGGATTAATAATGATAGGATAATAAGTGGGAAATTTATTAAATATTGAAGGGGATGGATTTAATTAAAGGGGGACCTAGATAGGACCATAGAAAAATATGCTCACGCGGGTAGACAAGGGTAGAGATACACAAATTTAGGTGTCTACATTTTCCCTTTTTGTTGAGTGGTTTGCGCTAGCAATCCATGAGACAAAAATAGTGAGAGGAAGAGTATGAAGCAGGATTGATAGAAGGTTGATGATGAGCTCCCCCTCAAACGAGGGATCGCGATAACTATAGAGTAAATTGGTGACATATTTAAACAAGGTAGATGATGAAGAGTGGGTGGGTTAAGAAAGATAGGTAAAAGGATAGTGTAAGGAAATATTACCCCAAGTAAAAAGGATCGTAATAAAAATGAAAACCATGGTGGTGACTCCAATATCACATCAGTAGAGGGACAATTTACGGTCTCAATGGAGACTAG
Source organism: Taxus chinensis (assembly GCA_019776745.2). Taxonomy (NCBI): domain Eukaryota; kingdom Viridiplantae; phylum Streptophyta; class Pinopsida; order Cupressales; family Taxaceae; genus Taxus; species Taxus chinensis. Next base: position 859,874,472 of record CM034151.1, read on the forward strand.
AAACAATGCTCTATAGGCCAATGAGTGGGTGAAGATCACTGAAAAATGGAGAGAATCCAATGTGAAATCTCTCAAATGGATACAAGACAAAATGATCATGAGGTCATAGGTGAGCATTGAAGTATGCACAACTAAATGTAAAAATTATGTGAAATCCTTCGTACATGAGGAATCGAGAAAAAAAATTATGCATTTGCAAAGGACGAGGATGAAAATAATGGTGCCCCAACACAAGACACAAGAAAAGGAAAACAATGAGAGTAGTGAAATAATATGCCCCAAGGGGAAGATAAGTATGGCTACGAAGGTGGAACTTTTTGCACAAATTAGATAAGATTGAAAAATAATAAAATGCCCAAAGAGGGAGTAAGGATGGCCACTAAGGTGGACTTCAAGATCACAAAAGGATAAGATTAGAATATTGAAACAAAATGCCCTAAAGGGAAAATAAAGATGGCCACAAAGGTGGACTTTGAAGAATACCCAAGAAGAGGTCATAAACAAATATCAGGGAATCCAAAATAAAGGCTACCAATGAGTCGCCGTCAATGGGGACTAAGGCCAATTGATGACGACCAAAGGGGGTGGATGATGACTAGGTGTTGGTGGCTATATAAGCTTGGGGTTGGCCGAAGATGCTCATTTTCACATGTAAATTTGATGAGAGATATCAAAGCGATTAAAGAAAAAACTGAGAAATGGAGGCCACATGACTGCAAGGAAACACCATATGGTGCAAAGGATGGTGAGTAACAAAACTCAAGCTTGTTTTGAGTTTAAGTTTATATTTTATTTATTTTTTTCCATTTTTTTAGAAAACGTGGATGATGCTAGGGGTGGTTAGTGGTGACTTAGGAAGGTCAACGTCGACTAGGCCCTAAGGCATGTCGATCTACCCCAAAACACATTGACCTGACTTGAGTCAATGTCTACTAGGGTTGGATTGGATTTGGTTAGGATTAAATTGGATTTTTAATGGAATTTAATGGATTTTGAATTTGTGATCTGATGTTGCCATGTTTTGTTTGTGATTGAAGGCTAGAGAGATCCTATATTTGAGATACAGAGTGCCTTCTCTATACGAGCGTATTAGAGGAGATGTGATAGATGATGAGTGGGATCACTTAGTTATAGTGGGGTTAGGTTGGTTAATACATTATCAGAGGATCCCATGAGATGTGGGGTTGATGATTGCATTGGTAGAGAGATGGAATTGGTAGACGGGTACCTTCTGGTTTAGGATAGGGAAGATGAGCATCACCCTCAAGGATGTGTATAGGATTATGAGATTGTCTATATAGGTAGAGCAGATAGTTCCCATCACATCTGATAGAACACTTGTAGTTTTGACATGGCTATTTGGAGCCGATGTTCCCCATATCAAATTTTCTTAAGGGGTATTTTACTATGAGATGAGGTATGAGGAAGGTTTACCTTGTAGCTGATTAATTTTCTTGGTGATGATGGAAGTGTCTTGTTATGACTTTTTGGACTCGGGTGGACCTCAGTTTCCATGGGCACTGGTTAGTGTAGTGGTGGATATAGTCGAGCACTAAACGGTGTTCTCTTTTGGGATTGCCTTGCTAGATCAAGTATACCATGAGCTATTAGTGTATAGGGCAGACATGAGGTTAGGGTTAGACGTAGGTTTCTTACTTCACTGCTAGGCCTTTGAGCACATTGTTTTCATTTGGCTACATTAGGGCTTCCATGGGTCATTGGGGATTACATAGAGATGGCAGTTGGTTTTTTGATATGTAGGGCTGACTAGGCCTTTAGAGACAGGGGCCAGAGGAGTGGATTATTGGTATGTTGATCGGTTTGCAGAGTTAGATACTTATTAGATTAGATGAAACCCATATAGGGATTTTCCCATATGGACTGGGGTAGATGTAGAGTTTTCCAGGATGAGGTAGATATGGTGGGTTCAGGGGAGATGACCAAAGATGATCGAGGCTTTTCAATTTGATTGAGTGTGATGACATTTTGGGGTTGTCTAGACTATAACTGCATGCTCCTATTTTGTATAGGCATGGGAGGAGGTTGACAGGGAGTTATCGATCCCTATTATGGAGTAGATCCATTGGAGGAGGAGGTTTCACCATGGGATGATGATGACGACATAGGATTCGAAGTAGGATTTGGTGATTGAATGACCACTATCTGGGCAGCTAGGGTGGTTATGGAGGGAGGAGAGGATGAGGTAGAGGAGATGGAGACGAGGGTTAAGGAAAAGGAAACTCTAGGAGGTGAGATGGAGGAGTTAGAGAGATTCTGAGTTAACACAACTTTACTTCGAGTTAGACCAGATGAGGGGTGGAGAGAGATGCTACGATCTAGGAGAGGGACACACTTATACAAGATAAGGACTGCTACCACCCGACAGAGAAGGATGCCTATAGGGTCCGTTTTGGAGATCTTATACAATACTAGCTACCAAGGCTACAGGTGGAGGATATGTCAGGCACCGTAGGAAAGAGGAGGAGAGATGAAACCTCTTGGTATGATCTTAATTTATAGATATATAGCCTTAGCTTGCATAGGCTAAGTATTATGAGGGGATTGTGATTAAGAAGATGCCGAAGAAACTGCGATACTGAGAGCATCTGCAGAAGATAGCGATAGGTGGAGTTGGGCCGTGGAGGAAAATAGCTGGGTGTGGCTCAACCAAATCAGAGGAGAGGGCCAAGGTGGAGGTGATGAGGCTGATAGGTAGATGAAGGGATTTGTCTTGTAGAGGAAAGATATCAGGCTCTCTGACATTCACTTTTCTTGTTCTACCGATATCTCTTCTTTGAGAGAGCCCGGTTAGAGGGCAATGATGTACTGAGACATTTTATTTTGATATATATTATATATATATATATATATATATATATATATATAGTCTTTGTGTGTGTGTGTATCATTTTTCCATGATTTGATATATGTGTATTGTGTAATGTTGATTATTTGATTTATGATGATGTTGATATTGATAGTCTATGTGATGATGATGAGGATTGGTTGCATTTTTTAATTATATTTGATGATGATGGTAAAAGTATAAGATGAAATGATTTACTTTGTACTTATTGTTAGATTATGATGTTGGATGTGATGTTGTGCTACTTGGGATTTGTATATGCATGGATTATTAATGATGTGAATTTTTTGTATGGTTAATGAGGATTAGGATTACATGTTTGTTTTTAATTTGATCATGGTAATGAATTGAATGGATATAATATAATGTGGATGGAAAAGTAATGTGTATGTGATTATCGATTAATGTAAGTAAATATTGATAGGTGATTGAGATAACTAAGGGTGTGTTTAATCAGAGATAGATGTGAAAAGGATTGGGGATAGAACACAACCAAATGATGGTGATCTATAGGTATGAGCAACATTACATTGTATCAAGGAATGTGTTATCACCAAATCACTGCACCCTCTGAATGGCCAGAATGTGAACAGGACGTTCGGTGTGATTGGGTAACATGGGATCACCTCTCAAGTTATGGGACTTGGGCTTGAGGTGAATCTCTAGAGAAGGTCTATCTTCCTCTTCCTAAACTAAGTGTCTGTACTACTCCTAGTGCAATAAAATGGTTAATCTAGACCTATACTAATATTTTCATGGGCTTTAGGGAAAGAGATTTACAAAAAATTAAACTATACTAGGGATGGTGATGCACCAAATAAAGGGTGTTACTAGACTTTAAGAAGGGTTGATTTGAAGAGTGTGTTGTACACCACAAGCCAACTTTGCCTACTGTAACTTAGAGAGGGTAAACAGAATACCATAATCAAAGAAGCATGTGTTCCCTTTGTTAAAACTCAACTCAGACAAACAATACTTTCGGTCTTCCAATGAAGAAGGATGAAACTAAGAAGGGGTGAACAAGCACCACAACGCAACTACAGGAAAAAATCCACCACTTGATAAGCACATAACTCCCAAGAACTTGCAATAGTAAACTTGAACTTGCACAGTGTATACCTGCAAGCATGAGAAAGACACAAAAGAATTATATAGGAATGATGAAAAGGACTAATAATAGTCACAAAACACACACTTTTATTACTTCAACATTGTGCACAATGCATCATTACATTCATAAGAGGAAATGGTTGTCATTACATTCTTGGAAAAGAGGCTTGAAATTTCCCCAATCCACAAAGCTAACTTGCAAAAGAGAGATAATTCTTGATAAATGTGCACTTGTCCACTTTTCTAAGACTTGTCTAACTTGTGTCACACATCTAAGCTTCTGTAACCAATTTATAACCCATTTGGAATGAGCTTCCAACTTACATTTATAGAAGAAATTATATGAGAGAGAAGAGGAGAAGTCATAAATTCCTTCCTAAAATGAAGGTACATGATGGTCAACATTTATTACAAAGTTAGTTGAACCACTTAACCCTCCATCATGTGCCATTAATGGATAGTTTGACTCAATCCTATTATTGAATTAAAGGAATATTTAAATAAAATATTTTAATAATAATTAAAATATTATTAATTAAAATATTTTAATAATTTAATTACTATTAATATTTAAAATATTTATTTAATAATTATTAGTGGGACCCCCGAGGACTAGTTTTCCAACTCACTGAGTTAGTCAATGAGTAGAGCTGTCACTTGACCACCACAATGAGCCCAAGACTCCCTTACACCATTCCACCTTGCATTGGCCTCAACTTGTTCGAGTCAACTCCTTTCCATAGATTGGTCAAGTTCTGTGAACTCACCGAGAAATTCTCATCTCCACCTATCTCATTTCATGAGCACCAAGACTCCCTCCTGATCTCTCTTCCTAACACATCTTCTTTTCACATTTTCCATGAGCTCCACGCCATGCCCTCACCATCACTAAAATACCCTCCAACTAGGCTTGATGGTTAGTTCAACCAAGAGAATTGGTCCCCGAACCTTTGAACCCGATCCCGAGTCATTCATTTTCTTCACGAGCTACCTACATCACGATCTCATTCCACATCTTCCACCTGACGTTCCGTATTGATGTAATCAAACTCCATTCTCATCCCGACCAACTTGCTACATGCATGGTTTAACTCGGCGAGTCGATCTCACATACACTCCATCCACACAGAGCCTCTCCCTTTAGCTAGACCCACAAGCTCTACTTGCAAGCTCACTGGTCAAGCTCCTCTAAGCAACTCCTCACCAATGATCACCTCAACGTATCCTTGAAATCAATGTCGATTCCTTCTCTCTAACTCGGTGGCCAATGCAAGCTCACCATCATGGAACTCGATGCACTAATGCTCAACTTGGCCTTGGCTCGGCTCACATGAATCCTCACTGATCTAACTCTTCCAATCAAGCTCAACCTCCACATCACCCGAGCCCAACATGAGCTCACTACAACCAATTTCTGAGCTCCCTCCACTCCTAACAAGTTCTTTGCAAGTTCATGTCATGCATTAGTCCAACCATCCTCAAACTCAATGTGCATCACTAAAAATGGGTCCTTTTCAAGCTCTTTCCAATGATCACCTTGGCATCCTTCTTTCATGACACAATCTCACCTCAAAATACTGAATCATCTCTTCTAATGTGGAGCTCTTCCATACTCCTCTTGTATTTATACCATGGAGTTTCTTCATCCTTTGTATCGCGCTTTGTCTGATGGATTAGGCTTGGGCTCATGTCAACTTATCTCACCCTTACACATGATAGACCCAACCCCACTCATGTTATATCCTAGCTAAGCCTATCCATTTTATGAATCATTAGCTCAGCTTGGGCCATCCCCGAGCACTCTCTAATGTAAACCCGACAAGGCACTAAGTGTCAAGATCCTTCCATCATCATAACAACCCACTTTTCACGCCTCCTTGGAAGACTCAACGAGTTTAATGATCTATCGATCAAATCTCCTTTCACCAAGTTATACTTGTAAGCTTGACTGAGTTCCTTTTCCACGTCCATCCACCAAGTCCGACGCCCTCATGTTCGTTGACTCAATGATCAGCTTTTCCTTCTTCTTCCTTGCAAGTTCATCACTCATGATTCCTTCACGCATGACCTATGCAATATATTTTCCCCTGAGCTTTGACATGACCAACTCAAGCTTCAAGATCTTCTGTGGACATGGCTCTTGCAGGATATGATCCATCAAAGTGATTCTAAGTATTGAGTTATATCTTACTTCAGTATTTCCTCAATCTTGACTTGAAAATACCTTCATTGAATAAGATCCAATCTGGAAACTACGACTTGGTCATGTCTGAGATATTTTCATGAACTCATTTCCTTAGCATGATCACATACCTGTGTATCCACCAAAAAACACTCATCCATCCTACTTTTACCTTACTCCAACTGTATTCTTAAGCTACATCCAAGGACATTACGGTCTTTTGCATTCATCAGATGACCAAGTCTTATGCCTATGTTTACATAGAGCTTTTAGGTCTCTACCAACCTCCCACTAATCAAGTCGTTGGGCATCCTAGCTTTTAGCAAGCCTGTAATACAAATTTGTTCCACGTATTCAAGGATTATGCCGAATGAATAGGTTTATAACGTCAATAACAAACTCCTCGTTTTCCCGCCGATGTAGAATTTTGACTCTGGCTTATTTTCACAATGTACCCACCTAAAAATTCTTCCTATGATGCCCGCATAATAGCTTGGCAAGACAACTTCACGGGTCTCGGCTTTGACTTGACTAATGAGTGCTATGGCAATTGGCTTCTCCAAGTCTAAGACCCCTAAAAATCCCTAACTCAGGCTTCTCATTGAACTTCCCAAGTCTCATCTTGCCTAACTGCATGATTCCCTTCATCGACCCTTCACTCCTTAGCTCGATCTCGAGTTATTCTACCCTCATGACCACAGTCACACATTGATCGATTCTAACCGATTGTCATCATGATTTTCTTTCTCCCAATTAACTCTTAATGCTAGGCCAAATGGCTCATTGTTCTTCATTCTCATCTCAAGCCAAAACACTTCATGATCCCCATCGAATGATTCAAAATCCCTTTGCAATGGCCCGACATTGAGTGATTCGCTCGGCGTTTCCAAGTGAGTGATCTTACATACTACTTACCTTTTTTTATGTGATTAACACACAACACACTCAACTTTCTGAACTCAGGTTGTAGCTCAATTCATCAAGTTATTCTTCACTTGTTCCCATAGATATCTATCAAATCATTGACTGAGTGACTCAGTTTTTTTTCCTCGAGCCCCCCCCTTTAGATCATCGAGATGTACACCATTTCTCACAACTCACACAAAACCTGGTTTTGTGGCTCTCTTGAGCCTTAAACTCAATAGCTCTCTAAGTTTTTCCTAAGCTTAAACCAGACACCGTCTTGAGCTTGCTTTACCATGTGCATGACATCCTTTGATGCATATTCCTCCAACCTTGACATGGCTTGAGCCATCGAGCTCAGTATTCCAAGTTAATTTTCTGACTGTTGTGCCCTACGAATGATGTCAATTCATTGATTGATTCAGTATTTTGTTTGAGCCCTATGTGAGATATGAGTATCTGATCATGAGCCTCTTGCATCAAATTCATTGGATCTCCCTTCTTCATCGTCTCTAAACCTGATTCGCATGCCCCTAACACTGAGTTCAATCTTGTGGGTGAGCTATTAATCTTGCTCTATGTCAAATCAATTTTTCTCCAAGCCTTCGTTGAACATCACTTCTTCAAAACGAGCTCCCCAACAAAACTATACGATCGAGCTCCCCGAATGAATTATTTCCTTCATTGACCACGAACTCGTTAGCGCCTTTTGGGATCTCTCAGTCTTGTGAACTCCAAACTCATCACCTTCAATCTAACTCCCTTCATCCCACTCAGCTCATCCTTCATTCCTTTCGACATGCATTGAGCTTTTAGCTCAAGCACTTGAATCACCAAGCATATCTTCACCTTAACCTAGTGAAATGAATTACTCCTTAGCTCGACCTCCATGAACTAGTGTTTGTCTTCTTGTGTTAAGGTCTACCACCACTAAGCCTAATATATCTTTAACTTGACCTGAGTCCATATTAGAGCTACATTTTATTGCCACGTGACTCATCTAGTTATTGTTATCCAAAATAAGCCCCCTGCTTATTTTGGCTAACTTTCCTTCATTCCTTCCTTCCTTGTGCCTCAGTGAAATTTTTTCACTTTTCAGGAACTCAAAATTTTCTAGGTATTGCTTCATCAGATAGAGGATCTTCTCCCCTTTCCAAAAAGGTAAAGAAGTCCTCCTAACTCCTTGTATTTTGCAAGTTATGGCCCAACGGAGTTTTTTTTTGGGAATATTTCCCTTGACAGGCCCGCGGCCAATGAAAAGGTGCCATGTGGCGGCAGAGGTCGGGCCAGCAGAGCGAAGTTGGAAAAAATTTCCAAAGAGTTGGCGGAGGGCACAAAGGGAAAATATTGAAGCACAAGCCCGCAAGGAGAAGAAGGAAGCACGTCAGTGGAGGTAGGGAGAAATTTGGGCACTTAGCCCCTTTTGGGGTGAAAGTCAAAAAATCAAAAATTGGCTCGCAAGCATGTGGACCAACCGGAGGACGCCACGTGTCCAGTGGGTAGCAGGATTCGAGGTGGCGGAAGTATTTTTGAAAATTTTTGAAAGTTGTAAAAAAGTGCCAGGGTGAGTTTTGAGCCCGCACCTCCATCAGCAAATGGGAAAGTGACACGTGGCAGCGGAGAGCGGGGGTTTTTGGGAAAATTTTCCCAATGCAAAAATCAAAGGAAAAAGACAGACCTCTAGCCTGATGTTCCATCAGTGAATGGGAAAGTGCCACGTGGCAGTTGAGTGGCGGGGCATGGGGATTTTTTGGGAAATTTTCCCAAATTCAAAAAAAGGGGAAAAAATTCAAATTTTGGCCCGCGAACCCAGTTTTGCCCTAATTTTACCATTTTTGCCCTAAATCTTCAAAGGGCCATATATTTTGATCCAGATCTCATTTTTTCACGTTCTTTATATCAATGGAAAGATTGCAAAACCCTCTACACAATGGACTATTCAATTTTTTTGGTGGAGTTTGGTGGGAGAAAAATGAGAAAACACCTCTGGCATGCAAAAACACATAAAAACGACTCCAACCACCAAAATTAATGAAGTATGGGTCATTTTTTGATCTGCAGAGAAATGTACTTTGGCGTATGGGTTTTTCCATGAAGCCCATCACCTTGTAGGTGAAATTGAAGGGATTTGATTGGTAGTTGAACTCATAAATCATTTTACCCGCGTTTTTGCTTTCTCTTCTTCTGCTTCGCCATTAAAAGCCAGTTTTGGCTCATTTGTAAAGGGTTGGATGTTTTGTTCTTGTAGACTCCCCTCTTCCCTTGGCACGTGAATTCAAGGAGTTTTTAGACCTTCCATAGAACATGTGACATTTTTTTTTTGCCTTTCTGCCAGTGTAATGCATTGTATCAAATTTGGGAATAGTAATGCATGTTTTGTGAATGATTTTCTCAATCCTCTCATGCGTATATTATTGTTTTTTGGTCTTTCATTACATTCTGGAAATTTTTGCATGCTTGGTGTTACATCTCTATGATTTTTGTTTATTTACAAGATAGAAGTTCATCACTCCTTTGGTGTATCACCATTTTTACTTAGTTTTGTTTCTTTTTTGCATCCTTTATCTCTGTCTCCTTAGAATTTAGAGTAGGATCTAGTATTAAACCTCTGTAAAATTCATGCATACACCTAGATAGAACAGTAAGAACCAGCTTTCTCTGGAGAATTTTCTCACCTTGCAAGGTCCCACACCTTGGAGAAAATTCAATGTTGTGCAATCACACTAAATGACCCATTTCTGAACTATAGATCTAAAAATCATTTAGGGGTGTTGTATATTTGCAGTAACAGTTTTGGCACGCCCAGTGGGACCTTAGAGGTCTTCATCTTCATCACAAAAAAGTTGATGTGCATTTGTTATAAGTTTCTTGCTTGAAAAGAGCCCTGATTTGCACATCTGGCGACTCCAAAAGGATAGAATCAACTGGTTTCAGCAGTCCAGGTCTGAAGATTCATGAGAAGAATCCAAACAAGTTCAAGGGCTAGAGAAGAGGGATTGTTTGAGTATCTACAATTATCCCTAGGAAGAAGAGAGAGGGGAAGGAGGATTCAAAGTTCTCCATCTCCACCAAACAGAACTCTATCAACTCCTCCACCTAATAGAACTTTCACCTAATCAACAAGGGTTCTCAGGCCAATCAGAATGGCACAGCCCAATCCTTATGTCAACTTTACTGGCAGTAGCCCACTTGCTCTCAATGCACAAAACCCAGCTGACAATTGCAGCATTGAAGAACATCCCATACTTTACTGGGGAAAATCATATCACTCCTGGTGATCATGTCAAAGACATTGCTAATGTTTGTGCAATCCATGAGATTGTTGAGATGCAAATTGTTGTCAAATTGTTGGCATCTTCATTCAAAGGGAAATCCTTGCAATGGTTCAGGAGCCTTGAGGCAAACTCTATCCAAAATTGGAACCAGTTGTGCATAGCTCTCCACAACCAGTTTGGAGAAAAGGGGGACAACGTGTCTCTATTAGATCAACTGACAACTATCAAGAGAGCTCCCAATGAGCAGCTAACAGACTTCAATTTCAGATTTCAAAGAACATGGGATAGGATCCCATTAACAATGAGGCCAATAGCTCAAGGTGCTTTCTTATACTTTCTCAAGGCTTTAAATTCTGGAATTTCTATGTTAATCCAATCCATGGGAGGTGAAACTGTACCTGCAGCTTATAGCATCACCATTAGGGCTAAGAATTGTTTGATCCAAGCTGGTAAACTTGCACCTAGGCCTCCTATGCCCTTATATCTAGACTTGGAAAGCCCAAGTACTAGTCAAGCACCTACTTTAGCTCCTATTCCCACTCCTAGAAATCAGAGTTCAAATGAAACTTCTACTTCATCCTCTAGTGCCTCAAATGAGCTTCAAGAAGTTATGAAACAATTACAAAGTTTAGGCAATGAGCCAGTTATGCTCAAGAGGCAGCAAGTTCAAAGTTTTATGCCTTCTTATCAGCCTCAAACCTCAGCCTAATAGGTAGCCATATCAGCCTAATAAGCCACCCAACCCAACTGCAAATTAGAATCAAGTAAGGCCTCCTGCCAATAGACCATTTCAGCCCTATAACCCCAATGTTGCATTTACCTCTAAAGCCTTAGTGCCAGTGCAAAATAATGTAGCTCAAGAGTATGACTGGTGTTTCCCATGTAGTGAACCTCACAACCAATCTATGTGATTCAATGGTGCTTTGAACCAAGCTTTGATGGTGACAACAACTGGTGTAGGGAGTGAGGCAAGTCAAGAAACAAACCAACAACAAGGGACATCTCAACAAGATACAACTCCAAATGAGACTACACTTGTGAATTGGCAGGCTGAAGATTTTTGTGGTATGAATCAAACAACTTCTCAGAGTGTAGCATCTAACACAGTCAAAGAAGAGGAATATTGGTGAAGGGCAGTCATTAGATCCAAGTGATTCACAACCTTCCATCACTCCATAAGGTGTTGGCAAGCAAAATTTAGTTCCAAATGTGCAAGGACAGCCCAAGCCACCTCCTAGACCAGCTCAAATGCCAGATGTTGCAGCCCATGTACAAGAGAAGAATGTGCAGATTAAAGGGCAGCAAAGGGATGTTTCAACCCCATTTAGCATCATTAAACAAATGAAGAAGACAAATGTGAACATATCTATGTGGGAGTCACTATCCATCCCAGGCCAAAGGGATCTACTACAAGCTGCCATGAAGAATTGGTCAACCTCAAGTCAGCAAGCTCATATGTAAGAGAAGGTACTCACAAATGCCACTCAGCCTGAGGGGAAGTTTGAGGACAGCAAGGTAAAGTTTTGAAGCCCCCTCCATTCTATGTTTCATTGATCATTGGGGATAAACTAGTACATAATTGCATGATTGATTCTGGGGAAAGTAGTTCTGTGATGCCCAAGCAAATAGCTGATCAGCTGGGCCTCCAATATGAAGTCATATCCAAGGGGGTAGTGCAATTAGATGGGACAAAAGTAGCCACAGTTGGGGTAATTAAATATTTGAGCCTCACTTTGCATGCATGCCCCAATGTCACTGTTTTGCAAGATGTGTCAGTGATAGATTTGCCACCACTCTTTGCCATATGTTTATCAAGGGATTTCATAGCTAAAATTGGAGGCTACTTATCTACTGATTGGTCACACATGTTGTTTAGGACAAGGTATGGAGCCAAGGCCACAATCAGGTCCTGAACCTATTGCAAATTTCACATTGAGCCTCATACTCCAAGCCCAATCAATGCCAACTGTTCAGCATTTGATCAAGAGGAATATCCAAGCACACATGAAGCTGATACCAAAGTTGGAAGCATCCCAGATCTGACTCTTGATGAATGGGCAAGCAAGGTACATGCTTTTGATCCCTATAAAGAAATAGAGGAATCTGAACTAGGAGTCTATTACATGCATGAAGAAAATCAGCCCATTCCTAGCATCACCAAGCCAGACCATAAAGATGACAATGAGGTATGGCAATTATTCTTTGATGGATCAAGAAGTAGACAAGGTGCGGGAGGAGGAGCTATGTTTGTTTCACCTCAAGGCATTAAGTATTATTCAGCCTTTAGATTTTAGTTTGCATGTTCTAACAACACTGTTGAATATGAAGCCTTGATACATGGGTTGCATTGGTCAAGGAAAAGAGGCATCAAGAACTTACAAGTCTTTGGTGATAGTGAGTTGATTGTTAATCAAGTTAAAGGATAGCATGCTACCAAGAATGACCTGCTCAAGAGTTATAAGAATAGGGTGTGGGACCTCATTGAGGATTTTGAGGGCTTTAGCATCAACTCCATCCCTAGGAAAGAAAACCAAGCTACTGATAGGCTTGCAGTAGTTGGAGCAACTTTTGATGTTGTAAAGAGTATCAAAAGGGATAAAATGTAGCTAAACATCCATGTGATTGTGAGGCCATCAGTGCTAGACAATAATGTAAGTTGGCAAGTGTTTGAGAGTGACCAACAAATCATCAATTTCTTGCAAGAAGAAGCTGAGTTCTCAGCCAAAAATTAGGAAAAGTTAGAACAACAGTATGGTGATCAAGTGGTACAGATGAGAACCAAAAAACTGCCAAAAGGACTTGTGACTTTAGAGTCTATCTTCAATCCTAATGATCAATTTAGGAAGGAGAAAGCAAACATCCAAGTCAAGGGAGAGGATTCAGAGCCCATCTCAGTTGGAGAAGGCAAGTCACTTCAAATTGGTAAAGTAGCAACCGAGCAAGAAAGGTATGAATTCATGTAACTTTTCCAAGAGTTCCCGGATGTATTTGCTTGGAGCTATGAATACTTGAAAGGTTTCAATCCCAAGCTAGCTCAACACACAATTGAACTAGATCCAAGTGCTAGGCCCATCAGGCAAAAACAAAGACCAGTCAATCCACACATTGAGCCTCTCATGAAGAAGGAATTGAATAAGTTAATAGAGGCAAGTATCATATTCCCCATCAAGCATTCAAGTTGGGTTGCAAACTTGGTTCCAGTCAGAAAGAAGAGTGGAGAAATCAGGTTGTGTGTAGACTTTAGAGATTTGAATAGAGCATCCCTCAAGGATCACTACCCACTTCCTTCTATGGAGCAGATTTTGTAAGTTGTTGCTGGCTCTGAGAGGTTTTCATTGCTAGATGGTTATTTAGGGTATAATTAGATCATGGTAAAGGAAGATGATCAGTTCAAAACAGCCTTCACCACTAAATGGGGAACCTATGCATATAGAAAAATGTCATTTGGGTTGTCTAATGCCAGGAGCTACTTTCCAAAGGGCAATGGATATGGAGTTCAAGGGATTGATCAACAAAATAGTGCTGATATACCTAGATGATATTACTGTATTTTCTAAAAGTGCAACAGATCATCTCTTTCATTTGAGACAAGTGTTCCAAAGATGTAGAAGATTTGGGGTATCCTTGAATCCCAAAAATGCATTTTCTAGCTCATGAAGGCAAGCTCCTAGGCCACATTGTTTCCAAAGAGGGATTAGCAATTGATCCAGAGAGGGTTGAAGCAATAAGAGCACTACCATTGCCAAAGCATAAGAAGGCTCTTCAAAGCTTCTTGGGAAGAATCAATTTTGTTCAAAGGTTTGTTCCAAACTTTGCAACCCTTGTCAAGCCAATAACTATGATGTTGAAGAAAATTATGGCATTTAAATGGACAGTTGAAGGTAAGGAAAGTTTTGAGGCAATCAAAGAAGCTATCTCACAAGCTCCAACTCTCATTAACCCAGATTTCTCCAAAGATTTCATCCTTTATGCATTTGGCAGTGATGATACAATTTCTGCAATTTTAGTACAGCAAAATGAAGAAAATGTAGAGCAGCCAATTGCCTTCTTTAGCAAAATTTTGGAGGACTATGAAGTAAGGTATTCCTTCATTGAGAAGCATGTTCTTGTAGTGATTAGGAGCTTGAAGAAATTTAAGCATCTAGTTTCAAACAACAAGGTTCAACTGTTGGTTTCTCATGTGGGAGTTAAAGAATTCCTCCTCAACAAAGATCTAAATGAAAAATGTGTAGGGTGGATTACTCGTGTCATGGAGTATGACATTGAGATCAAAGTCATCAAGCTGGTCTGAGGAAAGGGATTGTGTGAGCAATTGGCCTTGAGCCAATCAATGGAATCAAACAAAGAGAAGAATGTTGTTTTGGTGTTACAAGACAACCAAGAACAAAGAGATGTTCAAGAAGAAAATGGTGGTATGCTCACTCCTTGCTGGACCCAAGACATAATGCACTTCTTACAAACAGGCCTATGCCCTCCAAAGATGAACAAAGCCAAAAGAAGACACTTCAGATTGTAGGCTATTCCATATGCACTTGTTGATGGCATCTTGTTCAAAAAAGAATATCAATGGAGTGTTGCTGAGATGCATTGGGACAAATCAGATTGAGAGAATGTTAGAAGAGTTCCATGGTGGATCAGTTGGGGGTCATTTTACTCCAAGAGTAATAGCTCTCAAGATCATGAAGGCTGGATATTATTGGCCCAAAGTGTTTAGTGATTGTTATGCATGGATCAAGAGGTGCAAGAATTGTGCATTCTTCACAGGCAAAGAGAGATTAGCAACACTTCCATTGCACCCAATCTCAGTTGACCAACCATTCATGCAATGGGGTTTGGACTTCATTGGATTCATTAATCCAAACTCAAGCCAAGGACACAAGTGGATTCTAACAGCAACAGACTACTTCACAAAATGGACTGAGGTGGTGGCACTCAAAGAGGCAAATGAATCTAGCATTCTAGACTTCTATGAGGGGATAGCAACCAGGTTTGGCATACCTACCACTATAATATCAGATAATGCATTGGCATTCATAGGATCAAGGGTCACTGAATGGGCTGTTGGAAATGGGATCTATTTGAGCACTTCATCAAATTATTACCCTCAAGGTAATGGCCAAGCTGAATCTACAAACAAGAATCTATTAAGGATCATCAAGAGGACTCTTGATGAGAATCAGAGGACTTGGCACACTAAGCTCAAATCAGCTCTATGGACTGATAGGATAACTCCCAAGAGATCCACAGGTAACTCTCCATTCAGACTTGTTTATGGGAGAGAGGCAATTTTGCCTATGTCACTTGAGTTGCCAACATTGGAACTCATGAAGCAATTGGAATTGTTGGAGTTTGAACCCATGGAGGTTAGATATGCAGAATTGATGGAACTCCAAGAAATCAGAGAGCTTGTAGCCCAAACAATGGAGAAGGACCAAGCTTTGATCAAGAGAAGCTTTGATAGGAAAGCTAAGGCTAGAACCTTCCAAGTTGGAGATCTAGTGTTGAAATGGGATGCAGACCGAGCAAAGCTAGGAAGGCATTCAAAGTTTGATGCCATTTGGAGTGGCCCCTACATGGTCACAAAATGCAAGGACATTAATGCCTTCCAATTGTCTACATTGGATGGTGAAGAACTGTAGATTCCAGTTAATGGAATCCATCTAAAGCATTGCTACTAGAAGGGAAACTTCTCACCTTGTACATATTAGCTTAGATTTTTATTCCTCCAAGTGCTTATGCACATTTTTTTGTTGTAGCTTAGTTTTACATTTCCCTAAGTGCTTTGGCACAGGTTTTTTTTCCCCAAGGATGCATCTTTTGCAGATCATGTTCCAGATCAAGTAATGTTCTACTCTCACAATCTTCATTTGAGAGATTTTCTAATGGATTGAGAGTAACAAGCAATTAAGTTCATGACTCCATTGCCCAATGGATTGCTTCAGGTAGCTGGTCACTTCATCTAGTAGGTAGATGACCCCTCTGAGTCACCAAAATTGTTATCCAAAATAAGCCCCCTGCTTATTTTGGCTAACTTTCCTTCATTCCTTCCTTCCTTGTGCCTCAGTCAATTTTTTTCACTTTTTTAGGCACTCAAAATTTTCTAGGTATTACTTCATCAGATAGAGGATCTTCTCCCCTTTCCAGAAAGGTAAAGAAGTCCTCCTAACTCCTTGTATTTTGCAAGTTATGTCCCGACGGAGTTTTTTTGGGAATATTTCCCTTGACAGGCCCGTGGCTAATGAAAAGGTGCCATGTGGCAGGAGGAGGTCAAGCTGGTAGAGCGAAGTTGGAGAAATTGCCAAGGAGTTGGCGGAGGGTGCAAAGGGAAAATATTGAAGCGCATGCCCATGAAGAAGAAGGAATCATGTCAAGTGGAGGCAAGGAGAAATTTGGGCACTTAGCCCCTTTTGGGGCGAAAGTCAAAAAATCAAAAATTGGCCTGCAAGCATGGAGAAGGGACCAACCGGAGGATGCCACATGTCCAGTCGATGCACGTGGTCGGTGGCGGGGCGGCGGAAGTATTTTTGAAAATTTTCCAAAGTTGCAAAAAATGTCTATGGTGATTTTTGAGCCTGCACCTCCATCAGCAAATGGGAAAGTGACACCTGGCAATGGAGGGAGCAGCGGCGTGGGGGTTTTTGGGAAAATTTTCCCAATGCAAAAATCAAAGGAAAAAGACAGACCTCCGGCCTGTGTTCCATCAGTGAATGGGAAAGTGCCACATGGCAAAAGAGTGGTGGGGTGCGGGGATTTTTTGAGAAATTTTTCCAAATTCAAAAAAGGGGAAAAAATTCAAATTTCGGCCCGCGAACCCATTTTTGCCCTAATTTTACCAGTTTTGCCCTAAATCTTCAAAGGGCCATATCTTTTGATCTAGAGCTCATTTTTTTGCGTTCTTTATATCAATGGAAAGATTAGAAACCCTCTACACGATGGAATATTCAATTTTGTTTTTTGGTGATTTTGGTGGGAGAAAAACTAGAAAACATCTCTGGCATGCAAAAACACATAAAATTAGACATTCAACCACCAAAATTAATGAAGTATGGGTCATTTTTTGGATCTGCAGAGCAATGTACTTTGGCGTATGGGTTTTTCCATGAATCCCATCACCTTGCAAGGTGAAATTGAAGGGATTTGATTGGTAGTTGAACTCATAAATCATTTTGCCCGCATTTTTGCTTTCTCTTCTTCTGCTTCGCCATTAAAAGCCAATTTTGGCTCGTTTGTAAAGGGTTGGACATTTTTTTCTTGCAGACTCCCCTCTTCCCCTTGGCACATGAATTCAAGGAGTTTTTAGACCTTCCATAGAACCTGTGACATGTTTTTTTCCTTTCTGCTAGTGTAATGCATTGTATCAAATTTGGGAATAGTAATGCATGTTTTGTGAATGATTTTCTCAATTCTCTCATGCGTATATTATTGTTTTCTGGTCTTTCATTACATTCTAGCAATCTGTGCATGCTTGGTGTTACATATCTATGATTTGTGTTTATTTGCAAGACAGAAGTTCATCACTCCTTTGGTGTATCACCATTTTTACTTAGTTTTGTTTCTTTTTTGCATCCTTTATCTCTATCTCCTTGGAATTTAGAGTAGGATCTAGTATTAAACCTCTACAAAATTGATGCATACACCTAGACAGAGGAGTAAGAACCAGCTTTCTCTGGAGAATTTTCTCACCTTGCAAGGTTCCACACCTTGGAAAAAATTCAATGTTGTGCAATCACACTAAATGACCCATTTCTGAACTACATATCTAAAAGTCATTTAGGGGGTACTGTAGATTTGCACTAATAGTTATGTCTCTTAGGACTCAATCCGAAGCTCTTTGGTGAGCCATCCCTTACCTCTGTTCCATCATTGACTTTGGACCTCTACATCAAAGGAGAAAAACTATCATTTTAACCTTGGCTTGATCCAAGAAAACAATTCTCTAGCCTGTGACATGGGCTTAATATCGAGTTCTCATCAACGCTCATCTATGCTCATGCATGACATGCCATCAAGCCAAGTTCGAGTTCAAAACCTAAACACTCGTCACATCATTTTTGCCTCGTTAAGGCCTCCCACTACTAGGTTGGGTCATCAATTACTCAAATTATTTTTAACTATAGCTCAATGATGTGATTTATTCCACAATGAGCCAATTTTTGAGCTCAAGTATTCGAGCTACCTTTATTTGCATGTTAACTTGATGCTTAGCTCGTCGATCAACTCACCAAGCTTCTCGATGATCTACCTCTTGCTCAATGCCATCTAGACCTCCAAACTATTTTTTAATCAACATTTGATTATCTTGGCTTTCTCTCAAAACTAGAGAGTCGTGGGAACACATTCAAACCCTCCTGAATTAATTGATTGATTTTGATCAATTTTATATGCATTAACTGAAAGTGGGGACTCCGAGGCCTATTTAATCACCCAAAGCAAAATTTGAGTCCTGAAGAGCAAAGGAATTTTTTAGTCCCATGGTCCAATAGGCCCTCACTGTCCAATTTTTACAAGTGTGAAAAATTGGATAATAGAATGCACGAAGAAAATATGCCTCTAATTGCATTAAAGGTAAACAAGAGGGGATCCGAATAACGCAAGTCACATGTGACCAAAACATGTGCTAGAATATAACCAATGTCAATTAGTTATATCAAAGATCATAAAGAGACAATGGATGGAATGAACTCATAGACTTGATGTCGACACGAAAAAGGGATTTGAGATGTAACTTGTACATGTGAAGAGGGTTCTCCATTAGTGGTGTTCCCTAAATCTATGTCCTAGCTCTGGGAAAGGGGGAAGAGGAAAGCTAGAATAAATTTGATCAATGTGGGAAGCCTTCAATGCCATGATAAAAAAGAGTAGCCATCCTTCAAGGGTATGGTCTACTTTGTACATATGTAATATGAATGATAAAAGATAATATATATGATAGCCACCATCTTTCGAGGGATCGGTCTATTTCTTTCTTTTTTATTTTTACTTTGCTTTCTTTTCTTTCTTTCTTTTTTTGAACAATTGTCATTTGAGGGATCATTCTTTTTTTAGCGCTTTGAATTTTGATTAGATCATCCTTTGATTTTTTATTTTGACATGGGGAAGAGTTGGGAATAGGTAAGTACAACATTTAGGAGGCGATAATGAATGTACAAGACACATCCATGGACCCTTTGCATGGTTCCAATAAGCGAATGAGAGGGTGACGAATATAATGATCACAGAGTTCTCACCAAAAGGGAGAACCTATCCCTAAGGAATATGCTATGAAAAAATCCGTGGTGCTCATATTTAAGGTCACATCTACGAAAGTGATGGATGACCACATAATTCTAAATCACTATGATGAAATATGGATGAGGCTAATGATTGAGGGACAATCCAAGGATATGACTAAGAGCTCACTGGAAGGCATGTTAACAGTAGAATGGTCCCAAGTGCAATGCATTAAGAGGTTCCACTTCCATTTTACCATCAAGGGAGTCCAATCGATAGGATCCTGACCCATACTTATGCGTGATAATGTATGGTCCAATCCAATTAGGGGAATACTTTCCGCATTGGCTCGTTTCTATAGTAGTGACGTTCTGATTTTCTTTGCTAATGAGGTCACCAAAATTAAATTTGTGTTCCTTAATGTGCTTATTATAAGCATATTTGATGTTCTCTTGATAGACATGATGATGCTCAAGAGCGAGAAGGTGGCGTTCATCTAACAACTCAAGTTGTGTTAGACGTGCTTGGTGATAATCTTCATCAGAAATAAACTCGCAAAGGGATATGCGTAAAGATGGAATTTGAACTTCAAGAGAGAGGAAGGCTTCAAAACCATATGTAAGTGAAAAGGGTGTAGCCCCCATGGAATTATGGATGCTAGTCTAATAAGCCCAAAGAGCGAAGGGGCGTTGAAGATGTCAGTCATGTCCTAACTGGTCAATAGTTTTTACAATAATGTTTTGAAGAGTTTTGTTAGTGGTTTCGACTTGGTTGTTAGCTTGAGGATAGTATGGAGAAGATAATATGAGTTAGATGTTAAATAAATCACAAAGTTTCTTAAGATTTTTATTTTTAAAGGAATTTTTGTTGTCTGTGACAAGTTTGTGAGGAATGCCAAAGCGACAAATGATATTCTGGTAGATAAAGTTATGATTAGACCAGATTTAGTTGAAGTGAGGGGAATCGCTTCCACCGACTTAGTGAAATATTCATTTGCATTGATGATGGAGTGATTTTGTTGTGAAGATCAATGATTAATAAGACCGATGAGATCCCCTTGTCTATTACAAAGGATTTTGGGGAAGAATATAGGTAAAAAGGTTTGGTTAAGAAAACAATCGAGTTCGAGATAAGTTAGATAAGGACCATGAGGTTTGAGTAAGTACAAATTTTCTTGGGAAAACAAGAGTAATAGTTATTAAAGTGATCTTAGGATGATATTATACGACCACGAGGGTGGGCCTTAGATAAATCAATGGTGTTCCCAAGGGAAGCACAAATATGGCCACAAAGGTGGTCTTAGGAGGAGAAGATGATGGATAGAACCTGGTTGATATGATTGGATGAGATGAGCTAGATAGGATAAGATAATGTCAAGTAGGGAAAGGGTCTAATCCATAAGCAGACATATCCTCAAATGAATTTCCCCCAGCATCAAAGAAGTTTCAGGGATAGGATGATGAGGAAGAATATGTAGCGGAATCGATGGCAAGGGGAATGTACTCCCCCCAGCGAGAAAAATGTGGATGAGCTAGTGGATATCATAATAAGTGAAATGAGATAGGATGACAAGTATAGATGGAGTATAAGATCTAAGATCATAGGGATGGTGAATCAAGGCAAACCATATCGATGAATAAGGGAGGACCCTCGCTAAAAGGAGTGGTATGCAGAGAAGTGGTGGATGAAGGAGAAGGCCTAGTGACTCCCATAGATGGAGAGGTAGAAAGTAAGGTGAAATTGGTCATGCATGAGCTAGTAGATGGTGAAGGAGATTCCTTGAGAAGGTCCTATCTCCCGATAAGATCATGGATGACGGTTTGTAGGGCTTTACATTATTCAGTGTTGTGATCCGGGGTATGATGGTAGGCACAAATGCGATGGGGGTCGAACCATGATGGTCTGGATCAAACACCCTGATAGGTGGAAGTGTGATGGTAGAAATTTGGAGTAGATGTCGCAAGACTTCCACATAAGATTCTATATATGTGGTAGGAGATGGTTTAGAAGATGTTTTGGATGTTCAGGATGAGGATGGATTATTTCAAGGTCTTGGTGTTTTGTTTTCAGCTTTGACGGTGATTGGTGTCTTGGAAGAAGAAGGATTTGATGATTTTGGTTTTGATTGGTCAATGGATGGGAGTGTTCTCGATGAAGGAGCTGGTCCTAGGAGGGATTCATACTATTTAGATTTGGATTGGTTGATTGATCATGATGAAGGATGTGGTCCTAGGATAGATGGATGTGGCCCCAAGATGGATGATGTAGGTTTGATCTTGGCTAGAGGAATTTCTATCTTTCTATGAGGGCGCACAAGGGACCATTGTGGAAGGGTACCAAGGTTTTTAGATTTGGTTTGTGAAGGAATACCCTTAGAGGGGATGACAATGATTTCAATTAGTGGATTTGAAGATGCTGTTGTGACTGATGGGGGAAGAAATTTTCACATGATTTGGTCTAAGGAAGGTGGAGAAATAGTTGGTTGTGTAGACGAGATTGGAGGGTCACCTATGGTTCCCGTAAGTTTTAGTGCTCTCCAATATTTTTCAAAGGATTTGGGAGGAGAAGATGATGATGTAGGAGATGTGGTTATGATGGTCAATGTGGTAGGTATAGGTAGAAGTGTAGAAAGAGGTATTGGGACTGATTCTACAGATGGTATGACGGATAATGGTGGAATAGATGTGGATGGGAGAGTGGTATCCAATGAAGTGGATAAATTATAGGCCAGTGTGGGGTCGATGATAGATGTAGGTGTGGCTAGAAGAAGGGGTGTTTAGATCATGTGGTTGATGAAGTATATGTGAGAGGGAGATGATGTAGGTTTTGGAATGTTTGACGTGGAAATTTGGGGTTATATGGAAGAGGTACGAATGCCTTCAATATTTGTCTTAGGTGTTTCATGAGGAATTGTGGATGTGTTTGTGGATTGGGGAGAAGTGATTGGTGTGATAGTAGATGTATATTTGGTAAGATTAGGTGTGGAAGAGTGGGATAAAGTTAATGATATGGGCAGGGATAAAGAGATGTGTGATAATGATGTCAAGACATACATGGGCGGATTTGTTGGCGTAGTAGATATAAGTGTAGTGATGGGTGTGTTTGGGATAGATGTGGCTAATGGGATAGTCATAGTAAGTTAGGGTAGAATAGGTGTGCATGAAGAGGTGAGTGTATTTGAAGCCAATGTGGATGTGGCAAGAGCAGAATTGGATGTAGATACGAGAGAAGTAGTGGAAGCTAAGGTGGCATGTAAGGCAATGGTGGGCATGGTTGATACGAGGATAGCTCTCGAAGGATTCGTAGGCACAATATCAAGGATGGGAGCAGATTATGATGAGATAAGTGGGGTAGATATGTAAGGAGGCATCTTGTGTATGGTGTTGATTGAAAATGGGTTATATTTTTTTGGTGGTGCTGGTGAAAAAAAGTTTGTTAATGGTGGGCTAGGGAAGGATTTTTGAAAATGTCTGGGAGTGGTGAAGATCGTATTGATTGAGGGGATGTAAGATATCAGAGAGGAGAAACATAATAATATGGTTGGGATTGGACATGAAGGTTTGATATATGAGAGATGGGAATGTTAATAAGTGAGATAGACATGGGGATGTCATACAAAGCAGGGGTGGTCTAATGTGGTGGGATAGATTCTAATGGTTGGTGTGATCTATGGAGAAATAAGTCATAGATGGGGCTAGACGGAGACAAGGATGAGATATCAATCATGTTAGATGTTTGTGTAGAACTCCTTGGGGGAAATATTGATTCCATCTTTAAATCAATAAAATCAAGTAGACATTTATTTTTTATTGTTTTTAATTAAGAAAATATGAAAAATAGACAAGGGGATGAATAACAGGGTACCTAAGAGAAGGTAGTCTGTCTAGTTTTCAGGTGTGTTTTGGCTTGGAAGAGTCTTCGGTGGTTTCCTGTTGGGTGATGAAATCCCAATCAGTCTACAGTGTAGGATGTTGTTTAGATGTAGTGGTTGATTTATGAGTTTTGGGTTGTGTGTGAGGATTGTGAAATGCAACAAGTTAACATCCTACTTAAACTATGTGAGCAAACAGGATGCAAGAAAGAAAGGATATTTTTAAAACCAAATCGAAGTGTGATCTTTCAATGAGGACACTGTTAGTGTGAGTTATCCTATGTGTCCTCCTCTCATATTGGAGGGTCATCTCACATGGGTTAGGTTTAGGGTTTCATGTGTGTCTTGTACTAGGGTTACTCAGCACCCTATATGTACCCCTTTACTATTCATTTATGAGCATGCCAAGACACTTCGCTATCTTTCCTCTATGCAAGCTTTGTTTCTGTTGAGCAAGTTCTTCCATTACTGATCATTTTTTTCTTGCAATCGCTGGTGCTATCACGATTTTGTTGGAGTGGAACTACTTCGTGGTGCCTTGTTTCTGATTCGATTCTCGCAAACTCTTTTCATGGTATCAGAGTTGCACGACTTGCCGTCACACCAAAAGCTCAAATTTATGGTGGAGAGGGATCTTGTCGTGTTATTCAGTTGTGTTATTTAGCTGTTACGCCAACATCCTCCCGCATGATGGAGCCGGGTATACACCCAATCAAGCCCAACAACATTAGGAGGAAGTGACACCAAGAATTTCCCAGGAGGTCACCCATCCCAGAACTACTCTGGGGGTGGCGCACTTAACTGTCTAGTATTAGAGCTACATGACTTACCATCACACCAAAATCTCGAACTGATGGTGGAGAGGGATCTCATCATGTTAATCAGTTGCTACGCCAATACCCTCCCGCACGATGGAGCCGGGTATACACCCAATCAGGCCCAACGACATATAAAGAGGAAATGACACCAAGAATTTCCCGAGAGGTCACCCATCCCACAACTACTCTGGGGGCAGCGCACTTAACTATCTGGTATCAGAGATGCACGACTTGCCGTCACACCAAAAGCTCAAACTTTTGGTGTGACGGTAAGTCGTGTAGCTCTGATACCAAACGACTTGCCATCACACCAAAAGCTCGAACTTATGGTGGAGAGGGATCTCATCATGTTAATCAACTACTACGCCAATATGGTTTTTTATTGAATCTAAAACAACTGCACGGGTTAGGTGCACAAATTCTTAGGCTTAATTGTCAGGGACTAAGGGGTTTCCATTCCACCAAATTCACCCGGGGCACGATCTCGGCCTCATCCCTTATTAACAGTATCTCCTAACTTCACTTGTAGCGAGAATTGAACCCTGGTGGGCTCATTAAGAGCCAACATCTTCACCATTGAGCCAAACGTTATTCGATCCTTCACTAACAAGGTCGCCCCCAGAGTAGTTCTGGGATGGGTGATCTCCAGGGAAATTCTCGGTGTCACTTCCTCTTAATATGTCATTGGGCCTGATTGGGTGTATACCTGGCTCCATCGTGCGGGAGGAAATTGGTGTAGCAGTTGATTAACATGATGAGATCCCTCTCCATGATAAGTTTGAGTTTTAGGTGTGATGGCAAGTCATTTAGTATCAAAGCTACACGACTTACCGTCACACCCAAAGTTCGAGCTTTTGGTGTGACGACAAGTCATGCATCTATGATACCAGACAGTTAAGTGTCTTGCCCCCAGAGTAGTTCTAGGATGGGTGACCTCCCAAAAAATTCCTAGTGTCACTTCCTCTTAATATGTCATTGGGCCTGATTGGGTGTATACCCGGCTCCATCGTGCGGGAGGGTATTGGCATAGCAACTGATTAACACGATGAGATCCCTCTCCACCATCAGTTCGAGATTTTGGTGTGATGGTAAGTCATGTAGCTCTAATACCAAACAACTTGTTATCACACCAAAAGCTCAAACTTATGGTGGAGAGGGATTTCATTGTGTTAATCAATTGTTACGCCAACAGACACACGCAAGAAAGTAAAGTATGATAAAGAAAGGAGAAAAATAAGGAAAAAGAGGAATACCTAGATAAAGCTTTTCATTTTTATCTAAACTTTAGCGAAGCAAGATCCAAAGGCCGAACCAACATGAGCAAGCAAGAAGCATGTTAGGAAATAAGAGATAAAATATGCGAAATAATCCCTTACAGAATCACAACAGTAGAAACTAATATGCAAAAAAATATTACATATCTCAAATAAAAGTGCAGAATAAATAACACAACACAGAGAGACAAGATTTAATGTGGTTCACCCCAATTTGGGCTACGTCCACCAAGAATCACTTACTCAAATTTTATTACAAGCCTCCACTCTCTCAATACAATACCCAGATCCATTTGGAGCTATGCTCCACAAACTCTACAAAATTCACACCTGAATTCAAAATGCATCTGCAATACATTTGCTTGTATTTCTATCATATGCATAAGACCATATAAATAGATAACTGCTTAAGCAGTTTTACAAAACCATGGGTATCAAATAATGGGCAAAAACAAAACTGTCCCATAAACCTATGGGTAGCCAAAGAAGCGGTTTTACAAAACAATGGGTACCGAAAAACCATGGGCCCAAAAACAGCCCATAACAATTACCCATTACCCATGGGTTAATAAACCACCCATGAAAAATTACTTCAGGGGCTTCGCCCCCAAACCCCCCTAACCCACTCACTAGCGAGCGGGACCGCCATAAAAATACACGAGTGTAACACATAGAAGGTGTACCACACTCTAACATGAAAATAGGCTCCACAAACATAACAATCTCCCACTTGGAGACTGATTTCCACTGAGCAAGCTTCTCAACCCTTCACTGTCATCCGCGAAGGCCAACTAAAGCTAAACATAGCTTTAGTTTATCCCTTGTGACCACCTTGGTCATCATGTCTATAGGATTCTGACTGGTATGAATCTTCTCCAACTTCAACTTATCTTCCTCCAAAGTTGTCCTGATGAAGTAATATCTCAACTGTATATGCTTCGTCCTGGAGTGGAAAGTAGAGTTCTTAGCTAGGTGTATAGCACTCTGACTATCACTATGTAGCTTACATTCCTCTTGCTTATGCCCCAACTCCTCAAGCAATTGTTGTAACCAAATCATCTCTTTGCTTGCCTCTGTGGCATCAACATACTCAGCCTCTGTGGTTGACAAAGCCACCAGCTTCTGTACTGATGAAATCTAGCTCACTGATGTCCCACCTATAGTATAAATATAACATGTCATGATCCTCCTACTATCTACATCTCCAGCCATGTCTGAATCTACATAACCACGTAAAGTGGTGTTTGATCCACTGTAGCACAAAACTATCCCCATGGTTCCTCTCAAATACCGAAGGATCCACTTTACTGCTTGCTAATGCTCTTTACCTGGATCACTCATAAATCTATTCACAGCTCCCACTACATGGGAAATATCAAGCCTAGTGCACACCATAGCATACATCAAACTGCCAACTGCTGATGAGTAAGGTACCTTAGACATCTGGTTTCTTTCCTGCTTTGTCTTGGGACACTGCTCCTTTGATAACTTAAAATGGCCTGCCAAAGGAGTCCTATCCGGTTTAGCATCCTCCATGTTAAACCTATCCAATACCTTCTTAGTGTACTCTTCCTGAGATAAAGTCAACTTCCATTCCTTCCTATCCTGAGTTATCCTCATACCAAGGATTTGTCTGGCTGCCCCCAAATCCTTCATATCAAAGGATTCACTTAGCTGTTTCTTGAGAAATTTTATTTCCTGCATGTTTTTACCTGCAACCAACATGTCATCAACATACAAACACAGGATAATATAACTTCCATCCTCAAATTTCTTTGTATACACGCAATGGTCAGAATGACATCTAATATAACCTTGCTCCATCATGAAGCTATCAAACTTCTTATACCATTGACATGGAGCTTGTTTCAAGCCATACAAGTTCTTCTTCAGTTTACACACCATCTCCTCTTTACCTTTGACCTCATAGCCCTCTAGTTGCTACATATATAGTTCCTCCTCCAAATCACCATAGAGAAATGCAGTCTTTACATCTAACTGATCTAAGTGCAAGTCTTCTACTACCACTATTCCAAGAACAATTCTAATAGAAGTCATTTTTACTACAGGGGAAAATATCTCATCAAAATCTATACCTTGTTTCTATGCAAACCCCTTGACCACCAATCGGGCCTTATATCTTTTCTTTCCTCCTCCTTCATCTTTAACTCTGTACACCCACTTATTCTGTAATGCTCTTTTGCCTTCCGGTAGCTTCACCAAATCCCAAGTCTGGTTCTCCATGAGAGACTTATGCTCCTCATCCATGGCTTTCTCCCACTTCTTACTGACATCTACCTGCATTGCTTCATCAAAGCTCTCTGGCTCTCCACTATCAGTGAGTAATAAATAATAAAGAGAAGGAGAAAACGTTCAAGTTGTTTTCTTACCCTAGAAGACCTCCTCACTGTAGGAGTTTGGGGTTCCTGTTGAGTAGGTTCCTGAACTGATTTATGGGTCACTTTCCCATCCGGAAGATCCTCTACCACTGCATATTCTTTCTTGGATTCTTCCTTGTTTTCCTGCAACTGTTGCTTATACATGACTTTCTCATTAAAGACCACATCTCTAGACTGAATGATTTTCTTGTCCTTAATACTGTAACATTTAAATTCAAAGACATCACCACCATAACCAATGAAAGTACATTTTTCTGATTTAGCCTCTAGCTTGGTTCTATCATCCTTGTCTATATGAACAAACACCTCACATCCAAAGACTCTAAGAAACGAATAATCAAATATCTTACCATACCATGCCTCCTCAGGTATGCCTCCATCCAAGGCACTTGAGGGTCCTCTATTTATCAAGTACACAGCTTTGTTCACTGCTTCTACCCAAAAATAAAGAGGCAGTCCTCTGCATGTATCCTCATGCTCCTAGCACGTTCCATTATTGTTCTGTTCATCCTTTCTGACACCCCATTCTGTTGTGGGGTTCCTGGAACCGTCTTTTACCTGTGGATTCCATTCTTAGAACAATAATCATCAAATTCATTGCTGTAATACTCCCCTTCATTATCTGACCTGAGACATTTTAACTTAAGGCCTATTTCATTCTCTACCAAGGCTTTCCATTTAACAAAAGTATCAAATACATTAGATTTGTTTCTAATACAATAAACCCCAAACTTTCATTGTTGCATCATCAATAAAAGTAACATAATAACTTGAACCCCCAAGAGATGATACCTAAGCCGGCCCCCCACACATCAAAATGTACCAGCTCTAACTTACTCTCTTTCTTCATAGGTCCAACCTTGAGAAACCTTACTCGATTTTGTTTCCCATATATGCAATTCTCACAAAAATCCAAACATGTTTCTGTATATCCAGGAAAATTCTTCTTTATGATGTCCATTGCCCTTATGGCTCATATGACCGAGCCTATAGTGCCATAATGTTGTATCTACATCTAAAGCCGCAAGATTACAATCATTAGTACTATCAGTGGTTAAATACAAGGTTCCAACCTTCTTACCTCTTGCCACCACAAGAGCACCCTTAGTGACCTTCCTTGAGTCAGCTGTAAATATCACAGTACAACCATCACTTCCCAATTGCCCTGCCGATATCAAATTTCTCCTTAATGTAGGACATGTCTGACATCCTTCAATAACCATGTATTCCCATTTTACATCTTAACCTGAACAGAACCTTTTCCAACTGTACTACAAGGCTCATCATCACCAAGAAAAAACATGCCCAAAATCCCCTTGAAACATAATCAACAAAAATAATGCCTATGTGGAGTAGCATGAAAAGAAGCCCCTGAATCTAAAACCCAAGATTCATTAATATTATGCAAAGAAAGAATCAAAGCATCCTGACATACATTACCCGATGCCACATTTTCCTCCTTGTTTTCTTCATGTTGTTTCTTCTTGTCTTGAAGCTCCCAACAGTCCTTCTTTGCATGCCTAGACTTTCCACAGTTCCAACATACAATCTTGCTCTTGGATTTTGACCTTACCCGATCTTTCGATTTTCCACGGTTTCCTCTATTCTTCTGTCTCCCTCTAGTTTCCACCGTCAAAGCATTCCCTAAAGAAGAAGATTCCCTGGAGATTTTTCTTCACATTTCCTCGCTTAGAATCACCCCTACAACGTCCTCAAACTTCAACTTCGAGTTAGCTGGAACCGAGTTGCTTACCGCCATTACCAGACTATTCCAACTTTTAGGTAAAGAGCACAGAATTAATAAAGCCCTAACTTCATCAAATTCTATTGTAACCGAAGCTAGCATATTCACAACCGCATTGAAATCATTTAAATGATCTGCTACTGAACTATTCTCAGACATCTTCATATTAAACAGCTTTTTCATTAAAAATATCTTGTTAGAGGCATAAGGTTTTTCATATAATTTCCCTAATGCATCCATTAGATCTTTTGTAGTTTTTTCCTTTGAAACATTAAATAATACCGAAGATGCAAGACACAGCCGGATCGTTCCAAGTGCCTTTCGATCCAACAAATCCCATTCCGCATCTGTCATACTTGAGGGTTTGTTCACCTTCTCAGACAACGGAGTATAAAGATCCTTTTGATAAAGGTAATCTTCCATCTACATCTTCCAAAGATTGAAATTCTACCCGTTGAATTTATCAACCCTAGATCTTCCATCATCTGCCATAGCTCCCACTCAAGATAAAACTTTCCCTATGATTCAACACTTCAGCAAACCAAACCAAACTCTGATACCAATTGTTAGGAAATAAGAGATAAAATATGTGGAATAATCCCTTACAGAATCGCAACAATAGAAGCTAATATGTAAAAAAATATTACAAATCTCAAATAAAAGTGCAAAATAAATAACACAACACAGAGAGACAAGATTTAACACGGTTCACCCAATTTGGGCTACGTCCACCAAGAATCACTTGCTCAGATTTTATTACAAGCCTCCACTCTCTCAATACAATACCCAGATCCGTTTGGAGCTATGCTCAACAAACTCTACAGAATTCACACTCGAATTCAAAACACATCTGCAATACATTTTCTTGTATTTCTATCATATGCATAAGACCATATAAATAGACAACTACTTAAGCAGTTTTACAAAACCATGGGTATCAAACAATGGGCAAAAACAAAACCGTCCCATAAACCTATGGGTAGCCGAAGAGGCGGTTTTACAAAACAATGGGTACCGAAAAACCATGGGCCCAAAAATAGCCCATAACGGTTACCCATTACCCATGGGTTAATAAACCACCCATGAAAAATTACTTCGGGGGCTTCACCCCCAAACCCCCCTGACCCGCTCACCGGCGAGCAGGACCGCCGTAAAAATACCCGAGTGTAATACATAGAAGGTGTACCACACTCTAACTTGAAAATAGGCTCCACAAACATAACAAAGAAGAGCCTCATGTTGTAGTGTTATTAGAAGACAAAAGAAGTAAGAAGATAGAAAAGAAAGGGGATCACATAAAGGGTGGTCCCACCAGGCATGCCAGGAATGTTGATGTAATTTCTTGTTCAATTCAAGTTAATGAGTTAGCTACTAAATAAATTACACAAGTCAAAACATGGAGGGTTTATAGTACCTCAGAAGTGTAACGTACGTGGATGAATGAGCACCGAGTAGTTGATCCTTAATGTAGTTGATGACCTATAAATAAGATAGAATGAAAAGGAGATTGGCTAGATGGGATATGTGAGGGTTTCCTGAATAATGTCGGCTCCAAGAAGTGTGACCTTCCTTTCACAGATGTCAACCCTCATTTGTTTATAAAGATTGAAGTAAAAGATGATTGGAAAATAGCAAGCAGAAATAAAGATAGTACCGAATCTGATAATAATCAAGATCTGATCTAGAACCTCATTTAATTGAAAGAACTGTAACTTAAATGTTACCTGGTCTGGGTTAACAATAACCCAGACACTGCAGAGGGAGGTTGATGGCAACCTGAGAGTGAGGATCTGGAATGTAAGATGAATATGAAAAACCTGCAAGATTTGGATAAAATCTGGATGCAACAGAGGCTTTTGTATGTTGGAGTCTACCTGTAGAAGGGATCTGAGGGAGTAGAAACTAGGAAAATGATAGACAACTAGGATTGAAAAGGGTAGATTGAGAATTAGGACCCTATTTGACGGCGACCAGGGTGAAGCGATGACGACTAAGATGTAGATGGATTAATTTTAGTGCAACAGAGAGACTCGATGGTGGTTTAGCATGTTGGGGCAGAGATTGAACACATGCAAAGGTTGGAGATGGCTATGGAAATAGAAAACAACACATAAGGATGGGTCGGTGGTGATCTGACAAGGTCGATGATGACTGCAACAAGGTTGAAAAAAGTCGAGTCAAAAGGATGAAATGGATATCCTACAAGTAAAAAAGCTAGAAAATAAGGTTGATGACGAAGCTCTAAATGTTTTTAAGGATGACCTACTCCTGTAAAAGGTTAGATAGAAGGAAAACAATGATAATACAATAAAATTTGAATAAAGGAACACAAATATAATGATAATCTCATGAAGGAGTATTGTGAGTGAGGCAAGTACATTCCAAAGAGGTTTGGTAGGTCTGTAACTGTTACAGGAATGCTCATGCATGAGAGTCAATTCACAAGTCACAAAAAAGCTCCAAAAATTGCATGCATCTGATGATTTCTGATTGATTGTGGAAATATTTAACTTAGTTTTATAGGGTTGGCGGTAACAAGGTTGGGTCACCTCTGACCATGGGGAAACTTTCCCCAATGGGGTGGATTTTTTTGCTTTGGTTCGGGATTTCATGTTTTCAAGGTGGGAAAAAGTTTCTTTAAAGCTTATATACGGGGTTAGGTTGCTTAGGGATGAATCATGGGTAGTTAGAAGATAGGGATGGGTAGAGAAATCATAGGGATTTATATTTAGGATAAAAGCATCCTAAATAGCAAGTCCATTAGGGCATAGTGGATGGGGATATTAACCAATTAATTAATTAATAGGAGTTAATTAATTAATGTGAATTAATAAGGATTAATGATGATAGGATAATAAGCGGGAAATTTATTAAATAAAGGAGGATGAATTAAATTAAGGGTAACCTAGATAGGATCATAGCAAAATATGTGCACAAGAGCAGACAAGGGTAGAGATACCAATTTAGGTGTCTACAAAAAGTACCACCAAATCTATAATGCATGAATAATAACAACCAAGTCCATATCATGTGTCATATAATTTTTTCATGGGTTTTAAGTTTTATAGATTCATAGGTTATCAACCAACCATCTTAAATTAATACTCACCCATATCCATCCCTAGAAGCATTCATCATTATAATGAAACTTCCATTAGGGTTTGGAACTCTAAGAATTGGTGTCATCATCAACTTTTCCATGAAAAGGCCATGGATTTCACACAGTTCTTTGTTCATTCGAACTTTGTACTTTTTTTCTAAAAATCCTTACTATGGTTGGAAATCTTGAAAAATCCTAGCACAAACTTCCTATAATCTCTAACCAATCCCATAAATATACACACTTCATGCATGAACCTAGGAACTATCCAATCCATAATAGATATTATCTTAGTTGGATCAATAGATATATGATCTATAGAGAAGATATATTATTTGTAGAGATGATATACCCCAAATACTATACCCTCTTTTGGGAGAAGTAACACTTTGAAAACTTAAAAAAAAGCTTACGATGTCAAAACCATTATATAACCAACTTCAAATGATTAATATGTTCTTCGTTAACCTTGGAATAAATCAAGATGTTGTTAAAAAATACAAGCACAAATTTATCCAAGTAATCTTTGAACACGTTGTTCATCAGGTTCATAAAGGTGGTAGATGTATTTCTAAACCTCAAGGTGATGCCTAGCCTATTTAGCTCCACTTCCTTGACTTTAACTCATCACACAACCTTAGCCTTTGCACTATTAGTCAACTCCCAAAACAACCCTTTCTTGAGAAGATGAGGTAATTTAGATGATATGAAAATCAACCCATGCTCTGCATTGGTTCCTAGGAACTTGATCAGTCTTCATACACTTCTATAAGGTTATGCTCTATGGAACTTGATCAATCTCAAAAACCTACATCTACCTTATAAAGATGAGAACAAAGAACTTGATCATCCACTCATGCAGTTTAGATCTTAGGTAGTAAATTTTTTCATTAGCAAGGTGAGGTCAAGGTATCTCTCCATGGAGCATCTCAAACATTATACATAATTGTTCCTTAGGGGTTCAAACACTAAATTAAATATTTTGTTTGGTTTCGTGGCCTATGGCATAAACTTTCATAATTACCATGTCTCATAAAATTGGAAACCACACTCATGGGACAAGAGATCATTATCCCCAATCCTCTCTTATAGAACTTACACTCCTTGATCAACCTATACACCCCCCCTTGTGCTATCAAGTATACATATGTATGAATATTCTATTTGGAACATCAATGAGTTCACAAGAGCTTTTTATAACATCAAGACCAGACACGACTTCATATGCAAATAGTTTCTAACGGTTTCTCTTACAAATGTGATTGGTCCCTTGCTTCACTTGATAAAGTCATTAGCACTTGACTGAATTTGATATGATTTTCCACACTCCTCCATAATTCAGGATTTGAATTTCTTTCACTAAGCTTCTGATCTCTATAGACATGCAAGGATTTGACTTTCCAACCTCATCATGCAAAATTTTGGCTCAAGAACAAACCCTTTGCAACAAAATTATGTCTTGTATATATTTTTTTTACAAGGAAAATTGATATACAAATGTGATATATTTTAGAAGTCTCTACAAGTAACATATATTTCAAATTTCATCCATTTTTGTTGTGGCATTTGAAAGTTATGATTGTTTTCCTAAGCAGACATTACATCAAACAATTTGCATGCTTTCTCATTAGTAAAATTTATGTCATCAAGAACTTTATACTAACTCTGTGTTATGAATCCAAACTTGTTTTATTTACAAGAGGTATTACTAAGGGTCATACGTTCCAAATTTCAGAGGACGAGACCTTGAAATGACATAGATAGACTAATTTTCTCTTCAACCCTGTCCTAAGGTCTGTTAGAGCCTGAAATTAGGTAATTTAATGACACTTTCTTATCTGATCATTCTTATGGTTTAAAACCCAATGCATAAAATTTGTGGCATCCTAATGTAGTTTTTTATTCACATGAAAAATTTATATAGAGGTTTTCCATTCCTAGAACCATATGAATTCCAAATGAAAATACAAGCACATCCTCATAGAACAAAACAAAGTATAGGGAAGTTCACATCCATTATGATCTTAAACAAATAGTTACATTATTTATTCCATTTCATCACTAAAAACATGACTATATAACATGTATAACATGTAGAAGGATATAAAACTTTACAAACATGAGCTTACTTCACATTTCTTGGTGTTTTCATACAATACATTGTCAATCTTTCTCCAATTCTGCCCTTTCTTCATCACTCCCCCTCTTCCTACCTTGTCTTACACACACACCATACTAAATTTTTTTTTTCTGCCTTCCTATCATCTCTCTCCTATAGATATTCTTAAACCTCTTCTTATGCAAGCACACATCATTCTCACTATATTGATCCTTTATTCTAAATTAAAACATCCTATCCTATAGTTGGGATATTCTCATAACCTATAACTACAATAGATATAGTTGTGTTGGACAACTTTCATATGGTTATGCAAGCTCCCATATATTATCCACCATATCCCAGGACACCTAATCCCTTTTCATACATAACATAGTCAACTAACTTCTTAGTTTTATTCTCATGTAACTACGAGTAGTTACATAAAAATTCAAATACACACATAACACACTTTTTGGAGGGAAACTAACTATTCAAACTTCTAGTGCATAGTTCAAATCAATGAGAAGGCTTATTATAGATGTTTTATTCATCAAGCATTATAGGATTCTCCTGCATTAGAATCCCTAGGTAATAAAATATTTGAACTCCTATTCAAGTGTAGTGTCTTTTCATCATCTCTTTGTTCTTCTTTGTATGCCTGAGTCCCATGGTCTTCCTCAAAGTGTCAGTGCTTGGATTTCCTTGATATGGTATTTGTCTCTCATATTATTGGTTCTCTCTTTATTCTTGTATGTCTTCATTATTATCTCTTTCTTAGCTACAAAACTCCATGTTTATTCTTCATTATCATTCATGTCTTCTTATTCTTCTTGGTTTAAGAGTTTGCTCATTGAATTATTGACATCATTCATCTCACTAACTTCTACATTCAAAACATCAAAAGCAATATTAGATATAAAAACTTGAGGCCATACAACCCCTTGATTTTTTTCATTTTGTTATTCTTCCCCTTCTTCATTTGCTTCTTCCATGACCTTCCTTAAATCTACCTTCACAACCTTGTCTCACTCTTTCCTTGTCTCTACTTCAAGATAGTCAATGAGTTTTTCCTTCTGATTTGGATCCTCAAACAAATATTTAGAAGGATTTAGAAGCTCCTCTACCTTATCCAACTCTTCACTTAAGGTGATATCATCCATATATTCATATCCTTCATCATATTTAGGATGTAATTTTGCTTCTTCACCTTTGTTTTCTTCCTTGAAGTCTTGTCTTTCATCAACACATGGTTTCACTACTTCTTCTTATCTCAAGAAGTATTCATGAGTTTCATCCAAGAGGTATGAATTCTCTTCACTCTCTTCCATTACTTGATCATGAAAATAATCTTTGCATGCCAACTTAGAACCTTATCCATATTTCTTATAGGTTAGCATAGGCATCTCATTCCACATTTCATCTTCTCCTAAGCTGATATGAGATAATAAATTAAAAGTATCATCACTCACATCATCAAATTTTTATTTTTACCTTTCATCTCTCTCGTAAGCTTCTCATGCTCCTGGAATGACTCTTGTATGCTCATCACAACACCTTCATTTTCTTGCTTGATTGGATTGGATTCAACTCTCTTCCATTAGCTTCTTGGTACTGCTATCACTTTCTCAAGTCCATCATCATCGCCTATACCTTCTTAAGATGTATCTCCATTACTGCTTGCATTCTTAGCCACCCATATTTGAGTTTTCACCTTAACATCTGATTTCTTGAGCTATTTAGGAAACTTTTAACCATGTTCATTGTGCCAATTTTGAGAGATCAACTTGGTTCTTATTTTCACCATAATGCAAACTTGCATTTTCATTAGAATCATGAACAAAATCAGATTTTGGAACAAAACTTATCTTCTTAAGAACCTGCTATTTTCATGAATTGGCTTCTTGTAAATTCCTCATTACATGTGTGACTAAAATCCACATTTGAATTCTCATTCATGTTTTCGATAGCCTGATGTTTGATGAAATTTCTTTTCAATATTGCATTACTCAAAAAATTCTCATCTTGATGCATTTGCTTTACCTCTTCTGGATCATCTTCTAGAACATCATAAAAGTCTGAATCTGATTCATTTTATTCTTTACTTGCTTGCTGCTGTGTTTTATCAATCTATTCTTCTTTCATAGATGCTTCAAAATGCATATCTTCCTCATGAGCTATCACCGACTCTCTCATTCCTCCATCTCTCTCAATAGGTTCTTTATTTGACCCATTTCTTTCTAGATTCAAGGTTATGTCCTTGATATTATCAAGACCATCCTTCATACCTATATATAAAAACTTAAACACAAAGTGAGATAATACAACAAGATACTAGAACATCTGTATAAGTGTGTCCTTCATGGACACTCTACTCTTCTTCTCACTTTCTTTCTCAAGTGTTTCTTTTGACACTTTTTCTTGTTCTCTACAATGAGAACTTTCTTCACTTATTCACATGGTAACTCATTATTTCTTATCCTTCCATGAGTACCTTTCTCTCTTCCAAAGGAAATCAAATTTTTCCTATTCTTATTATCCAATAGTAGCTTGACTAACCACTTTACCTTCTTTCTCATCTTCCATCCAAATTATTGGATTTATTCTTGCATTTTCTCAACCATGATCTCTACCTCTACTATCTTTTGCTTAATCTCATCTACTTCCCTTTCATACTGTTCCTCTTCCTCTTTATATTTTCTCCTCCCCTCTCTTTCTTGTCTCTATTTTCTTTGGTTCTTTTTTCCCTTATGCAATTATCTCATCATTCTTATCATTTTTTCAACCTCCATCTTACCTCACTCGAGTCTCTTTCACCTCAATATGTTGGTAGATCATCAAATATTTCTTCTTAGATCTTCTAAATCAATTCACTATGCCCTTCTTCAATCCTTTCTTGGTTTCTTATTCTCTTAATCCTTAATGGATTGACTACCTTATTCTCAAAATCACCTGTAACTGCATTACATCACTAAATATTAACAAAATATGAATGTAAAAAATAGGTTCTACATGCTCTGATACCACAAATGATGCCTAGCCTAATCAGATCCACTTCCTTGATTTTAACTCATCGCACAACCTTAGCCTTTGCACTATTAGTCAACTCCCAAAATAGTCATTAACTAAGAAGATGAGTTAATTTAGATGCTATAAAAATCAACCCATACTCTGAACTGGTTCCTAGGAACTTGATCATTCTTCACACACACCTATATGTTTGTGCTATGTGGAACTTGATCAGTATAAAAAACCTACATCTACCTTATGAAGATGAGAAAAAATAACTTGATCATCCTATCATGTAATTTAGATCTCAGGTAGTACAGTTCTTCATTAACAAGGTGAGGTCAAGGTATGTCTCTATGGAGGATCTTAGAATTTATACATAACTGTTCCTTAGGGGTTTAAACACTGAATTGAATTTTTTCTTGGTTCCATGGCCTATGGCATAAACTCTAATAATTACCCTTCATCAAATTGGAAACCACACTCATGGTACAAGAGATCATTATTCCTAATCCTCTCTTATAACACTTACACTCCTTGATCAACCTATACGCCCCCCTTATGCTATCAAGCATACATTTGTATGCATATGATATTTGTAACATCAATGAGTTCACAATAGCTTCTTATAACATTAGGACCAAACATGACTTCACATGTAGATAATTTCTAATGGTTTTACTTACGTGTGTGATTGGTCCCTTGCTTCACTTTTTGAAGTCATTAGCACTTGACTGAATATGAGATGCTCTGCCAAAATCCTCCATAATTCAAGTTTTGAAATCCTTTCACTAAGCTTCTAATCTCTATAGACACACAAGGATTTGAATTTCCAAC
Source organism: Taxus chinensis (assembly GCA_019776745.2). Classification (NCBI taxonomy): domain Eukaryota; kingdom Viridiplantae; phylum Streptophyta; class Pinopsida; order Cupressales; family Taxaceae; genus Taxus; species Taxus chinensis. Next base: position 859,913,168 of record CM034151.1, read on the forward strand.
CTCATGCAAAACTTTGGCTCAAGAACAAACACTTTGCAATTTTTTTTTGTTATGTATATTTTGTTTTACAAGGCTAATTGTTCTAAAAATTTGATATCTTTTATAAGTCTATATAGGGAACACATGTTCCAAATTTCATCCATTTTTCGTGGTGTAATTTGAAATTTATGATTATTTTCCAAGCAGACATTACATCAAATAGTTTGCATGCTTTCTCATTAGTAAATTTTTGTCATAAAAACTTTATACTAACTCTATCTTATGACTCCAAACTTGTTTTTTATTTATAAGAGTTTAGGAACGTGTGAAGTTAAAAGATATTACCAAGGGTCACACATTACAAATTTCAAAGGATGAGACCTTCAAATGAACTAGATAGGCTAATTTTCTCTTCAACCTTGTCCTAAGGTCTGTTAAAACCCCAAAGGAGGTAATTTTATGATACTTTCTTGTCTGATCATTCTTATGGTATAAAACCCAATGCATAAAATCCATGACATCTTAATGTAGGTTTACATTCAAATGAAAAAGGTATATAGAGGTTTTCCATGCCTAGAAACATATGAACTCCAAATGAAAATACAAGTACATCCTCATAGAATAGAATGGAGTATAGGGAAGCTCACATCCATTATTATTTTAAACACGTAGTTACATTCTTTATTTACATTTTATCATTACAAACATGAATATATAACACATATAAGGATATAAAACTTTACAAACATGAGCTTACTTCACATTTCTTAGTGCTTGTCATACAATACACTATCAATCTTTCTCTAATTATTTCCTCTCTTCATCACTCTCCCTATTCCTTCCTTGTCATACACACACACACACACACCATACTAATTTTTTTTGTACCTTCATATACTTCTCTCTCCTATGGAGATTCTCAACCCTATTCTTATGCAAGCACACATCATTCTCACTATATTGATCCTTTATTATAAATTAAAACATCCTATCCTATAGTTGATATATTCTCTCAACTTATAACTAGAACATACATAGTTGTGTTGGAAAAATTGCATATGGATATGAAAGCTCCCATATATTTTCCACCATATCCTAGGACACCTAATTCCTTTTCCTACGTAGCATATTCAACCAAATTCTCACTTTTATTCTCATGTAACTATGATAATTTAAATACAAATTCAAATACAAACATAACACACTTTTTGGAGGGAAACTAACTATTCAAAAATTTAGTGCACAGTTCAATGCCTTGAGAAGGCTTATTATAGTTTGTTTATTCATCAATCATCATAGGATGCTCCTGCATCAAAAGGGTACAACTTTGAGATCATAGTTCCCATAATGAGTGTGAAAAACCATTTTATGGATATCCTTGTCGTTATCCTCATCTAATGATATCATTCCTGAAGATCTATCTTGGAAAATATTGTGTTCCCTCACATTTGATTAAAGAGATCATTAATACATGGTAAGAGATATTGGTTCTTTATTGTAGCTTTATTTAACAATCTATATTCCACTAACAATCTCAAGGTGTTGTCCTTCTTTACTGGTACTCCCTGATGTGAGACCGTAGGACGTATCAAACCTTTACACAAAAACTCAGGAAAATGAGCATTTTGTTCCAATAACTCTGTAGTTGTCATCATGTAGGGTACTTTTGAAACAAGTCCCAAACCTAGCACTATATCAATTAAGAAGTCAAACTCTCACTTAGAAGGTAACCTATGTAGTTTATTTGGGAAAATGACCTAAAAATATCACAAAAATGGGTATTCCTCTATTGAGGGTTCTTGATTTTCATCAATTTACGATATCTAAACTATATAAAAAATGCATCCTTGTCTTCTAGCTTTATTAAGTTGCGTTGTGGATATATGCCTAAGGTTGAATTCTCTTTTTTTCTACCTGAATAATGGTTGGATAACCAAAATCATCCATGCATTCCAATTTCCTAGAGAAACAATCTACCTTATCCTTATGTTGGGTTACCTAGCTTACCCCCAAAATGACATTGTAAGAACCTAAGGGTACTATGAATAGATTTACCTTTGTGGTGAACTCAGGTAATTTTAATTCCATGTCAAAGATACATTGTTCTACCCGATATTTAAGCTTATTTCCATATTGAATGATCCATGTGTTTTCCATATATCCCACTCCTCTAGGAAATTTATATAATAAATCATGAGAAACAAAGGATTCAATAACTACAATATCTATAAGAATCGATACAATTAAAATGAACAACATACCCGAGTCCTAGATGAGTGTAGATTTATGTTTAACCTGGCGTTTTTCCGAAACTGATTGGATCCTCTACTAAAAAACTTCTCACTAATTTAGGAGGGTTTTCCTTTGTTGGAAGTTTCCTTATCCTTTTTGAGGGAAATTGTTGGTGTAGTGTTCACCTCCACATTTGAAACATAATCCAAGATGTCCATTCATTTTTATCCTCTTACTTTTTATCATTGATGCCACTCACATTGTTTTCCTTTTTGAAGTTATTTCCTGAATTGCTAGTTTTGAGATTCTAGTGGAGCTATTTGAAATGGTAAGAGCAGGTTTACACAAAATATACAATTGAATTATTATGTTGCAAACATGATACAAATATATAGGAGACATATATCCTATAATTGGGGATGCTCTGATCCTATAATCTCCCAACCTATTAACCAAATAACACTACCCACATATTATTGTTGTTTTTCATAACAATAATATACCAAACAATATATTATAACTTGGGTAATAGTATAATTGTTATATACCAAAGTAAACTACCAAATGTAAATACTACTTTTCATAACATTCCCCCCTTAGTGTTTATATGGTATAAAAACATTTACACACTCATCTGTAATATTCTCACCCCTGTGGCATGTCTAACTATGTGACTCATGACCTTGACACAAAATAAAATCTCTCTCCTTCCATGGTTTTTAAATAGTCTTACCACAAACATTGACGTGACATGAACACATCAATTGTCCAACTCATGTGGTTTTCTAGATCTCCCAAAAATATTTTCAAGATTCATGAACTGAGTTACTCTATTGCTTTTGTTCACCACTATGCTTGTACATCAAGGAAGTATATAGGAATCAACTTACGTATTAAAAAAATTGAAAACTCACACTGGAAAAGATTTCACATTACATCCCATAAGAATCACAATGTTCTTAATTGCAGTCATTGTTGTCGATCTCTGCCACTCGATCTCAAACAACAAAGGAAACTGCCGCTACCACTGGAAGATTCCCTTGACTTTAGCTAGTTTGGTGCAGAATGGAAATGGAACATTGGTGTCATGCCCCCCCCCCCCATAATGTGAAATTTCCACTTATTCATCAAACAGGAACATTGACAAGTGAATCGTGTCATACTACATACTAATGTTTGGATCGTGGTGTCTAGATCATTCTACACATGATCACCATTATTAGTGAACATATTCACTAGCTGACCATCTTCCAAAAAAATTACAATAGTCAGAGGATCACCACAGTCATCTGCTCTTTTATACAATTTTTTTTCCATTATCCACACACCACACTAAAAATTAAAAAAACTAAAATCCACATCACATAACTAAAAAAACAAGTCACTGTACTAGAAGTGCAGCCCCATCATTGGCAGTTGATGAGAGGTTGCTAATTGACCTCCAAACTAAAATGCATGTGTCCTCTAGTGTCATACTACTAGCTCAGTTGGATGTGATCATGAAGCTCAAAAAAATATAATTTCCCCCTCGATTTGGACTTGGACGTTGGGGTAAAACTAAAAAATGGGTCCATAAGGCATGTATTTTTAGTTTTCAAAATTTTTACAATGACACAAAATTTGAAAAAAAAATTAAATTTGACTCACAATGTCAACTAACGAAACAAAGACTTACAACACCACAAAATTAAAATTTAAGATGACTCTACAATTAACTGAAAAAAGAGTGTAATCATAAAATCGTGCACTTTAGACATTATTTATCCCAGTCTCATACTACTATTTAGAAGGTTCTTGAGTGAAGCGAGTACTAATTAACCCCCATCTGTTGCCCATGTTGTTTTATTTTATTTCATCATTACTTTCCCTTTTCATCCACATGCTCAGTCCATTTAGGTCATTTCCCATTATTTTTATCCTTGACTGGGGCACTCAGGCTAGTGTTGGGGCACCCGTGGGCACCCTGGTCCCACCAGGGACACCTCGGTCCACCACCAAGACTGTCGTTGTACCTTTTTCACTTTCTCGTCACTTTTTGGGATCTTTCTTGCCATTTTGCATCTTTATCTTTCTTTTGGTTGGCCTTTTCAGGGTTAATTACGAAATTAGATCAAGAGAACCCTATAAATATAAAGTTATGAGACCATATTAAGGGACTTAGAATCACTTACTACTATCACTTCATCTAGAGTTACATCCATCTATTACATTGGAGATCACTTGCATCCACATAGCTCCATCATCAAGGCACAAGGCTAAGACATTTGCATCACACTTCATAAGGGGGGATTCTATTTTATTCCATGCACACATTCTACAATATTTTCTACACATAGTTATTACTCGCTACTTCACAAAGTGTGACTGACACAAGAGCAACCTAGGGCATGTTCACACACACTTGCACATAGAATTACATCGGGTTTGAGATGTAGTGCAACACTCAGTTAGTAAGTCTACCATTGTTGTAGCTGAGGTCAATCTGATCCCTTCATATGCATTTTTATTTTTTAGGGTTTGATGTTTGTTTTTAGGTCTTGTAGGTCTTTCTCTCATCTTAGAGTATTGGCAACATCTAGGGCAGGATAATGAAGCTGATACGACACACAATGAAGTTTTCCAGGTTACTTTCCAGCCCTATGGAGATCAGTTTAAGAGATTTTGCATATACCAGGGCACCTAGATTGTAGACAAGAGCACCCACAGGCACCCCAGTCCTCCTTTAGGCACTCCAGTCTAGCTAGATCCTCCAGATCCATCCTTTTCAGGACTTCTGCATAGTCATTCCTTTTTATGATTTTTCCAGTCACCTCTGTGACACTCTCTGACATACATCTATTAATCAGGTGAGTTCTTTCCTCTTCCTTCTTACACATTAGGGTTAGCATTTCCTTTTGCATAATTATTTACCTCATTTACATTCTTATTTATTGCATTTATTTACTTTATTACAGTTGTTCATAGCTTAGATTAACTATCCCCACACTACATAGTCTATTTTTAGGTAATCATTTTAGTGAACCTAACTTGATCATTCATGCTTCTAGGTTCCTCATTCGTAACTTGTCATCCTAGGGTTTGGTCATCATGAGTATATCCCTTAATGATTATCTTCTTAAGCATCCTAATTTACTACATCAATTTTAACAGCTCCTTACTACTTATCACCTTCACACAAACCCTTATTTTCTACATCAAGCATTTGAAGATGCCTTTTCTCAACCCATTGCCTCTACATCTTCAGAAATTGACCCACCTTTGTATGTTGTGATTAGCATCCATAATATGGGTATCAAGCGTGTTTTAGTTAACATTCCCTCTGATTTTAATCTATGTCCCATGTCATTCATCAAACATTTAGGACTTTTTTTTCTCATATTAATCCATCTCGACTTTCCCTACGTACAACTAATAGTTTGGTGCGTCCATTCCTTGGTATTGTTACACTACCCATTACCCTTGGGCCTAAAACCCTACACAATGTGTTTTTTTATCATGGATTTTTTTATTCCCTTATAATATTTTACTAGGTAGGCCATGGCTTTATGCCATGCAAGTTGTAGCTATATATCAAGGTCTTAAATTTCTACATGATGGTATTGAGTATACCATTTTTCATGCTTCTAATCCCTTCAAATGTTATGACCATAATCTTAGCATCACTACACATCATTCTTCACCTAGGGAAGAACCACCACACTTATCACCCCTTGACAGTACCATTTGTGTGATAGATATAGTTTCTTCTATACCACCTGCTACTAATACTACTATGATTCCTTATCAGGGGCATGTCCAGTCTATGGACATCACTCTATCATATACACCTTCACATGGATCACCTACCTTAGCACACCCCACCCATTCACTTGCACACTCTTCATCAATGACTCATATTGGGAACACATTCCATTTGATCCTACTTATAAACTAGTTGATTTAAAAATGTGTCACATTACGAAGAAAAGAATTCTCACCAATTTTGAGTCATCAATGGATTGACATCTACATAATCTCCTTGAAATGACAAACAAAGAGTAAACCAGAGAGATCCAACGAACTTTTATAGTAGAGAAATCTAAGAAAATAGACACTGAAACGTGATCTCTCTGCATTTCCATTTATTGACTCCAGAATGAAAAAGGTGGAAGTACAAAATTTTAACTTCAACAACCCAAACTTGATAATAATGTGCTTAGAAGGAAGGAAATGCAACTTGATTTATAAACAGAATATGGCAAAGGAAAATATACTTTTGTGTTAAAATCTTCCTATCCCAGATTATTACGTAAATGATTTTTCATTCTCCTCTCTTTGGACTCTCATAGGTATTGTTTTTTCTCTGATACCAAATGAAAATGGGAAGAGTAGGTTTACACAAAGAATACAATTGAAATATTATGTCGTAAACATGATGTAAATATATAGGAGACGTATATCCTATAATTGGAGATGTTCTAATCCTATAATATCTCAACCTATTGACCAAATAACACTACTGAATATCATTGTTGTTATTCACAACAATAACATACCAAACACTATATTCTAACTTAGGGAATAATATAATTACTATATACCAAAGTAAACTACCAAATGTAAATATTATTTTTTCCTAACACTATTTTCCCTTTTTAGTGTCCTTTTTTCTAGTATGTTTTCTTTGTGCCAGAAGGAGACATTGGTTGAAATTGACCTTTCTTCGTCTCTTCATGAAAAGCTACCATGGCTTGAATATTTTTGCTCCAACTTTATGGTTTTTTCAAATATTACATCCATAGTAGATAGCCCATGGACATCTACTTCACCTCTGATATCAATATTCAACCCCAGAATAAATTTCCTTATTCTAAATTTTTCATCCTTTTAGTACCAAGGAACGTACTTGTGATGTGTCTATTTCCCATCTATCTTTAATTAACATTTATACATAAATAAATATATTGAACAGATTGGATTTAAATTGAACACATCAAATAATCATTTCATCTGATGACAATTTTATAAATCAAATAATAAAAAATAATATTGTAAATTATAATTTATAGTTTTCAAGTTCAAAATGCATCTCTAAAGATAAACTTCTTCAATAGTCAATTTTTTCCAGGTAAGCCAACAATGATCGCACACTCAACAAAGAGGAACCAAACGTTGTCTTGTGTCATGATGCAAAAAACAACATTCACTTGGCCTTAGCTAGGAAACTAAGATGTGCACTTTGTGCCATCCCTTGGACCCACTCAGAAACACCCCATCTCATCGTTATTTAGAATGTTACAGGTCTACATCCCTTTACCAATGGACAAATACATAATTCCTTATCTTTATCAGGGATTTCATCAGGATCTCTAATAAATAATTATTGCACATGAAGTTACATGAAAATTGAAATCACTAACAAGTAGATGCAATACGACAAATCTCATAGTACCATAAGAATGGTTTAAAAACATGAAACACTAACTCTATTGAATAACTCAAGTGTAGTGTATAAATAGGATTGTTGTGTAACTCCTCCATGGGAATATTCCCATAATAAGAAGGGGAGTTACATTCTCAAAATATGAATTTAACTCCTATGACAGACTATGATGCTCTATGACATGTAAGACATGTCATAGTAACTCCTATGAAACACTATGACACCTAAGCAAGATGAGTCAACATGTGTGTAGTAGGATAATCCTAATAAACTAATAAAAGGAAAATAAATATACTACACCAACATCCCCCTGAAGTATAGCTTAGGTGGGTAGAAAAATGGGTCTTGAAAACAAGGCCTAATAATGTACCCATGTACAATGAAAATCTATGATAAATTGAAGAAAAGGAGAAAACTCAATAGGAACTCTTCCCCCCTCCCAAAAAGAGAAAAGGAAGTACATAGTGAAAATATCCCTAAAAAAGAAGCCCCCTAGAAGTACATAAATAAGCTCTCATAAAGTAGAGAGATAAAGAAGAGGAGATGTATATAAGGCCACGCATTAGATTTTCGATGATGTGGTCTTTATCTTGAATAATGAAGAAGGTCCATCTGCATCAAACATTTTTTCTTCCCTTAGGAAGAACAAAAAAGGTGTGCTAAAAGTTTTCCCACTCTATAAAGGAAGCCAAAGGCATTATACGAAGAACTCTGAAGTTAGTCCACGACTGAAATATGGTATAGGTCTAGCAAGAGTATGCATGCAAACTGATGGTAATGCCACAGAAGTAGAACTGTCATAGGATGGGTATGGATCATTCATTGAAATAATGTTCATATGAAGTGAAGGCATAATAACCCTCACAACAATAAAGTGAGGATCCAAAAGTAGAGGTGGATCAATGATGATCTCCAAAATATAAAAAGTGACTGATATCCTAAAAGGATCACTCCCATCAATGGAGATTTAAAACTCCTCCGAAATAACACATTTTTTAAGGCTCTACAAATGGAAGAGTATCTCGTTGTACTACAACATAAGTAGGGGCTATGAAAAGACATCTAGGGTCTAAAAAAAATTGTCCCAAAAGAGTTGATCAAAAAAATAAGAGCAATTTCTAACAAAAATGTATCATCAAAACAAGGAGGAATAAAATATGCCTCGCACAATGAATGTGGATCAAAGGAAAATGCAATGAAAGAAGGTGGAACACCATGGAGCTATGAACATGTCTTCTTGGTTTCTGATGGATCTCCGAAGGTGGGAGACTAAGGAGGAGATTCAACATTATCTTAAAGGTGATCAAGAGAGGGAGGAGATTTATTATCATTAATACTCGCATCAGTAGAACTAGAATAAAAATCCTCATCAACAGGAATACAAAAAGGAAAATCTATATTAGCATAACTATCATCACATAAAGTGGGTGTGGAAACAATAATATCAGAAGGAGTAAAAACTACAATCTTTAAAGGGTCTCCAAATAGGGTCTGAAGAGAAGGACACTTCATGTGTGCCACATGATGGTGGAGCATCATGGAAAAGTACATCAACAAATGACTAACAACTATGTTATAAGTGTTAATCCAGTCTTCAAGCTGATATGGGTCACTGGGGGAAGGTATTTGTCCATACAAGAATGGATAAAGGTCATCATGAATGAAAAATCATTCAATCCTTGAATGCCACAGTTTATAATTATCCCTACCAAGAAAAAATGATGGAGGTTGTGATGCAGTATTGGTACTACGAAGCATAAGTATGGAAAGAACATCACCCATCGTACATCTGCAAATGAGAGAAATTAGTGTAAAAGAGTCATGGAAAATAAATGCATGCTCAAATGGACATCAGACTCAGCCAAAAATGCATCCACAAAATACAAAAAAGATGGTATGAGAACATATTCAAGGATGTGAGATGTTGGACTCAGCCAAAAATGTGTCTGCTTGTGATTACAACACTCCCCAAAAAAAATTCTTTTTAACCCACCTAATTTTAGCACGTTATAATTTCAGTGTTATAAATAATAAATAGGAATAATGAAACAAGGATAAAAAACCATGCACTTTTGAATAATACAACACTCAAAATGGAGTAGCTGATCAAAAGATACGAGAGTTTTCGTTTTCCATTATTAGGCATATTAATGAGTTTGGCACTTATCAATTTATAATTCACTACAAGTGGTTTTGTAAAAACTCATATATAAGGAGATTTGAACTCTTAACCTCTTACATAAAATCCAATTCATTTACCAACTTTCATATAGGCACCTTTACACCAAAAGAAACTCAATTCATATTTAATTCCATTTTACAAAACTAAGCAAGCAATATCTACATTGCATTTGACAATATGGGGGAGTACTAAATTGACCATGTTAACTAGAGATAGCAAGATGACGAGTTGACTCAGCCACCTAGTGAGATGGCAGAAGAGCGGAGAGATGGTGAGCTGACTAAGCCACTTGGTGAGCACACAGAGGAGTGGTGAGCTGGAGAGTTGACTGTGATGAGTTGACAATGTAACCATATAACTAACAAGTCATACAGAGTTGACAGAGAGTTGATCCAAGCATGAATGTAATAGGGGCCAAGTTGAGGTGCAACTAGGGCCGAGTTGAGGTGTATGAAAAGTGAGTTTATAATGGAGAGTTGGATCGACCCAGCAGAACAAGGATCAAGTTTGACGGTGAGATGGGTTAAACGAAGGGGAGCCAAGATGCAAAGTGGGGTGATTTCTGAGTCGGTATGCAAGAAAATTAGGGTGTCTCAAGTCGATAGTACAATGAGGAGTGAGATGAAGTTAGGGAAAGAAGATTCCATAATGGAGAGCCAACAAATGTGCAATATAGAGTTGGATGATGAGTTCCAGAAGCCTAAGATCGATGCAAACAAGATGAGCCAGTGAGACAAACATGGAAAGTTGGGTCTGGAGGTGAGTGCAAAAGATTGATCCTAAGCTGGAGGTAAGCACCCAAGTTGGAGGCAAGCTAGAGATGAGTTAGATAGTGAGCTTAGGGTAAAGATCAAAGGGACCTCCAAATTTGAAACCTCCACCAAATTTGACTTCTATTAACCATAGTTAGCTGCAATACCCTTAAATCCTACACAACACCATAAAACACCACAGAACATGAAAACTCCATAAGAATTTTGAACCCTCGACCTAAAAATCTAAAAACACCAACACTTCCACAACAACACTAAACCCAAAACCTACACTTATTCAAGATGGGGTAAAATCTCTTTGCATATGAATTTTTAGATACACAAATGAAGTACTTTAAAAAATCAACAACTAATCAAAAAATAGACAAACATTTTTCAAGATTTGGCTCTGATACCATATCGAGGATTTCGTTAGGATCTCTAATAAATAACGCTTGCACAAGAAGTTGCATGAAAAATGAAATCACTAACAATTATATGCAATATGAAAAATCTCACACTACCACAAGAACAGTGTGAAAACATGGAACACTAACTCTAATTAATAGCTCAATTGTAGTGTACAAATAAGAGTGCTCTATAACTCCTCCATGGGAATATTCCTAGAATAGGAATGTCACTCTTATGATAGACTATGATGCTCTATGACATGTAATACATGTCATTGTAACTCCTATGGCGCACTATGACACCTAAGCAAGATGAGTCAACATGTGTGTAGGATAATCCTAATAAAATAATAAAAGGAAAATAAATATCCTACACCAACAATATTTTCCTCAGATAAATCACATCACACTCACCTATGATTATTCAAATGTTTGGCCCATTATATAAGGTGAAAGAGGTGGTGGGTACAACCTCTCAATAAATTCATTCGGTGATTTTAACTACAAGTTATAATTCAAGCTTTATTGTAAATTCTTCACATAATTATTTTTAACCGATAATTCTTTGGTTTTATTGACTTTTTCACATGAAAACAATTCCAAATCCTCATTTATTTATTTATTATCATCTTTCCTCGGGATTTGGTCATGTAACATTCTCCCCTTGTAATTTTTTATTGTTGTCCTTAGTTGTATGGGGTGGATCTGAAACATATATTACAACATATGATTAGTGAAACAAATATGGATATTGATCTTGAATATAATCAACTCTTTCCCCTGTTGTAGTATTAACATAACAATAAGTCCATTTAACTTTAACTTATTTAATTTCTATATTCCTTAATTTTCTAGTTATTTCTTCAAGAATTTCTTCTGGTTCAATTTTAAAATCACAACTAGGTTCAATACTTATATTTTACATGTTTAGAATTATGCATATATTTATTAAGTAAACTAGCATGAAAAACATTGTGGATTTAGGACAATTAAGGAGGTAAAGCAATTTTGTAAGCTAAATCTCTAACTTTTTCTAATATTTCAAAAGGACCAAAAAAATGAGGAGAAAATTTAGAATGTTTTCCTATCTTTAATGAGCTATATTTTGGTTTCACTCTAAGGAAGACTTGATCACCAATTTAAAAGTTTTGAATATATATTTTAGAATCAACCAAAATTTTGTATTGATATTGGGTAGATTTCATGTTTTGTTTTTCTCTCTTAATTATTTATTCCATTCATTTTAAATCATCGGTTTCAAACCATGCTCTTTAAATAAGATCAAACCAAGAAATAAGGGTATTACAGTTTCTACAATAAAATACTTCAAAAGGTGACATTTTAATAGTAGAATGATGCCCATTGTTATAATAAAATTCAATCAAATGTAAATAATCTTCCCATGTTATGGGTCTTTCATTGGTATTCATTCTTAACATATCCTCAATTATTCTATTTAGTATCTCGGTTTTTCCATCTGATTCAGGGTGATAGGAAGTACTAAAACTTAAAATGGTTCATAGTTCACCAAAAAGAGATCTCTGAAATGAAGAAGCAAACCTTGGGTCATGATCATATACTAAGTTCAGGGGGTATCCCATGTAACTGAAATATTTCCTTTACAAACGCATGGGCTATATTAGCTGCAAAGGATTTGATTTTCACAGGTTATAAATGAGCCAATTTTGTTAATATATCAATTACAACTAGAATAGTATCATGACCTTTATGTGTGTGGGTAAGGATTGTAATAAAGTTCATACTTACAAATTCCCATTTTCAATTGGGTATAAATAACAAATGAAGTTGGCTAGGTTGTCTACATTGTTCAACTTTAACTTTTTGACAATTCAGACATTGTTGTACATATATGCGAATAGCCTATCTCATCTTAGGCCAATAATAATGTTTTTTAACTAAGGATACGTCTTTTAGAAACATGGATGACCAACTATGGGTATATCGTGATAATACCTTAATATTTATATATTGATCTAAGGTAAATTAGGGATACACAATTGTCCCTTGTAGTACAATAGACAATTTGATATAATGATATAACTTTAAATTCTTAATATTTATATTGTTGATAATTATTTTATATGGTTGATGTTATAATTGTATGGAAGGTTTTGTTTGTTTCGAATTTTTGCAGGATAATCCCAAGATAAGGAATACTTTTAGAGACCATAATGGATAGATTTATGTCCATAAATTCATCAAGCGGAAGGTACCTTATCTTGAGCTATCACAGATAAAAATTAGAAGCAATATCAACATACATTAGACCATGGACGAAGAAATATCAATAATTGTGCTACATTTGGAAGCAGTATGATAATGTATTCAACTTATTGATAATATTTCCCATGTCATAATTTCTAAAAATTTTAAAAAGAAAAAGAAAAAGAAAATAAAAAAACCAACAATGAAAACCCTTATGCATTGTTGGCGGTCTTAGTTTGAAAATCAGCTTGTTGGCAGACCAAGTATTGGGGAAAAAACCTTGATTAGAAAACCAACTTGTTGGCTGATCAAGGGAAAAAGTTAAAAAGAAAATGGAAAAGTTGAAAAGTTGAAAACCAACAAATGGTGACTTTTCCAAATAAGTAATAAAGTACCTAGTTGTTCTTTTGTGCTCTTGTTTCTCGCATAGAAGGACTGCAACTTGTCAACAATTTTCCTAACATTTTCACTTTTGCTGACATGGAAGAGACAATGGAAACTGAAGTATACCAAGGTATTTTACTCTTTTATTTTAGTTTTAAATTTACTTGTAAGTTTTTTTATTACATAAAGATCCACTTTTACATCACATGCATGAGATTGAAGATGAAAAGAAAGAAAACAAATTAGGCATGTTAAATTAAAAATATCTTTTGGTAAATGATTTTGATGATGACAATCATTCCTTCAGGCCTATGCTAGAAAATTTCAAAACAACCAGATTTGTTATTAGGATCTTTTCTATATGGATTCATTTCCTATGAAAAAAGAAGAGAAAGGAAACACAAGTAAATGTTGTTTTACATAAAAATAAAAAATGTTAGCATAGCAAGAAACTCTCCACACAAGAACCTACTCTCACAATAAAAAAGAGTAGAAGCAAAAATTACACACAAGAACCTTCTCTCACAAAATAAAGAAAAGAGTAGTAGGAGAAATTCCACACAAGAACCTATGCTAAAATCTGTCAGGAAGGATAATAGGAAAATCTCCATACAAGAACCTATTTATAAATCAATGAAAAAGAAAGATAATCAACAGGAGGGGATCCACACAAGAGCTTGTCCTTCAAAAGAAGAAAGCATAATTGTAAATGAGGATAATGGCATGCATGAGGACATGCATGAGATTAGCCATGGGGGAGATGATGAGACCAAAGAAATAACCCATTTCATACAATATTTGACATTCGTTTTCCTTACATAAAGTGGATCTAAATGTAATTTTTGAACTTATGTTTTATTTAGGATGAAACAAATAGTATATATCATGGTTATTTTTTTATAATTCATTGTTATCTTTCTGTTATCTATTTCTAATGATTATTGGGGAAAAGATGTCAATTTGTGTATATGCAGTCCATACTTTGCTATCATTATTGAATAAGGCATTTTGAGCACTAAGCACCAACTACAACCAGCCTTGGACGATCTTCAAAGTCTCTCATATAATGTCCAAATATTGTGATTTCAATACTTCATTGGCTCTAGAGGTTCCTTCACTGGCTCCGATCAACAGTTCTATGAGCGGCTTCTTAAGCATATGTTTGGGAAAAGTGAAAAAAAATCATCACGAATATATAAAAACCCAAATCTAATTGTATATTTGATTCCTCTCAAAAAATTATGCAAGTTAAAAAAAATCTTGATTTGAGTTCATATGTAAAAGTTATAGCCGTTTAGTATGCTTCGGAGTCTTCCCAGAATGCTTCGGAGTCTTCCCAGAATGCTTCAGAGTCTTCCCAGGATGCTTCAAAGTCTATATAACTTAATCCAAAAAAGTAAAATAGATATTCTAAGATTTTTTTTTGGTCATAAGAATGAGTTTAACAAAAACCTCCTTCAATTTTTCTACAACTTTTACCATTTGAAAGAAATCCGACTTTTACTTCAGAGTCTACAGGAAGCTTCAGAGTCTATATAACTTAAGCCAAAAAAGTCAAATGGATATTTTGAGATATTTTTTTTGTCATTGTAATTATTTAAAAAAAAACCTCGTTAGATTTTTCTACAACTTTTACCAGTTGAAAGAAATCTGAATTTTACTTCAGAGTTTGTAGGCCTAGCTTCGGAATCTGCATGTCTAGCTACGAAGTCTTGCATAACTTAAACCAGAAAATTCAAATGGATATTTTGATAGAGGTTTTTACTCATAAAAATGAGTTTAAAGAAAAATCCTTTCATGTTTCTATAGCTATCATCATTTAAGAAAAAATGGGTTTTAGTATCGCCTCAGAGTCTCCTCAGTTTGCTGCGAAGTCTAATATTTTTACTTCGAAGTTGGATATTAGAGCTCTGGGGATGAATATGAGAGTTACAGAGATGAGTGTAACTCCAAGAGTGGTATTGTTATCTATTTTGGGAATTCATTCTAAAAATAGATATTTCTATAAGTGTTTATTATTTGTAAAATAAAGAAAAATCAATATCCATTTTGATTCTCAATAAGAAAACAATAGAATCAAATTATTAGTTAGAATTAGATAAGCTCTCTCCATATTGTGTGGAGATTGGTGTTTTTTGGATAGATTGCAATCTTAGTAGATAAATATGTATGTCTTAAAATAAGGAGTGAGTTTGAAGCATGCAATTATAAATGCAACCTCCCACACCTTTGAATGTAATCTCCATTTTTATTTTTGTTAATTCATTCTGAGATTTTATTTCATCCATTTTTAAATACCTCTCCTGAGGAATGAGTTGGCCACTCATTCCAAGGAAGATGGATATTTATATTTATTTTTGTTTTCCATTATGTAATTATGTTTTTGTTGTCTTTTTTTATACTATGTAATTATCTTTTTGATGTACAAATCGTTGTAAACATGTTGGTGTTTTCTATTTTTTTCTTTTAAATTCAGTTATTTCCCTTCTATGCAAGTTTTATTTCCTTTTCTGCAAGTGATTTTAATTTCATGCAAGTATGTTTTCCTTTTCTACAAAGTGTGTGTTTCAATTCCTACAAAGTGTGTTTTTATTCCATACAAAGCGTGCTTTTCTTTTCATACAAGTGTGTTTAAATTTCTACAAGTGTGAATTTATTTTCCTGTAAGTGTGATTTTTAATTCCTACAAGCGTGAATTTTAGTAGAAGCGACTATTTACTGAGATATCTCTCTCTTTTTCCATATAGCATTCAGACAACAACCCTAGATTGACATTATTAATGTTGGGGATTGACTAGCCTCATCAACAACTATAGGAGAATGCGGCCCAAAGGAGAGGACCTAAAGCTGATATGAATATTGGATATTGGATACCTGCAGGGGGTAGGAGATGTTCATGGTAGAAACCAAGGCACATGCAAACAAAATGGACTAGTAAACAAGTGTTAGTGAAAACGAGCTAACATGCAATAAAAGACAATGTAAAAAGAAACTAGGACCAAAAAAAACGGACCAGAAAAAATGGGTTTCATACATGGGACATCACTCACAATGTCACAAGACAATCAAGGCCGAAGCAACCAAAAACAAACAATGATCAAACAATACATAGGGCATATCCCGCAAACAATATCAAACAATAACAAGCAAAAGGTGAGAAATAACCATGGTTGTATAGATCTTGCAAGGCAAATGCTACATATAAATCACATGTTAGCATGTTAGAAAGATAAATAGTATGTCAAACCATGTATAGATCAACGAAAAGTAAGTGGTAGTAGAAAAAAGTAATGAATAATGTAACAATAGAACACGTAATATGTGGAGTGTGAGAGTAGAAAAAGTAGATGCCCCCAGAAGCCTCAGTGGGACTGGTAAAGATCGGTGTCGAGTATCATGCATCACGTAAGAATCTATAAAATCCTAATTGCATATTCACATGTGATAAATAAAATAATAAAGTATATATCTGACCTAAGCAATAAGCAAGATAAAAATACAACCCTAGGTGCAAGAGAGGGAATAGAAGACTTAGTTAATCTTGCAATTGATCCTAAAGTGTTCTCGACTAGAAAATTGATGGACATAAGGAAGAAATTGTCGCAAGTGCACACAAAAAATTGTGAAACTTTCAGAATAAGCTAGATAATGGTGCTTGGGCTAGGTCATGTGTGCCTAGGCATTGGAGACCTTTGATACGCACCTGTGACTGTGAAAACGATCAGAAATTGATTCTTCTTGTGTCACATCAATGTCACTAACCTTCGTTGTTGATCGTTTGTGTGTCACACTATGTCAGCATAATTTGCTTGTAACCTACAAAATAAATGATCTCCTGTAAAACCCCAAAACACATCAAATCCTAAAAAGAAAAAAATGCAATTGGGGATTCAGAATGACCCCAGAGGTCACCTAATAGAGTGAACTTATAACCAAGCCCTCCACTACATCTCAGATTCCACGTAGTTTTGTGAGTGTGTGTGTAGAATTGTACCCTAGGAAGCTCTTGTGAAAGATGCACTTGATAATGAGCAATAACAAGATATACCAATGCAGATAGATGTGTGGATGTCAAAATGAACTTCCCGTCCTATGAAGTGTATGCATAAAAATGTATTCCCTTGTCCCTTGAATGGTAGATAAATGGATGCTTTGATGCTCTTAGAATTCCTTTGGATTCAACCATAGGTGGTGATGGTAGATGCTTAGAGCTTGATCATTTATTATGGTCACGTAGCTTTGTATTTATACGATTCACTTAGTTGACTTTTGTAATTGACAACTAAAAGGTTGGCCCATAAGAAAACAAGATGCCCAAAAGATAAAAGAGGCCCAAAAGGGGTGAGTAAGATACAAAGAGGTCGAGGGTGCCCATAAGGATGAGGGCATTTAGGCACTGACATCCTAGATGGGCGTTGGTGTCCAACGTCAAGAAATATAAAGTAATGAATATCGGACCTGGTAGTGGGGTATGCAAGACCAAAAAGGAAAGCAGAAAGACAAAAAAAATTCCAAAGATAGATGTTAATTACTAGTTTTCTCTCTTAGGAATCGTATGAATAGTAGTATGTGATTATGACCTAGAAATGTATCCAAGTGCATGATTTAGTGTCTACACTTTCCCCCACTTTATGTTATTGAGTGAATACTCGATAACATAAAGTAGATAAGAGATGCCTACCTGATAACCACGTAGATTGATGTCGAAAGTGTACCGAGGAGACAAGAAAAAGCGTGGAGTGATAAAATGAAGCATGGAAGCTAAAGAAGAGGAAATGACCCTAGAGGTGAAGCATATGTGTTATGTTATGTTGTACAAGTTACCGTTGTCGCTTGTGTTTTATGTGTTCACTGATGTGACTGCAACTTCTCATAAGGACAAACTTGCAAAAAGAGGAGCAAAAAATTAGTCAAATATGGGTATATGAAAAATTTGATCCAAATATGTAAAAAGTGTGTAAAAATGTGAAAAAAATTAGTAAAAGGAGCATGTGCACCTGATCCATGACAAGTGAAAAGGATACAAAGTGTCTTGATGTGTTGTATAAGAGAGAGTTTTTTGGGTGATCTCACACCATGACAAAAGAAGTGTTGGGGAGAAAGGTCTAGTGTTATTCTCCATCCTGGATTATTTCCCTCAATTAATACACCACTGCAGATGGTGTGATCCTACTTTTTTCTAGTTTTATCTAGTTTGATCCAAGTAAAAAAATAAAAAAACTGAGATAGAATGCATTTTGATTACTGGAGGATTGTGCCTGTGTTGTGCAAACTACTCTGCAAAATGTTGAAAACTTCACTGATATGAGAAAATAACTGTAACCACCCCCTGGTCATAGGTGTCCAGGAAAGGTCATGAGCACCTAGGCACTCATGTATGTATCTGGGTGTTAGCGTCTGTGTTGTGCTGAGGACCCAAGTCAAATTTTGGGTTGTTTCTGTAACTGGATACTACTATGTTCTTGTATTGTGCAGGTTTGAACTGTGACTGTTTGTTACTTAATGGGGTGACTGATTCACCAAATGTATGCCCCACTCGTTTGGGGTGCATGCAACATCACTAGGAGGATGCGGCCCAAAAGAGAGGACCAGACACTGATTTGAAACCAATACCCTATAGGGGAGGGAATGATCTTGGTAAAAACTGAGGCACACAAAAACAATGTGGTTGAAAACATATGTTGGTGTAAAATGGGTAAAGACGCATATAGAAGACAATGTGTAATCTAGCAAGCAATAGGACAATGTAGACCACGAAAAGAAGGTTTCAAACATGGGACATCACTCATAATGTTACAAGACAATCAGGGCTGAAGAGGCCAAAAGCATACCAACAATGAACAAGCAAGACAATCCCACAAACAATGGTAGATAATGGAAAACAATGGAAAATAGTAGAAAGCAAAGTATCAGACAACCATGGTAGAAAATTGTTCCTGTAAAGAAAATGTTGCACATAAAGCACCCATTAGCATGTTAGAAAGATAAAAAGTATGTCACAGCGTGTGTGGTCCGATTGAGTAGTGTGCTAGTATGAATGTGAAATAGTATAAAATGAAACAATAACACATATAGTGTGTATGAAAGTAGACTCGCCCAGGAGCCTCGGTAGGACTGGTAAGAGGTACAGTTCCAAGAATCCATGTTGTATGTAAGGATCTATAGAAATTTTGCATTCACAACTAGAGAACAAGTGAACGCACATGTGTTTATAGAAAATATGATGACATACTAGATATCCAGCTAACATCGTAAGCAAAGTATAACATGTGAACATAAGCAAATTGTATACTATGGAAAATGAAAGTTAATGGAAAGTAGACAAACAAACTTGTAAACCTCCCTGTAATCCTCCAAAGCGAACCTAAAGTAAGTTGTGTGAGCTTAGAAGCTGTGTAACCTTGTGGTATTGTGGGTGCTCTTGAACAACCTCCAAACATGGATTGACCAATGCTACGAACAAATTTAGGGAGCTTTCAATATGCAGATATTGGAGCAAATTTAGCGGAGTTATTGTACTGTGAATCCAAGAGGGTTTGATAGAGTGTGTATTTTATAGAGGCAGAAGTAGTTGGAAGTTAGTTGAAATGGGTTGAATGCACATGCTAAAAATAACATCTGAGGAGGTTGCAATAATTCCGGGACATTTAGGGGTAATAATGGAATTAATTGCAGAAGTTGCATTCAGAAAGGTGGTTGTACATGTAATTCAATTACCCCCACATTTCTAGGATTCTAGAAGACTAGTTGACTAGGATGAGGATGTGGAGTCCAAGTGGTTGTTGACTGAGATGAGGAAGTGGAGTCCATGTAGGTTTCAAAGTGGTATTTATAATGTGCACACTTAATTAATTAACCATTTAATTAATAAATGATAATTAACTTATCTGAAGGGGTACTAGGGATTAATTTAATCAATCTAAAGGGTGCAATGTGTATGATTTAATTGATTTAATCAATTAATCATAAATGGATGAATGACAAGGTGTACTAGGACAATACTGGGAACATGTGAGTGATTTTTGGGGTGTTTACATTTGCCCCTCTTTAAAGTGATATTATAAAGTAACAGTGATTTAAAGATAGTAGACACATGTAGAGTAGCGAACAGAAAGAAATGAAGCATTAGGATGCCCCAACACGTAGAATGGTAGAGGAAATCTCCCTCAAACGGGCGGATGATGCAACAAGGCAGTGGATAGCCACTTGATAGGAAGAAGACAAGGGATTGTAACAAGGATGGAAAAGGACTGTGCTCATAGCATGATCGACATTTGGAGAATAATTTTAGAGCAACCTTATTTTTTTGTTGCATAATAGATTTTTCACCATGATTACAAAGGAGTCAAGATGGTTAACCCAAATGCGCGTAAACAAACACACACAGAAAAGAAAAGATAAAAATGAAATGAAACCCAATATACAAAGTAGGTGTAGGCACCACGGTTATAAAGGCACCAAGATGTAATCACACTACTTGTAAGTGGTCTAGAAAGTAAACATCAACAATGTAACACAAAGTCGAAAAAGAAGAAAATCAATTATGCCCCTAATGCATGCCATAATGATGATTAATTAAATGCAAATGCTCCCAAATGGGAATATGATCAGACTGGAAGAGCTAAGTAAAAATGACTCCTTGTGACATTATTATTGGATCCATTGTGCAAATTATCGAAAATAAATTGCCCCAGGAAAAATTATATCGCAAAGAAAAAACAATTTTGTGACTTGCCCCAAGTAGAGTTAGCATATCATGCAAAGGGAAGAAAGTGATAATTGTAAGATTGGAACGATCACTAGGGTAGTAGATAAAGGTATGAATCTACCAAGATTATATTGAAATGTTGAAAGATTCACTTCAAGGGTTTTCCAATTATAGGATTTATGTGATAAGTGAATGTTTGTTTGAATTTTTTTATTTTTTTTATTTTTTCAGATTTTTTAAAATATAAGATTTTTTTTTGGAATTTTGAAATATTTGATTTTTTAGATTTTTGAAAGGTTTAAAATACAAATGCAAAGTAATGTAAACAAACATGAACACACAACAAAAAGTAAAACATTACATGACTTATTTAATAAACCAGGAGGAAATCACAACAGATGCAAGCGACAAGAAAACATGAAACAAGCATTGAAAACAAACCCAATATGAAAAGGAAGGAACCACAACAAAGTTATATGTGAAATAATATGTGAATAAATTTCCTGCAATTGGTCTACAACAAAGGCAAACAAAGTACAAAAAAATAACAAACTGAAAGAAGTAAAAGCATCGTGACAATGTTGACAAACTACAACAATACAACACAATGTACAAAAACGACGTCTAATGACACTCTGAATGTGTTCCACATTAAAGAACTAGACAGATTTGAATTCCCCTAAGTGATAGCTTAGAACGCGAGAGGATTGGAGCGGGCCGAAGAGCGGAGTGATACTTGGATACTCCAAAAGATACTCTTTTCAGATCCCATTGAAGTTTGATCTGTATTGGATTAATATGTAAAATCCAAGTGTGCCCAGAGTAAAGTTAAATTGTTAAATGGTAAATTATTTCCTCGAGCATAGTTATACACCATGGGTAATAAATATGATTGTCGAGAGATGATCTGGAACGACCATGAGAAACGCCATCAAATGGAGAAATTGTTGAACTGTGTTACACAGTTGCTGAAAGTTGGTCAAACATTATTTGAATGTTTTGATTGTTACAGTTTAATATTATTTTTGGAGTTTTGAACAATTTTATATTTTTTTTGTATTTTACGAGATATTTTTTAATGTTTTTATATTTTACAACTCGATAAAAAGGGGTGCACTACTTGAAAGTAGGTGCAAATAATTAGAAGCATTCCATTCCACTGGCAGAAATGTAGATGATAAAATGATAATATGTTTCACTCCACTCATGACTCTGTGCAAGTAGGAAGATGCAAGGGCTCATCACTGAGAGCCGAAAATGACATAAAAATGAGATGAATAATGATATGAAAGTGAAGATAATGGATGTGAGGACACAAGGTGTAATAGTGATTCATGTAAGAAGAGTACAACTCATCTCTAGTCAAGATTATCTGACCAATTCCAAGATGATTCCACATTATAGGTTTTTCTTTGACTTAGATCCATAGATTGCCTACTGATTGAGAAATTTTGGTTGAAGGAATTGTTGTCTCTCTTTAATATTGTTGGGTTGTGGAGCTGAATTGCTTCACAAAGGCATGCATTTGAGGTTTATTGGTTTACACAGTAACCGGCATCGGTTGGCTAGCGTCAGTCACCTGGGAGGAAACAACACTGGTCAGCATTAGGGAACCGACATCGGTCAACATCAAGGAACTGACACTGGTCAAGGAACCGACACCGGTTAGGAAGCCGTCACCGGTTACCTATGCGTTTATGTTTTTATTTTAAATGTGGGATTTTATTTGACGTTTGATTGTAAAGGTGATCTAAAGGTTGTAAATGCATAGCTAAGGTGCCCTAAGTTTGTCTAAGCTTAAGTAAGATATAAAACTAGGGTTAAAACATAAGGATAGAGGAAGAATGTTAGTTCTCCTTGGTTAAAGATGAAGAAGAAGAAAAAGAAGAAAAAGGTTGCATGAAGACAAAGCTTCAATGAAGAGAAGCTGAAAATAAGGAAATAACAAATACATCTGAATGGTGAGAAGAGTGTTATGTCTTCTACTATATTTCCTTCGTATTGTATTATGTCAATGTAATGGTTTGCATAGTATGCAAAGCACATAGTCTTTCATCTTGTAGATCCACATGTTGTTGTGAGATCTTGTATTGTAGATCCATGAGATCATGTTGTATTATTGATCCATAGAAATCTTCTATTGAAACTAGTAGGATAACTTGTACATACAAGATAATATGTAGATATTGTAGAGGAGTTTGTCTTCTTGTTTGCATAGTGGCAGATGCAGAGATGGAAGAGAGACTTACTTCTTGGTGCAGAGTTATGGTTGCACATTGGTAGACCCTTGTGAGAGGTCTTGTTTGCATATTCACAGGAGAGATTGGTTGCAGTTCAGAGATGCAATAGTTCATGGTTATGTGAGATTTTTTCATGGATTAGAGGCACGGTTGTAATGCACTCATGTAGATCCGTTTGGAGATCTGGAGTGTTGGTACCCAAATTTGTTCTCCTTTCCAGTCTGAGCAACATCAAAGATATGATATAAAGCTTGAAGACAGATGGATCATGGTGTGTGTCATTTTGTAGCTGGGGATATGATCTAACTGGCACTCAGATTTGTGGAGAGATGGATAGCACTCAAATAGGACTTGATCTTGTCCTAACTATTTTAGGTTGTGCCTTTCAACCAAGGTAAGAGAACCTATTTTGTAACCCTCAAATGGTGAAGGAGATGAAGATATCCCTCAATTTGTGCAAATAGTATGAAAAGGGCCTTGGGAAAATATGATCAACACTCCAAATCTGACTTTCACAAGTTGTCACTTCCAGATTATGGAGATACTTTCAATGCAAGGCAAGGGTTACTGAAGACATTTTGAAATCCTGATCTGTTCTACCATACTTTAGCAAATGGATTTTGATCTTCTGTGGGTATACAGGTCAAAATAGGGGTAAAACAGGGTAGGATTAGTTGTTTTGAATGATTTTTTGGGTGGGAGTTTAGATAAGACAAACCAAGGTCTGCCAGACTCTTTGAGGATTTCAGCAAAATATGGAGAAACTTAACAGCAGAAAGTATCAAAATGGTTAATCATCCCTTCAACTAGGATATGTGCATCAAATGGAGGCCCAGATCTACACTTTTCCACACAATCTTTGATCATCTATCACAAAATCTTGAGTTAGAATGAACCAATGAAGCATTTAGCAATCACTATTTAATCATGACCTAAGGTGCACCCAAAGGTTTACAAACAATCTCTGAAGTCAAGGAAGGTAAAGTGATTTTAAATTTGTTTATCTCTTTATCAGATGAAAGCTCTTCTGAATGTGAGATTGCAAATGCCACTAAACTATCACAAGAAATGAGACCATGTATGATCAAGAGAGATTTTAAACACAAGACTGCAACAGGAAACAAGAAACACAAATTTGAAATGCATTCTGAAATGTAAGCATTCACAGATTTTTCCCAAAGACAACACAGAATAACTCAAAAATGATCAGATTTATCAGCAGAGGAATGTTTTGAAAAAATCTCAGAGCTTGTTAATGGCTATACATGTGCAACCAACTTAACATGATTTGAAATCTGATACAGAGAGAGTTACATGAGTTTCTCAAGTGGTCACTTAGAGAATGGGCTTCTTCCCAGATTTTCCCATGAAATTTTTAGTTTTCCAGGATTTTTTTAAACTCTTCCAACCCTTTGCATGAAAAATTCATGCAATATATAGCTTTCAATCTCCTTCGAGCCTTCTTTCCCAAGAAAATAATATGCCAAAGGATCAAATTTGTTACAAAAATTCCTCATGATTCACAGACAGGGACGTTTAACAGAACACGTCCAAAAATTTGCCAGTTGTCTCAAAAAGAGATGAATCATTGCAAAATTTGCATCATTATCCATTGTGGAGGCACATTTTTCATCTTCAAAGCATGCAGACCCCCTTCCTTTCATTATTTCATCCTTATCCCTCCAAAATTTGACTCTGCAACTTTTGGATTTGATATTTTCACATTTTTGGATGGGTTAGGGTAAAAATTCATTTCAAAAACATCTCTGATCTTCAAATTGATCCTCAAAACAATTGCATTGGTCCTTGCAGGCACAAACGACACGAATTTGTCAAAAATTTGATGAAAATTGATGCAAAAATGCATCTCCAAGCTTCTTGGAGCTCAAATGGCAACCAAACTAAAAAATGCACAGTTACCGTTGATCTTCCTTTATCCTTTAATATTGAGCCCTCCACGTGTCACAATGTGATTGGAAATGGGCTTGGGATCACTTTTTGACATTTTAACACTTTTGGAAAAATGTAAAAATTTGACATTTTTCTCCGCCCCTCCGCCCTTTGAAAATGAGCTTGACACGTGTCCCAATGTGGGCCCCATTGGAATCGCGGACCGATTCTACACATTTCCACCTTTTTTGGAAAAAGGAAAAATTTCCAATTTATCCCTGCATCTCCGCCCTTCCACCCTGTGCTTCTGATATGGGTCCCATTAGACGCTGTGCTCCAAAATTTCATTTTCCACCTATTTTGCCAAAAAGGCAAAATTTCCATATTTTCCCCGAGGGCCCGCATTTTGCCTTAACCTTGACACATTTTCATCTGTTGATTCCTGCGGGCTTCAGCTCCATTCCTGCATTTTACACCTATCTTTTGCCAAAAATGGGCAAAAAATCTCTATTTCATTCTGCCAACTCCCGCCTTTTCCACAAACCTGAAACGTGTTCACCATGATTCCTGTGGGGTTCCAGATTGTTTTTGTGACTTTAATCTTTTAACCAAATAAAGTCAAAAAACAAAAGAACCCGACCACCCGTAATTTCGTCCTTTCCTGAAAGCTGCCACGTGTCACCTTCTGATTGGCCGAGGGCCTGCGCTCTCATTTCATACTTTAACTCCTTTTCACAAAAGGAATTTTTTCCACCGTGCCTCCGCAGCTCCGCCCCTCCACTGTTTTGACTTTTCTAATTGCCACGTGTCACCCTCTGATTGGCTGAGGGCCTGCGGACTTGCGGGGACAATTTAGACCTTTTGCCAAAAACACAAAAAATGCTAAGTTTACTCAAGCAGACCCACTGAACCTTGTCCAATCACAAACGGCCATGTAGGAGAATATTTTTGAGCTAAAATTTGATGGGTAAAGGACGCCTGTATGACCGTCAAAACAATGCAAAAATTGCCAGTGACACCCAAAATCAATTTTTCCTTCGTGGGTGAAGAAATTTTTGATCAAAGGACAAATGGAAAGTGATTCAAAGCAATTTACGACCATGGAAAGGGATTTTTGAGGGAAAATAAGTATAAATCGAACAATTTCAAAGCTCCAAAGGCCGGGAAAAATGGAAAAAATGACAAAGGCATTTGAACAGGAAAAATTAGGGCAAAACACAGGGCAAACTTAGAGATTCCTCAAAATGGTGCAAGAATGGAGAAAAAACAAACAACTCAAAGCATTTAAACACAGGGATACGAGTTGTTTTTCATCAAATTCAAAGGATGGGAAGATCCAAAGCCATTTTTTCTCAGAAATTTAGGGCAAAAACACATTTCTCCTTAACAAAGCATGGCATGTGCAACATTGGGCACCCATATGGTTTTTTTTTAGGACCAAAATAGTCTATGTAAGAACAAGGTTATGCATGTGATAGTGGCATTTCCTTGACATACGTTGATTTCCAAATGCAGATCTCTGTCTTTAGATGGATGATAGCCCACATTGGGTGCAAACCATGAATCACATATACAATGTTAAGTGAAGCCATGTACTTGGTTTTAGGAAGCCTTACCCATGGACAGGATTGCACCAAACTGGTTCAGCCCTCAACAAAATCTATAGTTCTCGATTGAGTTATTGCCTAAAGTTGAAGATCCTGGATGTGAAAAAATGGAGGCTTACCAATGTAGTGTTGAATCATAGCCCTATTCTGCATGTCCCAAACTCTACACCAATATCATATGAGTAGCTCCCATTCCTCCTCCCCAACCTATGTCATCTCAGCCTACCTTCCATGATTCTTAATTTTTTTTTGTTTGCTTCCATTTAGGTTAATTCCACTTCTTCACCTTTTTCCCTGTCCAGGATGCACCTGCAATGTCTGCAACCCTTTACCCACTTAGTCAAAAGGCAAGGGCTACATGTACCCAAGCCTCTGAACAAATCATTTGTAAATCATGAGGTACTGGAAGTTAACCAACAAATTAAGGGCCCAGATGGAATGGGTCCAGGTAGGGAGTACCGGGGGCTGATGCGGCTGAAGACTACGAAGGATGTGGGGGGCTAGTGATTCCTTGCCAGAACAATTTTCCCTGAAGAGTTTAGAATTGATCGTAAGTCAAAGGGCATCGTAGGTGGCAGTTTAATGTGTTTGGAGGAAAGTGGACATTGTGGACCTAAGTATCAGCACTCATACAACCCTAGTACCCTGATGAACCTGGGTTCAACTCGCATCCACTTAAGATGGATCCATAATACAAAGAAAAGGGAAGGAGAATTTTAGTGCTTTGTGTTAGAAGACGTAGAGCTTATTTGAGCCCAATGAGACCCAGTTGCCATCGAGTTCCCTAAATACCCGACAATATCCGATAGGTACAAAGGATCTGAAATGGTAAGCAACCATAACAGGTATTAGAAATATAAAAGGGTAATAGTATCAAAGTATAACCATGGGGAATAATGGGTTAATAACTGTGACATAAATGATTTTACCACAGAGCCCAAGTTTTCTCTAAATTGATGGCAAAATGACTTACCCCCATTGGTCCACACTTTGCTCATATCCGATTTGCAACCAGTGATTTAATGCCCATTTTTGTTCTCTTTAGAAATTTATATCACATGTTGGAGGATGAGGTCTTTCTGAGCTCTACTAATCATGCATTCCCCAGAGGTTTAATATTTATGGAGATAGATGAGATGAAAATGGAAAAAACTAGTCTAGCACTCATGAAAGTGTAGTTCCAAATTGCCCAATTGTAAAAATTTAATAAGTTGTATGGTAATTTTATTCTTCCACGAGGATAAAGTACATTGGGAAACGAGTTTTTAGAAGTTCCCAATACTTATTCATAAGTCAATGCAATACGAGATGTTGTTGGTGGGTACAAGGGGGAATTTAGAGTTTCTCTTCTCTCTCTCTTTCTCTCATCAGTCTTCTAGTATGGGACTTGGGCGGACGGGATCTCATTTTTGAAAAGGGGGGATATGTCATTAGATAACGGGACTCTGTCAAAAATGAGTTCTAGAGACACTATGTGATGTTACAAGCCTCGATGTATTGGATGCGATCTTACATGGTGATCCTTACCTCTTCATCCTCTGAATGTAAAGGATTGTGCATTCATGAAGCATTTAAAAATATATGTACACCTGAGGCTCTCTTATAGCTTTTTCTCTATTTTATTAGGATATTTTCAATGCCTTCTCATTCTAGAATCTACATGTAGTTGATTGTGACCATATATTACTCGCAATTGTAGCGTTTTCGAGTATGTTGTACTCCATGGAATTGGTGTTTCTAATGTTGTTTTAGGCTATGACACTCATAGAGTGTATGCACCTCTCGCTGTCATAATATTCTCCCATTTCCACTTCAACCTGAGAGTGTCTCCGCCCCTATTGATCATTGTGAGGTATCACCTGGACATAGTTTAGGTTTATGTTTTATACATCTCCTTCTCACCATGTTCCCTTGGAGTTTTAGACTACGGTTAGATAGTTCGTATTTACAATTCTTAGAGATTAGTTTTAGGCAGTAGGATCCTGAATGTAGAGGATAGAATCAAGCCTTCTCCAGAGGTCTATCTTAGTTTGCATGGTCCCACAACTAAGAGACAGTGTCCATAGTTACCTCAAGAATTGAAAGGGAGTCCTTGAATGATCATATCCATGGTGCAATCGTTGAGCTGTTATACATATTGCCCTGTCTGAAGACAAGGTTCAATGTGTTATTAGGACTAAAGTGAACCATATTTGTTGAAGAAATCCATTTGTGTATAAGGGCTAGAGATATTGAGATTCCCCCATCAAGATGTCGTTGATTGTCATTATGTATAGTAGTGGTATGAGGAGTCAACTCTTTATTGGAATGGTGATGGATGGTTGATATGTCATCTGTTGTAGATTGGTTGTTTCATCGATGCTCTGTAAAGATCTCATTGTCGCCAATTAAGTCCATGGACACCAGTTCATTTACAACGATTGCAGTTATCGGTTGATGTGGCCATCAGTTTTATCGAAAATGAGAACATGTATGAGGTATTGTTATTATTATTGTGTGATTGTTATTATTGTGCCCATTAGGTCTTGTATAATGGAGGTTTGATCATCCTAGCCTCTTCGAGTAAACGAAAGGCTTTTTCAGATTTGAGACTTTCACCGATTTTTGATAAACTTACCTCAAAACTAATGCGCAGAGTAGTGCATCTGCATAGTGAAAGGAAAACTCATCATTAAGGTTTGTTATGAATATGCTAACCATTTATTTCTCAGGAATTGAACATGGGAATTTACTCGTGATTCCTGACTCCATCGTTGTAAGAAATGTGTACAAGCTCTGGGTGATGTTTGTTGTTTCATCATTGCACGAAGTCCATCATTATGTACTTCGTGATTCAAGATTGAAATAAATATATGTTTGATTAACTTCTCTAAGAGGTCCATGAAGGTAGTGATACATACCTTTAGAAGGTGTAAGAACCAGTCTAAAGCTTGTCTTCCTATAATTTTAGGAAATAGGCGCAATAGAAAGTATATCATTATAAGCCACTTCTTGGGATGCCATGAAAAATTCTTTGATATGTTCTCTCTAGGATCAATTTTTCCCTTGTATTTTTCAAATTTGGGAATGGCTCGAAAGAGCTTTGGGAAGGGTATGCGTAAGATGTCCATGTTGAAAGGCTATGGACACAATTCATCAAAATTGAATTTTTTGTGTTGTTTTTGCATACCTTAAATAGTTTCTTTCATCATTTGTCCACTCTTGAGAAAATGGTGAATTGGTTTATGGGATGAATGATGAACTCTTACTCTTATGGTTTTTGCTCTCTTTATTAGTCTCAAAATGAGTTTTAAATGTTTCGTCACTTTTATTTATGTGTTTGGTACATTTGGCATTGTTGCTAGCGACTGATATAGGATAGGAGATCCAATTGTTTTTCCATTGCAATGATTTGAATGCGAGCAAGGATTGGTTGGGATTAGAGGATGAAGCACTAGATTTACCTTTATTATTTGCGTTTATTTTACTTGGTCCTACATCATCGTGTTTGTTTTACTTAACATGGTGGACCCTCTAGGGGATTTAGGTTGAATCCTCGTAATGGTTTTCAACCATATCCTCGTCAAATTTGAAAGGGAAATCTTGCTCCCATGTCAAGGATTCGAAGTGCTAAATTGGTCTTCATTTTGTTGTAAAGTGGCAATCTATGGTTAGGTTTTCAATTTGGTCTTCATCATCTTCGTCCGAACTGAGAGTTAAGAGGAAAGGGATTTATTTCCTTCCATCCGAAGGGACTATAGTCGTGATTTCATGTTCTCACCATTTTTTGAAAGAGGGGAGGAACAAAAAGAGGTGCGATAGAAAACTCAACCCTCAACAAAGTGAATGCTAAGATGAAATAGCTTGAAAAGATGAGACGCGCTCGACTCATAGAAAAAAATGAGTGCTAAGAGTGGGAGGAGGCGAAAAGGGTGGACTCTTAACAAGGTGAGTGTTAAGAGAAATGAAGAAAAGGGTGAAAAGTTAAATGTGCTCTACACTTAAAAAAATGAAGTGTTAAGGGAGACAAAACTTAACAAGTGTGAATAGACACCAAAAATCAACTCTTAATAAAAATGCGTGATAAGAGATAGACAAAGAATGGTGGACTTCGCAACACTTAACAAAATGAATGATGTTAAGGTGGAAGATGGATTAACAATGTGAATGTGATCAAACTCTTAATCAAAATGAGTGAAAAGATTGACGAAAAGATCTGAAAAGGTTAACTCTTAACAAGATGAGTGTTAAAGAGAAATGAAACAAGGTTAGTGGACTTTGCAACACTGTGAGCAAAATTAAGTGTGTTAAGGTAGAAGAAGTGGATTAAAAATGTTAGTTTAGATGACTCTTAACAAAAATGAGTGCTAAGAAAGATGAAGAGGTTTGAAATTCTTTGAGATTGTTTACAAGGTGAATGTAAAGAGGGAAGAGCTGAAAAGACAATTTAGCATGCCCAACTTGCGGCAAAATGAGTGCTGTTAAGAGAAACTTAAAACATGATGACACGATGCTCAAATGCTTAACAAAAGGAGTGTTAACATAAGAGACTTAGGACAAATGTGATGAAAAATTCTCAATGCTTAACAAGAAGTAGTGTTAAGAAGGGAGAGACTTAAAAGATGATGAAAGCTCTATCTACTCTTAACAAGATGAGTGTGTGAAAAGAGGAGGCTTGGAAACAAGACGAAAAGTGAATACTATTCAATTAACCAAATGTCTTAAATCAAAGAAGTGATGCTTTAAAGAGTGATGAAGTGATGTCCAAATCTTATAAAAATGTTGTTAGACAAGGATACAAAACAAAGTGATGGATTATTGAGCTTAAGTTAACGAAAAGTGAATGCTCGAAAGAGAGAAATGAAGAAATGAATGAGAATGTCCACAATCAACAAAAGTGGATGTAAAATGTGACGACGAAGAGTGATGGAAGTGATATAGAAGAATGTCATCAAGTTCAACAAAAAGAATGTGTAATGTGACGGTGATAAAAGATGATGGGATGAAGAGATGTGAAAATGTCAAGAATTCAACAAAGTGAATGTGAAATGTGATGATGTAAGAAGTGGAATGCTAAAAGTTCAAAAAGATAACGTTAAACTTAAGACTTATGAAAATGAAATATCAAGGTGATACGAGGAGGGTGCTTGACCGTGATAAAGAAAGTATCACGATGTCAAGACTTAGATGAAGAAAAATGAAAGTCACTCAAGTGTGGATATGGATATCCGTAACCCAAAACTTAGACACATTTTACAAAGACAACAAGGTGGATGAGAGAGAAAAAATTGAATGAAAAGAGTGAAACACAAGTGTGTAACACATAAGAAAAATGAAAAATGATGTAGTGAAAGTTTTGGCCTCTACCTTAGATTGGCTTGGACAAGGTGTGGCTTCCTAGGTGGTTCACTCAACTAGGTGTCAGTATTATACCCGAGTGAGCATCGACACTATTGCTAGCTAATGAACTTTTCTTTACCTAGTTTAAAGCCCTAAACAAAGATCTTACTCAGAATGAATCGCACTAGGGTCACCACTACTGAGATATATGTAACTCTAACTCACGAGGCTTTACTAGTCAGTTGGGATAAAAGGTGCCCATTTTATCAGCTAGTTCCCTCAATGTGCCTGACTACTTTGCGGTTCCTATGGTAATTCTCAAAAGAGTTTTATGGCTTGTGTCAAGGCACTTACCATAGTTATGCGGAATGGGTTTTAACCCTTATCTGAAGCTACAAATACATTTTTTAATAAGGTTGATTTTATATTATTTATTAGCAATAATTCCCTACACACCATAATTAGTAGTTTGAAGCTGTACGAGCAAAGGCAACATGTAGTTAGTAGTTTTCAAGTGTTTTAAAAACCTTCGTGAGAGCGAGGTCCTATAAGCAAGGATTAGAAAATTCTCCTGAGGTAGGTGGAGGCCAAGACGACAGTAACAAGTTCATGCTTTTGATTTCCCATATCGCTTAGAAAAGCACAAGGAAAGAACATACGTGTAAAACAATATTTGATTAAGTGAACAAGTGTTAATTCCCCAAAAAAAAAAAAAATGAGAAACAGGTCACATTTATGATTTTCAAGATCACTTAGAAAGCGTGAGGGAAGAGCATATATGTGATCGCATCAACGATTAGTCTTACTACAAAGAGAAAAATGACAAAGGAAATACAAGAAAAATATGTGACAAGAGTGTTAGTCGATGGTTTGTAAAATTATGAAGTGTGTAAAAAAATGGATAAAGAGCGATAAGAAAAATTAGATCCAAACATTTCCAATAGCGCTAAATTTGCAACTTGTCACGATGAGGTGAAATTGGATACAAGTGAAGGAAAAGTGAGCATAGAAAGGGGTCTAAAAGCGAGTTGAGGTTGATAAAATGTCATTTTAGAAGGTGAAAATAAAGGTTGAAGTTGAAAGCGTCCAGATAGCCTTGTAAGAATGATTTAGACATGATTAGTTCTATTGCGGTCACAACAAGCAAAATAATAAATGAACAATTGCAACAGTGCCTAATTTTGATTATCGGTTTATCAAATTTGATATCAATAAGTAACACAATGAAACATATTACTAAACTTGATAACAATGTCTAATCTAAAATGTGGAATGCATTACACATAATCTAGAACTATAACGAATAGAAATATTACGAATCTAAAGTTTGATCTAATGAGTTAGATTAATTAATTGTGTAATAAGCTATTCATCAGAAAGTTAATGACCTAAGAGTTTAAACTAATGTATTATACTAGAATGACAGCCTAAATGAGAATTTCAAAAACCCTAAAAAATAAAACTTATACACCTAGGAAATGAAACATATGGTGTTTTTTTTTGTTTTATATTATAGTGCTAAACCTAATGTGTGCCAGGGTGGAGGAGGGCACCTCGACCTGAGTGTGTGTAGTGGGGATAAGATTTCGGGGTCGATAGGGTCGTGCATTAGGGGTGAGGACAGGCTGTGCAAATGGGGAAGGCGAGCTGAGGGATTGGTGAGGTAGTGAGAGCTTAGGTGGTTTCCAGCAGTCAGGGAGATCGTAGCGGTGTTGAGTGGGCTTGGACGTGGTGAGCGGCTGAGTTAGAGGATCGAGATGGGGTGGGCATCGATACATTGATTTGGGTGGGGTTCGTTGTAGGTAGGTTGCGGGGTTAAGGGAGGAGCTCGCTCGGACTGGGGAGTGGGCAACGAGCCATGGTGGAGTGTTGCAATCTAGGGGGTGTGATCCAGAGTCATTGCGGGAGTCTTGATTTTGGGAGTTCTGGAAAGTTGGGACAGGGGGTCGATGTGGGAGGGTCAGGATGAGGTTTGAGATGTAAGAAAAGGGTGCTATGGAGGGGTCGTTGTGAGGTGAGGGATGTGGCTAGGTCGAGCTGGCTGAGTTGAGGTAAGGTGGAAAACATGGGATCAGGGGAGTTAGGTTTAGAAAAGAGGCTAGCCAGGGGACGAGTGCGAGTCAGTCTGGGTAGGATAGGGAGGTGGTTAGGGAGGTCTTCAGCTCGGCTGAGATGGCTGGGTAGTTTAGGGTTTGTAGGATAAAAATCAGATTTTTAAATTTTTTAGACACCTATAATGTGTTTCTTTATGTGCATCGTTATTACTAAGATCAATAAATATCCTAGTCTCGTGTTCATTTACTACACTACACTAGTAAATTACCCTTTCGAACCCCTTCTAAACCTCCTAAACCATGTCAATCTCTGTGTGTGTGCAAATAGTGCAATGGTGAGCTTATTTTGCATGAAAAAAAACTTGGATTTAAGATAACTTAAAAAAAAACAATTGACTAACTAAGGAAATTTTGAATTACTAAGATAAATATCTCACCCTCCAAATAGCCAATTGGCTAAATTGACCAAATAACAGTTCACAACAAAAAATATGCTTTTTTATTCGATCTAGAATAACCACTGTTGCCTCCTTTTTACTCCCACAAACCTACACAACAACACAACGTTTGCACAAAACAACACAAAAACTATAAATAGACACCAATAACACAAACAACAGACCTAGACAAACTAATATGAAACAAAAATGAAATACTACGGTGTAAAACTACATTTCTAATGGAAAGTTAAACAAACAAACATTGAAAACCTTCATTATAACCTTTCAGTGAAAACCTCAAGCTAGGTTGTAAAGACTTTGTTCTGTGCTAAACCTTGTCAAATGAATGTGGGTGAAGGGGTAGGTCAAGCCAGTAATGGTGAGGGGCTCGGCGAGCCTTAAGCTTTTGCCAAGCAGGGGTGAATTTAGGACATAATGGGGGAGGGGGAGAGGTCTAGGGGGGTCATTCGCATATAACTTTCAGATGGAGTAGAGAACTAATGATAGAGCATGGTTGGGAAGGTTGATTGGAAGTTTAGGGGGTTATGTATGCATGCAAATAGGTAGTTCTTGGAATTATCTCTAATCTGATGGTCATTGAATTGTTTGTTCCAAAGATTTTTCAATTTTTTTAAAAAATATGACCTTATGATTCATAGCTTTAAACAAAATTTACATTACACACATATTTTAAGAAATTTAATTTATAATTATTGCTATTTTAACTTAAATGAATATCTTTTTTTTTCTCTTTGTGTGTGTGTGCAAGTGTATAGAAGTGAAGAGAAAACTAAAAACTAAAAACACCTGCAAATACCAAATTTAAGAACATAAATTTTTGCACTCAAGAATATAACCGTAACAAGAGATTTTAGAATCAGAGCATAAAATTGTATAGACAACAATGTAAAATGTTATACCCTTGATTCTTTAATTTTGAAATATACCTGTAAACACTGGTCCAAATGCTCTGAGACAACCTATGGAAGTTGCAACACAACAATGACAATTAACACCAAATAACACACCACTAACAAAATTAATACAAGCAAAAATGAAACAAAAATGGAAGAGGACGGGGTTGCGAGTCCCACCGGGCATGCCAAAATGTATAGCTATGAGAAAAAATGACAAGTAAATGGAAAGTAAACAAAGAATGAATTGCAATCCTCCCTATAAACCTTCCAATGCAAACCTCAAGTAGGTTGTAATGAGCTTTGAAGCTGTGTAACCTTTCAGAATTGTGGGTGCTCTTGAGTGACCTCTAAAATGGGTTGAGCAATGCTACAAGAAGATATTTTTGGCTTGGATTATTTTTTCCAAAATAGCATAAGTTGGAGTAATTTTAATAGAGTTTTTATGATTAAATCCAAGCATATTTGATAGAGAGTAGGTTTGCATTTTATAGAATAAAAATTGGTTGAAAATTGGTTACAAGTGGGTGAATGCACATGATAAAAATAAAATTGGAGGAGGTTGTAGCAGTTCAGGGGAAGTAATGGAATTAATTTTCGAAGTTGCATCCGGGAAGGTGGTTGTATGTGTAATTTAATTGCCCCCAACTTTCTAGGATTCTAGAAGTGTAGTTGACTAGGATAAAGATGTGGAGTCCAAGTGGTTGTTGACTGAGATGAGGAAGTGGAGTTCATGTAGGTTCCAAAGTGGTTGTTATAATGTGTACACTTAATTAATTAACCATTTAATTAATAAATGATAATTAACTTAGTTAAAGGGGTACTGAGTATTAATTTAATTAATCCAAAGGGTGCAATGTGTGTGATTTAATTTATTTAATCAATTAATCACAAATGGGTGAATAACAGGGTGCACTAGGACAATATTGGGAACATGTGAGTGATTTTTGGGGTGTCCACACAAATAAGAGTAAGTGCACCCAAGATATGCAACATGTTGTGAATGAGTGAGATAGAATGGTATGCAAAGTGAGTGTGATAGGAACAGTGTACCCTCCGAGTGAATCTAGATGAAATATGAGATGAGGTTCATTTATAAATGCCTCCTCAGTAGTCTAGAATGAACCATAGAACAAGAGTGCATCATCAAGAAATGGTTTGAATTATGCACTAGATAGATATGATCAATGAAGCATAGAGCGTAGAAAGTGAGTGAGTGTGGTTAGATTAACTTCAGATTTAGACCCTCAGCAATCAAGTATGAACCATGGAACTAGAGTGCATCATAAGGAAGTGTGTTGTATGAGAATGTGATGCCTCAGAGATGTGTCGTGAATGTGTAGAGTGTGAAATGTGTAGTGTGTATGATGCGGGGTTCATGGATGTAGTATGTCCTCAATAATTAAGTGTGAACCATAGCATAAGAGTGTGTCATAGGGTAATGACGATACAAGTTGTGTGTATCAATGTGTGTACAATGAATGAGAAAGACTAGATATAAAGCATGATGTAAAATAGTAGAAATGTGAGACACCTGATAGTGTTAGAAGGGGAGAGAGAGTAAGCATGATGTCCCCCAAGTGTATGATGTGAAGAAGAATCAAGTAACATCATCTAAAAGATCGTCATTGTCATGGTAAAAGTCAAATGGAGAAGTATCAGAGACTTGATAAGTAATAGTATGAGGT
The DNA here is from genome assembly GCA_019776745.2 of Taxus chinensis. Classification (NCBI taxonomy): domain Eukaryota; kingdom Viridiplantae; phylum Streptophyta; class Pinopsida; order Cupressales; family Taxaceae; genus Taxus; species Taxus chinensis. The sequence continues at coordinate 859,950,615 of CM034151.1, forward strand.
TAATCACATAGAGAGCCATTGTTGCATAAATTGTACATGCCCATTGTGTATTCTTCATCGGTACAAGGTGGTAATGGACAACCATGTGCATACAAGTGAGTAAGATTTTGTGAATAGCCAAGAAATGAATCATTGTAAATAAAAACACAACTAAAGGGCATGGGGAATGAAATATCGATATGATCAGGATCCAAAGTACCCGTAATGTAGTCAAGCTAAGACTGTCCAAGTGTGAGTGGAAAAGTGTGAGAAGTACATGTAATAAAGATTGAAAGATGAAAGACACAAAGACCATAAGCAACAGTGATGTGAACATATCCATGATACAAATGAGGAGAATAAGTCAGACAGATGAGATGATCCAATGTAAATCCTAACCAAGCCAAACCATCATATGTGCAAACAGTGTCAGAGCAAGTGGGATCAAATGGAGTATGTGTCCAATAAGAATTATTCATGAAAAGGGTGCATGTGAAAGGAGGAAGCATCGATGTTGGTTGCTCATGAGAAGATGAGGAAATTGGAACGACGTCAAATGTATGGACAAGCCACTGATAAAGTACTGTAACATTAATAGTATGAGGGGGTGAGTAGGAAGTGGATGAGATGGTGTATAATGCACAAATAGTTCCTTTGAGTAGAGGTAAGTTGTCTGGATAGTCCGCGAGTTGCGGATTGGCAACAAGATGCATAGTAGTAGAAGTGGGAATAGTTAATGCAGTGGTTAGATCTAGGTGACAATATTGAAATGGGTTAAAATTAGTGATAACTATATATTCAAATCCCTCATGTAATAATTTAATGCACTCATGAACTATATAAGGCACTACTTGCATGATGTGATGCCATGACCTACCAAGCAAGCAATTATACTGAACTAGGATATTAATAACAAAGAATACTGTAAGAACCGTTTTTGGCCCAATGGTGATAGGAAAAGTAATAATGCTTATGCATGGATGTGTATAAGAATCATATGCTCAGAGATAAATGGATGTTGGGCTTATATGAGCTGAAGAAAGGCCAATATTCCAAAGGAATGAAAAGGTACACAAGTTGAGCTCAGATCCATTATCAACTAAAGTTTTCTTAATACCCATGTTATTGATGCACATTTGCATATATAGGGGAGGATCATTGTCATGAACAAAAATATTGGAAGCTATGTCAGATGGAAAATTAAGTTGTTGAGAAAATACATCTACAAATGTCTAATATACTATGTCTGGATGAGTAGTAGAAGGAATATGAGTATTAGCCAAGAGAGTAATGATTTTAGCGAGAAAATCATGATTGACTAGCAAGAAATCATGAATGGAGATATCCATGACGAGAGAATCCTAGGAAAATGAAAGAAGTGATGAAGTGAAGACCCAAGAGTGTTCAAATGAGACGAGTTCACCAAATAATTTAACAAATATAGAATTTGTAAAACCCTAATTGCAGAGTCACATATGATAAATATAACAATAAAGTATATATCTAACGTAAGCAATAAGCTAGATAAAAATACAACCCTAGGTGTAAGAGAGGGAATATAAGACTTAGCTGATTTCACAATTGATTCCAAAATGTTATGGACTGGAGAATTGATGGAAAGGAGGAGGAAACGGTCACAACTACACACAGAAATTTGTGGAATTGTCGGAATAAGTTGGACCATGGTGGCTAGGATAGGTCAAGGGTTCCTAGGCACTGGAGACATCTACTAGGTTCCTGTGATTGTGAAAATGGTCAGAAACCGATTCTTATTATGTCACACTAATGTTGCTAACCTTTGTTGTTGATCGCCTATGTGTTGCACTATGTCCACAGAATTCGCATGTAACCTGCAAAATAAATGATCTCCGGCAAAACCCTAAAACACATCATACCCTAAAAATAAAAAGATGAAAATGGGGAGTCAGACTGACCCCGATGGTCACCCGATAAAGTGAACATACAACCGAGCATTGCATTACATCTCAGACTCCATGTAGTTCTGTGTGCATGTGTGTAGAATTGTGCCCTAAAAGGCTCTTGTGAAATATGTACTTGATAGCAAGCAATAACTAGATGTAACAATGTAGATAGATGTGTGGATGTCAAAATGAACTTCCCCTCCTATGAAGTGTATGCAGAAAAATGCAGTCCTTTATCCCTTGAATGATAGCTAGATGGATGTTTTGATGCTCTTAGAATGCCTTTGGATGTAACCTTAGGGGTGATAGTAGGTGCTTAGAGCTTGGTCCTTTATTATGGTCACATAACTTTGCATTTATATGATTCCCTTAGCTGAATTTCGTAATTGACAACTAAAAGGCTGACCCATAAGAAAACAAGATGCCCAAAAGATAAAAGAGGCCCAAAAGGGGCGAGTAAGATATAAAGAGGGCGGGGGCGCCCAAAAGGATAAGGGCGTCTGAGCGCTAGCATCCTGGTTGGGAGCTGATGTCCAGAATCAAGAAAGATAAAGCAATGAAGATCAAACTAGGCAGTGGGGTGTGTAAGACCAACGAGGAAAGGAGAAAGAAAAAAAGAGGCCAAAAATAGATGTCAATTATTAGTTTTCTCGTTTAGGAATCATATGAATAGTAGTATGTGATTAGGACCTAGAAATGTACCCAAAGGCGTGATTTCCACTTCATACTCCTTTCACACTGGTCATTTCCACTTATGCACTTCCTCTAAACTTAGTCACTCCCAAGCTACCCACCTTCAATGGCCATGGTGATCCTCAAGAGCATCTTTGAGCATTTCATGTGGCATATCTAGATTATGTGCATGATCATACTTTACTAGTAAAGCTCTTTCCTATAAGCCTCCAAGATTATGCAATGTATTGGTTCTACGATATACCTATCCATTTGGTAATATCATTTATGAATTTAGCCGATGTTTTTCTCGCTCATTTTTCAATCAATATCGCTTCTAAGATATCCTATGCTCAACTTTTGCAAATTAAACAAGGATCTAATGAACATATAGTGGATTATGTATTACAATAGAAGAACAACTTAGATAAGATTTCTAATGTACTCACGGAATCTAAATTTCAAGATGTATTTTTCCAAAGTCTCTTACCACCTCTGCAGGAGAGCATCATCTTTAAGACCTCTCCATCATTTGATCAGTTATGTCATACACTTAAGCTACACGAAAGCAAACTACTATCTGTGGGAAGCTAAAATTTCATGATCAAGCTTTGTCTTCTACTCGGTTTCAAAGCCAATCAACTTTCAATCCATCTACCAAGCCTACTAAAGCAAAAGCTATTGTTAATTTTGTCTCTACTCTTGAAAAGCTTCAATGAAAAACTCTAAAGTGTACATTTATTAATTTGCCTTGTGTTCCACATATTTTATTGCCGCAACTCATTAAGAGAAATCTTATTACGCTTCCTCCTCCACTTAATTTGGATCCATCTTGACCTAAAGGACATAATTGTAGTGAAAATTTTAGATGTGACTCTCATCAATGTATCAGGCATTCTACGGATCGATGTTTCAAGCTCACACATTTAATTTAAGATCTTATTGACAACAATGCAATTAAACTTCCTAAGCCTTCGACATCTACGCCAGTCAATGACAACAAAAATCTCAAAATTTTCAATAATCCACTGCCTAAGCATGACAAGCAAGCTGACTCTTCGGCCAATCATACATATCATGCAGTGCCTCCTCCTTCATCGGGGGCTCTTGGTTTTCTAGTTGCTCACATTGATGCATCTCCACCATTCATTATGTTCTCTGATCATGGTTATCATGCTACATTATCTTCTAACACATTACATATTAATGCTTTTATCGGGCCTCATGTTATCAATAATACAATGATCGATCCATCAATTCATATGGGTGTGTGATTTATTGCTCTTCTTATTGCTATCAACTATCCACTCTCGTATATTTCATATCTAGTTTCTAAATCTTATGGTTAAATCTTACGGTTGTGTCAAGCTCCCATTTATAGTTGGTCCTCTTACCATGTTTGTGCCATTCCTTTTGGAACCTTCAATTACAGGGTGTGACATGATCTTAGGTCTTCCTTAGCTTTGTGTTGCTCAAAATATCATTTATATGAATCATTTGTGTCTAAAGTTCATTCACAACAAGCAAGTTATCACCATCGAGAGTGTTTCACCATACACACTGTGGCCACAACCTCATCTTGAGGTTGTCATTACACTCACTAGAGCAGTTAGGTCTCCTGGACCTCTTAAATCTAAGGCACAATCTCCTCCTATCTCTCCTATTCGCACACAACCTACTCGGTCTCATTGGTCCACTAGTCCATCTCATCACCCTAGGTCCACTTCTAAGAGGAATCCTTCACATAGGTGCATATCACCTCCTTGGTCCCCTTTACATGGGTGCACATCACCTCATCAGACTCCTTCACATAGGTTCACATCACCTCCTTAGTCTCCTTTACATAGGTACACATCATCTTCTGAGTCTCCTTCTCATAGGTGCTCATCACCTCCTAGGTCTCATGCACATAGGTCTCATTCACTGATACATCATCTGTCTCACACATCATCGATCTCAGAGCATGGTCACGTTCCTTTATTTCCACAAGCATCAGGTGGAGGATCCTTGCCCTTCACTTTTTTGGATAGCTCTTTCATTATTGCACACTTGGGGGGCATCATGCTTACTTTCCCCCCTCTTTTAGCATTTTTTGATGTCTTATATTTCCTCTAGTATTCTAAATGCATCCCACACACATTGATACACATAATTTGTATTGTCATTACCCTATGATGCACTCTCATGTTGTGGTTCACACTTAAATGTTGAGGGTATAATCCATACATGAACCTCACACTACATATTTCTACACTCGACGCATTCACGACACATCTTTCTAGCATTACATTCTCACACAACACACTTCCCTATAACGCACTTTAGTTCCATTGTTAATACTCGATTGTTGGTCTAAAATCTAAAATGAAACTCGCCACATTCACACTCTTTACGTTATATACTTCATTGATCTATCTATATAGCACATATGTTCAAACCAATTCTCGATGACACACTCTTGTTTTATGGTTCATTATTGACTATTGAGGGGTATTTTATAAATGAACCTCATTTCACTCATGCTCATTCAGATCTGCTCAAGAGGCACATTGCTCTTATCGCATTCACATTACATTTCATTTAATCTCACTCATTCAAAACATATTGCATATCTTAGTTGCACTTAGTCTTGCTTACTCATGCTCACATGTACACTTTGCTTACTATGCTAGTTAGATATTTCATATGTTATTATATTTTCTATATACACATGTGCGTTCACTTGTTCTTGAGTTGTGAATGTAGAATTCCTACAAATCTTTACACACAACATGGATGTTTGGCAATGAATCTCTTACTAGTCCCGTTGAGGCTTCTAGGGGCATATACTTTCGTACACACTCCAGGTGTTATTGTTTCATTTTATACTACTTCTTATTCTTCCTAGCACACTACTATATCGATATATAAATTTCTTAACATACTTTTTATCTTTCTAACATGCTAACGGGTGCTTCATGTGCAACATTTTCTTTATAGGAAATATTATCTATCATGGTTATCTGATACTTTGCTTGTTACTATTTTCCATTGTTTGTCACTGTCTGCAATTATTTGCGGGCTTTGCCCAATGTCTTGTTTCTTCATTTATTGTATGCTTTTGGCTACTTTAGCCCTTATTGTCTTGTGAAATTGTGAGTGACGTCCCATGTTTGCAACCCACTTTTCACAGTCTACATTGTCTTCTTGCATGTTAGATTACACATTATCTTCTATATGCGTATTTGTCTTGTTTGCACTAACATATTTTCAAGCCACTTTGTTTGCATGTGCCTTTATTTCTACTATGCACATTCCTCCCCCTTGCAGGATCTTAGTTTCAGCTTAGTGTTTTGTCTTATCCTTTGGGTCGCATCTTCCTAGCAACATCACATGCACCCCAAACAAGGGGGCACACTCTGGGTGAATCAGTCACCCCATTCAGCAGCACACAATCACAATTTGGACCTACATAGTACATGAATAGAACAATCTTCAGTTACAAAAATGACCCAGAATCTAACTTGGGTCCTCAGCACATTACAAACATCAGTGCCCAGATGCAGACATGAGCTCTTGTGTCCTCCTGACCTTTCCTGGGTGCCTATGACCAAGGGGTAGTTCTAGTTATTTTCTCAAATCAACGCAATTTTCAACATTTCACATAGTAGTTTGCATAACACATGTATAGTCCTCCAAAAATCAGAATGCATTTTATCTCCTTTTTCTACTTGGATCGAACTAGATCAAATTAGAACAAAGCAGGATCACACCATCTGCAGTAGTGTATAAATTTCGGCAACTAGTTAGGGATGGATAAAAACACTAGACCTTTCTCCACAACACTTCTTTTGTCTTGGCGTGAGATCACCCAAAAAACTCGCTATTCTACAATAGATCAAGACACTTTTTATCCTTTTCACTCATCACATATCGGGTGCACACATTCATTTTACTACTTTTTTTACATTTTCACACTTTTTACATATTTGGATCAATTTTTTCATATACACATATTTGACTACTCTTTTGCTCTTCTTTTTTGCAACTTTGTCCTTTTGAGAAGTGGTTGTCACATCATCAAACACATTAAACACAAGTACAACATGACACAACACATACGCTTCACCCCTAGGGTCACTTCCTTTTCTTTAGCTTCCACGCTTCATTTTATCACTCAACGCTTTTTCTTGTCTCCTCGACAAGCTTTCGCCATCAATCTACATGGTTATCAGGTACACATATCTTATCTACTTTATGTTATTGAGTATTCACTCAAAAACATGAAGTGGGGCAAAATGTAGACACTAAATCATGCACTTGGGTACATTTGAAAGTCCTAATCACACACTACTATTCATATGATTCCTAAGCGAGAAAACTAGTAATTGACATATATATTTAGCCTATTTTTTGTCTTTCTCATTTCCTCTTTGGTCTTGCACACCCCACTGCCTAGTTTGATCTTCGTTGCTTTATCTTTCTTGATTCTGGACACCAACACCCAACCACGATATCAACACCTAGAAGCCCTCATCCTTCCGAGTGCCCTCGACCTCTTTGTATCTTACTCACCCCTTTTGGGCCTTTTTTAGCTTTTGGGCATCTTGTTTTCTTATGGATCGAACTTTTAGTTGTCAATCACAAAATTCAACCAAGGGAATCATATAAATACAAAGCTATGTGACCATAATAAAGGACCGAGATTTAAGCATATATTATCACCACCTAAGGTTGCATCCAAAGGCATTCTAAGAGCATCAAAACATGCATCTAGCTACCATTCAAGGGATAAGAGACTACGTTTTTTTGCATACACTTCATAGGAGGGGAAGTTCATTTTGACATCTACACATCTATCTACATTGATACATCTTGTTATTGCTCGCTATCAAGTGCATCTTGCACAAGAGCTTCTTAGGGCACGATTCTACACACATGCACACAAAACTACATGGAGTCTGAGATCTAATGCAACACTCAGTTGTAAGTTCACTCTTTTGGGTGACCGCCGAGGTTAGTTTGACTCCCCATTTACATCTTTTTCTTTTTAGGATTTGATGTGTTTTAGGGTTTTGTAGGAGATCATTTGTTTTGCAGGTTACAGGAAAATTCTGCGAACATAGTGTGACACAAAGGTGATCAACAACGAAGGTTAGCAACATTAGTGTGACACAATAAGAACTAGTTTCTGACCATTTTCGTAGCCACATGAACCTAGCAGAGGTCTCCAACGTCTAGGTGCCCTTGACCTATCCCAAATGCCCTTGTCCAGCTTATTACGACATTTCCACAATTTTTTGTGTGCGGTTGCGATAGTTTCCTCCTCCTATCCATCAATTATCTAGTCCATAACACTTTGGGATCAATTGCGAAAGCAACTAAGTCTTTTATTCCCTCTCTTACACCTAGGGTTTTATTTTTATCTATCTTATTGATTAGGTTAGATTTGTACTTTATTGTTTTATTTATCACACGTGACTATGTAATTAGGGTTTCGTTTTAACTTACCATTTTGACCGTGAGTGAAGAAATTATTATCTACATTCACAGACCTCTACTATTTTACCTGACAATCACTTGTAACCATCATTTTTGGGAAAAACACATTACTAGCTAGTTTTGCAAAGGGGTTTTGTATGCCTCTAGTTGTTATTTGAATAGGTCAAACTAGTCTGATTACAACCGGTGGCTCCGGAAAACTAGTCATCATTCGTAAACCGTTCACCAGTTCTAAGTTCCGTCAATTTCTATGAATTCTCAATATATAGGCGAGCACGTAGGAGTTTACCCATTGTGGATTTTCCTATCAGAGGACAATTTTTTAGCATGGTTTCTTAGCCTCTGAGCCAAATTTGGACATTTTCGTAACTAGTAGGAAAATGTAAAAGAAGGTTGTAGGACCCTCGTCAAGTCAACAAACCATCAAGAAAACTTATTGACACTTATAAATAACTATATGAAACCCTATTTTGTGGTTTGTTTTGAGAAATTTGACTTTTGGAAAATTAGTGTTTTCTCTCCTCTCTCTTCTCTACCTCCTTTCTCTCTACTCTCGTAGTTAAGAAATGAAGTGCAATGAAATGATTATATATCTTTAACCCTCTATGGTTGTGTGTGAATTATTTTGAATGTGTAAATGAAACAACTAATTTTTTTAATTATGCTAGTGTTTCATCGCAAAGTAGAGATAAAACAAATAAGAGGTAAGGGTAAGGAGGAATACCTGTGATAGTCAAAGGTAGGTTGTGTGCACGTTGAATGTTGACCAAGCTGGTTGTGAAGAGATTCCCTTTGGCTAGGAGGAACAACCTGAAATAGAACACAATACCACAAGAGAGAGTTAAACAGTACATGCAGTGGACTACCTAGCGTGTGTTAGATCCATGAAGTGTGATACTTCTTAAAGAGGTTGTCAATCCATTTTTGTAAGAAATTTAATAAAAGGAAAGAGCATAAATAAAGAAATTTGACTATAGTTGATATGATTTAGGCATCTCATATAAACATAATAAGTAAATATAATCTAACAAGAAAAGTTATAATTAAATTTAAAAGGCTGGTAAGGTAAGCTAGGTTTGCAGGTCTGGCAAAGGTTGTAGGTGAGGTCTGGGAAGATTTGATGAAGTTTGGGTGGGTTTTGAGTGAGTTATTAGCTTGCTAGTTTGGGGAATTTTACTAGTGACAGAGATCGGTATCAGTTAGGTGACCGAAATCGGTATTGGTAAATGACCGATGCTAGTTGGGTGACTAGTGTCGGTAGGGGAAATTGGGAAGAAATATTAAAATATGTTGATGGGAGCTTTCTGTGATTACACAGAGAGTTGGGAGGGCTTGGATGAGGTCGTGGGATTCTTAAGAAGACTCATAGGTGATAAGATGGGTGTTTGGGTAAGGTATGAAGATTCTGTGGGCAAATGGTCAGACGGAGGTGTTGTGGGAGAGATTCAGATATGAGAGGTAATGGAATGAAATAGATAACCAGTAAACAACTAATCCACTGAAACTAATGACAAAGTAGAAATGTACTTACATGTAGAATGTAGGCAAAAAGTAGGTGGTGGTGATGGCTACAGGAGAAGGTGATCCCGAACAAATGCAATAGCAGGAGGGCACGGTGCTTCCTTGTGAGTGTACTGGAGCTTTGGATCAATTTGTTGATGAGTGGTGTGGTGTTTGAAAGCTGTAAGGGTCTCTGGTATGTCGTAAGATTCCTAGAAAGCTTCAGAGTCAGGATGCAAGGTCACAAGAGCTAGAAAACCATATTCAAAACTTGAGGAAATAGTTTGGAAATCCTATTTAAGGTAACCGACGATGGTTAGGTAACTAACACTGGCTGAGGAATTACTGGCATCAGTTAGGTAGAAATGGTCATACTTGCTTAAAATAGCTCGATTCTTCCTAAATTTGGCGTGATTGAGATTTTGGTTCCGGGTCATAAGTGTGGAATAACGCTAAATGGAGTGGGAGAGTAGTTAGAGGGATAATAGGCCATTAATATTAGGGTTAGAATAAGTCCTAATTGGTTAAGGGGAGTGGGGACTTAGTCTTAGGTAATGAATAGGGTTGGAATAGGTCTAGTATGAGGTGGAGAGGTAAGGTGGAAAGGTGAGGTAGATAATTAACTTAATTTTGGTAATTAAATTAATTTAAATGCATGCACGTGGGCATGATGGGGGAATTAATTAATCAAAGGGGGTTTAGAGGGTTGATAGCCAATTTTGGGTGTGTACAACTAGATTTATGTGGATGTCATGCCATGAATTGTGCTGACCATAGCGATGGTTATAGGTACTGAGACTCAGGAAGCAAACTGTACTAGTGATTTCACAATAGCCTATTATTTGGAAAAATGCAACTGTATATGTTATATCAACAATGTTGTTGTAAATTGAGATGTTTATTATTGAAATTTGTAATAAGTATGAGTTGCTGGTATTTAGGGGTGTTTGGGAAATGTATATTTAATCATGGGTGTTATTTGATCTAGAATTATAAATTGTAATTTTTTTTGGATATTTATGTTAACTGAAATTGAATTTGACATCTTATATTGCACTTTTATTGTGAAATTAATGATTACATATCTAGTGTGTTGTGTTATTTACCATGAAAATGTAGAAAGAAAATCTACTAAAACAGTCAACCCTAGTATAAAACCCTTGTATGTCCACCCTTCTCGTGTGATCCTTCATAACGTAGAAAACTAAAACGTTAAGAGGAACCTAAATCATTACACTCGATGACACCCCTAGCTTAAGGAAAAAATAGATAGAATGCACGCTTAGTGACATTGTCGCAATCCCATCTAATAGGAATGGTAAGGGTTAAATACTATCTTAAGTTTGTGGCCTTCCTCTTAGGATTTGTTTCCTGATGTGTAAAAGGTGTTTAGATCCCCTTAAGTTGGTACCTATTGAGGATTAGATTTAAACTCCAATGCGAAACCCTCTTGGACTAGCACATGTGTAGAATGAAGGGCTTTAAGTGGCAATATCATCAACTACCCTTTGTAATTCATCTTGAGGAGTTGGGGTTATAAATGAATTCCATACCCAGTTTCAATTATCATTTTGGTTGCTATAATACAATACTAAGAGTTAATTGTGGAACATAATAAAATTTTAATTTATGATTAGTTGTGAAAATGTAACCATGAGATGATGTACTAGGAGAAAAGTGAATTTTAGATATTTCTTGTAACGTGTTTAAACCATCTTGTTGTGAGAAATGGAATCCATGAAGTGTAAACTTTAATGTGAACCTTAATCTTTTAAACAAAGGACTATTCCCTCTTGTTCTCCCACTCGCCCTTTTATGTAATGAATGTATGATGCGAAACCATGTAATCATGTTCTTAGAGACAATTCCCTAGGGGAAGAACTAGTAGTCTCACGAGCATACAAATGTCCTTATTAACAAATGGGTTATACAATTAATTGTAATAATGTATATGAACCAAATCAGGTGAAGCCATTTTAAGATTAATGTAAATGAATTGAGTGGATCATATTTTTTTAGTTACATACACATGAGAATATTGAATTTGAACCCCTTAAACCCCTCTCAATCAAGAGTGTTGGTTTGATAAGAAGTATCGAAGTTACCTTGAGTTACACAAATATTTTGAGAGATAAGGGTGTTTGATTACTCTTGTTATGACCTTAGTAAGGTGTAGAGTATGAAGAACAAATGATTCAATTAATTTTAGTATCTTCTCAAGATTAACGGTATGCAAAACCTTGAAATTACGTTACCTATTATTCGTGTTAGTGTCTTAGAAGGCCTTTGGAAGTGTAGGTGTGTTGGAGTCCTCTCGTGTAACATGTGCTTAATGTTTGTGTGGTTAATGATAGTGAAATGAAATGTTTGGCATGAAATCACTTCCCAGGAGTCTTGAGACCTTAAGTGTTGAGCAAGTTTGGTGTAACTTGATATTGTTTAGAAGAATGCTAACAAAAGACCAAAGTAGCAACATAAGTGTAATAATATCATGAATAAGTGAGGTATCAGTTAGGGGAAAAGGGAAACTTAGAGTTCTCCTCATAACATAATTATACTTTGTTTTATGCTGTTAAAAGGAGGGGTAAATTGCTCCTAGTGAGATTAAACTTTCGTGAGAACATGAATTCATACGGAAAACAAAACTTATGACGTAAAAATTAATAAGACTCAAACCAAGCATCAAATGATAACAACTTCAAAAAAATAGACGTACCTAATGGAAGGAAGATTATATGGAAAGGGAACTTGGACCTAATCTCCTTTAAATCTTAAGATTACTTTCCCAACTTCATGTTAGTCCTATTTGTGGATTGAAGGTAAAACTAAACTTCAAGTAAACTTATTTCGGGAACAAACCCTTAACATGTGAGCTAACATTAGGATGTTTGTACGTGTTTAAATGCACATAACTAACAATCGAGTTATGGAAATCGTTATAATGGAGAATGAACCAAATTTAAGTGTAATTATTAAAAATTAGATTTTAAATGGAACCATCATAAGTAAGACGCTAAATGCAATAAAGAAAAAAAGGTAACCTAGTTTAAGAGGAAGGGAGGTTTACATGTTAAGTGTTCTACAAATAATTAAAGTTAAATGATGAAAATGGGACTGTGATAAATATATAACCATGAAAAGGAGATGTCGTGAAAGGTGCCTAACTATAAAATGTATATCGTAATTGGATCATTGTTTGCACTTCATCATTTCGGGAAAAGTGATTTTGATGTGCATCATGTGTTTTCATGTTATCTACGCGGGTTCACGTTGTGCAAACGTCTCATGTGTTGTGTGTTATCGTAAGTGATCTCATGTGGTGTCGTGTATGCAACAATTTAAGTCAAAAAAAATAGTCTAGTTTATTGTTGTATTTGTGTGCATGTTTCACGGGCGTTACACAACTTATGCGTACCTACAATAGTTAAATATTTGAATTAATAAAAAGAAAAACATGGATTATGGCCTTGCATGAGGGTTTGGGTGGATATTGTGCACTAGTTAGCCCTTTAACAATCAAACACTATGAAATAACACAAATAAATCACTAAGAACCTTATAATTACATAATATGCCACTCACACAATACAAATATTCTCAATGTTAGATGTGTAACTGATAGTGCTTATTTGTGAAATGACCTAAACAATGTGTCTATTGATGGCTTTGAATTTGAATTTCACAAGAGTGGTGTGTATATCAACTTCTAATGACTAGAATTGGAAAGAGTAGAATGGAGCGGATGGGCCCATCAATTAAATGAGGACACAAAAAAGACTTCCAAAACGGTACAATCCTATCTAGGAAAGGGTTGAAAGAAGCAGATGGACCCATCCATTAATTGAGGAGAGAGAAAAAGACTTCCAAAACCATACAATGCTGATTAATTCAAAGGATAAAAGGTTTAAAAATATCAGACTAAATATATCTCGAGGAATTGAAAATGAAGATTCAGACTCAAAAATCAACAAAAATAACAACATAATTTGACATGAAATAAAAGCCATGTATCCATTTTATGATATTACATGCAACTACTATATTCTTTATCAAACCAAAGACGTCTCAATTAAAAACATGTTTTGGAACTCAGAAAAAACCCAAAACATTTTCTTTTTTAGCACATATTTCAGTGCCCTCATGTGGAATGGAAGCCCTCATGTGGAATGGAAGATTTCAATTGCTCTTCGGCTGTGAATCTTGAGGATGAACCCCGCATTGAGGACCTTCGTGTATTGAAGGGTTTTACGTCTCAATTAAAAACATGTTTTGGAACTCGAATTGAAAACTTACTTACAATCAATGAGGCTTCTGATAGAAACTATTCAAAACTCCATTTTCTTTCTGCGTTCCAAAGTATAGTATTTTTATAGTCTTTAAACTTTTTTTTTATGTTATATAACAAAAAAATTTAAGAATCTATTTCCAAAATATAATCTATTTATATATTGTTACTTTTTTTGGTAATTTAGAGGGATAAACAAATATTTATTTCCTTCCTTTTCAAGGAGAAAACGATCACGAGCTTTGAGAAGTGAGGCTCTAATACAAAGGGAGTGCCATCGATCAATCTCATTTATATTTACAATCTTTAAACTTTTTTTTAGGTTATATAATAGAAAAATTTAAGTAATCCATTTCCAAAATATAATCTATTTATATGTAGTTACTTTTTTTGAATAATTTAGAGGGATAAACAAATATTTAACTGAGAGTGCGAAACTCTAATACAGGAACTGCCATCGATCAACCCTAATTTATATGGTTAATTTGGTTAATTATGGAACACTCTAGATAGATTGACGAGTTGAGAATTTATTATTGAGCTTATTTTCGAGGATAAAGTTTGATTAAATATTTAAAATACCAAAAAGTAGTTTACTTACCTTTGGGGTCCACGATACAAAAGTTCCCGGTTCGACCTTGTCATCTGTACAGAATGTCGTTAGTTTAAGGAGGCAGAGGGCCGCCTGTTGTGATCCTCCACCATTCCTGGGAAATGGGTGTAGATCACGAGTTCAATGGCTCTACCCCTGCCCTAACACAGGAATGCAACTGTCCTACAATCTTAGGACTTCAGCCTGTGGCTCTGGTGGATCATGTCGCAAGGGTGGACTGGACCTTGCTGGATGCCATTCCCGGAGAAAGAGGTGGCTCTCAAAGAGTATGTTATTATGCAATCTATTTTCATCTCCTAAGAATAATGATTGCGGACTGCATTGATTTAAATCAATGGAATTGGATTATGTTTGTTGTTATTAATATACGGCTTCTTGGGAGTCTTGTGGGTTTTAGAGCGGGTTTTACTTAGATTAATGTAAAGTTTAAACTAGTGAAAATGGCCGTTTTTGGATTGGATGGTGGTTGCCGTTTCTACGGATTGGGTTCTTAAGAGTCTTGTTTTTGTTTATGGTGGGTGTTGCTTGGATTGATGCACACTAATGAAAATGACTGCAGTTGGATTGTTTTTCTATGTGGGTTCTGGGCGTCTTATTGTAGAAAGAGTGGGTATTGAATGAAATGGATTTGAATCAATGCTATTGGATTGTGTTTTTTGTTTTAATTACATGGGCTCTTAAAAGTATCTGTTTGTTTTATATTGGATGTTGCTTGGATTGATGCAAACTAAGGAAAATGTATATGGTTTCTGTTGTTTCTACTAAATGGCTTTATAAGAGTGTTATTTTGTCTATTGTGGGTGTTGCTCTGATTGATGTACGCTAATGGAACTGACGATTGTTGGGTTGATTTTCTATGTGGGTTCTCACAGTCTTATTGCAGAAAGAATGTTTTATTCATTGAATTGGATCTGAATCAATGGAATTGAATGGTGTTTGTTGTTTTAACTTCACGGGCTCTTAGGAGTCTTTGATTGTTTTACATTGGGTGTTGCCTACTTTGATGTAAATAATTGAAATGATTGTTTTTGGATTGAATTTTTTTTCGTCTCCTTATAGTTATATTGTAGAAAGAACAGGCATTTGATGAAATTGATCTAGATCAATGACATTGGATGGTGTTAGCTGGTATTACTATTTGGGTGTTAAGTTTTGTTCATTGGTTTACTTAGATTGATGTAATCTAATGGAAATGACTGTTGTTGGATTGTTTCTCTATCTGGGTCCTCAGAGTGTTATTTTAGGAAGAATTGATATTTGGTGAAATTGACCTAAATCAACGGAATTGAGAAGTGTTTGTTGTTTTTACTGTTTGTGGTCTTAAGTCTTGTTTTATTTTATGGTGGTTATTTTAGGAAGAATTGATATTTGGTGAAATTGACCTAAATCAACGGAATTGAGAAGTGTTTGTTGTTTTTACTGTTTGTGGTCTTAAGTCTTGTTTTATTTTATGGTGGGATTTGCTTAGATTATTGTAATCTAATGATGGATTGTCTTTTCTATATGGGTTGTCAGCCTTGTTTTAAAAACGATGGACATTTGATGAAGTTTGTCTAAAACAATACAAAAAAGAAAGGAAAGGAAAGGTCTTTTAAAGGTTGACGATGCCTAGTACCCCCGCCTACATTGCAGGGTAGCTTATAGCACGTGAGACCATCCTATACATCTAGCAGGGAGTCACCTTACTGTGCGACCATAATAAAAATGAATGGCGCTCATTGTTTTTGCTGTCTGGATTTTCAAGAATCTTGTTTTGCATATAGGAGATATTTTTGTGGAAGTTCCATAGTGAAGCGAAATTAAAGACCAGCGGTTCTCCAAAGAACATAGGTATCTCTAAGTGATGTTAGTACTAGAGATAGGGATAATGCTAACACTGTAAATTAATGAATGCTGCTGGATTATTTTCCTGTTTGGATCCTCAGAGACTTACTGTAGAAAGAATTTATGTAAACTAATAGATGTTGATGAAATTGGATGCACTTTGCTGTTTTTACTGTGTCTAAGAGTCTTATATTATTTATAAATATAAATCGGTTATAGTGTAGTAGTGTGTACAATCTATTAGTTTTGTTTTTTAAACCAGTGTCAGTCTGAAATGTCTTGATTACATTTTCTAGTAGAAAACAGGTCTTAATAACCGGTCTTAATAAGAGTCAACACATGTGCTCAGGAATGCCCTAATAATGTATACTGTCTTGGAGAGCATAAAATGGTCTCTGGATTTCATGGATTAGTTAAGAGAATGATTTGAGAATTTATTTACTATTTGTGATGTTGAGTGTTGGCTAGATTTTCTGCATAGCATAAAACTTAGGCAGTCATGAGATAAATCTCCCTCATTTACCGGTAAGGCTCCCGTGTTAGATTTGTCAGTTAAAATATGCTAGTATCTATATGGGGTTTTACTTTAACTATTCAGCTCATGAACCATAGTTGTATAGCTCTGCAACAAGTAAGCAACTGTTTAAGAAAGAAAAAATTTATAGAGGAAGAAAATAGTAAAACACATGGATGAAATGGGGAAGATGTGCAATCCAATCAATAGATAACAGAATTGATTGCATGCACATAGAAGAAACCAATAGATATCAACACACAAAATTATAAGCAAAGGTAGCTCCAGATTTAGATCTAAAATAATACAAAGTTTATTAAAAGATTTAAGATAGAAAACTTAGAAACAAAATACACTGTGACACAAAGTTCTTCGGAAACCTGTTCCTGTATATTCCTTTGCTTCAAGTGGCTCTCAAGGGTTTCAGCACAAAGTCTGGAAATACAAGGATGCTGCTTACAAATTTTGATCATTAACCCAGAGGTTCTTCTTCCTACTTATAGAATGTAGAAGGGAAAGTACAAATGAGAAAAACTCAACTGAACTGAAACATAAACAAGAAGTAAAGATGAAATTTGGCAATCGTCCTCCACTAACTTCTCCTTAAGTGACACAGCTATCACTTAACTAATAGAATTCTTCCACATAACTTAAAACAATGGTTTCAAAACCAATAACTTCAAAGTTTTACAATTTTATCAGGGAACATGGAAAATAGAAAAAGAAAGAATAGAAAAAGAAGTCAAGCCATCTGTAACATTTATATCTTCTTTTTGTTCTGATAGTGAATATACTTGTCGAACATGTAATTCGGCATCTTCCCATCTGTCTTAGCCACAGCTTCCTTTTCTGTCCTGAACTGCAACAATCCTTCGTTCAACACCTTGATACATGCTTCCACATCCTCCAAGCTCGGCCTCGAACCTCGCAATATCCGATTGCAGTGCCACCAGTCTGCTAATGGAATTCATCGTGAAAGGCTTAGTAGCTCTATCAATTATCCCTTGTACCATAAGAAGAGATCCTTCCAGGGAATTAGGCACTTTGCTAGGAATGATCCGTACGTATGAAGTAACATTTTCGACCACTTCCTCCTCAGTGAAAGCAATGATACTGTCTGGTAAAGACGATGTCTTACTTTCAAGTGCCTGCATCCTCTTCAGCAAAATTCTGCAGATCTCCAAACGGAAAGATATTGCAAACTCCAGCTACTTTCACTTCTCAACCGATCCGCCCGGTACAATCTGTTTCACAACCAACACTTCTTTTAGCAACTTATTGATTTTGGCCAAAGTTCTCAGGTTACTCTCAACAATTGTATTCATATCTACTATGCTCGTCACCAGTTGCTTCAGTAGATCTGCTGCATCATTCATAACCTTCAGGGGGGCTGGCAGCTCTGCGAGTTGTACAAAAGCTTGACGAATAATCAGATTCTTCCATTCGTCAATAGCTTTCACTTGGTTGCTTGCATCTTCTATCTCCTGCATCAAATGATCACTCGCCTACTCTTGAGCTAAAATGGGCTGAGTGGAAGATTTAGCAACCTTGGCAATGATCTCGCACAACTGAGACACCTGTTTTTGAAGTTCAACTTTCTCCGCCTTTTCTCTGGCAATCCTAAGGAATAGAGCATCTATCAATGTCTTTGTATCTTGCTTCAATCCTTTTGTGGTGGCTTGATCGATAGGTACTATGGTTACTGTTACGTCTTCTACCGTGAGCTCATCCTTTTTCTTCCCTTCCGCCGGAACTGACATCTCAGCGAACTTCTGCCCTGACTCCTCGATGATCAACCTTAAAGTTACCTTAGCAACTTTAGGTTTTTTGTCTTTTTTGCCTAGACTCTGGAGTAGCTGTAAGTCGTAGTTCCTCTAAGTTCATTTTTACTCTAGCCTCTGGAACCAACTGCGAAGTCAACCATTCTAAGAAATTACTTCTCGGAGAATGAGAAGTTGCTGAGTGTATTACTATCTCTTGCTCCGATTCCTCTCCATCAGAAACTACTACTGTGTTGTGGCTACCATCCTCTGAATCATCCAAAGACAAAGCTCTTTGAAACTCTGCCATCTACAGCGTCAACATTTCTTCAGAAACAGGTGTTGAATGGAGTGGCTGAGGAAAGAAGATGAATGTTTCTGGATTCAACTGAGGGGTGGTAGTGTCCTGCTGATGTGCAATAATCGGTGAAGTACTGGATGCTGGAGAAGTCAAAACTAACATCATATTCGTGGAAGTGATCTTCTCTTTTGATTGAGACCTTCTGTGCACTTTCATCTTCTCGGGCCTTCTGCTGCTTTCTCCTCCGTGCTTCCTCTTGAGGGAATATCCTGTGCCAAAGTTGCCCTTGATTTGATTCATCAATGCTCCATCAAGGCAGTATCCCTTCGTCAACAACCAAATTGAAGTATTCACTAGAACAACGCCAGACCTTTTCTTCAATCATATGGCAGCCCCCTACGTTATCCTGAAGTACAACTCTATCTCCTCCCATTTGATGGTATGTGTCAAGTAACACAGCCCCATCATCTTTAAGATCTGCAGGTATCCGTGCTAATCCAAAGTTGAACACTTGTGCTGATAGCTTGCTGAAATCTTTCTTTCTAACCTCGTACTCACTTTTGCACTTCATCCAGAAATCTTCTAATGAAGGCACATGTGCGTACTCCTGGGAGATCGTCTTCCTGGATACTCCAAATGGATCGAAGTTCAGCCGTGCCGGGAAGAACTCTTCTCGTACTCAGAGAACATCTCCGCCTCCATTCCTTGAGCTCTATGAATGCTCTGGCAGCTATAATGACCCACAGTGATAGGGAAGAAGCTTGTAGACTTGTGCCGTTTCGACTGAAGATCGTGCATCTCCACAAGTTGTCTGCTTAGCTCCATGGTGATCAATCTATCATTCGGATATCTGGGCAGCTTAACCGGTTCTCCAGAAAAGCCAGTGACCCTGAGGTATGTGAAATCCGCAAACTGAATGAATAGACTGCCAATTCTGGATACAACCTCCTATGCTTCCTTGCTTACCCTGTTGGTCTTTAGGTCCCTGTCCAGCTTGCAAATGAATTCGTAGAAGAATCCATCGTTGACCACTTTGAAATCTTTCCTGCACGCAGGTACAGTAAGCTGTGGGTAGCACTCAAAAATGGGGTCCTTGTAAAGGACGCCACATCTATCCAGCTTGGAGAAGATGCCTTGTGAAGCTGTTGCGTATACCAAATAGGAAGCCATTTTGAAGCTGAAAGTACGCTTCACGTTCCGGAGTTGCTCACCAATGTTGTCGCTAATAATTTCTGACCAATTGATTATTGAATCAACCTTGTTGATTTCAATGGTCCTGATGAAAGCATACATCCATGTACAGAAAGTGTGAGCGTTTGCTTCGCCATTTATCCTGCATAACAATTTGGCAATATCATCTACCTCCTGTACCAGATTGGACCGCGGAAGAGTTCTTGGGAACTTGGAAGGAGATCTGGGCTTCTTCATGTATCTGCTGTTCATTATGTTCACGCACTCAACTCTATACTTCTCCCACCTGTTGCTGGCATCCTGAATGCTAATAGAAGTCACCACTTTTTGTGCCGAAATCTTCAAACAATAATTGATGAACTGTGCGTCCAACAGAATTATTGTTTTCCCCGTAGCATCTCGGACTGATTTGGATGATGGATGGTAAAACCTAACACACTCCATAACGAACTCTGGCAACTGGGCTGTGTAAGGAAACACTGTAGCTCGAATAATTCCACTGCTTTTAACTGCACGCATGAGGGAAGTCTTCCTTGTTTTGGATCTATCAATCAATTCGGAAAGAGGTTCCGGACTTAGATCTGTGTTTCCAATGTCTGTGAATTTGGAAGTGATGCATGATTCTGTTGTGCTCTCTTTTTCATCCCTCTTTGCTATGGCTGTGTCTATCTTTGTCTGAACAATTCTTTTTCTCCTTATCTTGTCGGAATTCTTCAAAACTAGTGCAGATCTGGATAATTCTTCAGATTCGGAGGATATATTCAATGTATTGGACATTGATTTAAGCTCTCTTTCTTTTGTAAAGCACCTGTAATGAATTCCTGCAATTAATTTAAAGAAAGATGGCAATCGGAACATGAACAGTGGATTTTAATCATAAAAATCTGCATAATTCAAGCCTGTTCCCCAAATTTGATGTTCTATTTGCATGCAAAGCAAGCATAAATTTTACCAACTTCACTTGAGCGCCTGTATCACTTATGTAAACAATTATCCAGACATAAATCAACCTCCTTCAACCTGTGCGCCAATTCTGGAAGTTTTTAGTATTAATTTCACCTTTTTTTGAGCAAAAATCCTCTTCAAATGGGGCACACTTTTCTACTGAGCTGCACTTCTCTGCTTGTGAATTAATTAATTCATCCTTATGGCAGCCCCTGCTTATATAATCCTCATAATTCTATAATTAATTAATGCCTTTCCTATTCCTGACAATTAATTAATTAATTAATAAGCTTTATTCTTCAAATGGGGCGACTATTTTGTGCATGCTCATGGTTGCCATTAAATAAATTAAATTTATTTAATTTTAGACTTCTGCTTCCAGTTAACTCAAGTCTCACAGTATGCTTTGACTTTAGCCATTGAAAATAGGAATTAATTTAATCATTTAATTCTTTAAAAAATATTATTTATCTCCCAAATGGGGCGCACTTTTTGACATAAAGGATTTCAATTTTTAAAAGTCACATGACAATGGGATTATTTACTCTGCAAGGCAACCCTGAAAATCCCATGATTCACTTAACTCATTTGACTTTCGTAATGGGATTATTTACCCTGCAACGTAGGCAATAAAATCCCATGATTCACTTAAGTGATTTTTCTTTTATTCCACAATGAGAATTTTTACCCTGCAAGGTAGGTAAGAAATTCCCGCCTGTTTGCTGCCTCTAATTTTCCCATTGTGACTTAAGTGGCGTTGCTTCGATGGGAAAAGTACCTTGCTAGGCAGGTACAAAATTCCCACCTGCCTGCTGCTTCCCAAAATCCTATGATCCACTTCAAACCCTCTTTTTCCAAAAATGCGGCCAGCCCTGAAGAGGCTTTTTGGTGCACGATTTCGTCTTTTCCCTGAGAACCAGACCTCCGATGGCGAATTCCTTCTGACACAACGTGCGTATGTGATCTCCAGATGCTCTAGGCCAAGAATCAGGCCAAACCGGCAAAGGAATTGATCCAGAGAAATTTCACAGAAAACGAAACGGGAAAACACAAAAAACACAAAACGTTGCCAGAAGTTACAAATAAAGCCTATAATGCATTCCTGGTTAAAACCCTACTAGTATATGGGAATAACGATGTGTACGATCACAACAAAGTTAAACCGGAGCACTAATTGCCTCAAACGGGGCTCAAAATAATTAAATACAAATTTCTCGCAGGCAAATCCCGATGACAGAATATAACAATTTTGGGCATCTGGTTATTTGGCGAAAATGACTTATTTGGCTCCTTGGGAATATCTTGACACATTACAGGAACTTTGTGGCAATAAAAACGCAAAATGACCCATTATTTTAAAAGTACGAAATTTTTTCGGATAGGGTAGTCTCATATTTCAGGGTGAAATCTGGGGACACCATTGAATTTTGTTTATAGTGGGGTTTGTTTAGATTGATGTAGTCCAATGGAAATGATTGTTGTTGGATTGTTTCTCTATGTGGGTCCTCAGAGCATTGGTGTAGAAAGAACTGGTATTTCGAGAAATTGATCTGAATCAGTGGAATCGAAAATTATTACTATTTGTGGCCTTAAGAGTCTTGTTTTGTTTTTTGGTGGGTGTTGCTTAGATAATTCACACTCAAAGGATAAATCTAAGCTCCGTGCTTCTGTTTTGTGGGGTATATTTGATTGAAGCTCCTTTCTCCCTACAAGCCATTTGTTTCTTGAATGCATTTAATGTCAGTTTGGGTTCCACATTTTGAATAATAGGTACTAGAAAAGTGGGCAAGTGCTGGTTGTGTTTGCAGTCAAGAATCAAGAACATTAATCTTTGTGTTGCCTCTATATAATATAGATATTTGCAATGAATGCATGAGTGGGGTCATACTTGATGTGCCTCTACTCTTGGAACAGGTGGATTGGCAAGGTTTGGGTTTACTATCGAGTCTGGTCATGTGGTTGAAACCTAGGGGTACAAACATTGAAGATGTACAAGGTAAATGGAAAGAGATTCTCTTGTGGGCTTCCTCGAAGGGTCACATACACCAAATTGGCATTTGACTTGGCCGTGACCTAGAAAACAACCTTTAATTTTTTTGCCTTTTATTTGGATTCCCACCATTGGTGTTTACATGTTTGATCATTGATGGTGTCTAGTTGGACCCAAAAGATCACAGTAGTGATGAATCATTTTGAAGGCTGATTTTTTTTTTCATTTTTGTGATATTGACAAGGAGAAAGCAACTTGGTCTGAAGTTTTTGACAGTGGTTGCAGTGGATTGTCACTACTTCAGTTTCTAAAATATTACCAGCAGGAGTGAACCATCTTTTCAGTGTTTGCAATGGATTGTCAATACATTGGGTTCACATTATTACCGTCTGGAGTGAACTATCTTGGCAGTGTTTGCAATGGATTGTCACTACATCAATTTCCATGGGTTTACATTATTACCAGCTGGAGTGAACTATCTTGTCTATTGAATTTTTAATGCAGTTTTGCATCATTGCATACTTTTAAGCTTTACAAGATCCTATCTCATTAGCCTACTTGTAGACAAGGCCAACATTTAAAACTGGAATTAGAAACTACTGGAGGGTTGAAAACTGTAATTAGTTTTTCGTGAAATCAAACATTAAGAAAACTTGGGATTCTACATATTTGCTAAAGCTATGTGATGCCTTTGTTACCTTTTGACATTTTTTTGTTTCTTGCTTGTTCACTTTTTTTTTTCATCTCTGCCATTTATAATCTATAGTGTCAGACAAGGTTAGCTAGTTGTATTTCTTGTCGGGAGTTCTATTGACGAGAGGCTGTGGTTTGCATGAAAAGAGTGAGATTGATACTGTATCTGCCCAGTTGAATTTCTCTACCTCTGCATTGGCGGCCTAGAAGTGGAAGTTTTCATGAATATAAAATTTACAGTTAAAAACTTGCCATGTTCTCATTGGAACATACGTTGCACATAAATTAATAGTTTGTTATTAGATTTTGCTGATTTCCACAAGTAACGAGTTTTAATTTTCTGCTTTTCAGAAACATTGTAATTCCTTTCTTTCTGCGTTTGTTACCTCATAAACATAAAAGTTATGGATGCCAATATAATCATATCTTGAATACATGAGGTCTGAAGGAGTAAAGATCGAGCACAACCATTGAGGTCCGAACATATGTATACCTGTACTAATAAGAAACCTTGATGATTAGGGCCTTATTTTGTGTTGCATTGGTTACTATCTTAATCTCACTGGCCAAAACAATATTGTGAGTGTATCGTGCGCCTGTGTGACTGCGTCTATGTTTGTGTGTTTGAACTTTGCACGTGCGTGTATGGCCTTATTTTGCCTTTAGTGGTTACCATCACCCTAGCTGACACTCCATGCATGCACATACAACACTCAATGCATGCACACACTCCATGCATGTTGAATGAAACTGATGATCCATCATTGATGGGGTCTTCGTTGATCGAGGACATTTATGGTCTCATGCTGATAGGAGGCCAATGGGGTGGGTGTTGAGGGCTTGAATGAAGCGGGTCAAATGGGTAAGAAGGCCCCTTGCCATTTCCCCTGCCTCTAAGATTGGGGTTGAAGGACTCAGATGAAAGGTTCATCATATTTTGATGGAGTTGGCCAAGACCTTAAGTTGGGGCTTAGATTCTGTCATCCCTTGGCTTTCTCCCAGTCCAAAGGCTCACCCTTCTTAAAGTTTCTTCCTATCATCAATTCTTCCATCTGCTCAACCATTAGAACAAATCTGCTTGAAACTGAAGAATAAAATGGATCTCTGCTAAATCTTTGCAACTGTAGTAATTCTTGGGTTTGTGATGTATGAGCATTTGGGTTCACTAGCAATCCTGTATCAACCAAAAATAGTTTGACAATTTGAGTTAGTAGTGTTTGCATTTATTTGTATTTTGTGGGTTGCACATTGAAGAATTGTGTTGTTGATGAGCCGTGTAGTATAGTGTGGCATTTTGTTGAGCGTGCAAGTCCATTGTGAAATGTTTCTAGAGTGTGCAGTTCCTTTGCGCAATGTCTGGTATGTCGCACAATCGTCTAATGTGCAACATTGTTTGTGTAATCTTGTTCGAGCCACGAACTTGGATTAATTGAATGTTTGAAGGCACAAGTTTTGGAGGTCGATTGGTTGTGTTTGGGCCTTTGATCATTCATTTGAATCTCGTAGAATTAAGAGTCTTAAGAGGTGGCATGAACAACTATATAAGTAGAGCCAATTGCCTTAGGAAAGCAATTGAAGTTTTTGAGAGAACTCAAAATGCTTAAGAGTAGAGTATGGATGTGAGCTTAATGCTCACCAAAGCATGATGATTATTGAATAACCATAGTAATGGTCTAAAAAGAACTTTGCCTAAAGGAGGATCAAGTATTGAGTAGTATTACATGGAGAATCTGCCATGTCCGTATGTTGCATAGAAAAGTTGAATCGTTGGCAACCGGTCTAATGTTGTTGTTTCTCTGAATAAGATATTCCTAAAGTTGTGTTACTGTTCCAAATTTGTGTTCATTTGATCTTTATGTTGATGCATGTTGCTTTCTTTTTGAGTTGTTCTTTTGTGCATAGCGAGGCGTGAGGTGGCTCCTTGTTGAATACCCCACATGTTTGCATAATTTGGTATCAGAGTGGGATTGCTTTCCTTCAGGAGAGCGCGACAAATCTCTATGGTTTTCCATGTTTGTGTGTGTGGCTGGAAATCATTGCAGACATTTTCCAATGGGTGACTGTTGGGTAGAAGGTGTGAGAGAAAGTGACACAATAAGCTTTTGCGTCTTTCCACAATGTAGATTGTGAGTAGAAGGCTGTTGAAGGCATCTTTTGATAAGAGGATTGTTGGGTAGAAGATTGCAGAGATTGTGGTCACAAATTTCAAAGAAAGAAAAAAATGAAAAATAGCTTTAAAATGGTACACTAGGGGAATGTAGGATGTCGAAATCAGGGCGCGAGAGTTGAGGACTTGGCTGAAATGATGCGAACAATGAAAGCTCTATTGGAGGCCATAAAAGCTGCACAACATTGAGGTGTTGTTGTGGAAGACCATCGTGATGATGAAGGCAAACTTATGTAGGAACATCCAATATAGAGGGCAATCTTGCACAATTTTGGTGAAGGATGGTTACATGCTAGATGGGAGAGTGCGTAGGCAAGCAAAGGAAGCTCTGAGGAATCAAGTGGCAATTGCACAAAAGTGCAGAAGTACTTTGCGCAATAGCTATCAGGGAGGAGCGCAGTGCATGGAGTGTGCAGAGGAAGCAGGAAGTGCAAGTAGTGTGCATAAAGGCTCACAAAGTAGAGCAAGTGTGGAGGAATAATGCACGGTAGAGTACAAAGGATTTTGGTAGGGCAACAAGGAGTTTTGGCTCAATTTGACAAATTGGAGGCACACAAAGGTTATGAGGGAGCTATGGGTAGTGATAGTGAGTCTTTAGAAGGTGTATGCGGATACAAGGATGATTGCGCAATGGCTAAGATTGTGAAGGGCAAATGTTTTGGAGAAGGCGTAGAACCTAGAGACAATGCGCAAAAAGAGTTGAAGGTGAGACTTAAGCATTTGAGTGCGCAACAAAAGAAGATAAAGGTGTGGTAGATAGTGCGAGAAACGAGTGCACAGTGGAATGGGTAGTTGGCAAAAGCGAAAAAGGATGACAGAAGGTGTTTGACATGATATGTTGACAAGGATAGAACGATTAGAAGCTCCAATGACCAGATCAATATGGCACATCTAGGAACATCTAGATGGATGTAGCTATAAGGGAATTAAAGGAGCTTGAATTCAAATTTGAATCTGAGCGGGAAAATCTAGAAGCGTCTAGAAGGAGCTAACCCGCCCAAGGCAAATTCAAATTAGAGAGAGAAGCGGGGGCACACAATTATAAAAGGGGATGAGTTTTCCATTTTTGAGGTTAGCATGGTTAGGAGGAAGGCCAGTCAAGTTGTTGAGGGCTGAGCGGATGCCGAGAAGAGTTTGTGGAATGTGCATGTGAGAGCACAAAAGCCAACTGAGCGCAAAAGCCAACTGTGAGTGGTTAACTGTTTGTAGGCCATTAGAGTCAAGTCAAGAGTGTAACCAATCTAGGTTAGGTCCTTAGGAGCACACCATAAAAACTTGTAAAGCTCCATGTAAATGAGTTGTAAGATCTGCGAGAGAAGGTGTATGTAGATCCCATAAAGGCCATTGAAGGAATAGATGAAACATTAACAACTTTCATCTCGTTGCATGACTTTGTAGGCGGCCGAGGAGTACTCGCTACTGTCACAAACTCACGCAACAAGAAGCACAAGCTACTAATGCAAATGCAGATGCGAACGCAAACACAAAAGAGGAGGAAGCGTAAGATGGTCCCGAGGATAGGCTACTTTGTGCAATCAGTAGGATGGGGAGTAAGCCTAAGTTGGACACCCCTTGTTTTGGTAGTTTGGAATCACTGGATAAAAGAGATGGAAAAATATTTTGAGTATGAAGACATGGAAGATCCCAGAAATTTCAAGTTTGCGTGCACAAAGTTGAAGGGTCATGTGTCTCTTTGGTGGGAGCATATACAAACCAACCGGGGTGTAGCGATTTAAGCAAAAGATCAAGACATGTGATAGGCTGATGGCAAAATCTTGAGGTGAAATTCTTTCGCGGATTACTACTCAATTTTGTTCAAGAAGAGAATTTGCGACAAAGGGAAGCTTAATGTGAAAGAATACATTGAGGAATAGTACCAGACTCACCTTTCGAGTTGAACATTTGGAGAAAATATCTAGAGGGGCTCATGTAGCGAAGATGATTAGTATGGTGCAAGTTCATTATGTGGAAGAAGCCTATAAGTATGCTTTGAAGGCAAAAGAGAAGCTAACGTGCAAACAATCCAGAGCGCAAACCAGGGAGAGGAAAGGCCATGTGAAGTCATGTACAAAACAAGGGTAGAGACAATTTGATGAAAAGTGGGAAGCAAGGGAGAGTCATGTTCGATTGTGCAAAAAGAAGGGACATCTTGAGGAATGGAAGAGTACATCTTCCAAGGAGGTGGTCGTGGATTTAACGGCACATGCTATAGGTTTGAAGGCAATTGTGTAGGTGACCGTATGAGTGCCTACACACCCAAGATGGTGGAAAAGCAAAGTGTGCACATTATGCAAAGAGAGGTAGATGGATTGCCAAGTCATGAAGAACTAAAGATGAGTGCCACTGTTCAAGCACATATTGTTGAAATCAAAGGAGGAAATTGGTCTCGAGCATAGAAGAAGTTTGTTTAGGACAAAATGTAAGTCAGGGGGAAAAGTTTGCAAAGTGATAATGGACAATGGAAACACCGATAATTTGGTGGCAAAGGAAATGGTGAATAAATTGAAGTTGGAAAAACTTGAGCATCTAAATCCGTAGAGGGTTTTATGGTTGTAAAAGGGACACCAACGCTTGGTGAAGGAACAATGTTAGGTCAAATTCCAAATTGGGAGATGTACGAAGATGAAGTAATGTACGACATCATGCCCATGAATGCATGTCATGTGTTACTTGGGAGGCCTTGGTAGTTCGATTGGAAGGCACAACATGATGGTCATGCAAATACATACACGATAGAGAAGGATGGAGTGAAGTATACTTTGAAGTGTTGTTACTCTCGGGTAAGCAGTTCTTGAGCGAAGTGAAACAAGATAGTGTATGTTTTGTACTCATATTGCAGAGTGCACAAAGAAAAGGTGTGGTGGAAGTGGTTGAAGAAGAAACAATATTGCTAAAGGTAAATGGAAAGTTGGAAGAGGTTGTGGAAGTTGTCTTGTGAGTTTATTTAAGGGTTACCACTTGTGAGAGACATTAGTCACTGTATTGATTTAATTCTAGGATTGCGTTTGTCGAAGAAGGCAGCCTACAAAATGACACTGTAGTAGAATGCGGAGATACAGAGGCAAGTGCAAAAATTGTTGGATAGGAGACTCATTAGAGAGTTTGAGCCCATGTGTAGTACCGACAAATTAACACCGAAGAAGGGTGGTGAATGGTGTATGTGTACTGATTCGAGAGCCATAAACAAGATCACCATCAAGTACATATTTCCATTGCTGCGCATGGATGACATCATGGATTGCTTGAGTGGAGCGAAGTATTTCTTCAAAGTTGAATTGAAGAGCGAATACCATCAAATTTGCATAAGAGAAGAGGATGAATGGAAGACAATGTTTAAGACTTAAGAAGGACTGTATGAGTGGTTTGTGATACTGTTTGGATTGATCAAGCACATAGTACTTTCATGAGATTGATGAATCAAGTCCTGAAACCATTTTTCGGCAAGATTGTGATCACACACTTGAATTATATTCTATATTTTTAGTAGGACGCTCAAAGAGATCATTTGCTACATATTAGGCAAGTGTTGTAGAGATTGCAGGAAGAGAAGTTGATTAATCTAAAGAAGTGTAATTTCTTGCAAGAGGAATTGGTGTATCTAGGATTTGTGATTTACAGAGAAAGATTGAAGATGGACCTTGAAAAGGTTCATGTAATTGTGGATTAGCCATCATCGAAGAGTTCTTTTGGGGCATGTTGTTTTCATGGGTTGCCTAGATTTTACCGTAAGTTCATCAAGTATTTTAGTGGTGTATGCGCTCCGATTACAGAGGCCATGAAAGGGGATAGGAAAAGTTTTATCCAGAACATAGGTGCAGAAAAGAGCTTTGTGAAGTTGAAGAAAAGAATAACAGAGCAATTAGTGTCGGCATTACCAAATTTTGCAAGTGTTTCAGGTCGATTGCAATGCTAGTAGCATAGCCATTGGCACGGTATTAAGTCAAGAGGAGTTGTATATTTTAGTTAAAAACTAAATGATGTAAGAAGGAAGTATAATGTGTTTGATCAGGAGTTCAACATAATTATGCAAAGCTTAAAGAAGTGGAGACGCTACTCAATGCTTAAAGAGTTTGTGTTGTACACGGACCATCACACACTGCATTTTATTAATAGCGAGGAAAAGTTGAATTAGAGACATGTGAAGTTGGTTGGAGTACCTACAAGGATACATATTTGTGTTGAAGCATAGAAGTAGGAAATCTAGCAAGGTGGTTGACACGCTCTGTAGGTGTAGTTGTTTGTTAACAAAAATGAGAACATTAGTTGTGGGTTTTGAGTCCATGAACAAATTATATGCGTAAGATGAAGATTTCAAAGGAGCATGGGAAACATGCACAATACCTACAAGTGTCGACCCGATGCCTTGGTTGGGCTGTTTTGTGCAGGAAGGATTGTTGTTTAGAGGACAATTATGCATCCCAAAGGGGTTGATTTGGGAAAACTTGGTAAGAGAGAAGCATTGTGGAGGATTGGTAGGGCACTTTGGCTTGGATAAAACCTTAGTGCAACTAGAAGAAAGTTACTTTTGGCCACGAATTAGTGTGGATGTGCGCAAATTTGATAGGCATGTTGTGTTTTCCAGCTTACTAAAGGAAAATCCTTGAAGGCAGGGTTGTATCAACCTTTGCCTATTCCAAAGATGCCTTGGGGAGACATAAGCATGGATTTTGTTTTGGGTTTGCCCAGGAACACAATGGTGGACAAGTTTTCAAAGATGGCACATTTCATTGCTTGCAAGAAGACCAATGAAGCAATGCATATCACAAATCTATTCTTCAGGGGGATTGTGAGACTGAGTGGATTACTCTGCAACATGGTGTCTGACAGAGATTCAAAATTTGTTGGTCATTTCTAGTGAACATTGTGAAGGAAGTTGGATACAAAGTTATAATTCAGTTCAACATATCATCCACAAATTGATTGACAAACAAAAGAAAACAGAAGGCTTAGAGATTTACTTAGATGTTTGATTGGAGATATGCCAAGAACTTGGGATTTGGTTTTAGCGCAGGTAGAATTTGCTTATAACAATTCAGTAAATAGGAGTTCAGAGAAAACACAATTTCAAATTATAAATGGGAACAACCCAAGAGGAGTTGCAGAGTTGTGAGACTTATCGCGTAATGATGATAGGAATGCTTTAGACAAAGGTTTTGTGGAATGCATGGAAGAAGTGCACTAACAAGTGCTCAATCTATAATGTCCCCTTTTTCAACCTAGTTCGACTTGAAGGCCTTAGGGCCCATTTCTAGTCCTCGTGGGCTTTAAGGGAGTAATAAGGGAAGTACATTTGTGTTATGATGGTAATTTGTTATTTTCAGCCTTGTCATATTTATGTAAAAAGGAAAATTGCCTATTATAGCACTAAAATAGCATGTTGATGGCTACAAGTGCAAAATGCCGACTTCAAAATAGAAAAGGATGTTTGAAAGGGGAGGTTGTCACTCTCTAAGGAGGAAAAATAAATGTAAAAAAAGAAGAAATAAAGAGGCCTACATGGAGCGCTCCACAAGGAATGGAAAGAAAAGGCTATAAAAGCAAATGTTTGGGTTCATTGTAAGGATCATTTGGTGAATCTTAAAATTTCTCTCTTGGAAATTGGAGAATTGAGCTCTCATTTTCAGCATTTGCAGAGGAAAACCCTTATTGGATCCTACTGGGGATGAAAACCCTCAATAGTCTCAACACTTGGGGATGAAAACCTTCATTTGTTGTATTGACGACTTCATCTAGGAGTCACAAGCTAAGCTTCAAAATCAGAATTTTGAAAAAGAACAAGGGTTTCTATTAGTGCTAGGGCACAAATTCTAGCTAGGGCACACTTTTTGGGGGCTGCCACACTCATTTTCATCTTGGCAACCCATTTGGAGATTTTGGGATCACTTTTCAGTGGGTTTTGGTGGTTGAAAAATTCTGATTTTAATTTTGTTTGATAGCTGCCATTTTTGTGGTCATTTTGAGCTATCATTTGCATTTTATCTCCAAGAATTTTTGAAGATATGGATTTTTGAAGTTTCAGTTGTTTTTGAACAATTAATTAATTCCAGCAGTCTATATTTTATTGTTGAAACATTTATTTGCATGATTTCATCAAGGGTTTCATGTTGTTGATGTATTTTGGAAGATTTGTGTGTGGGAGATACTAAAATCTGAATTTTCAACTTAGGTTGCCTAGGGTTTTGTGGACCTAAAACAGGTCGTTGCCCTAATTTTTGCATAACATCAGATTGCTGTCATAAAAATCAAGTTTTTTACATTTGGCAATCATCATTTCCAGCAATGTTCCATTAGGGTTTTGGGGGGGGAGGGAAATCCAAATTCCTCAAATTTGAGCTGAAAGGGACATTACACAATCAATTGCGAAAGATGAATCTGCAATACAAACATCAGATTGCCCTAATTTTTGCATAACATCAGATTGCTGTGAGGACCTAAAACAAGTCATTGCCCTAATTTTTGCATAACATCAGATTGCTGTCATAAAAGTCAAGTTTTTTACATTTGGCAATCTTAATTTCCAGCAATGGTCCATTAGGGTTTTGGGGAAAATCCAAATTCCTCAAATTTGAGCCGAAAGGGACATTACACAATCAATTGCGAAAGATGAATGTGCAATACAAACAACATGTAGATGAGAAATGAAGGGAAGTTGAATATCAGATTGGAGACATGGTCTTGGCATATTTGTAGAAGGAAAGGTTTCCAAAAGGAACATATAATAAGCTTAAGTGGAAGAAAATAGGGCCATGTATATTTGCAGAAGGAAAGGTTTTCTAAAGGAACATATAATAAGCTTAAGTGGAAGAAGATAGGGCCATGGAGAATCATTAGGAAGTTTACAGAGAATGCTTATGAGGTTGAGCTGCTTGTAGGCATTGATTTCTCTAATATCTTTAATGTGGTGGATCTGTATCCATATCATGCGGTACAAGGCGAAAATGAACCTGAATCAGAAGATAGCGGAGTAGATTGGAGGAAACAAATGCTCAAGGAGTGTGAAGGGACAATAGACATCATGATCAAGAAAACACACAATAAGGAATACACAAAGTATTTGGTCAAGTGGAAAGGCAAGAAGATTGAAGAAGCGACTTGTCTAAGTGCCGCAAATGCGACGCAATGTGGCATATTGGCTCCTTGAGTAGGAGCTCAACTTTCTAGAAATTACCCGAGGTCTAGGATGCAAAAGCATATGGGTTCATAGGAAATCCTGTATCAACCAAAAACATTTGGAAAATTTGAGTCAAAAGAGTCCACATTTTGTGGAGAATTTTATGGGTTGTACATTGAAGAATTGTGTTGTTGGTGTGTCGTGGAGTACAATGTTGCATTCTGTTGATGTGCGCAAGTCCATTGCACAATGTTTTAGAGTCTGCGGATCATCTGCACAATTTCTCATCCTTTGCGCAATCGGTCAGTGTGGAACATTGTTCGCGCAATCCTACTCTAGCCACAAACTTGGAATAATTGAATGTTTGAAGGCACAAGTTTTGAAGGCCAACTGGTTGTGTTTGGGTCTATTGTTGGGTATTTTGATCCTTTCATTTGAATTTCGTAGAATTAGGAGGTGGCATGAATGCCTATTTAAGTAGATCCATTTGCCTTATGAAAGTAGTTCAAGTTTTCAAGAGAATTTAGAGTGCTTAAGAGAAGAGTATGGATGTGAGCTTAATGCTCACTGAGTCATAATGATTATTAAATAATCATAGTAATGGTGTAAAAAGAACTCTGCCTAAAAGAGACTCAAGTATTGAGTAGTAGTACATGGAGGATCTGCCATGTACATATGTTGTATAGAAGACTGAATCGTTGGCGATCTGTCTGATGTTGTTGTTTCTCTAAATAAGATATTCCCTAAGTTGTGTTACTGTTCCAAATCTATGTTCATTTGATCTTTATTTCAATGCATGTTTCTTTCTTTCCGATTTGTTCTTTCGTGCAAATTTTGTGCATAGCGAGGTTGGAGGTGGCTCCTTGTTGAACACCGCACCGGTTTGCGTCTGTTTGTTTGCTATTGAAGTAATTTTTGGGTAGGACCCATTGTGATTAAAGGCATTGGTTTCTATGCTTGCTTGGTTTTGGATTGTCTTTTTCTACGGATAACATTTCTTGCCCAATCCAAGGCAATTTCCCAGGTGCTTTGGTTTGGGATGATATTGTCATGATGGACTCAATGTCTCTTCTGATTGAGACAATCGCCATGGTTCTTTGGTGTGGGATGATCTTGTCATTATGTATCTAATGTCTCTTCTGATTCAAGACTATCACAAAGGTCCTTATCATGAAATAAATGTGTTTCTTAAAGTGATATTTTTTAATCGTGTGTATTGTGGCATGGTGCCCCTTTTTATGGAATGAGTAGATTTAAAAAATGCACGAAGTGACAATCTTTACTGGCGAATCTTGTCACTAAGGTGTAGGATGTTGATGTGGCATCCAAATAACAAAAAGTTAATGAACTGCAGGATCCATTCATCTTTTAGAGGAGCATGGGATTTGATGTTTCTGATGTTTTATGTGCTTCACAAATTTATCATATTCTTACATGCCGAGTGGTATGGATATTATGCATCGTTATTACAGCAGAGCTTTTATGTCTTAACACTTTTAATGTGTTATGTAGCTTGCTTACATTGTCTGGAACTGTATTTGCTATTTACTGTTGCTGGACAATGTTATTAACTAATGGAGAAAGGACTTATTCTTTTAGAGAAGAATCAGAATTGGAAGAACTGTTAATTGCACTTCAAAGCATTTTATCTATTGCTTTAAGAAGGAATTTTATGTTGAATTAAGTCTACATAAGTATATAGTCATTTTTCTGAATTAGTTCAAGGGCTTTTGAAGTATTTGAACAAATTGAGTTTTCCTTATGTAAATTTTTGCCTTGCGAAACAATTAACATTTTCTGATTCTTATAATGTGCAACTCCAAATATTTACAGCAAACTCTGTGTTCCTTGCAGACTACTAGGAAAGACATAGTTGATGGATCATTGACAATTTGTTTAAGTAGGACTTGTTCGTTAATTATGAGTAACAAAGAGGTTTGCATTGGCTCTTATTTGTGGAGAAGAAAAAATGTTTTCATTGTAAATTGACAATTTATAATAATACAAAATAAAATGTACTCTTGAAACTAATTGCAAAGAGAAATTCATGACTTTTTGTGAGATTGCTGATTATTATGTTGGTAGCAAACACAACGATTCTCACTATGATTACAATTTATGGGCCAACCACCTTTTTTCTCATCCAATTCTATTGTACACTTCTGCATTTATGTGTGAGGGTGTGAGCCTTCCAGGTTTGATCCTAGGCTAACCTGGTGGTAGGTGCCCTCTACCAACTGTTAGGCCATGGCCTAGTTGGCAAACTACCAATTATTTATATCTAGTCCTTCTAGAGTTTTCCTAGTCTTAGTTGGAGCCTCAATATTATCTCAAGTCGTATTAATTTTGTTAAATGTGTACATTATATATGACGTGCATCTTTATCATGTAAAAAATACATTCATTAATTTAAGAAACAATGACATCTGTTACATACAACTGTAAAATATGTTATCGTGGAAAGTCCAACCATCTTTCCATACCTCACTACATCCATAGGACCATATATGATGAGAGCAGTTGATACATGAGGTTCGCTCTCATACCATGCTATATTGCTTCTCATTCATCACTTCATTCGCTTAAACCCAACCATCAACAACTGCATACCGGTTTTTGTTGCTCACTATTTTAACCATTACTTTCTTACTCTTGTTACTATTCTTTTAGTGATTAGACCGACTACTCCAATCCTGGCAAATGCTCCACTCAATCATCACAAATCCAGACTTAGGCACCCAAAAAACACATTAAGGATGATTACCACAAGGGTAATGCGTATTTCCAACTAGTATATAGACCCATAGTGCACATATCCACAATTGTGATCTTTTTTACTGTCTTCACTTGAGTCAGTGGTTTCCAAACTCACATTTGAAGTAATTGGCATCTTGATCTTACTTTGTCAAAATTCAGAAAACCTTAATTCCTTGAAGGCTATTGTTTACAGATTTAGGACCTAAGGCCATGCAATATGAAGTGAATGGAAATTTCACCCTTGCTTGAAATGGAATGTTATCATGTCTAGCAGCTTTCATGCAAAGTCCCCAGCTTTGGAGAATGGTTGTAGATGATATAACCACATCCGGAGAATTTACTTCAAGGTTTGGAGTGTCTTAGACAAGATTTTTTTAGTGTCTTGGTATTGAATTTGACAAGCCAAACTGTTCTATCCTGTAATCGAACAGTCACAAAGGTTAAATATTTCTTACTTGAGATCAGTGTTATGCAGGGACGTGTCACCTAGATTTTGGTGACGTCCTGAACATGCCAAACATTTTAGGTACTGGGGACTTGGCGGTGATGTACCCTATTTTTCTTGAATCTTTCGAAAAACTTCATATGTTTTTACTTTTAAGACACTGTTATTTTTACCAAGAACATTAAATTATAATCTTGGAAGTACCTAAAATACACTAAATAGAGTTTAAATCCCTAAATTTCATTGAATAAAGTTAAAATATTCAATTATGAATTTTTATATATTATTTCAATTGCCGTCCCCAAATTTTGGGAATTTTTTTGCCATCCCAAAAACCCCGTCTCTCCATTTCCCTCTTCCGTCGTCCCCGAGACTTAGGTAACTATGCTTTAGATCATTCATTCAATTTACATGGGAAATTGAAGGAATGGGGAGAAGTCCTAAGTTCGTAAATTTCCTTTTCACTTTTGGATATTCTAGTCCTTTGAATACCTTCCTAATATGGATATATCTATTATCCTTAAAATTAATGTCAGATGATCATGTTTATCAATCTTATGAAACATTTTTGTCTACCTGCATCTTTAAATTTGTGTATGGGATATCATTATCAAATATGGAGGGTTATGTATGACTGGAGTCTGGGAATTACAAGTTCAGGCAACTCTTGCAATGGTATTTGAATACTTTAATGTACAAACTTGGGACCAATCATTATGTTATTTTCACCACAAGTCATAGGAATTAACCCCATTTCACATAGATGGTTGGCTATATGTAATTTCATGTTACAGCAATAAGTCCATAACCTATGTCAACTTTTCAACTAGCTAAAATTTTTTCCCGACCTCTGCAACTTGTTGCTCTTGATTAGAAAGGGGAACACAAGCAATGATCACATGCATACTTTAACAAGTGCATACGAATTTCCTTTCCCTTTTCTAGATGTTTTCAAATACAGTAGTTGACGTGCTCACTGCAAGATGTTTTCAAATGCAACAGATGACATACTTCCTCCAAGAAATCTTTGATTGCTTCAACCGAAAAAAAATATTCATCATAATACAAGGTTGTTGGCATACTTAGAAAGCAAACAAGAAAGAAATTATATTATGTCCAGGGATGACCAAAAGTAGGTCAATGGGACTCAAGAATACATTTTATGGTAAGTTGGTAACATGTCTTGTAGGTAAATATTTCGACTTGGAACTATTCCTTGTTATTGCCCCGAGCTTTCAACACAGAGAAGCCCTCAACTACTGGACGATAGATTGGACACAAGATTCAAATTACGCCAATAATGATTGGGTGACATTATATTCTACTTGTGAGTTCAAAAAAATGTAAACCAAAACAAGAAAAAAATAGAAGTCAATTAAGATCAGAGGGAAAGAGTAGGTCATCGTTCACCTATTGGCATCAAATCCATACAGATTTCTATTGTCATTCTTTAAAATGGAGAATTCCCAGCAGCTAGTCAAGCCTTGTGGTAGAGTAATGTATAAGACCTTCAGCTTTTAGTGGGTTACTTACAGCTGGTTATGACTGCAGAAAATGCAAGATTTTTCTGGAACCTAATTGAATACCTAATGGCAAGCGGAAATGATTCTTGTCAAACCTAGTTGAAGCCAGAGGTAAATACTAGCAACAGTGTGTGTGAGCTCTGGTTGAAATCAAAAGCTTCTGGTGAACCGCAGCTGAAAATACAATTAAGAAATTGCTATGTTGCCAGGATATGGTATGGGTACGGGTTTGATATGCAGATACGTTGATTTTAAAAAACCCTTGGGTATGATACGTCTTGGATACGTCTGTACATATATACTAAAAAATTTAAATATATATAAATAAATTTTATACATTTACTCATTTTCCTCATTTTTTAGTCCATAAGAAATACAAAAAGGTTGAAAAATATAGTACGATCAATGTTCAAAACATTCAATATACTTGAGATTTTACATTTTCTATGATATATGAAAAGTGTATTCCTTTGTGTTTCATCCATTTCCTTTGAGATTATTTTTTGTGTTGCAATGGTGGTGATGAAAGATGTATATAGGGAGCTCCTAAAGGACCTATTTAATGAGATTGGCTCTAACCTGCCAATGATAACTAAAGAGGTCAGTCCAATGGTTGTTTCTTGCATTCATATTATCCAAAATCACCTTCTAATACTCCTTAAGGATGCGGGAAGGAATCAATGCTGTGCCTTGGTAGTTTCTGGGAAAGGATGCTCTTTGAAATTTTAAGCTATGCAATTTGCGGTTCCAAATTTTTTTATTAGTATTGAAGATCACCTGAGATTTGATCTCATAAATAACTTGTATGGAGGCTCAGATATATGTCCAAATTTCTACGAATAGCTTCTTTCCTTGGCCAATTGCTATGATCCCAGATAATTACCTCAAACATTCTTGATATCCTTTGAATATTTTCTCTTCAATAAACTAGAGGGATTTTAAACAATCTCCAGATTTCCTTGTGGTTGCCATGACCTCCTAGTCTAGTGCTCAATAAAACTGAAGTTTGTTTGAGTTAATATAAAATAAAATAAACTTTTTTAGAGCCCCCCCCACTGCTCCAACCCTGCGGATATGTCTTGGGTACGTCCAAGTACGTCCTGGGTATGCAAAGAGGCATACCCAGTACATACTTGGATCTACCCAGGACGTATGAGTACCTATCTG
Organism: Taxus chinensis; assembly: GCA_019776745.2. NCBI lineage: Eukaryota > Viridiplantae > Streptophyta > Pinopsida > Cupressales > Taxaceae > Taxus > Taxus chinensis. Next base: position 859,989,455 of record CM034151.1, read on the forward strand.
TACCGGGTATGTATTCAGGGGGTACGGGAGGGTGGGGGACGAACCCTAGTAACATAGCTGAATTGTAGTTGTGTAGGGTTCCTTCTGGGATTGAACCTCTATATACTCAGTAGAAGAATTCAACCCCCAATTCATTTATCTGGTTAAAAAAATGCATCATAACAGCGGTAAACCAGCGGTAAATGAGTGTAAAATGTTTCCCTCTGTAGCAGTTAACAATCATATATATTTTGCCTTATCCGGTCTTTGAAGTGCTGAACATCCCTCGGGCAAGGTATATAATCTAGATAGTATTATAGCTTCTTTGCAGTGTTAGCATAATGGCATAACTCTAGCAGCTGTCAAATTTTGCTTGTAAATGAAGATCTTGTGGGCATTTTATATAGCTTTATCAAATACCTTTGTGTACCCTTGCTAGGGTCTCTTTGGTTATTCAATTCCCTTCACCTTCCAAGCTTTAACTTCTCATCCGCATGGCCTTTTGGTTGCATCAAATGGGACAGTTCTCTATTCTTTTTAGGGACTCTATCGAGTCCACCCCCTTAGTCGAAGTTTTCATCCTATCTCTCATTATGAATTTAACTGTTATGTTCGTGCATATACCTTTTGTACCATCTAACGACTTCGAGAGAAATCTTGTTAATATTGTAGCTGTAAGATTGGCGTTGGTGTTTTTTATATTTATTCCAGATAAATATTAAGTTCCAAATATATTGATTGCTTTTAACCACATAAAACCATTTATGCATGAATATGACCTGTTTTTGAATTGTAGTTATTTTTTCTAAACGTCAGTATTGAGAGAGTTTCTAACCAATATGATGTTGCATAAACTGAATTGTACTAGCAGCATTTGTAAGAACAGATCCTTCATAGTTATTGATTTGGTGTGGACTAAAGTCCCAATTGACATATTTGCTGGGAGCAGGTGACAGTGGAGGAGCTGAAGCATATACTAGCTGAAGTGAATATGCACATGCTTTCATCTCCAGAAAAGCATTCTCCAATTAGAACAATTGCTGGAAATGGTAGTGTTGCCAACACCATTCGAGGCCTGGCAGCAGGCTTTGGGATTTCTAGTGCCTTAGTTGGGGCTTGTGGTGATGATGACCAAGGACAGATGTTTGCAAAGAACATGGAGATATCAGGTGTCAATCTTTCACGGTTAAGAATCAAAACAGGGCCTACAGGACAGGTTCACTGTCACCATCTTTTAAGTTGAATTTGCTTTCTTTCTCAAAAGGCACGTAAGACTGAATTTTTGAGGTTTTGTAGTATCTTAACATTTTTCATATGTTCCAAAAATAATTTTCTGCCATAACAAGCATTTTCTGATTTGATATAACAGTGTGCGTGCCTGGTAGATGCTAAAGGTAATCGCACAATGCGTACATGCCTGTCTGATGCAGTGAGACTCCAGGTATTGTATACTTGTTTCTTAATGGATATTGATCTACAAGCTATTCTCATTTTGGGTGCTTGATTGTGAAGCTTATTCTCTCATGTTTGTAATCATTTTGTGCAGGCTAATGAGCTGAATGCTGATGATTTTAAAGGATCTAAGGTACTTTAATCATTCAGGGAAAAAGATTCTAGACAGAGATTTTAATGGAGGTGCTTTGCTTAGCTGGATTTTATCTCTACTAAGCTATCATTTACCATCAAAAAGTGCTTGGAACCTTTGAAAAAATGATTTGATGTGTGGATGTTGATTGTGTTAGAATAGATTTCTACAATTAAAGCTTAGGTCCTACTGCCAGGCTAAATGTATGATAGGCCAGTCAGGGGAGTGACCTTATTGGCATCTATTGACTCAAGGGATTTGACATGATGCATTTATGCGTAGCTACCGTGTTTGAAAAGTTCGGGTAGTTTGGAAGGGGGAAAAAGCTTGGAAGTTGGGAATTTTGCGAAAGGTTTGGTTTGGTTCAGAAAATTCAAAATTTACAAATATTAAAACACATGCACACACATGCGTGCACACACATGATATTTGTAAAAAAAAATATTATACACAAGAATAAATAAATAATTTTTCTACATAGTCCTTTACATGCTTAGGTATTAGCATAGTTTGCATACTCGTACTCGGCAAATACTCGGCAGACCAAAAAAATTTGACTCGGCAAAAACTTGGCAATACTCGGCGAATAGGGAATGATTGACAACTTAAAAAATACGCAAATTTCTTTAAAAAACATAAATTTTAAGCCACATATAGCTACAAAATATATCAAATGAGTCCATAAAATGTTGGAGAATTGTTTTCTATTAGATTTGAATATAAATACAATACAAAATCGCATCATCACGTGAATACAACAACCGGCTGATAAATAATATGAATTTATGATGATTGACATTGAAAAACATCATCATAAATTTCATATCTATGCAAGTTACAATATACAATAAGTTACATTTTCTTCTTCCCTGTTTTAGAGAAATATTGGGGAGAGGGTCTAGTGCCTCTACTAGTCCCCACACTTGGCTGCGTCTCCTCGCTCCTCCTAGAAGGATGCAATTTTGGCTCTTACTTAGAAGTAGATGGTGGTGGCTCCTCTGCTGCATATTGGAGATCACCTCCAAAGATGTCATCTACTCCAATGTCTCCTTCAGCTACTAGTGTTTCTCCCTCCATAGCTCCCCTCTCAAAAGAAGCAATCTCGTCCTCTGTGAACGTAGGGATTTCCTCTTCTCGCCCAATCCAGTCGCTATATGGATCAATCTTCTCCAAATCAATAAGTTCCTCTGATGTGGCCTCCACTTTTCTTGTGCAAAGCCGGAGATTGTATTACACAAAAACCAAGTTGTTGAGCCGTTTTGGACTCAACCTGTTGCGCTTCTTTGTGTGAATGGCCTCTAACAAACTCCAGTTGCGTTCACATCCAGAAGTGCTACAAGGTTGAGATAGAATTCTGAGGGCTAGTTTTTGAAGGTGCGGGGTATTTCCTCCCCAATCCTCCCACCAAGAACCTATAAACAAGATAATCAAAAGTTTACAAGTAATTAATAAAATCAAATCTATAACTAATAAGTAACTTGGTAAACATTCTAATTTTTATTACCTGGTGTCTGTGTGGTTCTCCCTTGGATAGCTAACACCGAAGAAAAGAGCCTACCCGTAGCATGTTTGTAACTTTGTAGCTCTAAAATGACAAGGTCCTTCGTCTAAACATTTGGTATCATCTTCTCAATACATTTTGGAAGGCCCTCCATAACCTCTTTGTTCACATCTATGAAGCCGTCTGGTGTCCCCAAAGATTTCAATTATAAATCTTGGGATACCCCTTTTAAATTTTTGCAGATTTGCTTTGGTATTCTCTAGAAGGTTGCAAAAGGTTGATTAGAAGCAATTGGAGAAATACCCATTTGCCTAAAATGTGCCCACACTATGGTCTGAAACTATTTACTTCATGCTGAAGGTGTTTTTTTTTTTCCTCCTCTCAGCTACTCCCACCAAAAATGATTTTCATGATTCTATTGTGTAGAGGAGGTTGAGAGCTTTCCAGAAAGTCCAAGATCTTGAAAAACGGAGTATCTGGTCAAAAGTTATGGCCCATTATTGCTTTCCTTTGTAAAGTGGTGAATTGTTACTGCTTTACTTATTTTAAGTAAGAGCAATAAAGTAAAGTGAAATCACCACTTAACAAAAGAAATAGAAAATAGAGTAAATGGTGAATTGGAAGTGCTTTACTTATTTTAGGTAAAAGCAGTAAAGTAAAGTGAAATCACCACTTAACAAAGGAATTGAAGAAGTAAAGTAAAGTAATATGGCAAATTGAAACTGTTTTACTTATTTTAAGTAAAAGTAGTAAAGTAATGTGAAATCACCGCATAACAAAGGAATGGAAAGACAATGTTAAGTGATGAATTGGAATTGGTTTACTTATTTTAAGTAAAAGCAATAAAGTAATGTGAAATCACCGCATAACAAAGGAAATGGAAAGAGCAGTAAAGTAACATGAGAAAGTCGCTTAACAAAGGAGAATAAAAAGTAAAGTAATGTGGAAAATGCAAACTACTTTACTTCTCTAAAAATGAGAAAATAAAGTAAATGGAGAAGTGCGCATAGAAGGAGAAGTAAATTGTAATGTCTCTCATTTCTGAGTAACTTTTATTGAAGACCTTTGGCCTATTTTGTCTACCCAACATCTAAAGGGTGAGCTCAAGGGTGGCTTAAGTTTATTAACTTTATGATATCGTGCTAAAATTAAAATATAACATTATAAAAAACACATAATAAATTAATAGACTTACTTTAAATTAGAACTTAGGAAAGTGCAATAAATTAAAAGCGCTTAATTAAATTGTTCTTCCTAAGGGAAAATGTGTTTTGGAAGTCCAAAGGTCACTTTCATTGGAAGTCCAAAAGTCACTTTGGGTCCTTTTTCCTATTTAAAGAAGAGGTCGACCTATGTAGAGGCATTCTTGATTTTTAATATGATATTTTATCTTGCGTGTGAGCTCTGAGCTTGTGCAAATAAATTCCAAGGATGAAAACCTAGACTGCACGGATACGAGTATGGATACATGTACGGTTTTGGTACGCTGAAACAACAAATTTTTAAAAATCTCGGGTATGGTACACTTTTGGGTACGTTTTATATATATATATATGTATATAAATTATAAATTTAAATAAGCATTTGCATACTTACTGAAATTTAATTCTCATACATTGCATACTTATTGAAATTCAATGCTTAGTCATGGTGCATTTACACCTATATTTGGCGAAGTCTTTCTTTTCACATTACATCATGTAGTAGTAGAAGAGGTCTTTTACCACTCATCTATAACAAATCAATTTACAAAGTATCAAATTACTGATACATTGCTTTTCAAAATAAATAAGTATTTAGACTGTACATTCTAAAGAAATGATCAAGAAAACAAGTGTGGTAATAAAAATTATCTGAAAGGAAGGAGTTGAACATGGCAACTCCATTTGCTTCATATTTCTCTATCACAGTTATTTAGCTTAGTGACTGTGATAAGATTCAAGGAGTTTTGATTGTTCATGGTGACCTTCCTTGATCCACTCAGCACGATAGTATTGTTTGGCATATTTCCCGAAACATCATAACTAAGTAGGAAAAATATCGATCACATCAAACTTGAAGAGACATGATATGCTTCTTTTGTGGCACCTGCATCACCATTGTTAGTCTCGTGTCCTTTTTACCAACAGAGGTACCAACATTTTTTAAAGTTTTTTTGAGTTTTGTTTTGGAAATGACATTTTTTTTGGACGGGTACGTCCGAAAATGTATCCACAGACACATGGTACGTTATGGGTACGGCAAAACCGTACCCGTAACGTACCCTGCGTCTGTGGGTACGTTTCCGGACGTACCCACAGTGTACCAGTCCTCGTACCAGTACCAGGTACATTTTCAGGCTGGTATGAGGACTTGTATGGCGTTTCTGTGCAGTCTAGACGAAAACCCTTAGGAATTTAATCTCTTGTGGACGAAAACCCCAAGAGTTGTGTAATGTCCCCTTTTGGACATTTGTGACTCAAATTGGATTTTATGCAAAACCCAAACCCCAGTAGCAATAGAATAAAATATTTATTAAATTGAGCTCTGCCAACTAAATTAAATCTACAAAAAGCGACTAGGGCAGATGTGGGATCCACTGAAAACAAGCAAATATAATCATGCACCTCCACTGAAATCTGTTTTGCTAATTGAATAAGGCCACAATATGAAGAAAAATGCAGATTTAAGTTGCAAAGTAAGCTGCCCTGAATAGTTTGAAAATGATGACTAGGGTAGTGGAAGAAATTACTACAAACCAGCCTTCATATTATATTAATTCCACATGAATTTGAGCTCACATAACTATGAGGCAAGAGTATACATTAGATTTTTGATTCTGAAATAAATTACTTGAGTCTGCAGACAATCTGACTTGCACAGGTCTAAAAACAACAACTAAATGTACTCCAAAAATACTGAAAATAGTTATTTTATCTTATACAAATCAGCATATAAGATGGTAGTCTAAATCAGACCTGAAAGGTGTCCCAAAATACTGTGAGCCAACCACAGACTAGGTCACTCCAGCTGGTAAAGTAGGATAAAGCTGCTACAAGATATTTCTTCCAGTCATTTATGTAAAAACTCCACAAGATCAGCTGGAAGAATACTGAAATCCTTTGCAAGCACGGTAGAACTTCCTGTGTGGAAGTTCCTCTCAATCTCTAAGAGAGTTTTTCGTTCTCTAGAGGATTTTTACAAAAGCACAAGGCTTAGATAAAAATTCAGATTTTACAAATGAGAAGAAGATATCCCTCTTCAGGTCGACCTCTCCCTTTATAAAGGCAAAGAGACCCAAAGGGAGCCTTTTTACCCACTAATCAGTTTGTAATACATTTTTCTATGCATATTTTCCTCCTAGGCCAAGTCGTACTTTTGCATAGGGGAAATACAAAATTAGTATGGGTCTCTTTTTTACTTTCTAGGCAGCCAAGATACACTTTCCTAGACAAGTCGCCATTGCTCATAGGGAGGATACAAAAGTTACATGGGCCTTATACCTCCCAAATGGCCCATATTCATTCTCTAGGGAAGTCGTCCAACTCCCTAGGAATGATACAATCATAACATTAGACCCCTTTGCACTTATCTAGAGATTACAACATTTATATATAAGTGCATTCCTATATTAAGTCAAATAAATAATTATAAGTGTTTTAATGATTATTTTATTTTCTTTTAGGCACTTATAAAAATTTATTGTGACTTAAGTCACCCTTTATATTTTTCCTTTGGCCGTCGGGTTGACAAAATGGGCCAAAGGTCTTCGATTGGGAAGGGAATATTACAGTCCTCCCTTCCCAAAATTGCTTGCCCTCAAGCAATTCCAGATTTGTTTTGTCCAAGTGCTATGCACAATAGACAAAACATGTTGTAGTGGTCTAGAATCTGAGCTCCTGTACCTGTAAAGTGTGAGAGCTTTTGCAAAAATGGATAGCTCTCATAATGCTCCCAATCATGAGATAGGAACAAGGGACCCACATGCTTCATTTTACAATGTGCATTACAATACTCCTCATGAATGAAGCAAATCTGAAATGGTTCATTATACAGCAATAAATTTGATACTTGTTCATACTTTCATACCTTGGAGGACACTCAAGATCTTCATAAATTTCAGTCTTCAAAATAACGGAACATTGCTGCACCAAATTCTGAGCATCTTTGCCCATAATAGGCTGCATATTATCATGATAGAACCGCTGAAACAACATAGCATGAAGAGGATGCAATGGATCCTTGTTACTATTAACCTCCTTAGGGAGAAGATCATCAAGACGTTTAACTTCAGTTGCCGATTTAGAGACCTCCAAAACAACATCACTCCTATAGTGACTCAAGATTTTGGACACAACACAATCATCATTATTTTTCACAAGTTCATGCCCATCAACACTATGGTTTGGAAAATCCATTCCATATGACAATGACTCACTAATCTGTTCCTTTGGAGCTGAAATAATTTCTCTAGCTTGACATTCAACAAGCAATTTTTCTTTTTAAAAAATGCAATCATTAGAATTCATACCCTTTGAAGCTTCTTCCTCTTTACCTTGCATTTTTCTAATGCCTTTTAATTCACAAAAATCTTCAAAGGTCAACTTAGATCTTACTTTTGGACTGAGTGTGGCATACCTTTTTTCCTAAGTCTCCTTGTCATCATCCTCAACTGGTTGTTCTTCTTTCTGGAAAAACATGGTTCTTCTTCCTTTACCATTGTTGCCTTGCCTTCCTTGAGAGCTTGGTATAACAGTACCCATTCCCTGAATGCATCTAGTCAAATCAGCAAAGGCTCCTATAATGGAGTCTTCTAGCTCTCTTTGAGTTTCCGTCCAACAAGTGAGCAATTCCCTATTGCTTCTATTGACAATTTCATCTACGTAGCTCTTCTGAACTTTGTCCATGGTCACCATCTTGTCTTCAGATCAGATTTTTTTTATTCTGCACAGGCTGGGAGGATTTTAAGCTCTGATACCACTGTAATGTCCCCTTTTGGACATTTGTGACTCAAATTGGATTTTATGGAAAACCCAAACCCCAGTAGCAATAGAATAAAATATTTATTAAATTGAGCTCTGCCAACTGAATTAAATCTACAAAAAGCGACTAGGGCAGATGTGGGATCCACTAAAAACAAGCAAATATCATCATCCACTTCCACCGAAATCTGTTTTGCTAATTTAATAAGGCCACAATATGAAGAAAAATGCAGATTTAAGTTGCAAAGTGAGCTGCCCTGAATAGTTGAAAAATGGCGACTAGGGTAGTGGAAGAAATTACTACAAACTGGCCTTCATATTATATTAATTCCACTTGAATCTGAGCTCACATAACTATGAGGCAAGAGTATACATTAAACTCAGATTTCTGGTGCCGAAATAAATTTCTTAAGTCTGCAGACAATCTGACTTGCACAGGTCTAAAAACAGCAACTAAATGTACTCCAAAAATACTGAAAATAGTTACGTTATCTTATAAAAATCAGCATATAAGATGGTAGTCTAAATCAGACCTGAAAGGTGTCCCAAAATACTGTAAACCAACCACAGATTAGGTCATTCCAGCTGGTAAAATAGGATAAAGCTGCTACAGGATATTTCTTCCAGTCCTTTATGTAAAAATTCCACAAGATCAGCTGGAAGAATACTGAAATCCTTTGCAAGCACGGTCTCAATCTCTAAGAGAGTTTTCGTTCTCTAGAGGATTTTTACAAAAGCACAAGGCTTAGATAAAAATTCAGATTTTACAAATGAGAATAAGATATCCCTCTTCAAGTCGACCTCTCCATTTTTTAAAGGCAAAGAGACCCAAAGGTAGCCTTTTTACCCACCAATCAGTTTGTAATACATTTTTCTATGCATATTTCCTCCTAGACCAAGTCGTACTTTTGCATAGGGGAAATACAAAATTAGTATGGGTCTCTTTTTACTTTCTAGACAGCCAAGATACACTTTCCTAGACAAGTCACCAATTGCTCATAGGGAGGATACAAAAGTTACATGGGCCTTATACCTCCCAAATGGCCCATATTCATTCTCTAGGCAAGTCATCCAACTCCCTAGGAATGATACAATCATAACATTAGACCCCTTTGCACTTATCTAGAGATTACAACATTTATATATAAGTGTATTCCTATATTAAGTCAAATAAATAATTATAAGTGTTTTAATAATTTTTTTTTTTTTTTAGGCACTTATGAAAATTTATTGTGACTTAAGTCGCCCTTTATATTTTTCCTTTGGCCGTCGGGTTGACAAAATGGGCCAAAGGTTTTCGATTGGGAAGGGAATATTACAGTCCTCCCTTCCCAAAATTACTTGCCCTCAAGCAATTCCAGATTTGTTTTGTCTAAGTGCTATGCACAATAGACAAAACATGTTGTAGTGGTCTAGAATCTGAGCTCCTGTACCTGTAAAGTGTGAGAGCTTTTGCAAAAATGGATAGCTCTCATAATGCTCCCAATCATGAGATAGGAACAAGGGACCCACATGCTTCATTTTACAATGTGCATTACCATACTCCTCATGAATGAAGCAAATCTGAAATGGTTCATTATACAGCAATAAATTTGATACTTGTTCATACTTTCATACCTTGGAGGACACTCAAGATCTTCATCAATTTCGGTCTTCAAAATAACGGAACATTGCTGCACCAAATTCTGAGCATCTTTGCCCATAATAGGCTGCATATTATCATGATAGAACTGCTGAAACAACATAGCATGAAGAGGATGCAATGGATCCTTGTTACTATTAACCTCCTTAGGGAGAAGATCATCAAGACGTTTAACTTCAGCTGCTGATTTAGAGACCTCCAAAACAACATCACTCCTATAGTGACTCAAGATTTTGGACACAACACAATGATCATTATTTTTCACAAGTTCATGCCCATCAACACTATGGTTTGGAAAATCCATTCCATATGACAATGACTCACTAATCTGTTCCTTTGGAGCTGAAATAATTTCTCTAGCTTGACATTCAACAAGCAATTTTTCTTTTTAAAAAATGCAATCATTAGAATTCATACCCTTTCAAGCTTCTTCCTCTTTACCTTGCATTTTTCTAATGCCTTTTAATTCACAAAAATCTTCAAAGGTCAACATAGATCTTACTTTTGGATTGAGTGTGGCATACCTTTTTTTTCCCAAGTCTCTCTGTCATCATCCTCAACTGGTTGTTCTTCTTTCTGGAAAAACATGGTTCTTCTTCCTTTACCATTGTTGCCTTGCCTTCCTTGAGAGCTTGGTATAACAGTACCCATTCCCTGAATGCGTCTAGTCAAATCAGCAAAGGCTCCTATAATGGAGTCTTTTAGCTCTCTTTGAGTTTCCGTCCAACAAGTGAGCAATTCCCTATTGCTTCTATTGACAATTTCATCTACGTAGCTCTTCTGAACTTTGTCCATGGTCACCATCTTGTCTTCAGATCAGATTTTTTTTATTCTGCACAGGCTGGGAGGATTTTAAGCTCTGATACCACTGTAATGTCCCCTTTTGGACATTTGTGACTCAAATTGGATTTTATGGAAAACCCAAACCCCAGTAGCAATAGAATAAAATATTTATTAAATTGAGCTCTGCCAACTGAATTAAATCTACAAAAAGCGACTAGGGCAGATGTGGGATCCACTAAAAACAAGCAAATATCATCATCCACTTCCACCGAAAAAATCTGTTTTGCTAATAATAAGGCCACAATATGAAGAAAAATGCAGATTTAAGTTGCAAAGTGAGCTGCCCTGAATAGTTGAAAAATGGCGACTAGGGTAGTGGAAGAAATTACTACAAACCAGCCTTCATACTATATTAATTCCACTTGAATCTGAGCTCACATAACTATGAGGCAAGAGTATACATTAAACTAAGATTTCTGGTGCTGAAATAAACTACTTAAGTCTGCAGACAATCTGACTTGCACAGGTCTAAAAACAGCAACTAAATGTACTCCAAAAATACTGAAAATAGTTACTTTATCTTATAAAAATCAGCATATAAGATGGTAGTCTAAATCAGACCTGAAAGGTGTCCCAAAATACTGTAAACCAACCACAGATTAGGTCATTCCAGCTGGTAAAATAGGATAAAGCTGCTACAGGATATTTCTTCCAGTCCTTATGTAAAAACTCCACAAGATCAGCTGGAAGAATACTGAAATCCTTTGCAAGCATGGTAGAACTTCCTGTGTGGAAGTTCCTCTCAATCTCTAAGAGAGTTTTCGTTCTCTAGAGGATTTTAACAAGAGCACAAGGCTTAGATAAAAATTCAGATTTTACAAATGAGAATAAGATATCCCTCTTCAAGTCGACCTCTCCCTTTATAAAGGCAAAGAGACCCAAAGGGAGCCTTTTTACCCACCAATCAGTTTGTAATACATTTTTCTATGCATATATTCCTCCTAGACCAAGTTGTACTTTTGCATAGGGCAAATACAAAATTAGTATGGGTCTCTTTTTACTTTCAAGACAGCCAAGATACACTTTCCTAGACAAGTCGTCAATACTCATAGGGAGGATACAAAAGTTACATGGGCCTTATACCTCCCTAATGGCCGATATTCATTCTCTAGGCAAGTCGTCCAACTCCCTAGGAATGATACAATCATAACATTAGACCCCTTTGCACTTATCTAGAGATTAAAACATTTATTTATAAGTGCATTCCTATATTAAGTCAAATAAATAATTATAAGTGTTTTAATTTTATTTTCTTTCAGGCACTTATAAAAATTTATTATGACTTAATTTCCTGTTTAAATTTTTCCTTTGGCCGTCGGGTTGACAAAATGGGGCAAAGGTCTTCGATTGGGAAGGGAATATTACAAGTTGAGAGGGATTTTCACTCAGAAAATTCCATTGGTTGTAATCAAATTTTTGAGCATTTCCAACAGTGATTTTGAAGGCTTTTGGTGAATAAAAATTTGCAGTTCATCTTCTATCGGATGTACTAAAATTTGGGACTGATTTGGCCTTAACTTTGAGGTATTTACATCTGCAAAATATTGTCTAATATCTCCTAATTTTTATGAATGAAATCACAACAGTTTCATAATTTTTAGAGGAGTTTTTAAGAGGGTTTTACCAGTTTTATAATCAGATTTCAGAGTTGATTTGGCACCGAAAAATTTTGATTCTTATATGAACGAGTTCCTAAAAATATAGGCAAGCATCTAGGATAGAGAAAATAATTTTTGGAGCTCATTTGATGCCCTAAATGTGTGGGCCGAAATAGTAGGAGGGCCAAATTTGCATGTTGGTAGTTGCTGTTATAATTTGGTTTACATCATCTCGTTCCTTGTATTTTTCCAAGTTCGGGCATATGTCATTTGCCTAAATCATAGTTGTGTAGAGAAAGTTATGCTATCTTGAAAGATTGCAGCAATTAGGGTTTGAGTTGTTGTAAAATCTGATTTTTCCCATAAATTCTCTCCAAGGGTTTGGGAGTAAAAATAATTATTGCATGCTGATTTTGGGTGTGTTTGCATATAAAACCCTAGTCGATTTGGCTGAAATCAATCCCGTTTGCCCTAGCTTTTGAAGTTTATATTTTGCCATTGTATTTTGCTATTGTGTTGAGTGGGAAAAATTTATATTTGCTCCAAGGATCCATTGGGGATCTTTCAGTGGTATTAGAGCAATGTTCCTCCCGCCTGGAAGGTTTTGATTGATGCATCCGAGAGAAGTTGGTCCCCATAGGTATTATACAAGAAGACATGCACGTCTCACAGCGGAAACCATGGACAGAAGAGGTGGATCACTTAACCCTCCCCGGGATGAACAAGTAGAACCCAAATCGTGAGCTTTTCAGGAATATGATTCAGACCATGCAACAGTTGATGCAGAGGATGGATGCAAGGGACCGACATGATAGAAGGGATAGGTCTATATCAGTGGCCAGCAGTCACAGGAGGCACAACAGGTCACCTACGAATGGTGGAAGCGTGAGGGATTCCCCTCATCGTGAGAGGTGACATTCACATATAAAGGAAAGGAGGTCTACCAGGACTGTGGATAGACCTATGCAGCCTAGCTTCCTACCGAGAGATGAGCCACCAGTGGTTGAGGATCCACTTGAGAATACAACTTTCCAAGATAACGTAATGGCAGCTAATGATGAGTGGAGAGCTTTACCAGGAGGAATATCTTTCCCCTTCATCAGTATTGTGCTTAGAGGAGAGAGAGCTTGAGAGCTTACAGAAGTAGAGCAACAGAACAGGGAGTTGAAGCAGGCCACCAACAAGGTGACCCTTTCCACATTTGATGGTAGTGGAAAGATCAATGCCAGAGCATGGATTCACAAGCTCGACACATACCTCACTCTCAAGCCTATGCAGGAGCAGGAGGCTATCCAGTTTGCCACGTTGCACCTTGAAGGAGTAGCGTACGATTGGTGGCACCATGGGTTAGTTACACAAAATCATGATCTTCTGCGGTCATACGGGGAGTTTAGTGATAGGTTGATTGCGAGATTTGATTGTAAGGATGTGAAGCTTTATTACAGGGACTTAGCATAACTTCGACAGAGTGGGCATGTTGATACATCAACGAATTTCAGTGTATAGCAGTGATGGTACCAGAGATCCCTGAGAGATGTGTGGTGATGCTGTTCATTGAAGGACTTCATGACAGACTGAGGGGATCGGTCAAGGCTCTTAGGCCTAAGACATTACACGATGCCATTTAGACGGCATTAGATTTGGAGACACTTCCTGCTTCTTACCAGTCTAGTAGGAAGCCTTCTACGAGCACCAAACCTTTCCAGCACTCTAATATTCAGCGGAAGAGTGTCCTCCCTCCTAATATCGATCAAGAGACTCGCAACGAGTTGAGGAGAAAGAAACTTTGCTTTCATTGCAAAGATCATTGGGAGCCTGGACATAATTGCCTTGGAAAAGGCAAGGTACATCTCATTGAGGCGAGATTTCAGATGAGGAGGAGGAGCCTTCACCAGATTCAGATACACAGGACAACGATGGTGATCATGGTGCACATGAGGAACAACCCCAGATAGAGCTTGGAGAGAATGAGATACCAGGTACAAGTACTATTGCATCACTTTTTGGAGTCCCTAGGTACCATCCCTTTCGACTGAAAGGAGTACTTAAGGGTTAGCGGGTTGTCTGTTTTATTGACAGTGGTGCTACACACAACTTCCTTGATGAAGGATTTGTGATGAAGCATGGATTATAGGTTGAGGATTTCGAGGGGTTCAGTGTACGAGTTGTAGATGGTTTTGCTTTGAGTTGCACTAGGAGGATTCTGCAACTTAGCATCCAGCTAGGGGACTATACATTGACATATGATTTTTATGTAGTTGGCCTTCGAGAGATTGATGCAGTTTTGGGTATCCAGTGGCTACAGTCCCTTGGGAGATATGTGCAGGATTTCAAACGGATGGAGTTGGAGTTTATGGCAGATGGGAAGAAGATTGTGCTTAGGGCTCTTTCAGATGGAGGGCCTAGAGTGGTGTCAGCATGTAGGATGGAGTCCTTTATCAGGCATGGAGAGGTTGCATGGGCAGCCCAATGCCACATTTCATCCAAATCTTCTTTAGATAGCGGGCAGCCTTTTCATGTAGATATCCGGGCAATACTGGATAAACACAACACAGTTTTTGGTGACATTCCTCCGGGTAGACCACCAGACAGGGGATTTGAGCATGTCATAGAGTTAGAGGAGGGTGCCAAGCCAGTGATTACTACACCTTATCGTCATCCTAAGAAATTTAAGGATGAGATAGAGAGGACTATCAGAGAGCTTCTAGATATGGGGCATATCCGTCCTAGCTCTAGCCCATTTGCTTCTTCAGTGGTGTTGGTGAAGAAGGACGAGACTATGAGGATGTGCATTGACTACTGTGCTCTCAACAAGAAGACAATCAAAAACAGGTATCCCATTCCTCGTATAGATGAGCTTTTGGATGAGTTGCATGGAGCTATTTACTTTTCGAAGATTGATCTTCGATTGGGATATCATCAAATCCGTGTTCGGGAGGAGGACATCCACAAGACAACATTCAGATGTCACTACGGGCACTACGAGTTTTTGGTGATGCCCTTTGGTCTCGCTAATGCACCTGCCACATTTCAGTCATGCATGAACCATCTCTTCAACAGGCAGTTGAGGAAGTTCGTGCTAGTGTTCTTTGATGATATCTTGATTTACAGCAGGACATGGGAAGATCACTTGAGGCATCTTGATGAGGTACTTAGCATCATGGAGACCTAGTCTCTATTTGCTAAGATGTCCAAATGTGAGTTTGGACTTACAGAGATTTTGTATCTTGGGCATGTCATTGGGGCCAATGGGGTCAAGGTTCACCAAGAGAAGATACAGGCTATATGCAGGATTGGCCTCCACCTAGGAACATTTTGGAGCTGCGGGGATTCCTAGGATTGTGTGGATATTACAGGAGATTTGTGAGAGGTTATTTGGATATTGTAGCACCATTGACGGATCTCACACAGAAGGGAGCATTCAGATGGACAGAGGAGGCACAAGTGATATTTGAAAGGCTCAAGATGGTGATGAGCACTTGTCTAGTTTTAGATCTTTCGGATTTCTCTCGGCCATTCATTTTGGAGTGTGATGCTTCGGGTACAGGTATTGGTGCAGTTTTGATGCAGGACCGTCATCCCATTGCCTATGAGAGTAGGAAGCTGAGGGGAAATGAGAGGTTGTACTCCACCTACGATAAGGAGATGCTCGCCATCATGCATGCATTGGTGAAGTTCAGACAGTATTTGGTGGGTGGGAAGTTTGTGGTGAGATCCGACCACAACAGCTTGAAGTACTTTTTGGGACATAGAAAGAGCTCAACGAGAGGCAACAGAAGTGGGTCAGCAGGATCCAGGCTTATGATTTTGACATTGAGTATGTCAAGGGGAAGAAGAATGTAGTGGCTGATGCACTTTCGAGGAAGCCACATCTTGCTGTCCTATGTTCCTTGAGTGAGATTTCTGCAGATTGGAAATCTCAACTATTGGTTGAGTATTCCAAAAATTCATTTGCATGCGAGATTATGGATGGCAAGATTCAGGATGAACGCTACCAGGTAAAATCTGATTTGATTTATTATAAGGGTAGAATTTATTTAGTTCCTGAATCTAAGCTCAAGGGTAAGATTCTACATGCCCTCCATGATGCACCACTGGTAGGACATCCGATGTTATTTTAAGACATACAGGACAGGTTAGGGAGAGATTCTCTTGGAAGGGTCTCAAGGAGGATGTTCTACGCCATGTTCGTGAGTGTGTGACTTGTCAGCAAAACAAGTCTGGAGCATACTTTTCCTATAGGTTTATTGCAGCCCTTGCCCATTCCAAAACATAAATGGGAGAGCATTTCGATGGATTTCATTACAGGTCTTCCAGTTGTATAGGGGCACGATCGCATTTACGCGGTAGTTGACAGGTTGACCAAGTATGGGCACTTCTTTGCGGTTCCCACTAGCTTTAAGGCACCATGCGTGGCTGATTTGTTCTTTTGGGAGGTATTTAGATTGCATGGAGCTTCCGAAGAATATTGTCAATGATCGAGATAGCAGATTTGTGAGCACATTCTGGCAGGAGCTTTTTCAGTTGGCAGGTACAAAATTGACTCCGAGCACGAGTTATCACCCTCAGACAGATGGACAAATAGAGATTGTGAATAAGTGGATAAAGGGGTACCTTCGCAACTATGTTTCAGGGCAGCAGAGGGCATGGGTTAAACAACTGTACTTATGTGAGTATTGCTATAATACCACTTACCACATGTCTATTGGTATGACTCCCTTTAGGGCTTTGTATGGATATGATGCGACATCTTTTGTGGATTTGGCGTTTGGAGATAGTAGAGCCCCTAAGGTTTGGGAGTGTTTACAAGAACAGCTAGGATATCCCAAAAGCACTCAAGGATAATATGTAGCATGCCCAGGGAAATCAGTAGAAGATGTATGCAGATCGACACAGGATTGAGCGATCATTTGAGGTAGGAGACATGGTATTTTGTGCGACTTCAGCCATATAGACAGAGCACTCTTAAGAAGAGTGGAGCAGAGAAGCTTAAGCCTCGATTTTATGGTCCATACAGGGTGGTGAGGAGAGTTGGAGAGGTAGCTTATGAGCTGGAGTTACCTTCTGAAAGTAAGATACACAATGTTTTTCATGTATCTTGCTTAAAGAAAGCATTGGGGCAGAACATGGTTTCTTCTGCAGAGTTGCCACCATTGGATGATGAGGGGAGATTGGATCTAGTTCCTGAGGAGATCCTGGATAGGAGAGAGAGGAGGCTACGGAGTAGGGTGATTCGAGAGTACTTGGTTCAAAATTGGAGAGATTTGCCGTTAGAAGATGCCACATGGGAAGGTGACCCTATACTTCAACATCCAACTTTACAGTTGCTTGGGGGCAAGCAACTCCAAGAAGGGAGGACTGTAATGTCCCTCCTTTCCGAGTAACTTTTATTGAAGACTTTTGGCCTATTTTGTCTACCCGACGGCCAAAGGGTGAGCTCAAGGGTGGCTTAAGTTTATTAACTTTATTATATTGTGCTAAAATTAAAATATAACATTATAAAAAACACATATAATAAATTAATAGACTTAACTTTAAATTAGAACTTAGGAAAGTGCAATAAAATAAAAGCACTTAATTAAATTGTACTTCCTAAGGGAAAATGTGTTTTGGAAGTCCAAAGGTCACTTTCGCTTTCATTGGAAGTCCAAAGGTCACTTTGGGTCTTTTTTCCTATATAAAGAAGAGGTCGACCTATGTAGAGGCATTCCAGATTTTTGATATGATATTTTCTCTTGCATGTGAGCTCTGAGCTTGTGCAAATAAATTCCAAGGACGAAAACCCTTAGGAATTTAATCTCTTGTGGACGAAAACTCCAAGAGTTGAGAGGGATTTTCACTCAGAAAATTCCATTGGTTGTAATCAGATTTTAGAGCATTTCCAGTAGCGATTTCCAGCAGTGTTTTGAAGGCTTTTGGTGAATAAAAATTACAGCAGTTCATCTTCTATTGGGACTTGTTTTGGGACTTTTGGCCTTAACTTTGAGGTATTTACATCTGCAAAATATTGTCTAATATCTCCTAATTTTTATGAATGAAATCACAGCAGTTTCATAATTTTTAGAGGAGTTTTTAAGAGGGTTTTTACCAGTTTTATAATCAGATTTCAGATCTGATTTCTGAGTTGATTTGGCACCCAAAAATTCTGATTCTTATATGAATGAGTTCCTAAAAATATAGGCAAGCATCTGGGATAGAGAAAATAATTTTTGGAGCTCATTTGATGCCCTAAATGTGTGGGCCGAAATAGTAGGAGGGCCAAACCTGCATGTTTGGTAGTGCTGTTATAATTTGGTTTACATCATCTTGTTCCTTGTATTTTTCCAAGTTCGGGCATATGTCATTTGCCTAGATCAGAGTTGTGTAGAGAAAGTTATGCTATCTTGAAGATTGCAGCAGTTAGGGTTTCAAATTTAAATTATTTTCCAGCTGTTGTAAAATCTGATTTTTGCCATAAATTCTCCAGGGTTGTTCCAAGGGTTTGGGAGTAAAAATAATTATTGCATGCTGATTTTGGGTGTGTTTGCATATAAAACCCTAGTCGATTTGGTTGAAATCAATCCCGTTTGCCCTAGCTTTTGAAGTTTATATTTTGCCATTGTATTTTGCTATTGTGTTGAGTGGGAAAAATTTATATTTGCTCCAAGGATCCATTGGGGATCTTTGATAAATGGGGGTCAGATTCCCATAGGTAAGGAGATTGCAGAACTTCAAACAACCATAACTTTCTGTTGGGAGCTCCGTTTTGTGCGTTCTTGTACTTTTTTGGAAAGGTCTTAAAGCCCTCTACGCACCAACAACATTAGATTTCAAATTTAATGCATTAGTTCTATTACACGCCTAGGTATAGTAACAACCAACCACCGGAATTTAATGTAGTATGTGTAGATTACACCCTTTGGAAAAAAGGGGGAAAATCAAGACCGAGGTTATCTAGCTGGAATTACTTTCTTCTTCGTCTTCTTCTTTCTCATTGCTCGGACAATGTAATGAATTAATTGCGTTTATTTGTAAAACTTAAGTAATTTGGTTAAAAGCCATTACTTCAAGTTGTTTGAAAAAGTCATTTACTTATAAACATGTGGCACATCAGAACATTCTAATTTCATGCATGTCATGCAATGAAGATTTCATGGAGGAAAATGCTCAACTCCCGGCAATTTATTAGCTAGGCACTTCTGGAAATATAACAAATATTTTCTATCTTGTAACTGCCTTATAAATAGAAAGGAAGGCCTATGGGCCAGATAATAAAAACTTTTTGGCAACCAGTTAGTGTAATTTTGTGCAAGAATTTAAAGATCTCAGACTTTGTGTCGAGACTCTTGAATGTTCTTTGTATAACTTGGCTGGAATTGAATAAGAATAAAACATATTTATGGAGAACTTTGTGTCTGAGAAGTTTCACTGTGTATTTTGTGAGGATTTTTATGGTAAACTTTCTGTTGCTTAAAATCCAATATGAATTAATTTCTTTTTCATTTGCTTAAAATTGTGTCATTTATTAAGTGTCTATTTATTCTGTACGGCTGCAATAAGCTATGCGATCTACGTATTGCGAAGTACTTTCCCTTTCCTAGCTATTTCTATAATTCTGTATTTTCCCATCCTATTCTTTTCCGCACAACTTTCCCAAACATAGTTGCTTGCTGCAGAATTGCTAAGCTATGGTTCATGAGCTTTTAATTAAAGTAATACCCCCGGAAAATAATTAGAATAAATAAATACATCACACGGGAGTTTCACTGTTAAATGAAGGGGATTTATCCCATGATTGCCAAGGTTTGTGTATCTAACCGTGCATAAAATCTAGCCAACACTGTTGAGGAAGAAATATTTGGGGTTGAGGTAGTACCCTGCTGCATGAATAGGTTGGTGGAGTTGATTGTTCCACCTGTCGATCAATAATCTCCCAAAAGGGACCATATCTGATGATATCCCTCTTGTAATAATTTTGGATAGACTCTTTGGCCTTATCTATAACCTCATAAATATACCCCATAGGGTTTTGCTCCCCATTAACCAAATGCAAAACCCTCACCCTCACCAATGACTTTGACACCTACACACAAATTAAAATGTAAGGTTACAAACTTACAAATAAAGTAAAAAAGTAAAAACAATATATTTATAATTTAACAAATTAAAATAAAGAACTCAAATATAAATCGAAGTTTGAAATTACCTTGATGATCTCTATAACTCTCTTTGTAAAGATATCATTAAAAACTACGTTGCAACCCTCTCTCTATCCGCTTTCTTTGAATATTGTGAGTCTAGCCATGCTTGACTCACAAACATTTGCTTCAAAGATGTCAACAAACTAGAAATTCTTTGCAACGTCAAGAAGTTAGTTGCAAACCTTGTGACACTGGCTTGAACAAGCTCTTTACCCTTTGTATGTTCTCTCATCAAGCTCAGAACCCGAGGGTCATTGTATATGTACTTTGTTATGTATTTTGCATCTTTTACAACCAACCTCACGCAATCAATTTTGCCTATGTCCTCCAAAAGAAGGTCAAGGCTATGAGCTGCACAAGGAGTCCAAAAGAGTGATGGATGTCTCTCCTGCAGTAGTCTCCCAAGCCGCCACATATGTTATTGCATTGTCTGTGATAACTTGCACAACATTCTGTACACCAACCTTTAATACAACTGTTTCTAACATAACACTCAAATTCTCTGCATTTTTTACTATGTTAGAGGCATCAATAGACTTCAAAAACACCATCTCACCATTTGAAGCCGTTAAAAAATTAATGAGGGTGTGGTTCCTTCCATCCGTCCACCCATCTGAAAGAATGGTGCATCCGTATTTGTTCCATTGTTTCTTTTGCTCTTCTAGAATTGTAGTGACATCTGTAATTGCACTCTGTAGCAATTTCCCACTCAAATCTTTTGGAGAGGGTGCCATGTGCCCTTTCCTTGCAACTGTCAACGCTGTCACCAAGTACTCCCAGTATGGGCTCTTTGCCACATTAAATGGAAGGTTGTTGTAGTACCAAAAATTTGCACATACTTTATCCGCTTCTTTGTGTATATCCTTGTTCCAGGCTGTACCTTGCAATGAAGGTTGTGCTCCAGGTGTGTTCCTTGCCACAAAAAAGTTCTGTATGCCTTTGCTCGAACTCGATTAAGATGTGCTTCTTCCTATTCGTATGCGTGGACCACGAGTAGAATCTAAAATTGTTGCCACATCATCTTCGGAATCCTCTATCATTGCAGCCCCAGGTCTAATAGCTTGTGCTATGGTTGCCTGCATTTTTTCCCTCTCTAGTTTCTTCTCCTCCAGCTCTGTCAGCTCTGCTCACATCTCTCGCTTTGCCTCTTCCGTAACATTGGGGCAAACCACAATGTCTTGGCAAACAGTAGATGTAAGGTGATACTTTAGATGATTGCCGCCTCCAGACATTCTTCTGCCACAAAAATTGCAAGTAACTGTTCTTGCAGCTGCTCCATGTACACCATACTTCCAAGCTTGGGTATGGGCATTTGCAGGAACAGTTTTTGCTAGTGATGCTGACCCAGAGGGCGAACCTGATGCCGAGCTTGATGCCATTGTTAACCTCTAATCTGCAACACAATGCACATTTAAAAAAATAAAAAAACGTAAGCTTAATTAAATTAAAAAAAAAAGTACTTGAATAACCATATTTCACCGTAATTTAATAAAAATGATATACTTAAGGTTGTAAACGAGTATTAAATTTTTAAAAATGATTCGCAATCACATTGAGCGCATTTAAAATTACAAAACATATTCAATGAATCGATTACATTATGCATACATAAAATTTAAATAGTTTAGAACGAATTTGCGTTTAAAAAAAATTACATACCTTTGGCTACAAATGACTATAAAAAAATTACAAGCATTCAATTTTACATTATATGCATTTAGTATAACAATATGAATCAATTACAATACACATACATAAAATTTAAATAGTTCAGAACAAATTTGCGTAAAACAAAAATACATTCCTTTGGTTGCAAATGACTATAAAAAAATTACAAGCATTCGATTTTACATTACATGTATTTAGAATTACAATATGAATCTATAAAACATAAATAATATACACAAAATTTGAAAAAACTTGAAAGAATTATTATTATTTTTTTTTACCTCCAAATGTAGTTCTCCAAATTCTCTCTTCGAATTCGCTCCAAAATCCGTTCAACACAAGCAATGCAAGCTCAAATGGTTGTGTGAATGAAAATGATGTAGTGTAGGGTCTTAAAAAGGGAAAAATCCATGTTTTTTCAGCATTTTTTGAGTGTGCTGAATGTGTTTCCGCGTACAGAGCAGCGTCGACAAGTATTAAGCACGGACTCGCCAAGTTTTGGCAAGTACTCACTAAGTTAATCGGCGAGTACTCGCCAAAACTCAACAAATCAAAAGTGGCGAGTTAAAGTGGAGATTACTCGTTTGGTGAAACGGTTGGCGAGTACTCGCCGAGTTTTCTTTATGGGTATTAGTGTCTATTGTTTTGTGTTTGTTTTAGGTTGAAGTTTCTTATATTTAAATGTTTTAATTTTTACTTAAAAAAATAAATATTCGATTAAACATGTTTTTTCAGCACCGTTTTTGGTTCAAACTGAAGAGTGTGTTCATAAGATCATGGTAACTATGCATATATGATGTGTTAAATAGCATTGGAATGATTTACGTTGTTTATTGTATGAGCATTCTATGTTTGGAGAAACGTTTGTATTGGCGAAGCAGGAAGGTGCATTTGTGTCCTTGGCCAAGTTTTGAGGTGCCCTATATCTTGAGTCATATTTATTATCGTAATTTTTGTCTATGTAAATTGAATATGTGCGAGTAATTGTTATTGCTGTTTGACACAGTGCATAATACTTGATTGTTGTGCAGGTGGTTCGGAATTTTGTTTAAACACTTGTTGGTTGGGCAGATAGAGTTTGCCAATGAAGATGAAGCAAAAGAGTTAATTTGACTTTACATTGTTCTTGTTTACTCATGTTGTGTACTTACAGAAGAAAATAAATATTCGATTAAACTTGTTTGGTCAGACCTTTCTCATTTTTTCATATATACTCATTTTGGTTTGTTTTAGGTTGAAGTTTCTTATATTTAAATGTTTTAATTTATGTATGGTTCAAACCGAAGTTTCAGTGTGTTCATAAGATCATTCGATTAAACTATGCATATATGGTTTATCATTTTCGTTATGTCAATGGTTGCAAACTCGAAGTTTCAGTGTGTTCATAAGCATCATGGTAACTATGCATATATGTTTATCATTTTCAGTTGTTTCAATCATTGCAATCTGGGTTAAATAGCATTGAATGATTTATGGATTCTATGGCCAAGAGTTGGTGGAGAAAGCTGTTTGTTTGGCGAAGCAGGAAGGTGCATAAAGTTGTTTATGTGTCCAGTGGATTTGTGCCAGTTTTGAGTATGTGCCCTATATCTATGAATGCCAAGATTTGTTGAAAGCTGGAGAACAGCTGTATCTGCAAACAATATAATGGCGATAGCTAGGATAGGTGCATTTGTGTCACCATAAAGATTTGGCCTCCAGCGCAAAGGACTTATGAAATGAACATTCTTAAAAAGTCTGTAGAAAATCTAAGAGTTTTGAGGTGCCCTATATCTTGAATGCATATTTGTTGAAAGCTGAAAACAGATTATCTGCAAACAATATAATCCCATACTATATATATAATTTTGTCACCTTAAAGAATCTCTGTGGAAGTCGGCAAAAAATCTTCGTATCTATTCATTTCATTTTCATACATATTCAATATAAAACTGCACTGATGCACAAGCATCTGATCTAAATATGACTTTTTTTTAAAGCAGTTCCGGAGAAAAATCAATGACATAATATAATGATCTTACCCAGCCAGTAATTTTTGCTGCGAAGTTCCACATTGGTCTAGCATTCTTCATCAAAAACTTTGTACGTGAGGTGCACTGTACCTGCAGACGAGGTAAAAATAACTCTTTTCACAGACTTGCCCTTTGCACATGATCTGATAACATTCAATACCATACCCACAAATGGCTTGATTATGTCATTCTGTATACCAATTTCATGGTTATACGTACCAGTCCAATTGGTAACAATCCTAGCACTGGAAAATCTGAAATGGTTGAAAACAAGGAGATAGTAAGAAATTATTTTAGTTTGCAGAGATGATAAAAATATTGATGTGCGGAAATGATCAAATGTAAGTACATCTAGCTTACAGTAGCTTAGAATGGACGAGAATCACACTGCTTCAATTAGAAAACCATTCAACCACAACAGGGGAGAAAGAATGTCAATTCTCTGGGTTTTTGGACTGGAAGTATATGGCGGTGGCAACATGGAAAATGCCTTAGCAATCATCAAAGGCAGCACAATTTTTTCCATCAACCTCTACTGTCAACACAAGTAATAATAACTTGTGAATGACATTAACTCTGTTGTGATGACGTGAACACTTATAACAAATCAATGGTTTTTTTTTTAAACTTTCAAAGTTTACCGATTGTTCTGATAAATACCCAATTAAAAATGAAGACTTCAAGTAAACAATCAAGACTAAATTAATTGGTTTGTAGGGCCTCTGAAAGTTTACTGACTGCTCTTATAAATACTCATTTCTTAAAGTCCCAATCTATCTTGATTTAAGTTATATTTCACATTTTTAATCCAACTGTTGCCATTCAAATAAGAAGAAAATATTATAGAAAAAACTTTCCAGCAAAATGATAAGATAGAAATAAATGTAGAAAAAGGACTCAACTTCAGACAGCGGAAATTTTGTGGGGTGATAAAAGATGACCACAATAATTTTTTTGTATTACATGTAAATAGCAATGTGCTCCAAGGTCTGATTAGAGAAGGATGCCAATAGTGGAACATCCTGTGTTTTTAGTTTGCTGTGTTTTAAGTGGAGGCAAAGTCACATTTTAAATTGATTTAAAATGGATATTTTGAAATACATTAATGATCGAATTGATCCAAAACATAGATATTGCGTCTATAATATTTGTTTAAGTGTTTTTTTAAACATTATAAACCCTTAATTGGAAACAATGATTTTTTATTTAGTTTTTAAAGGCTTTTGAGTGTGCCATTGGGAGGATAATCTAGATTGATTGGTCATCATTACCAGGGGTATGACCCCCTTCTTCAATTGATTCTAAGCCTGCAAATTATTAGCGAGGTGCCTTATTTCCCTCGATCTATTTTCCGTAGGAAATTGTTATTGTAAATCCGTCGGTTAGAGAATCTGAAGAAAATCAATGAACACAACATTAGCGTTTTTTCCCCTTGAATTTGGTTCTCTGTCACTTTTGTACCTGCTAATAAAACGAAAAAGTTAACGGAGAAGGTGAAATTTGTTTACCTCATAATTACATAAAAATTGTGAACTAACAAGCATGTTTTTTTTTTAATTTAGTTGGATATATTAATATATAGGTTTTGGCCTTGTAGTATTTTTTTATAGCTTGTAGGAATACACAAGATGTGAATTAAGGGACAAACATTTGTATTTGTTAGCTTGATATGTATTAGTTTCCTCAATTGATTTGTGTAGTAATGTTGAAAAATGTGAACGAGTAGAAGATACTTTTTATTTTTTTTCCTTGAATGTGGTTGTAATGCCGTCTACATGTGAACAATATGGAGGGATATATGTAAAGCAACTCTATGTTATTTTATTTTCTTAAAGTTGATTTCACATTACTTATGTCTCTATTCTTACTTAGAGTGTGAATAATGACCTAAGATAACGATCTATACAAATGACACAAAACCACATGACCGACTATGTTTTTGTGATTGTCAAATTCAATTACTACATCAACTCGACATGGGATGCCATTCTTCTCCAAATATCCCTTTCTCTAAAGAGTCTTGGGACCCACACAACTAAATTCTCCTAAAATTGATGGGCAATCTAAGTAGCCACAAGTCACAAGGGTTGACATTATAAACATCAACTTGCATTGCACCCTCTTTATTGAAAAAAATAGCACTTGGTCCATGTCCATGGTTGTGAGAAAGAAGAGTTTTGCTTAGGAACCCCGAAAACATTTCCCCCACCCTTGCACTTCTCCCCCCCTCAAACCTTTTCTTCATTGCTTTTCTTTCTCCTGCATTGTTTCACTCCTTTATAAGTTTATCTTCTTCAACGCATCAGCTTCAATGTCTCCATTGCACTGTTCACATGCAATTACTATTACATTAGGTAGAAAATAATTGGCATGCTTTCCAACAAAATAATTTAGCTTTCTTTTGTTTATTCGTCTTTCAAAACAATGAATTATTGTTTATGAAAATACTACACCTTTATCAAAGAGGTTCTCATTTGACTCTTAAGATAATGGTAAGTCACATATGTCACAATCCACTAAGATACAAATCCCTAGATATACCCTTTGAAGCTTATAAAGACAATGGAGTTTATGATGATATTGCTAAGAATATGATTAGCAGACATATTTCAAAACCAGGGTAAATTTTAAGTACGTAGATATCCTTTGTAAATTGTAATTAGAGTAGGCAGCATCAAGAATGCTATCGGCCAACATTAAGAATGTTGTTGGCTGATAGCATTCTTGATGCTGTCTATTCTAATTACAATTTACAAAGGATATCTACTTACTCTAATTTTTAATAAGTGTATTTAAGATATCTAATCATATAAACATAAATACCATAAGTAGTATATTTAAATTATAAGAGAAAACAATTAAAAGGAGGTACAAACAAAGCGCCACATGTAAGCCGACGTTTTTGAACATCGGAAATAACACCACCAACCGATAGTGTGGATTACTGACTGGTAATATGCATGCTGTCGATTGGTAGCATGCTACAGGTTGTTGGCATGCTACCAGTCGATAGCTAACATGAAATTTGAACCCTATGCTATTTATTGTTTTACACACCTCAAATCTTATAGACTAATACTTATGATCATTGATTTCTTTGAAGACTTTAAGAACAATCATATTATTGGCTAAAGTTGGAGAAATAATGAATCATGTGTTGATTTCAATTCCTCATACAAGTGACATTGATATTGAGGAAATCTAGTTACAAGCTTCTGTTTTCTATTATCATATTACCTGGTTAGTTGAGTTGATAAAAGGCCATGAGGAATGGATGTGTATGTTATTGAAATTTTATGTAGGAATTCATGGAGCTATCATCACTACCATATTTACTATATAAATAGCCGACATGAAAATGCATTGTGCCATGGTGGACTGTGCTTGTTCTCGCGGGTATTGCCTTTGTCGGGATAATTGTTGCAATTGCTATGACACTCTTCCACTAGTTTATTGCGTTAGTTGATAGGAAATGTCTAGCCCATCAACTTACTATGTTACTTGACAATGTTCTGGTCCATCCCCATTGAATGCACATTGCTACGGAGGGGTAACCAACATCTATTTAACTCTATGGAAAAAATGTTTACGAAAGTCAATCAAAGGGTTATATTGTCTATAAGATTATGGTGCACTCAAAGCACTGCATTTTTGTTAATGTTAATGGCTTTCCTCGCTTGTTATCTTAGTCTCCTGTAAACATCTCTTGCATTGAAAAACATGGCTAAGCATAACACATTTTAATTACTCATTTTTATTTTCTTTAACCTAAGTTGGAAATCTCTCACATGTTTCCGTGTCTTTACTATAATTTTTTTTTTTTGAAAACATACTTCTATATGTAACACCTTTAAGAAATAATTGTTTTAAGCCGGGCATTATTCAAGGCAAAATATTTGCTATCTGTATGTTTTAAAAGCATTTCAATGCTACTCAATTAGTCAAAACATAATAATTAATGTATAATTTTGATTAATATATATTTATTTTCTTCAACAATTATTGTAATGACGACTTGATCTATAATATTTCTAATTCTAAATTAGTAATATGTATCTTTATTATATTTAAAATATTATATTTTGATTACAATGTTGAATTTTGAAATAGAACGCTACCGACTAGTAACATTATGGAAGCTAATAACCGGTAGCATTATGGTAGCTATTAGCTGTTAGCAGACATAATGCCATCAACTGGTAGCTCCCATAATGTTGCCATCCGATAGCAAGTAGATTGCCACATAAGAGCTAAGACAACCCCTAAAACTTAGCTGCATTTTGCAAGAACATCCAAAAGAATAACGAGAAACTTCACAAGATCTAAACAAAATGGAAATAAAGGTCCCATTGGGTGTGCCAAAAATGGTTGACATATATTTGTGTGCACCCTTATGATTTATGCAACTATTCAAGTGTTTTAAGGTCTCAGCAACAACAATGAGAGTATATGCAAGGTTTGGGACCTTAACCATTGATATAACCTCCATAAAAAGGTTAGATCCTTTCCTTAACAACTATATATTAACTACTACTCTAATCTAAATAAAAATTATGCAAAGTTAAGGGAGAAAGATTACTGAAATTTGATAAGAATGGTGATACACCAGAGTATGAAGGGATCCCTCTCTATGAGATCAAGGGAAAAGGGAAGAACATAGTGATAAATGGGCAAATAAGGGCCACAATCCACACTGCATTCTATTAGCCTTTAATCTTCTATATAAATGACATGATGGATTGAAATTATATAGATAAAATTCATACACATCATACAATAAAAATAGAGAAAGGTAAGATGGAATAACACAAGCCAAATGATAGATATGAATTAAGAAATACACAATATCTCATAATCATTGAGAAAGCAATGAATGTATTACACAGTTCAACACAAGGGTCTGCATAGACTCTGGAACACTCAAAAACCCAATTGGGAAGAGTTTCTTTGCATTCAAGAGAGGATTGTTTTACTTATGAAACTCATTACATTTATAGAAGGAGAAGAAAGAAGAAGGAATTTAAAGATGCCATGGGAGATGCTCAACCTACTTGACTCTTCCAAACTTCCCATGATGATCCACACCTATGGGGTTCCTTGGTGTTTTTTTGTGTGTGGATGAGCTCTATATTCGATCAATTAATGCCCAAAAAATCAAAGGGGATATATAAAGAGTGAGCTTCTAAATGTCTACTTTTGGTCACAATCATGCTTTGGACCACTGATAACAACTTATTTCTTGTTAAACAAACCATTCAACCCATTCTCTTCATTTTTTGGGGGCATGAGGAGAATATACCATCTAAGAAGCATCATGGGACAAACTAAATCAAACAAAAGCATCTGTAACTAATATGGGCATCAATTAATTGAGAAAATGAATCAAAATGACCCAAAACTTCGTCATTAAACTCTCCCATGTATTTCATCATTCTTCTCAAAAAGTGATCTTTGAGTGATTTCCTTTTAAAAACATTTCTAATGAGATTGGTCTCATGTCAAATGGGTCCCTGGATCAAAAAGATAAGAGCAAAAAACTAGTCTCGTGTTTGAGTCACAACTCAGATAAAAAATAGCCATGGGCCCCAAATTTGGTTATTTGATCATAAAAGGATTTATCATGGTCCAAAACCACCTCCAATGTGTAGTTCATTTAAATACCTTTCCAATGGTACCAATTTTTCTCAATTTCGTGCCCCCACATAAAAAATTATGGCATTTTGAAGATTCCCGTCAAACTCGTGAAAATCCTTTGTAGTGCGGATTTTCAATTCCTTCATAGTGCGACGTTTTGAGAGGACTTTGAAATATTTCAATATGCAGCTTTTTGAGAAGACTTGGAAATCCTTCAATGTATGGCCTTTTGAGTAGACTTGCAAATCCTTTAATATATAATGATCTTTTGATCCGCGGACTATTGTGTGGATTTTCACTTTCACATGACTTTCGGCCCTTTATGTGGAATTTCAAGCATTGCGCAAAAATTCTAGTGTTCTATGGCTTTTCAGGTTTTCGCAGATTTTCAAGCTTCCATGGATTTTTAGGAACCCATATAAAACTAAGAACCTACAGAATACTAGGAACCCATGGAATTTTAAGGATTCATTGAATTTTAGGGATCTGCATAATAGTAGGAACTCGCGGAATTTCAGGGATCCATAAAATTTAGGGATGTAAAAGCAAGACAAAAAATGGTTAAGTCCTTGACTATTTTTAATTATAGAACCCTTGGTATAATCGATACAAGTAATTTGAACAAGCTTTGAGGCATCAAAGATCAAGAGTGGATTGCTAACACTGATCAAGATCCACACGTCTTAATTTTTTACAACTAGTTGCCCAAACATAAGTCGTGCACTTATTTTGGCAAGAAGTTCTAAGCCATTTTTTGAGATTTTAGTCCTTTCAAAGGAGAGTTTTTGCTCATTTAAAGTTTGTATACAGGGATGACATAACAAAGACAAAGACAAATGCTATTTTCCCAGTTTGGAGAGAAATCATACCTTTAAAGAGATGATTATGCCTTTATAGAGAGAGAGAATATGCGGGTGAAGTAGACCATTTTGTGCAGGAAGACATCGTAGTCAATTCGAGAGCTTATTTTGGAAGGTTCCTAGAGTTGGTCTGAGGTGCTTACGAATCCTATTTTCCCAATTTTGGAGACTTGATGAAAGATTATGCTATTTATTTTGCATCCTTAAATATGATCAATTCGTTGTTTTGCGAACCCGAAGATGTAGTCCCTCACAGATGAACTTCGTTATCAAATTTGGAGTTTTCTTGTCTCTAATTTTCCTTCATTGTTGCTAGTTTTAATCAGTTATGGTTTGATTTTAAGCTTATAAACAAATTAAGGTAATTTACATGTTTTATGGAAAATTGGAAAATGAAGAGATTAACTGCGGAATTGAGTGTATGGCTTAAATTGGATAATTACACTTCAGTTTTAGAGTTTTAAAGTGTCAAATTTAAGGTAGTACATTAAATTGAGAATACTTAATAATCATCCATAAAAATGGTTAATTAAGTTAGTTCCATTTATGCTATTTTTGGATCACTATCAAGGTGTGTTTTAGAGTGCATAAATTCATAGAGTTTGAAATCTTCTTTATACATCCACTTTGTGAATACCATATAAATATTGTATTCCTTGAGAGTAAAACTCCTTTAGGGATTTCATTAAACATGTCATGTGCCTTGTGTATGCGTCCCTGTTTCATGTATATTCATTTTACAACATATGTAATTGTAACAACTGAAAAAATACACTTTAAAATACTTTTTGATGGATCTCAATAACATGTTTCCAAGTGCCATTGTGTTAAAAGTAGATTGAATAACACACACATTTCCAATGCTTTACTTAATTATATAATTCCAATTCCAATATCAATCTTATAATCACAACATGATAGAAATAGAGTGGGTTGAAGTATGCACTTTCATTCTTTTGCAACACACATACCCCTTGCAAACCTTCTCCATATCTCTAGCTCTTGTAGACTCATATTTCCTCCTAAGATGTAAAGTAGAACTGTTCCAACATAAAAGAGGGAATGCAAAATGATTATCACCCAAAGTTGAGATAGTAGATTTATTTACATTTTCAAACAATACACATGCCTTTAATATGCTTCTACATTCTACATACGTTTCTACTAGGGAAATTGCATTATCTTGAAATGGAAATATGAAAATTTGTAACCTAGAAATTTTATTAATATAATATTATAGATTTTTACCTATCAAGAAGCTACAACAAACAACATTTGACAAAAAGTCACTTTCTAATATGCTTTGATGAATGTTCATACCAAATTTTGCATACATGTCTTCAGAACTTGGTAATAATTTCATATTTATGTCAAAATTTCAAAATATAGAAAATTGAAGACAAATAAGAGAAATCATGAATATAAAGAACATTACTGGAATATGCAAACCAATTTTTTTTGGCAATTTATTGTAAAATAATGATATTATTGTAATTTTATTATTGGTATTTGGTTTTAGCTAATATTTATAAAATAATGAAATTTTTGTTATTTTTGTAAATATGTCAGGCTCTGGAAAATTCAATTAGCTATTCACCATTACTAGAATCATCTACACACTCATATGTAAACAATATGGACATTGAAGGAAATTATAAAGACGATATGGATTTGACAAAGGACAATTTGGGAAAATGTGTTGAAGAGGAAGAGGTTGAAAGTAATTTCACTGGTGCACAAAGAGATAACTGGTTATTCATAATTGTGGATAATCTACATACAACAAGGGGAAAAGTCATATCACACTTTATGAGGAAGAGTCCAAAGATGATTTGAAACTTCCACCTAAGGTGTTGAAGAAATATAAATAGGATTTTCCCAATTAGGAACATTATGGAACTTGGCCAATGGGTAAACCACTTCCAAAACCTTAGGAAGAATTTGAAATTTTAAGAGAAGCTATATGATACGACTATCTACTATTCCTAATATAGGTCTTGGGCTATTCACTTTGACGATAATTAGTATTGGGTTCATTAATCAATGTTCAACTTGTCTACCAATATTACCTTTTTATGGCTCAATGTACCGGTTTGTAGATTGGACTCATATAGTGAACTACAAGTCAATGTGTCTAGATATGGCATGTGTTGTAATGTAAAGTCAATGGAAGAGCAGATGCTTATAGCCCCATAAAAATTCATCGTATGCATGATTGTATCTACATTGATGGATGCTCGTATGTGTTTAAAAATACTGATAGTTTCATCAGCAGTACCCACAGGTGTTCATGAATTTTATCTCACAATTGCCAATTTATAGAGTGTACCAATGACAAAGAGGAAAAAATGAAAGGTCCAATTTTACGTCTTTATGTCGTGGTGGAAGCAATACAAATATCAAAGCTGGTGAAGAGATTTTAATTAATTATAGTTTTAAAAGGAAAAACAACACCAATGAGATTGAGGAAAAAAATGTTGACACTGATGATTGATGTATATGTATTGGTTATTTGAAACCCATTTTTTTTCAAAATTGAATTTCCAGTAGTGTTTTGAAAAACATCTAATGTTATGTTTTTTTATGTCATGTAAAATGTTGTTTCTTTCTTAGTATATGATTTTTTAAAAATTGAAGAACTTGATGTTATTTGATCTAATGATTTGTATATAAATTTGATCTAATGATCTAATATGATGTTTTTTTTAGAAAATTAAAAAAACATCATGTTGTGGGACATCACTATCTTTACATTTAGATGAACATTCTCATGTATCCCCTGCACCACCTTCAATGTCACTTCTAGAGTCACCTTTAGTGTTACCCTCCACCATCACCACATGTTGCACTACAATAACCTCATAGAAGATCCACAAGAAAAATATACAACAATGTTTAACCGTTTTCCCGCCAATCTTTCGAGACATTCATTATTCATTTATACCTTCTACACCCTCTATATATATTCCAAATCCTTTACAATAATGTACCACTGGACCAGGACAATCATGTTATAAGTTTTGCACAAAAAATTAGGAAGGAATACCACCACCTCCACCTCAGTGAAACCAATTTTCTTGTAATGTTATTCTATGAAACGAAAGATAAAGGTGTTGTATATTCATCTTGTTAGTTGTTACCCACATGTTGTATGTCAAACATTAATGTTTGTGACTATATGTACGCGTGTCCTTTTTTTCTTACTTTGAATATAGTATGTTGTTTTTGGTTTAAAACATTGAGTAGTTTCCATAAGAGCATGATGGCTACATTGACCACATTATCCTTCTTAAACTAGTGATATTTCTTACAAAGTTGTGTGAAAGTACACTTTGTATGATTATAAGGGTCCTAGAAATGTATTAGTTTTAGTATTGTTTGTATTGACCGTTTCAACTATCTTTCACTAATAGTTCATTATGTAAAGTGTGTATATGCAAGGTGTTTAAAAATTGGCTTCCTATTGGTTTAGCCTTCTTAAGGATATTATTTGATTTAATATATGTATATAAATTGGTGTTAGTAAGTTGATTTATACATGGACAAGGATTGACCTTTTGGGTATGAACACCATGTTTAAAGGAACATAAAAAGGTTAATATAGTTTTTGTCTTACTTTATCCGCAATAAAGAAAGTTCACAAAACAATAGAGTGGTACTGAAATTTGACATGGAACATTGTCTAGTTAAACATATTCTCTCTTTTAACACCTTTTTTCTTAAGAGCAACAAGTGTACAATTTTATTATTAAAATTATTAGTTCTTTAAAAAAGTTGGTGATATCAAGCTTAACATAAATGAATAGTAAAATTTATAACCTGTTAAAATGACAACATTGCCAAATTGCAAATGTAATAGTATTTATTTTGAAATAATCTCAATAGACATAACGCTAGAAAACCTAGGTTGTAGGACATGTTGATTTGGGTTTACATGATCTTGATTAGGGCTTATGTTGAAGAGGTGATAATATAAGATTTCTTATCACTTGATTAGGAAGTGTTTGGATATATGGGGTGAGGATACGTTTCTTAACAATTTCTCCACAAGGAGTCGAATAGGAAGTAGTATCTAGAAGTGGAAAAGGAGAAACATAAGGGATGCCTTGAATTTTGAAAAATTCGTTGCAAAGGATGTATTTAAAAACTTTTTCATAGTATAAGTGATAACACAAAGATTATGAAGCCACATACATCATAGTAACGTGTTAGATGTCCCAATGTTCTAAAGAAATGAGAAGCATATAGATAGAAGAGTTGTTCCCACCTAAAAGAGATGAGATAATATGTCACTTATAGTATTTGTGATTAACACTTTTTATACTCTATATGATAATCAATTTGATTCAATCAATTTGTCTTATTTCTTTTGATAAGCAAAGATAAAATATTGAACAAAACACTTGTATATGTAAAATGTACTTCCACTCAATTTTATTTTTCCACACACATACATAACAATGAAATACAACTACCCAAACTACTTTAGATAACCACTGAAAATTAACCCACCAACAATAAAATGTTATGGGTGAGTTAGTATGACCTAGGTTTAATACTTAGGAATATTATATAAATATATTCCTAATAAAACCCCTTGTGATCCTAAGTCCATAGAGATACTACTATTTGCAACTACAATGATGTGCATGGTGCACTCAGAACTATGAAAAATTTGAAAAACCACTAATCATGATATTGAAATAATCTCAATAAACTTAATGTCGGAATGTCGAGTCTTTATATCCATCCATCTATATATTATATGGTGGATGAATATCCAGTCCAGTACAGGGTGGTGTGATACAATCTAGTTGGGGCCATGACCCATATAAACTGTATTTAGGAGAAACCCCTATCTATGGGGGATCACCCTCTTGGATCTCTATATCTATATAGATAGGGGTCACCAATGATCATTCCATATATAGAGAGAGATAAGGTTCGAACCCTCGCCTAGGGTAATAAGGAGGGGGAGACACTATTATATTAGTATTAAATATGGTCCCTATCTCTATATCTCTTACTGGGGATAAGATAAATATATTTGTATCTTCCCCTATCTATATATCTGAATATGAACCCTATTCGATTAAGGCATTAAAACTATGTACATTGATAAATAATTGGGACCCCCTCTCTCCCAATTCTCGTATGGATATAGGGGGCCAACCCAACCCAACTATGCAGAGGGGGATTATCTAGACTCCTATACTCTATATGGGGTGCAATGGGGTGGCAGGGGGTCCAGTGATTAATGCTTTTCAACTCTTTTTACAAATGTTGGGGTGGCACAAACACGGCATAAAATTGGTGCAAATTTGCATCAAATTTGTGCCACACTTGCTTTATACCCACCTCTAACTTAAAAAACACGAATTATGATGCCAAAAAGCTATCCCACTTTATTTCACTTCCTTTTCACAACGATGACAGAAAAGAAGAAAACAAAAATGGAAAGGAGAGGAGAACTATATTGGAAGAAAAATAAAGGATAAAAAGAAGGGAGAGAAAATAGTCAAAATAAAATAAAGGAATAAAGATAACACAAATGACAACATAGACAAAAAATGACAAACTGAGAAAGACATGGAGCAAAACTAAAACTTCCAAGGAAAAAAACTTCCACTGGAAGAAGAAGAATATGTGAAAAATCCTAAATTACATGTATGCAAATTTTTATATAAAATTGATCAATAATGTATGTGAACTCTAAGGAGTAAAATGAAAATCTTATGAGAAATTATGTAGACCCTATAATAGATTTTGAAAGGAAATTATGTAAATCCTAATAAAAATAAAAAATAACTACACTAAATTGTGTAAACGATAGGGAATATTGTGTAAATCATAGGCTAAATTGTGCAAACTTAAACCCTAGGGTAAATTGTGTAAACCCTAATGTAAATTGTGTAAACCTTAGGGTAAATTGTTTAAATCATAGGATAAATTGTGTTACTATAGAGAATATTGTGTAAACCCTAATGTACATAGTGTAAACCCTAGGGTAAATTATGTAACTCCTAGAGTAAATTATGTAAACCCTAGGGAAAATTGTGTAAAACATAAGAACCCTCTGTATTTGAGATAATTCATATCATATTTTTGGTGAGAATACCCTTGAATTGATCATATTACTTGATTCATGTCATCCAACTTTCATCATACATTCATATATATATATATATATATAGTATATATATATATATATATATCTATAATAACCAATTGAATCCATTAAGCGTGGTTTTATATTGAGTCTCCTCCCAAACCTTGGATAAAAGTTGTCAAAGAATACATAGTTCATAGATCCTATCATAAGTGGTATTTAATTTGTACCTCAAATCCTTATTTAGTTACATCAAGTTAGGAATCATGAATTCTTCATCATACCTTTCTTCACATCCTCAAATTGTGTTATCTCAAACCAATGTTTTCTAATAAAGATATTACTTCAAAATGTGTATAATTTAATATTAAAACAATAAATATAGTAATCAAAACAAATTATCTATCCTAAATCATGCCATAACATAATATTTGATCAACAAATTTTAAAAGTGAAATATAAAGAAATATGGTTAGGGTTTATAAAGATGTCATTTTCTGTGATGTTTATAGATGTGACAATGATATATAAATGTGCTAATAGGCTATGAAGAGTTTCTTAAATGTGCATATAAGTTATAGGGATATAAAGATGAGCTCCAAAAACAATATGTTTTGTCAAACAATATCTCTGAGAGATTTTGTCCTAGGGCATATGATTCTAACCTCTACTACTATGACCTAAAATATAACTATGACATCTCCTGCACTTGTGTCTCTTGAACTAGAATATGTTCTTGAAATTTCACAATTGTACTTATATATGTGCAAATGTATTTCCCTTGTCTTCAAACCCTATTTCCCCTCTTATGACCTATAAATGGGCGACTCTAGATTTGAATTGAGCTATCTCAAGACACTACATACATAACACTACTCAAAAGAGACCTCATACCCATGTAGATGTCCCTCCTAGTAGGTGTGTGAGAATGTGGATAAAAAATGTAAATTATAAATCCCTAATAAGGCCTTCAAAACTTGAAAATAGATTTTAGATGATTCTCAATTCTATTGTGACATCACCTTAGTAAGAGAGTCATTTTCATTGTATTTAGAGGCATTTAGATGAAATCTACTTACATGATTCTAAATCCATAAAATAAAAGATGGGAAGACAATCAAACATACTCATTCCATTAATCAATCCTCCATGGTACATAAAGCCAATAATCAATCAAACATATTCATTTCACAACCAATCCTCCTCATTGTGATTTCTAAAAAAGATAAGTAATTTCACTCCATAGTATATTTAAAAATATATTTTTCATGAATAATGTGTACATATTTCCTCACTCAACGCATTCTATAATTTTGGTTTTGATATTAGAGAGGATGTAGCCTATTCGGAAAGACATTTGTTAACATTGCATGTGATGGCTCTAGAGATTGGGGCTCGACACAATATGACATGGGTGGAGATTTAAATGAAAGTCATGTGCTGCCTTGATGTTCATCAACCTCCACACGCCCATCATGGAGGTTTAAATTTATAGTATTTTTTATATTTTAATAATATTTTTTCATATTTAAAAATTATAATTATATATCTTCATAATAACAAGTCTACTACTTATAGAGACCTACAAGATCCGTCTAACGAATACCACCACATTTGTATTAGTGGGCGTCCTTCAACTTTTAAGGACTCAACACATAAGTATATTTTTAATTTTATAATTGATTTTTAATTACAAAATTATTTAATTTCATTGAACTATTCTAATACCACTTGTGTATCATATGATTACTTCATACATATATCGGCAAGATAATGACGATGGAAAAGCAAGAACACCTCCTTCATATGCTCTTAGGGTGTCCCCTACACATAAGTATACATTTATAGTTTATTTTTTAATATAATTTTTTTCTCTTGTTTGAAAAATTATAATACCATTTGATTATAACAATTTGACATCCCATATCAATCAACAAAAGGACGAGGGAGTCATTGTAGTCTTTTATTTTACCAACCAACCCAAGGTACGCTGACACATCACTTAGGAAGACCTGGGCACTCACCTTAAGTGCGCAAGGGTACCGAGTCCCTCTTTTATGGCAGCTTTGTCAAGGTGTTAGCATGCTCACACAAGTATTCTAGATCCATCACAAGTAATCAAGTATAAATCATAACATAAACTAGATCTATTTCACAACCATAGTACATGAAGGATTAAACAAGATTTAAGATTATATTTACTATGTAAGATCTAGTCACGAGTAACTCAATAACCAATATCCAACCACAAAGATCCATTATATTAATCACTGCAAAACACATAAGTTGTATACATACATAACAATATCATAATAAGTCATATGCACCCATTAACCAAACACATAAACTTACAAGCATTCACGGACTAATAAAACCATGCAAATAAATACGTATATATAGGGGTGGGGGCTTGCCCTTCACCACCTAAATATCCTCAAACTAGGTTGCATGCTAAGAATAACTGTTGAGCTCGAAAAATGAATAAGTCCTGAACTAGAGGATGAGCACACTTGGAAGGAACTATGGAGAAAAGCGCGTGAGTAAACGTGCGCGAGGAGAGATAGGTTTGCGCATGGGAGAAGAAAAGAGGTTTAAGGGTTTAAGGACTTAGCCGCATTTTGGTTAAAGAAGGGTATCACATGCAAAACACATGAAGCTGCAGATAGGCGTAATGATGACAAGGTTGTTACATGGAGACTTGAAGCTCAAGAAAGGAATATTCCAGGGAATCATTATGGTTATAGGATGTAAAGTGGAGGTTATTATGGCTAGCTGCACCTACATGGCTTGGACACTCGAGTATAACAGAATATGATGACATTTGGCATGCGGGCTTGCTTCTGGAATGATGATTAGGTGAGCTCCTATCCTATTTAAGGAGGCATTTGGATCTAGGAAAAGAGGTCGAGTGTGTGAGTGCATATGTAATGGTGTATGCATGGTGAAGAATATGTAATGGCTCTAGGGGGGTAATATAGGGTTTCTAGATCAGATCCATGAGGAGGGTAGGATGCTAATGGTAGAATGATGTATTGATCTGTTGTTGAACCTTTTTGATGTAATTTGGCTACTGTAAACATTTGTTCAATCAATATATAAAGGGTTGTTATGAATATCTATGTTTATGGGTTCAAACCCTAGTGCTCATCATTTTTCTCATGGTTCATATCTGATTCCTTTATATTGTCAATAATTTTTATGTTCTTTTCATGGTGCATCTATGCTTAGATCTAGTGTTTTTATTTCTGTGCTAGAATGAATGCATGTATTACTGTTTCTGCAAACATTCCTCCATTAATGGAAAACATTATTACAAGGCTCACATAAAGGAGGGGCTTGGTGCCTGTGCATGCCTCGGGTGAGCACCCAACTAATGTTGGGTGATAGGCCGACATGCTTGGGGTTTAAAGGGAGTAGGGAAATGTGACTACATTTTGGTTATCCGTTGCCAGGACCTCTTTTGAAGCTGTTGTAAGAATGGTGTGTGATGACAAAATGCTTAACCTTGGACATTATGTCGAGACTTGGCTTAAGAAACATGGAGGATGAGTTTACACAAAGATTCAATACTTGACTTGAGTTTGATGCACGTAAATGGGTAGAGGAGCATTTGTATCATGAGCTCTATGAGACATTCTTTTGTTGTTTTCCAGATAGAGCTGTATGAATGGTTGTCAGGGTATGCTTTGAGGAAGAGTTGGCATTATCAACCTTGTGTTTGGACCCAAGAAGATTATCAATGGACTTCATGATGCTGATCTGACCTGGACTCGTGTTGTTGATTGTTGGTGGAGTGGTGTGTTGACTAGCTATACATTGGAGTACGTAGTTTCTATGTATTCTTGCTCGGATTGTTGAGTTTGAGTTCTTGAGGGAGCCAAGAGGATAATTCTTGTGTGTTATACTATTAGCCATTAAGATCTTGATTATCACTCTGAGTTTGGAAGCATTTCCTATGGCTAGCTAAACTTCTCACTAGGCGCGGGGTGTGGAAGCTAGTGTGGTAAAAGATGGCAGATCCTACAGAAGTTTTAGAGAGAGAAGAGAGACGACTCAAGTATAATGAAGCGTGAGAGAGGGAGGTAGCGAGACAATGCAAAGTTGCAGGAGTGATGGAATTATGGAGGTAGACATTGCAGGAAGGATTTGAGGTTCGAGAAGAGAGCGTGGAACCTGAGCAGTATGTGCTACCCCATCTTGGCAAGCATGGGAGAGAAACCCCCTCAGACTTCTGAAGAGAGCTCGTCGTATGAAGAAAGGAGAAGAACCGTAGGCACACATCTTAGCCCACCTGGTGACCAAACCCTAACGCTTAGTTTTCCAGTATCTGAGACAAGTATTTCTAGTCCAGTTGTTGTTGGTGAGCAAGTAGCATCAGATAGATATCATTTTTCATTACACCCATCTATGGCCACATAGAAATTTCCATGGTGTTTGGAGGTATTTTGTCTGGCACATCATTTGGATGAGGTGTGGGCACACAGAGCATGGGAAACATGTCTGGGAGTGGTTCAATATCACAGACTGTTGGCACATGCAGTTTAGTGCAATGGTGGGGATGGAGAGTGCAACTACTTTAGGCCCCTTACTTGCTATGGGAGGAGGATCTGGTGGATCCAGAGGAATATGAGAGCTAGTGGATCTAGTGGATCTAGTGTGGAGGCAACACAGGAGGGAATCAAGGTTCTGGATATGGCGGACAAGGACCTCAACCACCTCAATAAGTATTTTTTGAGATGTCTCTGCATTTTCTTGATTACAAGGGTGTTGAAGATGCTGCATGGAGCATGTACAAAAATGTGAATTACTATGGCGCTAAGGGTATCACTTGCCCTAGAGTGAAAATCAAGTCATTTTACAACTACGTTGCATAAGGTGCATGTGCATAACTGGTACCAAAAGTATGACCCACATCAGACAGTGGTGGATTATACTGCGCTGCATGATGACTTCTTGGTAGAATTCCACATTCCTAAATTTGAGCAAAAGAGCATCAACGCATTGAAATAAATTCAACAAGGTATGGTAGAGAGTGTGCGGGAGTATGATGCGCACTTTAAGACTTTCTTGTCGAAGTTGTCTTATGATATCCATCCATCTCAACATGCTCAGTGGTTCGTAGGTGGCTTGATAACACCTTTAAGGAAAGCCCTCTCACATAAGACTTTCATGGATCCACGCGAAGCCTTGGAGGATACTTTTCATGTTGAGGCCATCAGAAGCATTGATACTGGGGTAAGTTCCTTTTTGGAGGCATA
Source organism: Taxus chinensis (assembly GCA_019776745.2). Classification (NCBI taxonomy): domain Eukaryota; kingdom Viridiplantae; phylum Streptophyta; class Pinopsida; order Cupressales; family Taxaceae; genus Taxus; species Taxus chinensis. The sequence goes on from CM034151.1 coordinate 860,031,285, forward strand.
AATTACTTCCATGAAAAAACAACTTGAGAAATTATCTGATGAATATGAGACTCACAGTGGACTATGGTGCACAGATTGTGAAGTAGAAGGAAACACAAAGGACAATTGCCCATGTAAGTTGGTGTGCGCCATGTCATTGGATTGTGAAATCTGTCACGGGGATCATGATCCAAGTAGATGCCCATTGTTGCAGTACGCGCTCCACAAGAATGTGTCTTCTTATTGTAATATTTTCTCATCTACGACTCATGATACAAAGGACTGCTGATTGATAGACCAAATCCATGATGCCATTGATATTGGTGTGTGCCAGACTAATATTGGAAGTAGTTCTAAGAACGAAGGTTGTCAGTATGAAGGGCTGCAGGAGATGGAGGTGGTTGAGGAAGGGGTTTTTGTGGAGGATTTAGAGGCTGTGGTGGTCAAGGAGGTAGGAGTGAATTTTCCCGTGGAACTTGTTACAATTGTGGATCTACTGAACACTACAAGTGCGAGTGTCTTGATTTGCTACAGTTCTCATGGTGTAGGAAGAAGCATAAGTATGAGGAGTTCCCTAATTCGTATGAGCACATGAGCTAGAACCAGAGGAAGGAAAAAGGCACAAGGATGGTGAGTGTGAAGTAAGCTGATTCGCAGTGGATGCCTAGGGTAGCACATAACCTTGAGTTAGAACCTATCTTAGTGACTGCACGAGCTGAGGATGCACGTGTAAGGGAAATGCCAAGGCAAAGGCCTCTCATTACAAGAGATAGAGGTATTACATGGGAAATATCCTGATCTAACTCATCAGAAAGAGGTCTACCAAGATACCATGGAAGGTGATTAGGATCCTACAAAGGGAGATTCAATGTCTAAAGGAGAAATCATGGAAGTTGGAGCAGAAGAAAAGTGTTGAGGTCCCCAGAAGGACATGGATGAGGTTAGGGAAGTATGTCCAATGCTGTGCCAGGAGAATATTATCCCTCTGTTAGGAGAGTGGCTAAGAAAAAAGTACCACACGCTTGGAGGTGAGCGCGAGAGACTTGTCTTACATACTAATCTACCTCCTCACAATATTGATTATGAAAAAGAGATCACATTGAATGCAATTGTGGATGGATGGACTCTTAAGAAACATTCTGATTGACACGAGCACTGAGGTCAATGTCCTTACATCTAGATGCATGGAATCATATGGGGAGGCCCCTATTACAGCCATCTTCAAATGTGTTGTATATGGTGAATAGGACAAAGGCTATTCCCATCAGAGTGTTGAAGGATGCATCCATAACCATCCAAGGGGAAAAGTTTACTGGAGATTTCTAAGTCTTAGCACTTGCTGAGGTAGATAAATTTACAACATTACTTGGACGCCCCTAGTGTTATAAGAATAATGTTGACTTGCACTTTCACAAAGGGTACATAAGTTTCAAGAACAAAGAGGAGAGCATCGTTATTCCACTCATGGATGGGAATTCTGCACCCTATGTGGAACCCTTAGGAGAAGAGGACCTAGATAGAATCTATGTGCACACCATTAGAGAACTCGAGATTGTTCATCCATCACGAGAAGGAGTCATTCAATGGGAAGATGATTAGTCCATGAGTGATACAACTAGCGTTGCATGTGACAATTGGGCACACGGGACCTATGAGTTGATTGAGAGAAAATTGAAGGGCACTGTGACTCAAGTTGCTAGAGTGCACTTAGTTAGGTGCTTGTGAGGAAGGCTATTACCATGTTACACTGGGGAAGGTAACCTTGATGTCTTTCTGCGCATGATGGAATCCCAGTGGACATGTCAAGTCGAGAGAAGGAATATGCTTACTTGATACCTTGCACGTGGAACAACAACGTGCATTGGTGGGTGACCCATTGAGACAATCCTCTAGAATGGCGCAAAGTGAGAATCGCGCTCTCTGTTAGGTTTCTCCGAAGTAATGCACCATCTAAAATATGTGACTATCATGGGAAGGAGTCTTTCTCATTCCACATCTAGGAGTGTGAGAGAACCTAGATGTTAGGTCCAGAAGCCTTGCCTCCTTCACTATGGGTGGATAAGTTTTATTCCACCTTGCAGGGTTGTGCGTGTGTATGGTATATCCATTCGGAGCTACGTCGTCACATGAGAAATTGGCAAGAGATCTGACAATGGATATTATCCATACTTTTGAGTATCAATATCCTAAACCATTGGTGAATGAGGCATTGTAGGTAGTCAAACGCCTTACCTTGGGAGATAGTGCCATGGTTGAGGATCAAATCCTAGATTTATTAGGGAAACTTGAGTTGGGGGCGTGCTTCATGGAAGAAGAGGCAGAAGAAGTACAACTTGAGTGTGCCTGCCTGGAAAAAGAAAAGGGTAAGTTGGTATACCTAATAGATGATGAGGAGGTCAAAAATTTGGATGTTGCTCATACAGAAGGTACACTTGAAATATTGGACAAATAAAATGAGAAAGCACACGCCTACCATGAGCCCTTGAAAACAAAGAAAGTTAACATTGGTACAGAAGTAGAGCTGAAAGAAGATGTCATTGGAGATTACTGGATGGATCAAGAGGTTTCAAAAATAGTTGAGCTGTTGCATGACTTCCAAGATTTGTTTCCGTGTGGATACCATGAATTGAAGGAAGTTCATCACTCATTAGGGGAAATGTGGATTAAGTTAAAAGAAGGTGCCCCATTCAGGAATAGGCCATATGAGATGAAATTGAATTTATGTGTAAAGGTTAAGGAGTAAATTGATAAGATGATAGAATCTGGAATCATTGAGGTAATTGAGGAATCTAAATGGGTAAACCCAATGGTGATTAATATTAAGAAGGATGGGAGGATAAGGATATGCGTAGACTATAGAGACTTGAATGTTGCATGTGTCATAGATTCTTTCCCAACCCCATTAATTGAAGAGATCTTGGCAGGTGTAGCAGGGCGAGAAATCTATTCTTTTACAGATGGATTCTATCACCAGGTTATCACCAAGTAAGGATTGCAAAATAAGACTAGGAAAATACTACGTTCACCACTGAAGTGATGCCCTTTGGGCTTAAGAACGTGCCTGTTGTATTTTCACACCTCATGGTGCAGGCCTTTCAAGACTTCATCCATAAATTGTTGCAAGTTTACTTGGATGATTGGACGGTGTATGGGTTAGTAAGGGATCACTGTGACAATTTGAGATTGATGTTTGAGAGGTGCATGCAGTTAAGTATCTCTCTAAGCAATAAGAAATGTGTCTTTTCTACTCCTTTTTGGCACATTATGAGGTCACATTATTTGCAAGGCTTATTGGTAGATCTTGCCAAAGTTGTTGTTATTTTAGGTCTGGAGGAGCCTACCAATCAAAGCGCAATGCATGGAATTTTAGGGCATACAGGTTACTACAGAAAGTTCATTAAGGGCTATGCTAGGATTTATGCACCATTGGAAGAGTTATTAAAACATAAAAGCAAGTTTCATTGGGGAGAGGCACAACAAGTGGTTTTTGACACATTGAAGGAGAAACTTACTACTGTGCCCATTTTGCACTTTCCCTCTTGGGATAAGCCCTTTCATGTACATGTATATGCATCAGGTATGGAAATAGGAATAATGTTGGCATAGCCTGGAGAGGGGATTGTTGATCACACTTTATGTTTTGCAAGTAGAAAATTAACTCCAGTTGAGAAGAATTACACAATGATGGAGTGAAAAGCGTTATATATGATTTATGCGTTGCACAAGTTCAGGAAATAATTATTGGCTACACCGTTTATCTTTTACATGGATCATATGGCACTCAAGTACGTAGTGAACAAGCCTATTTTGAAAGGGTGCATATTCTGATGGATCTTGCTATTTAAGGAGTTTGAATTTTCAGTTGTAAACCAGAAAAAAGTAATTTAGGATGTGACTATCTTTCATGGATTAACTCAGGCGTGGATGCGCAGAGCATTGAGGACATAATGCTAGATGCACAATTTTTCATATTACAACACGTGTCCTCTGATTTGGAAGATATTGTTGTTTTCTTACGAATGAGTGTGGTGCTTGAAGGAATGAAGGCCTTGGAGAAAAAGCAGTTGGCTATACGCACCACGCACTATATGTTGATTAGCGGAGACCTTTACAAGCTAGGTCGGGATGAGGTTTTGTGCGGTGCATATTAAAACATGAGCATACTGCAATCATGGAAGAAAATCATGGTGGCATTGCAGGAGGACACTATGTAGGGAATGCGACCACATGCAAGATCCTATCGGCAGGCCTTTGGTGAGAGACGGTTTATAAGGATTGTATAGAGTATTGCAAGGTTTGTGACCATTACCAATGCCTTGGTAAGCCACAGTGGAGAGATGAAATTCCATTAAGACCTATTGCTAGTACAGAGCCATTTTAAAAATGGGCAATTGACTTTGTGGGACCTATTTCCCTAGCCACGCACATGATAGGTTTGCACTATATTAACACTTGTATAAACTATCTTACAAGGTGGGTGGAAGCATTGCCTATGAAGGATTACACTATGGATACAACAACGAGGTTCTTATGGGAAAATATAATTAGTAGGTATGGATGCCCGTTGAGTTTAACAAGTGATAGGGGTACCCAAATTTTGAATGAAATTGTTAGAATATTATTGGCAGAATTTATGGTGGCCCATTAAAAAACTACACCCTATCATCCCCAGGCTAATGGGACTGCTGAGGCATTTAACAAGATACTGAGCCACACATTAATTAAGATTTACAATGTCGGAAGAAGGGTCTGGGATGAAAAAGTCTTTGCATTACTATAGGCATATCACATGACTTATAAATGATTGAACAAGGCCATGCCTTTTCAATTCGTTTTTGGTGCAGAGGCAGTTTTACCTGTGGAATTCATGTTACCATCCCTGTGTATTGCACGTGCATGAGGATTGGCTGATGAGTAAGCATTAAAGGTGTGCATTGATAAAATTATGGAGTTAGATGAGAGCATGCCATTTCCAGATGGATTCAGAAGATGGAGAAAGCATGACAGAAGGCATGACATGATCATCATATTAAAAACAAGAAGTTTGAGGTTGGGTAGGTGGTTCTTCTGTATGATTCTAAGTTTCTATGCCACCTAGGGAAATTCAAGGTGCATTGGTTAGGACCATATGTTATATCTTATATACTAGATTCAGGCTCTTTCCAGTAACAAGCGTTGGATGGAACAATGTAGCCTAGTTATTTCAACAGGAGTAGGTTGAAGCCCTACTATAAAAAAGTCTTCTATGTGTTTGTAAATAAGGTAGTGTTGCCATTTAGCTTAGGATTTCCCTTCATGCACTTCCCTTTATATGTGTTTCCTTTCATCGTTTCTATACTTTTTCTTTTAGTTTCATTTGTTGTGGGCGCGCTTGCGCGCCGGTAGCTAGTTATTATCTAAAGGGGTTTTATGAGTTTTTTATGCATAGAGGACCACATATCTATTTAGTGTGGGGTAGAGAGTGTAAAGAGGAGTTTCAATGAATAATGTAGTAAGAAGCAAGTGTTGGGAGTGATGTTGATTGGTGGCCCGAATGAGAAGTGCACATAGTAGAAGTGATTATGAGTAGAGATTGGTGTCAAAATATTTATAAAAATCATGTATAGGGATAAAATCACATAGTAACATGAGGTAGGTGGTGACAAGAACTAGGTTTAAGACACAAAGGAAGATTTAATTTGGTGTTATGAGTGCATGTAATGTTTTGTGGTCGATGTAGTTACACACTAGAAGGTTGTGGAAGTTTCATGCGAGTTTGTACGTGAAGGAAAAGCGCTAGAAAAAACGAGCGGAAAGATAACATTGGAAAAAGATGACTTTAATGAGATAGTACAATGGTAGGTGGAATGGGAGTTAATACAGGAAAAATAAAAAAGCTATAAATAGAATGTTAGGTTAATAAATTCTTTTTAAATTACGTTTATTTGTTAAAGAGATCTTCCGAACTAGGGCATCCTTACAAGAGAATTTGTGAAGAGATGCATGCAAAGTAGAGAATTTGGCATATTTGTTAACCATAGTGGAATGGAGTGCATGAGCATGCATGGAGGAGATTGTTTGGTGGATTCTCGCGAGTATTTACGCTATCTTGTGGAAGGAGAGATTTCCAGGTTAGGGTTTACAGAGCTAGGGCACGGGTTTTGAAGAAATTTCACAGGAGTGTAGCCAAAGAAAGACGCAAGGAAGAATTGGAAAGGACCCAAAAAAAGGAAGATGACACTAAGAAAAGGATCGAACGTTTCACGAAAGAAGAAGGGAAAGGTCAAAAGAAAGCGAGTTGCATCGATAAGTTTTAATGAGTGGTATGCGGAGATGCAATACCCAGATGTCGTTTTAATGGGGATGGAGTGGGTCTCTCACGTGCACAAGATGGTTAGAAGTGATTGTAACCATATGATATATACCAATGAGAAGGAGATGGCTTTAGATATCGTTCACCCAAAATGAGAGAGAACACATGCTGAAAAAACCAATGTATGATGACTCCGTGAAGGTAAAACTAGAGAAGGCTGGGATTTTGCAAATTTTTGAGTTACCATTTTTCAGAAAACTTGGGAGATTGAACCAATGTCTCATGTTGCACGTGCACATGTTGAGTGTGGAGCTAAATTACTTTGCAAGAAAATTGTTTTTACAATGTTACTGTTTTGACAGTAACCGACGTCGGTTAAGGCGTAATTGTTGTTGGTCAGGCTGGGCAGAATTGGTCGGGGTGTAATCGGTGCCGGTCAAGGTGTAACCACTGCCGGTTACATGTGTAACGACACTTTTATTTTTGACTGGAAAAATTAGAATAAATCAATTGGTTTTAAGTTGATTTATTGTTTATAAAAGAAAAAATAAGTTACCTAGAATAGAAACACGTGCATGGATGCATTGTTTGGAGTGTAAGGAAAAAAATCAAGTTTGAGAGAAGAAGATAGTAGTTAGCTGTGTATTCTTTTTTTTATGAGCAAGATTGTGTAGTTGAGTGAGAGAAGAGAATTGAACATCCAGTGAGGTGTTGAAAGACTGTAGATCTTCATTGTATTTCCTTTGTAAAGCACTGAATAATAATATTGGCCATTTCTTGGTGGACGTAGCCCACACTGGGTGAACCACATTAAATCTGGTGTAATATTTCTCTTGTTTATTTCATCTTCTGGTTATTTCCGCATTGATTACTTGTATGCTTTATCTGATTATAGATCTATACAACACTGTTATATGGTTTAACCAAAACTACTGCTATCAGAGCTTTTGTTTGGAGGTTTTGTGTGTTGACAGGATTTACTCACGGAGGGTTTTCTGATTGAGTGGGAGCAGAGAAATGGCAGAAGATAGTAAATACCGAGTAGAGAAATTTGACAGTCATAATTATCAACTATGGAAAATGCAGGTGGAGGATTATTTGTATCAGAAAGATCTATACTTACCATTGGATGAGCAAGGACAACCAAGTTCGATGACATATGAAGAATGGAAGGTTCTTGATGGAAAGGCTCTTGGATCTATAAGACTGAGCCTGGTAGCATCGGTGGCTTTGAATTTTATAGATGTAAAAACCATGGTAGAGTTGATGAAATCTTTAGAAAATTTGTATGAAACTCCTAGTGCTTTGAATAAGTTATATTTGATGAAAAAATTGTTTAATTCTAAGATGCAAGAAGGTGGATCTATGTCTAATCATTTGAATGATTTCCGGTCTATTGTTAATCAATTAAAATTGGTAGAAATTCTGTTTGATGATGAAGTGAAAGCACTTCTATTCTTACTCTCTTTGCCAGATAGTTGGGATAATTTAGTAATGGCTGGTTAGTAATAAATCAACTGCTTCTAAAGGTTTGAAATTTGATGATGTGGTTAGTGTAATCCTTAATGAAGAAATACGTAGGAAAATCTCAGGAGAATCATCATCTACAAATGCTTTAACTGTAGAAAGTAGGGGAAGAACTAAGGAGAGATCATCCAAGAGCAAGAAGAATGGGAGATCAAAGTCAAGACAAGGTAGATCTAGATCTAGGTACAGAGATTACTTTGCTGGAATTGTGGAAAGAGAGGACACGTAAAGAAGGAGTGTTGGTGCAAGGAAAACAAAGAGAATGCATCAGAAAAAAGGTAAAGAGGAAAACATTGCAAGTGAGGTAAATCAAGATGCCCTTATCCTCTCCTTGGATAATAAATTAGAATATTGGGTGTTAGATTCTGGAGCTTCTTTCCATGCTACCCCTAATAAGGGTTATTTCAAAAATTATGTCCAAGGTGATTTTGGACATGTTTATTTAGGTGATGATGAGCCATAAAATATTACTGGTAAAGGTGATGTTTATCTAAAGTTGTAGAATGGAAATCCATGGGTATTGAAAGATGTGAGGCATGTGCCAAACCTTAAAAGAAATCTAATATCTGCAGGACAACTTGATGAATCTAGATGTGTGGTTACACTCACAACCAATTCTTGGAAGGTTACCAAGGGATCTCTTGTTATGGCAAGAGGAAAGAAGGTAGGAACTTTATATTTGTCTACCTGTATTACTGATTCCTTTTCTATGCTATCTACTACAGATTCAGACGTAAACATGTGGCATTATCGGCTAGGCCATATGAGTGAAAAAGGAATGAAGATCTTAAAGGAAAAGGGTAAGTTATCAGATTTGAAAAAATTAGATCTTGAATTTTGTGAGCATTGCATTTTTGGAAAGTAGAAGAGAGTGATATTTCTCAAGATTGGGTCAACAAAGAAGGAGCAGAAATTGGAGCTTGTACACTCAGATGTGTGGGGACCAACCCATGTAGCTTCTATTGGTGGATTCCAATATTATGTGACTTTCATTGATGATTCCATAAGGAAGGTATGGATCTATTGTATTAAGTGTAAATCTGATGTTTTTGAAACTTTTAAAAGATGGAAATCCCTTGTAGAAAATGAAACAAATGTAAAATTGGAGTGCCTTAGATCTGACAATGGTGGTGAGTACTGTAGCAAGGCTTTTGATGATTATTGTTCAAATAATGGAATACGAAGAGAAAGAATGGTTCCTAGAACTCCACATGAGAATAAAGTTGTAGAAAGAATGAAAAAAACAATCATGGAATGCACTAGAAGCATGAGGATACATGCCGGCTTGCCTTTGAATTTTTGGGCAGAAGCAGTGGATACAACGGGATACTTTATAAACTATGGGCCTTCAACAACACTGGATGGTGGAATACCAGAAGAAGCTTGGTATGGAAAGGAGGTAAATTATTCTTTTCTTAGATTTTTTGGCTCAGAAGCTTTTGTGCATGTTGATAGAGAAAATAGAAAGAATTTGGATGCTAAGTCTAAGAGATTTACTTTCATTGGTTATGACTCTAGTGATTTCATATATTAATTTTGGGATTTAGAAGATTCTAAGATTGTTAGCAGTCATGACGTTGATTGGAATGAAAAGAGAATGTACAGGGATCAGGTTTTGGTACCTAAACATGAACAGGTTGAGGAGATTTTGAAGGAAAATCAACTTTCGGACCTAAAGAAGACTTACATAGACACCGATGTTGGTCTTACAGAGACTGCTGCTGGTAAGGATAACCAATGTCAGTTAGAAGAACCAGGATTAGAGAAGACGATGACAGACATCGCTACCGGTACTTCCAGAACTGACGTCGGTTAGTAGGAAGAGGAACCACGGTAGGTTATAGGTGACCAGCGTCAGTCACTGAAAAACATTGACACAAATGTACAATAGGCACATAATGAGCCTCAAACACCTCAGATTTCAGTAAGAACGTCACAAAGGGTAAGTAGACCTCTAGAGAGATTTTCAACTTCACTTTTTTATTTATTACTGACTGATAGTGGTGAACAGAAAGCTTTAAAGAAGAAATGCAAGAAGATACCCACGAGAAGTGGGAGCATGGCATGGATGAGGATATGGAATCCTTGGAACAAAATCAGACATGAGATTTGGTCAAGTTTCCAGCAGGTAAGAAAACACTGCAGAACAAATGAGTTTACAGGATCAAGGAAGAAGAAGGTGGACTAAAGAGGTATAAGGCAAGGCTTGTGGTAAAGGTATTTTCACAGAAAGCATGTATTGACTTTGATGAGATTTTTTTCTCCTGTAGTTAAGATGAATTATATTCGTACTGTTCTAATTTTGGTTGCAACATAAGATTTACATTTAGAACAACTTGATGTTAAGATGGATTTTCTTCATGGTGATTTGGAGGAAGAAATTTATATGCAACAACCACTTGGTTATGAAGTCAAGGGTAAGGAGAAACTTGTGTGCAGATTGAAGGAGATCCTATATGGGCTCAAGAAAGCCCCAAGGCAATGGTATTTGAGATTTGACAGATTTATGCATGAGCATGGTTTTATGAGATGTGAATATGACCATTGCGTTTATTTTAAAAATATTGAAAATGGGAGCTATGTTATTTTGTTACTATATGTGGATGATATGTTGATTGTAGGATCTAGTATGCAGGAAATTGGTAAGCTTAAAGAAAGGTTAGCTCACACATTTTCAATGAGGGATTTGGGAGCTACAAAGAAAATCATTGGCATGCAAATTCATAGAGACATGAAAAACATGAAGTTGTATTTGTCTTAGGAGGCTTATATCAATAAGGTGTTGGAAAGGTTTAACATGCAAAAATCAAAACCTATTAGTACACCTATGGATGGACACTTCAAATTGAGAAAAGATCAATGTCCTTAATAACAAGAGAAGGTTGAGTACATGGAACATGTTCCCTATGCTTCAACAGTAGGAAGTCTTATGTATGCCATTGTTTGTACTAGACCAGACATTGCATAGGTAGTGGGAGTTGTGAGAAGGTTAATGGCTAATCCAGGTAAAGAACATTGGAAAGAAGTCCAATGGATTCTTAGGTATTTGAGAGGGACATCTAGCATGGAGTTATACGATGGAGGGTCAGATACTTCTTTACGTGGTTATGTTGATTCAGATATGGCTGGAGATTTGGATGGCAGGAGGAGGACTACTGGATATGTTTTCATAGTAGGTGGTACGACAATTAGCTGGATTTCAAGATTGCACAAGGTTGTGGCTTTCTCTACTACAGAGGAAAAGTATGTTACAACTATAGAAGCTAGCAAGGATATGATATGGATGAGTAGGTTCATGAAAGAGTTGGGTAAGGAGCAAGAGGATTGCAGATTATAAAGTGATAGTCAGAGTGTGATCCATCTAACAAAGAACTCAACATTTCATTCAAGAATGAAACACATTCAGTTGTGGTATCACTTCATATGGTAGGTGTTGGAGGATGGACAACTGAAGTTAGAGAAAATCCATACAGATGAGAACCCTACAGATATGCTAATGAATCCATTGGTAAGGGAGAAGTTAGAGTTTCACTCCACTTTTGTTGGTCTTTGAGTCTAAAGACTTGGAGAGGAAGAAACGGGCCAAGGAAAAGGAACCAAGGATGGTGATGCATAGAATAGTGCAACAATTGATCTGTAAGTGGGAGATTGTTGAGTGTGGAGCTAAATTGCTTTGCAAGAAACTTGTTTTTATAATGTTACTGTTTTGATAGTAACCGGTTTTGGTTAAGGCGTAACCATTGTCGGTCAGGCCAGGTAGAATTGGTCGGGGCGTAACTGGTACCAATCAAGGTGTAACTGCCACCGGTTACCTGTGTAACACCACTTTTATTTTTGGCCAAAAAAATTAGAATAAATTAAGTGTTTAAAAGTTGTTTTATTGTTTATAAAAGAAAAAATAAGTTGCCTAGAATAGAAACACGTGCATGTATGCATTGTTTGGAGTGTAAGGCAAGAAAAGCAAGTTTGAGAGAAGAAGATAGCAGTTAGTTGTTGTATGCTTTTTTTTGGTGAGAAAGATTGTGTAGCTGAGTGAGGGAAGAGCATTGAAAATCCTGTGAGGTGTTGGAAGACTGTAGATCTTCATTGTATTTCCTCTGTAAAGAACTGAATAATAATATTGGACATTTCTTGGTAGACGTAGCCCACACTAGGTGAACCACATTAAATCTGGTGTAATATTTCTCTTGTTTATTTCATCTTCTGGTTATTTCCGCATTGATTACTTGTATGCTTTATCTGATTATAGATATGTGCAACACTGTTATATGCTTTAACCCCAACGACACATAAATCACTTCTACTTCACAGGGAGGAGAATGCACATAACCCTAATGTTGATCTCAAAATACAATAGACTTATCTACAATGGTGAGTCATTAGACGATGACTTGGGCGACAAGGAGGGTATCATAGAGACAACTAAGGAATACAAATACAATAATGGTAGGAACTTGATATTGCTAAGATCACTGACCCAGTCATGAAGATGGTCGCGTGCTTTCTCACCGAGTTGAATGGGCATGAATGATGGATGCAAGTGAACAAGTGATGGTTGAACATTTGTAGAAATATTTTATAAGGGACAATCTAAAACCTCTCGGCCTTCATTGCCGAGGATATCATTGATGCCGCGTGTGATGAAGATAAGATTATGTATGGTAATATTCTCCTTACCATTGTATTTTCTGAGATTGGGGTGCCCGATGGGCCGAATAACAACATTTGGGAGTACCCTGATGAGAACTCCTCTGTAGCTAAGAGATTTGAATCATATACTTGTGGAACGATAACATCTGCATACAAGGTGTGTTTGGATAAGTGGTACAAGTAGATGCGCGATGCATTTGAGGAAGAGTGGAGGATTCTAGAGCAACTTCCAGACTTGGTGAAGGATGAGGCTGAGTTTGCAGTGTAAAAAAAATTCTACATTGATAGGTTCACGTTAACTGATGACACAAGAATCCCATGGTGTAAACTACCTTTTGCATTCACAATGCAATATTTTCAAAGCACAGTTAACAGGTTCAAGGAGGCCAAAAAAATTTGATTTTTTCTAAGTGAGTTAGATCAGGAGCACTTCATGATGCACCGATCATTGGTGTATCCTAAAAAGCACGCATACATGGAGAAGTATGTATCACATGACATACAAATACTGAGGCCCATAACGTTACCACTTGCAAGAAGCACAAGGAAAAGGGTGTACATACGCTTGAGGCCCAAGTTTGAGAAGGGTGCATACATCGAGGATGCTGTCTCCATCCCTAAAGACCCCACTAGAAGAAATAAGATAGTGCCGAAGAAGAGATAAAGAGAGGAGACCCCAATAAGCAAGGCACTGAGTGTGCAGGTAGTTCAGAGCACATGGGCACGAGAGTTGGGCACAGGAAAAAGTACTTATCCTCATAGGAAGAGGTCACGAGTAAAGGAGAAATACCCTATGAAGGAGAAATCCCTATAGTAGAGTCTCCAGTGAAGAAGAAATAGAGGGTACCATAGAGTTTAGAATCTGAAAAGAAGGAGAGTGAAGAAGGTGATGATATTGGAGGAGAAGGTGAGGAGCGCGAGCAATAAAATGACCCCCCTGTATTTAATGTACATGAATTTGATGAAGAACGTGATGAATCTTCAGAGGGTGTTTGAGAGAAAGAATAAGAGGAGGTGGGGAAGAATGTGCATGGGACCCCGCACCTGTCTGGTGAATAGTTGGATGACACGGTAGAGAAGGAGTTAGCAGGAATCATTAAGGACTTGGTAGAGCATGAGGTGGAGCGCAACATGAAAGAAGTAGGTAAGGAGTATGGAAGCATGGGTGGAGATCCCAGTTTAGTGGTTAGTTTGCTGACAAGAGCGTGCATAGGAGATAAGGGCATGGTGGCAACACAAGGACCCTCAATGAATTATGTTAATGATTCAAACTAGGTCCTCCACGTGCGTTTCCAAAGCACACTGCTTACATACCAACTATTATGTTGGTCCTCATTTGATGAAGGTGGTGAATACACACGCAAAAGGAAGATGTTATAATGGAATTTCCAGTCCTATGTCGATGAGCCAAAATTCAAATTCAATGTAAGAGCATCGATAACCACATAGAACCCTAATGAGATAAATTCTATTGTGGACTCGCAGGAACTGACTGACGAGAAATCATGTAACACACTAAACAAGGTGGTAGTGGAGGTTGAAGCAAGGTTATTTGGGTGGAATAATAAGATTAAGGCATTGGAGAAAGAATTGGATGAAAAGAACAATGAAATCATAGAGAAAGACAAAGAGATAAAGGGGAAGGAGTCTATAATTACGCAGTTAAGGGCTGAGTTGAGGGAATAAAAAGGGAAGGTGCGCGAAGCGTATAAGAAAGAAGAGACTATATTAGACTCCATCATTTTAGCACGCCTGGATTTAGCCCCCCCTTAACAGAAGTATGAGTTAGCCTTCCAATGCCTAGAGGGTTTAACACGCTTAATCACGATGGAGAGGCAACCACTTGCATTGGAGTCAGTAGAGGAAGTTATGACTTGACAGAGAGAGGAGGATAAATCCAAAATTGAGGAGACCATAACTTAGTACTCCAAGCTCCTTGCTTCTGTAAAAACTGCAACGCCCATGGCCAAAGTTTTCTATGAAAACTATGGATATTTGGAGATAGGGATAGGGTGGCTAATGTGTTGTTTGCTACCCATGAGGTAGATCTAAAGGAGTTCCAGGAAAAAATAAAGGTAATAGGGTGGAACGAGACAAGATCATAGAAAAAGTTGAGAAGAAGTCTAAGGAAATTGAAGGCTTCAGGGTCTCGATTAAAAATAAAGTGAAGGAATTATATCCTCAGGTTATAATAATGATGGATGCACTGAGCGACCTTAGCAAGTAGATGTAGAATATTGTGGATACATTGAAGGCTAAGGGTGAAGAGTCGACATTTGATGAGGTCAAAAAATAGATAGGGGATTTATTTCAACAAGCACAGAGTGAGGTGGATGCCTAAAATAATATTGAAGCATCCTTGAACAAAGACTTTCCAATCCTTGTACAAAAGTAACAAAATTATTTTGTTCTTTGGTGCAAGACAGATACAGGTTATTCTTTCCCTCCATTCTTTATTCTTTGTTGGAAATTAGATTATTTTCTGAGGATGGACAACACATTTAGTTTGGGGTGATGTTGAGCCTAAAAATGACTAAGTCCTGAAGCAGAGGATGAGCATGAGCATAAGGCACTATGAAGAAAAGAGCATGAGTATATGCACGCGAGGAGAGATAGGTTTGTACATGGGAGCAAGAAAGGGTTTAAGGATTTAAGGACTTAGATACATTTTGGTTAAAGAAGGGTATCACATGCAAAACACGTGAAGTTGCAGATAGGCATAATGATGAAAATGTTGTTACATGGAGACTTGAAGCTCAAGAAAGGAATATTCCAAGGAATCATTATGGTTACGGGCTATAAAGTGGAGGTTTTTATGGCTAGATGACACCTGCATGGCTTGGAAACTTGAGTATAATAGAATATGATGAAATTTGGCATGCCGTCCTTGCTTCTCAAATGATGATTAGGCGAGTTCCTATCCTATTTAAGGAGGCATTTGGATCTAGGAAAAGAGGTCGAGTGTGAGTGCATATGTAATGGTGTATGCGCAGTGAAGAATATGTAATGGCTCTAGGGGTAACATAGGGTCTCTGGATTAGAGCCATGATAAGGGTAGGATGCTAATGGTAGAATGATGTACTGATCTATTGTTGAACCTTTTTTATGTAATCTGACTAGTGTAAACATTTGTTAATCAATATATAAAGGGTTGTTCTGAATATTTGTGTTTATGGGTTCAAACCCTAGTAATATTCATTTTTCTCATTGTTCAGATTTGATTCCTTCGTATTGTCAATAATGCTTATGTTTTCATGGTGCATCTATGCTTAGATCTAGTGTTTTTTACTTCTATGCTAGAATGAATGCATGTATTACTATTTTTGTAAACATTCCTCCATTAATGGTGAACATTCTAACAAGACTCACATAAAGGAGGAGCTCGAAACCTGCACATGCCTCGAGTGAGTGACCAAATAATGTTGGGTGATAGGATGGCACGCTTGGGGTTTAAAGGGAGTAGGGAAATGTGACTACAATAGCCATGCGCCGTTATAAGATAAATACAAAAGCATACAAGGTTTCTAATAATATATTATCTTGTAATAATAAACTACAGATCTAATCCTATTAATAGCTCAAAACTAATGCATGTCGTTTGATCTTCCACTTGTCCAAAATAGCCTTTGCTGAGTCTTCCAAGTCTTCATGTCTTTGCGTGCCCCACACTCAATATCTATATTTAGCCCATTGTCAACTAAAACAACTAAGTCCTCGAAGTCATAATTTTCTGGGTGCATGCCATTTTCTGCTACATCTCCACACGTACCTATGCACCCCATGTCCATGCACACCCCAAATACTTATGCACCTTCAATACTTAGGCTATAATTCATCAGCCCAACATCACCCCACACTTGTTTCATTACCACCCCTAGGTAATGGGTAATCTTGCCTTTTCTCTCCATGAATAAAGAATAAGGAACAAAAGAATATCTATACACAAAGAATGAAAGAATACATGGAACTATACTCTTTTGAAGGCAGAAATCAACTCTGGATACTCACTTTTAATTTCTACCTCTAACTCATTCCAATCACTCAAGTGCCTTATTTTTTTTGTTAGGGATGTCTACGAGTACCCCTTCCATCTCATCCAGGGTCATGTTCTTCCCTTGTTCTGTAATACTCTAAGACATTTTCGCCAGACCTGAAACCATCCCTTCCATTACATCCATACGTCTACACTATGAGTTTCCCAATTTTTTTGATCTTCTCCTTGTGAGGGTCCTGGGATGCTGTAAGTGCATCACAATTTTCTGCTAACTAAAGTGAGCCTTCTCCTCATGCCCAAGTGTTTCATCTTGTTTTTTTACAAGAAATGTATTCTCATCCACCAATGTCCTTGTTTTCATTATTATCTCAGGATCTACGCAAATATTTAACGCTCCAAATCTTGCCTTTTTCAACTCATCTTTCAAGGTATGCGAGTAAAGACTCATACCCTATAATTGCGGTGCGATATTGTTTCCTTAGTCTCTTTCCAATTGTGCTTGCAACATCCTTTGGTTTCAGCATCCTTACCATGTACTTTCATCCATCACCATATGAACTAGTGTGTGTAAGTAATGCATAGCAGATGGAAACCTCTCAGCCACTCTCTCTTCCAAATGCGGCCTTTGCTTCAAAATTTCATCACCAATCTGCTCCTGCCATATCAAGTACCTACATGCGCCTTTACCTCAGCTTTCTCCTTTTCCGTCTTTCAGGTGCTTGATCTCTATGTTATTTATCATTTCTATCTTCTAATAAAGCCTGAATAGTTATCATTTTATCAATGTCCTTTCGGTGCACACAACCTCTACAGATACCTTTATCAATGCATTACTTACTTGCTCATATTGACATATGTAGTTCGGCTTGATTGTTACATGGTGGGAATATGAAAATATTTCTTCATCCTCCGAGAGACACATGATTATTCACACACATCAAAATCAGGATCATCCATGTGAGTCTACATATTTCATGATAGTTTGCTTACGAGGATGCATGTGGTTCCCATCTCAGGATCCATCAAATCCCAGCCATAAAGCTCCTTAGGTTCTAAGGTACTTTGGAACCTAGCGCAAATGATCTTGGTAGGATCATTTATATAACCTAGTTATAGGAGTATTCATACATTTCTTCATCCTTCTCCTTCCCAGATCACTTACCTTTTGGAATGTGCATGCCTGCATCAAGCATTCAGGTCCCTCACCAATGTGTGTATCAGTAGGCGCACCATATGGTTCTCCCTTATCTTCACTCTTCTTTGTATCAGTAGTGCCACTGCCTACTCCCTTTCTTCCAATCCCTTTGCATCATGTTTCAATTCTTTTCCTCCCGAGGTTCCTCTGCATCCTCAGTGTTAATATGAGTCTTCTGCACGTTGTCCTCTGATTTCTCACCCTCACTATCCTTAGTGGGGATGTACTTGCACCTTTTATTTTCTGGTTCTGCCTTCACATGAGAGTTTCTAGGTGACCTCCTTAGTGGTTGTGATGTCCCTGTGCACCTTGAGTCCTTGTTATCCTCAAAACTCTACTAAATTTCAGTCCTCAGCGCCCTCTTCTTTCTATCTCCATAATTCCTATTCCTACCCCTTCTTATTCAACTTCTTCTTTCCTTGGAGGAGTTGGATCACACATTCTCTTTTCTCCTATAGTGGGCTGCCTTCTTCTACCAAATTCTAGATGCCTCTATTTTATTTTTATTCTTCCTCCTCATTTCCTCATCATGGGGAAAAGTAGACTCTTCATCCTGCAACATGCCCACAATATGTTTCCCCTTGGGAAATACATGGAGCTTGAATTCATTCTCAATGTATTTTACCTTTCCAACTTGGGCTTAAGGTAAATGTATACCTTAGCCGCTCCAACCTTCCCAGTTTTCAAACTCATAGAATTGATATCATCCGAATTAACTTCTTAATATAAGTAGACTTACCGGGTAGACATATATCTTCAAGAGTGTATGATAGTCATTGTCTACTTTGTGTGCATTGAAAACCAACCTGTGTGCATTACAAAACCTATGTATAGATGTCTGGAAGTAGCATGCTGTGAAGGCATATGGGATTTTACACCATGGAATCCATTGCCCATCCTTCATTCCAAACGGCGTATGGAAAAATGTTGGTACACAACAAGCTAAGCGTGTTTCTCCAATACCGAAGGAAGATCCTTAGGTATTCTCCATTCATATTCAAACGCAACTCACATGTGCTCATACCATATTTATATCCTCTACTTGTAGGGTCCACTCATGGATCCATCACATGTATACTTTACAAATTGAACTGCAAGGAACCTCTTTTCTTCAAGGTATTGCCAAATATTATATTTTGGACCATCAGGCACTCTAATTTATACAAACACAATGGACAAAAGAATAAAACTAAAATTTATCGAAAATTCTCCTTAAAGTGCGCCTCTGTAATAATGGCTTCAACAATGAAGGAGGACAAATAGAAATGAATCCTATAATCTTCTTGGCAATGTGCAACCACCTTTTGTTCCCTTGTGACTAACGCTCTTGATTGTTCAACTTGGTGAGGAGATGTGCTACTTCCTGAATTGCTGGATATTTCTCCAACTTACAGATATCCATTTTGTTCCCTCCCTTTCCTCATTATGATCAATGTGTTCCTGGTTTCCTCTACCCCTTCATCATCAGTAAGATCACTACTAATATCAGTGTCTGAACTCCTTAACCCACTCAATCTCTTAATCAAGGGCATGGTAAGTTTCATTTGCCATTCTTAGAAAAGTATAATAAGTCCTCATGGACTCGGGTCATCAACGCCATGGTAGAATTTTCTAGACTGCCAAAATATAGGAGCTCATAGAGCTACAAAACTCCCACATTCAACAATAGTTTGATCCTCCGGTGTCATTGTAGAAGTGCCATGCCATTTTGTTTGTTCCCAAATAGACTTGTCTTCACCACCAATAGGAAAAAGCTTATCCAATTCATCCTTCTTATCCTTTGTCTGATGTTTCAGTATTCACTACCTTGTTGCTTCTAATGCCTGATCTCCAATCATGGCACATGAACATACCTTTTGGATACTACTTTAGTGTGAAACCTCATAACACCCCAAATGAGTTATGGATATGATAATCTAGAGGTAGAGTCATTTGGAATAAGTGACTCTTTTGCATAATATTGGATCATTCCCCAACTTATGGGACTTGAAAATGGGAATGATCCTCCAGATCAAGGCTACAATGATCCAATTCCTAATCCTAGCAATAAACTACTTCTAGGAAGGAAATGTGACTATCTGCTCCTAATCAGTAACAATTCCAAGGGACCAAGTTGAGAGAGAGAGAGCCTGAATAAAAAGCCTCCTACACTCCAGAGATGATAACACTTGTCGACAATAGGGAACTACTCCTTCACAAACCCAATGCATTTGAAATGGAGAGAGGTGGCTCAGAAATGGCCTAGGATGGATAGATGCATCATAGACCAAGGATAAAGTTCCACAGAACAGGTCCATTTCAATTCTTCCCCCTTAAACACAGCTCCCAAAATGTGTAATGGACATAAGAGATATGCACAGTATACCCTGCAATGGTGTCCAGGCAATAGAGATGTCTTCTTGGAGCAAAGGATGGACAAAATACATCTCGAAAATTATTTTACATGCTTCCAAGGGCTTAACAGTACATATATAATAGGCAAGCTCTAGAAAATTCCATTACAAAGCCATAGGGAGGAGACTTAAAATCCACATGAAAATCAACCCTAGATAAGAAAGAGAGAGGGTAATATATGTCAGGGAAGAACAATAACAACCCTTTACAATAAAATCCTGCCCCACATTTATAGATTTGATCCCAGAGAGAAGAAGCCTAGCTTGAAGGAAGTGGGAAAAGGTTGCACTCAATGAGCTGCATGTTAATGCTTCTGATAAAATATGCCCGAAAAATCTTTACTGCAAAATGAACTTGATTCGGAACCAATGAAATCAGAGGATTAATGATTCTCCAACAGATCGAATCCAAGATGCTGGTTGTTGAAATAGATGGATATTGCATTGAAGGCCCACAAACCCATCCATCCATGAATAATTTACATAACCTCCTGAAATGTAAAGTCTCAGACCTCCATGGCATAGGTGATGTGCTGAGATCTTTCCACTTGGTGTCAGCATCTGCAATATTTTGAGCCCCAATTCGAAAGAGATGCCCCAAAAGTTTGGATTATCCCAGGTTTGTATGATGGACGGAGAAAACAAGGCTTGAAAAATGCCTAAAACCACCCCTTTGTGGTCTTGGGACACATGGCACTGGATTTAGAACTTGTGAAAAATCGGTCTTGCGTGTTCCGTAATTTATCTTTTTCCCTGAATGATTGGCAAATTTTCACTTGCAAATTCCCTTGACTCGCCCGCCTTGGCTCAATTGACTCAGGTTCTAACGCTTGCTTTTTCCCTTCGGAGTTCATTTTACAACTTTTACCCTCAATTGTGATAACAAGGGGCAAAGAATCAAATTTTCCCTCGACGCCCCGCTTTCAATCTCGAACAAGCGTTAGATGAAGAGCTCGTTTGGTCTTCCCCTTTTTTGCTCACCTTCACACAATTATCTTGGCACTGCTTCCTTCTTCTTGACCCTGCAACCATTGTTCAAGTCTTCCCTCGACCCTTTCACATAAAATAGATTTCAGATAGTCGACAAATGTTTATCTCAAGAACCGTTTCTTTTATTGGGAGGTCTTGTGCAAAGTCATGCCATTTGACTTTCTTGGGCCTCTGTTTTCAATTTTCCTAGTTTGTCTAATTCATCGAGCTCATGGGTATGAGTTGTAGTCACTCACTTTTCCTTATGAATACAGGACTCTCAATCTTGACCCATAATTTGCACCCCTTTTGGGATACAAATGCATCTTTGAAAAATTGATTTTTGGGGGTGTCTTCAACCTCTACTTCCACTTCCTTTTGCTTAATGCCCCTTGTAGTCACTCTAGGTGCTCATTTTAGGTGCCATAGTGACTATAAAAGAGTGTTCTTGAAATCAAATCGAGATCTCTGCAATGTATGCCCTAAAACCCCACGTGCCCTAACTTTAAAATTTGAACCCTAACTTACTGATTTACTTCCCCATACACCTTTGCTTCACTCAAACACTCTCTCCAATGGAGCACCAATCAATCCCATGCAAAAATCTATATAGTTCAATCTCTTGTCACAACTCTTTTGTACTTTCTCTACACCAGCTCGCTCGTCAACTTCTTCGACTCACTCGAATGTTTCAAATGCAAGGTAAAAATGATAATCACAAGCCCACCTTTTATAAAATTTGTAAATTCCTCCACATTTATTCCTCTCCACCTACCACCATACTCAACATTAAATGGTGTTTCTTTCCTTTTCCGCGCCCTAGTCATAACCTTTTGGTGCGCCCACCACTTCTCGGCCACATATTCCCTTATGTGTGCCTTCATGCGCCGAAGTGCCTATCTAATGTGCCTCAAACCAAGTAGTTTCAACTGCTTCAGCCTACCTCGTGCATTGCACTGTGCGTCATATTCATCCATATGTGGTCTTCCTCATGAGAGGTTTTCTTCATCCGCACCCTTACTTCAAGCACCTACACAATATTTCTCTATGCATACCCATCTTTCTAGAGAATGTTCAAACTTGGTCCATTTATCCTGTATATACTCCACCCCACACTAAAGGTATATGCAGTCCTATGTGCATTAATGTAATAGATAATAATCAGCTTCTGGCGTGCAAGCACACTTATTACACAAAACATTGAACTAAATTGAAAAAGCATAACACAAGGAAAGGAAACACATATAAAGGAATGCATTTAAAGGAAATCTAATCTAAATGACAATACATCCTTATTACAAACACCAAGAAGACTTATTTATAGTAGGGCTTCAGCCTACTCCCGTTGAAATAACTAGACAACCATGTCCCATCCAGTCACCTATAACTGATAAGTGCCTGAATCAAGTATATAAGTCACAACATACAGTCCTAATCAATGCACTTGGAATTTTCTAGGATGGCGCAAAAACTTGGAATCATAAAGAAGAACCATCTATCCAACCTTCAATCTTTTTATTCTTAATATGCCTATCATGCCATGCATTTTACCTAGCCTTTTCATGTCTTTCTGACTCCAACAAGAATATGGTGCCTCTCATCCAACTGCACCAGTTTATCAATGCACTCTTCAAGTGCTTTTTCATCATCTAGACCTCCTGCATGTGCACAATATGTAAAGAAGGTAACATAAATTCCACTGACAAAACAACCTCCGCATGCCAAACACCATTTGAAAGGGTGTGGCTTTATTCATTCTTGTATGCCCAAAGTAAACAAAGACTTTATCATCCCAATCCTTCCTTCCAACATCATAAATCTTTGTCAAGGTATGTCCCAATATCTTGTTGAAAGCCTAACAGTTCCATTAGTCTTGTGGATGATAAGGAGTTATTTTATGGTGTGTGACCATAAATTCTGCCAATAATATCCTGATAGTCTCATTAAGGAAATAAGTTCCCCTATCACTTGTCAAAATCAATGGCATCATACTGCTAATTATATTCTCCCATAAGAACCTTAGTTGCTATAGCTGCCATGTAATCCTTTGTAGGCGCCACTTCTACCCACCTTATAAGATAAGTATATACAAGTTATAATGTAGTGTGATCCAATCCTGTGCATGGGTGGGGAAATAGGACCCACGAAAGTCAATTGCCCACTTTTCAAAAGGTTATGCACTAGCAATAGGCCTCAAAGGCATTTCATCTCTATGCCCAGAATTTCCAAGGCACTAACAATGGTCACATGCCCTTACAATATTTTATAATCCTTATAAATATTTCCCACTAAAGGCCTACTAATAAAATCTTACGCGTGGTAGCATTTCCTACATAATGTCCACCTGTAATCCCACCATGAGCTTCCTCCATAATATCTTCGTGCTCATGCTCAAGTACACACCAGACATAAAACCTCATTTGACCTAATCTTGTATAAATCTCCACTAATCAACATGTAAGGCGTGATGCGTATGACAAGTTGTTTCTTCTCTATACTCTTCATTCCCTTAGATGCCACATGCCATTATGCAAAAATACAACAATGTCTTCTAAGTCAGAGGGCGTGTGGTTTAATCTAGGTAACTGTGCATCCAAATTTGTATCCTCAATGCTTTATGCATCCTCACCTGAATTAATCCTTGATAAATGATCCGGTCCTGAGTTACTCTTTATTGGCTTTACCACAACTGTAAAGTCAAACACCTAAAACAACAAAATCCAATGGCATATGTGCCCTTGCAAAACGGGCTTGTTCACCAAGTATTTAAGTGCCATGTGATGTGTATAAAATATAAAGGTAGTTTCCAACAAGTATTACCTAAACTTATGCAACGTGTAAATAATGGACAAGGCTTTGGGTTCTATAGTTTTATAATTATCTCACCTAGGGTTAATTTCCTACTTGCAAAATAGATGCGGTGGTCAATAATCCCATCTCCAGGCTGTGCTAATACTGTGCCAATGGCCATGCCACAGGAATCAACATGCACATGAAAACCTTATCCTAAGAAGGAAAGCGAAAAATGGGTGCAAAAGTAAGTTTTTCCTTCAATGTCTCAAATGTTGTCTTTTGTGCCTCATTCCAATCAAACTTCCCTTTACTCTTCAGAAATTCCTCCAAGGGCATGTGACAATCTTAGCATACCCCTTAATAAACTTCTTGTAATAACCTGTATGTCCTAAGAATCTGCTCACCTCACTCTGATTGGTAGGTTAATCTAAGACCCAAAATAACTGCAACCTTGGTTGGATCTTACCAATAAACATTCTTTATAAATGATATGTCCCAATAAAGTGCCAAAGGGCATAGCAAAAGATACATTTCTTGATGTTTAAGGATATTTTTAACTACCTGCACCTCTCAAACATGAGTCTCAAATTATCACAGTGATCTTTTACTAGCCCATATACAATCCAATCATCCAAGTAAACTAGTAAAAACTTGTGTATAAAGTATTTAAAATCCTTACACAACAATGCACGAGAAGACTGTAGGTGCATTCTTAAACCCAAAGGACATAACGGTATATGCAAAACTTCCCCACTAAGTGGTGAAAGTTTTATTTTCTCGGTATTCTTTAGCAATCCTCACCTGATGATATCTAAAAAATCCATCAGTGAAAGAGTAGATTTCGCGCCCTGTAACACCTTTCAAAGACATATTCCGGAAACGGTGTGGGAAAAGGATCTATGACACAAACAACATTAAACTCTTTGCAGTCCACACATATCCTTATCCTACCATCCTTCTTTATGCTTATCACCATAGGGCTAACCCACTCTGATTTCTCAATGGGCTCAATGATTCTAGATTTCAACATCTTATCAATTTCATCCTTTACCTTGACGTGTAGATTAAGATTCATCCTATAAGGCCTCTTCCTAACCGGGCACATACCTTCCTTTAACTTAATTCTCATCTCACCGAAATATGGATACACTCCCTTCAAATCATGATATCGTCATGGAAATAAATCCTAAATGTCGCGCACCAACTCAATAATCTTAGAAACCTCCTGTTCAGACCAATAATCACCAATAATGGACTCCTTTGGTTCTACATCTATTCCAATGTTGGACTTCTTTGTTTTCATAGGCTCATGATATGCGCTTTCCTTCTCATTTGCACTGTCTAAGACCTTGGGTGTACCTACAGTGTGGTCAACATCCAGATTCTCCACTTCTTCATCATCAATCATGTAAACTAGTTTACCCTTCTCTTTTTCTAACCAGGTGTGCCAAATATTCACTTCATCTATCTTCTCTTCATCAAAGCGTGACTCCAAGTCTAACTATCTAAACATGTCTAACAAGAGTTCTTCAGCCTTTCCACTATCTCCCATTGTAAGGTGCTTTATAATTTGTAATGCTTCATACACCAGAGGTTTGGTAGGTCTACTGAGATTATATGGCTCGTAGAAATACATTAGGGTTTCATTCTCCAGTGTATTGAGGTACTTGTGTATGACCCACGTGCCTAACCTTGCGTGATCTAACCACATGCATAACCATGTTCTGTATCTCCCTCCCAACCATTTCATACATTCCATGTGCCTAGTTATCGTCAAGTAAACACTGGTAGTATCACTCATGGAATGAGCATCATCCCACTGAGTAACTCTTTCTTGTGACAGTTTGAGCACTTCAGGATATCTAACTGTATGAGGGTATATCTTGTTCAAATCCTCTTGACTCAAAGGTTCTAAATATGGTGTAGCCTTATCGTCTGTTAAAGGAATGATCACCGGATCTTCATTGTTCTCAAAATTGATGTAACATTTATTAAAACACATATCAACATTATTTGTGTAGCACCAAGGGCACCCAAGTAAAGCTGGAAAACTATCTTCTTCTATAAGTGCCAAGACCTCAAAGTCCCTAGTAAACTTGGCCCCTTGAATAGTAATATTGGCATCTTTCAATACTCTAATGAGCATGGCCTTAGTCCTGCTTTCCATATACAACACATTCGTAGAGGGCTGTTATGTTGGTCTTGTCGACATTAAAATTTTCCTTGGTAATTTCTATTTTATTAATGTATGTATTAGGAATAAGATGTTGTTAAGTATAATTAGTAGTGATGTCCAATAGAAGATAACGACGCCGTCAGTATGGTGCCGCCAATAATGTGGAGTACGGTAATAGTCAAAGTACAATAGGAATGTTGTAAAAAGTAAATATTTGGCGTAAGTGGTCCGGTAATTTTAAAATGTCAAAGTTGGGATAAGTAGAGAAGTAGGGTCTACATGATTAGGAATTAGAAATATTATATTTGTAATAAGGACAAAGAGTGATGTCATAAATATTTTTTGTATTTTATTTGTGGAAAAGTCTAAAAAGGTGGAACCCATGTGAGATGATAAGGTTTATCTTATCTTAGAAGATAAGCCTACATGTAAAGACAAGATTTTAGGCATGGAATATGATTGGCCGGAAGAAATTTCCTATCCTATCTTAGAGATAAGGTGGATAAGCCTGAATTCCTATAAATAAAGAGGCCACCCCCCTCATTTAGCATAGAGAGAAGTAGTGAGAAATATTGTATGAGTAAGTGTGTAAAGGAAGCCATCATTTTGAAGGTGTGTTAAAGAAGCCATTAAGAGGTGTAATTGTGAAGTTTCTCCCATAGTTATTGTTTGAAGGCAAGTGAAGTTAATAACACTTGAAGAACCTCATGGGTGAGATTGTAACAATTTCATGTTGATATTATAATTTACACTGATATTTCAGATTTATCATTATTCCTTCTTATCATAGTCTATGGTATTCTTGTGTTATGTTTGTTGTTGTGTTTCCAGATTACATCCACCAAACTAAGAGCTGTGCATTAGTTAATAATCATAGCACGAGGAGTTCCCGGTGAAGAATTATCATAGTGCCGGATTGGTGTTGACATTTTGGTTCCGTTGCCGAGACCATTCCTCGTTGGTGGATTTTCTGGAGAAATATTCCCACTTAGTCAGAAAACATTTGGAGGGTAACCTTGTTTTTACTGTGCATAGTAGTTACCATGGTAAAGTCACTTTTTGCCGTGAATAGTATTTACCGCATGTAAAGTCACTTTTTACCGTGAATAGTATTTACCGCAGTAACTTCACTTTTTACTGTGAATAGTGTTTACCACAGTAAAGTCAGTTTTTACCGCAGTAAGTCAAGTTTTACCATAGTTTACCACAGTGGTCAGTTTTTACTAGTTTTTTCTATTATAGTGATTCTAATTATTTGTGCACATAAGTCTTGTTGATTGTACTTGTGGGTTGGTATTTCACTGTGGTTACTTTTGGAAATGGGGAAGATTCCTATTTTTTTCAGCCCAATCTAATGAAGATGCTTCCTCTTTCATTCAAGAGTTTAAATGATCTTGTATTTGTAATGGCCTTATAAGAAGGGAACAATGGACTGAATTTTTTCCTACCTTTTTGGATGGTTCAGCCCTTAGGTGGTTTGAAACACTAGGTGATAATGTGAAAAACTCATGGGATTTATTAACTGAAAGTTTTCTTGAAGAATTTGGTGAACAACAGAAATATGCAGATCTCATGATCGATATCACAAAGCTAGCCCAAGGAGAGAAGGAGAAGATAAGGGATTATCATGCTCGTGTTCTAGAGCTAAGGAGGAAGCTCGATGCCCAGATCCGGAAGGAAGGATTAGCGGATGGGTTGATGAATGGCGTGGATAATCTCCTCTGTAAGCACTTCATTCTTGGGATGAAGCCAGAGATCAGACAACGAGTGAAGTATGACCGCCCAGCTACCATTGAACAAGCAAAGGAGATTGCAAGAAGGCAAGAAGAAAGCATGGAAGAGGAGCCCAAAGAAATTGTTGCTAAAGTAGAGCCTACACCAGCACCTTTGGTCCAGAATCCACAACCACTCTCGGTGAGCACAAATATTTCTCCTAGTACATCTACTGAGTATGAAGATCTGCTCAGGAAGATGGGTCAGTTAACTATTAATCTTCTTCAAGGAAAAGAATTTAGTTCTCAGGGAGGAGATAGAGGTCCAAAAAGAAATATTTCTGAAGTTGTATGTTATGGTTGTTATAAAAAGGGTCATTATAAGTATAATTGTCTAGATAGAGCTTTCTACATCTGGTACAAGAGATAATGATAAAGGAAAAGCACCTGTGAATTCTTTTGATGTAGTAGATAAGAGCATAAATAATGAAGTAGATGTGTTTGTAACAAAAAGAAAGAAAGAAAAAGATAACCAAGATGGAAATGATCCTAAGAAGATGAAAGGAGAAACTAGTAAGAAACATAGGAGAAGAAAGTTGGGTGTGCAGGATTTTCTGATTTCACAGGGACAAGGACCATACTCCATCTTAGAAGATCTGTCCAAAAGGCCTACAAATATTACATATGGTCAACTCTTGGCTATGTCTTCTGAGAAGAGGCGGGAGCTGCGAAGTGGACTCAATGCTCGACGAAGGAAGGAGGTTGAGGTCCCTGTTTTGGAGGCAGAGGCGGATCCCTACGCTCCACAAGCTGAGGTATTATGTAATGGTATTTCAATTCATGATGTCTTAGTTGATGGAGGTGCTGCAGTTAATGTAATGACCGAGTCTGTAATGAATATGTTGGGTTTAAAAATTGATCGCCCCTCAACACTTATGTTAAGGTCATTAAATAAAGGAAAAACTAAACCAAAAGGTGTAGTTTCAAATGTGGCAATATCTGTTATGGGTGTTGTATGTGTGGTAGACTTTCAGGTGATGAAAAATGGTACTGTTGCGTACCCAATGTTGTTGGGAAGACCATGGCTAAGGAGAGTTCATGCAAGAAACTACTGGAATGAAGGCTTCATGACACTTGGACGTGGTAGAGAGAGGGTGAAGATAAACGTGATCCCTCGGCATCATAAGACAGAACCTGTGGATTCAAGTGATGAAACTGATGATTGGACATCCTCTGATTACTCTGAGTACCAGTGAAGTGGACACTGAAGATGAAGAAAGTGAGGTTGATGTTTCGGTCATGGATATCCTTCCAGTCACACCGACTCATGATCCCATAAAATTATCTAAAGAAGAAATTGATGATCGTCTCCAACAAATAAAGATTGGTGATGCTGTGATGGAGAGTGAGAAGGAATCCTACCTCCAGCTCTTTCGAAGGTACATACACATATTCACTTTTGATTACAAGGAACTCCGTCAAGTAAGTTGGGTAGAACATTCTATTGAGCTGGTAGATGGTGCTAAGCCCATAAAGAAAATGCCATATAGAATGAATCCTATTTTTCCAAGACTGTAAAAGAAGAAATAGATAAGTTGCTTGATGCAGGATTTATATTTGCTGTGGAGAATTCAGAATGGGTTTCTCCCATTGTGATCTCAATAAAAAAGAATGGGAAGCTACGCATTTGTGTTGATTATAGGAAGCTCAATAAGGCAACAAAGAAGGATCATTACCCTCTTCCATTCTCAGATCAGATTTTGGACGAAGTAGCTGGCCAGGAGTGCTATAGTTTTGCTGATGGATATAGCGGATACAACCAAGTTCGTATAGCAGAGAAAGATCAGCTGAAGACCACGTTCACCACTCCTTGGGGAATGTTTGCTTATAGAGTTATGCCTTTTGGGTTGTGTAATGCTCCAGCAACGTTCCAGCGCTTGATGAATAGGGTGTTTGAACCCTACATTGGGAACTTCATCAGAGTATTTCTGGATGATTTTTGCATCTATGGGAGCAAGATGGACCACCTGCACCAGATGGAGACAACATTTCAAAGGTTAGATGAAGCACAAGCCTCACTAAACCCTACAAAGTGTGTCTTTGGATGTTCTAAAGGCGTTTTGTTAGGGCATGTTGTATCCAGAGATGGTATTGGTACTGATCCTGATAAAGTTTCAAAAATCAAAGAGTTACCATTTCCTATGAATAGAAGTAAGTTGAGATCATTTTTAGGCCATGTGGGTTACTATAGAAGGTTCATCAAGAATTTCTCAAAGATTACACAGCCACTAACCTAGTTCTTGAAGAAGGATGTTACTTATGAACCAGGAAATAAGGCGCATGAAGCTTTTGAACAACTGAAGGAAGCCCTGGTGTCTTCACCTGTTTTAAAGAATCCAGATTGGAGTAAGCCATTCATTGTGTATACTGATGCCTCAGATGCAACACTAGGAAGTACTCTGAGCCAAAAGGATGAAAATGGGAATGATCATCCAATTTACTTTGGGAGCAGACAAATGAGCAGTGCTGAGGTAAATTATACTGTAACTGAAAAAGAGGCTCTAGCTATCATTTTTGCTGTAAAGAAGTTTAGAAATTACTTGTTAGGGCAGAAATTTATAGTTGTAACAGATCATCAGGCTCTAAAATATATTGTAAATAAGCCTAACCCATCAGGGAGGATAGCAAGATGGATAATTTTGCTACAAGAATTTGAATTTGATATTATAGATAGGCTAGGAAAGAAGCATGTCAATGCAGATGCACTCTCTCGAGCCTATGATGGTTTAGGTTCATCTTGTGATGATGATGATTTCCCAGATGCAACATTGTTATCCCTTGACACAATCCCTAGTGAATACATAGATATTTGGAATTATCTGAATGAATTCAAGTTTCCTGATGGTGCCAATGCAAAGACTAAGAGGAAGATTACTCAAGCCAGTCGTCCATATTCTATTCTGCATGGAGTATTATTTGAATAGGACCTGATGGACAGTACAAGAGGGCAGTTGGACGTGATCAAGGGAAGGAGCTGATAGAAGAATTCCACAATGGTACATGTGGAGGACACTTCTTTGGACAACTTACAACAAGAAGGATCTTGGATGCAGGTTATCACTGGCCCACTCTTTTTAAAGATTGTTATAATTATTGTAAGACATGTGATATTTGTCAAACACATGGTAACCGTAAGACTTCATCAGCTCCATTATGCCCTATTCTTCCACTTGGTCCCTTTGAAAAGTGGGGAATAGACATTGTAGGTCCACTTCCAACTACCTCACGCCAAAATAAGTATATTGTAGTTGCCACAGATTATTTAACCAAGTGGGTTGAAGCTAGGCCATTGAAAACAACTTCCATGGATGAGGTGGCAAGGTTCATATATGAACGCATTGTCACCAGATTTGGTTGTCCATTAGAAATTGTAACAGATCAAGGAAGCCACTTCATTAATGAGGTAGTAGAAGCCCTAGTCAAAAATTTTTCTATTAAGCACAGGAAGGCAACAACATACAAGCCAAGCACAAATGGACAGGTGGAACGAACAAATTTTGTGTTGTGTCAAATTCTAGCAAAAGATGCAGCCTTGCAGGTACATAAGTGGGATAAAAGGATTCATGCAACATTGTGGGCATATAGGGCAACATCAAAGTCAACAACATGATACTCCCCATTTCAGTTGGCTTATGGCATTGATCCAGTTCTTCCTATTGAGTTTGATATTCCCACTATGAGAGTTATGAAAAATGAAAGGATGGATGAAAGTGATTCAGTAAAAGAAAGGTTGGTACATCTTCATTTGCTAGAGGAAATGAGGGAAATAGCAAAGGATACAAGCTATAAGAAGAAAATGAAGCAGAAGGAATACTTTGATCAAAAGATCCGTTGGTCTCCATTTCATGTGAATGACTTGGTTCTAGTATATGATTCCAGATACAAAAAAAGAAGACAGAGAAAATTTCTTCCAAATGGATGGGGCCCTACAAAATAGCAGCTGTGCATGAAAATGGTACATATCGACTGGAGGAATTGGATGACACTCCCATTACGAAATGGGTCAACCACGACAAGTTAAAGATTTTCCAAGCACCAGAATAGTCTACTCCGAGGACGGAGTAGAAGCTAGGAAGGGGGAAAATGTCGACACTAAAATTTTCCTCCGTAATTTCTATTTCATTAATGTATGTATTAGGAATAGGATGTTGTTAAGTATAATTAGTAGTGGCGTCCGATAGAAGATAATGGCGTTGTCAGTACGGTGCCGCCAATAATGTAGAGTACGGTAACAGTCAAAGTACAATAGGAATGTTGTAAAAAGTAAATATTTGTCGTAAGTGGTCCGGTAATGTTAAAATGTCAAAGTTGGGTTAAGTAGAGAAGTAGGGTCTACATGATTAGGAATTAGAAATATTATATTGGTAATAAGGACAATGAGTGATGTCATAAATATTTTGTGTATTTTATTTGTAAAAAGTCTAAAAAGGTGGAACCCATGTGAAATGATAAGGTTTATCTTATCTTAAAAGATAAGCTTACATGTAAAGATAAGAGTTAAGGTATGGAATATGATTTGTCAGAGTAGATTTCTTATCCTATCTTAGAGATAAGGTGGATAAGCTTGAAGTTCTATAAATAAAGAGGCCACCCCCCCCTCATTTAGCATAGAAGGAAGTAGTGAGAAATATTGTATAAGAAAGTGTGTAAAGGAAGCCATCATTTAGAAGGTGTGTTAAAGAAGCCATTAAGAGGTGTAATTGTGAAGTTTCTCCCATAGATATTGTTGGAAGGCAAGTGAAGTTAATAACACTTGAAGTAACCTCATGGGTGAGATTGTAACAATTTCATGTTGATATTATAATTTACAGTTGATATTTCAGATTTGTCATTATTCTTCTTATCATAGTCTATGGTATTCTTGTGTTATGTTTGTTGTTGTGTTTCCAGATTACATCCACCAAACTAAAAGCTGTGCATTAGTAAATAATCATAGCACGAGGAGTTCCCGGTGAAGAATTATCATAGTGCCGGATTGGTGATGATAGAGCTATCTCATCTGATTTAAATGAGGGAGATTTATCTCATGATTGCTTAGGTTTTCAGATGTGCAGAAAATCTAGCCAACAACCCAATAATTGTCCCATAAAGCCTTAAAGCGACAATGCATATGAGAATTGAGATTTGCAGATATCTCTCAACTTTTGGAAAAGCAGGGGTCTCGAAATTGAGTTAAAGACTTTCTTGAAGTCAACAAAACAAGAAAAGACTTTGGAAGAGTTGTGACAAACTTTTTCAATAATAGTTCAAAGTGTAAAGATGTGGTCAATAGTTTGGTCCAGCCCCTTTTGATGCTAGCCTATCCACTAGCGCTAATATTATTCCTTTCCAAATCATGTACTCTGACAACTGCAATTTCTAATATTGTGGCATAAAGTTTGGCAAATGGATGTCAAATCATAATGGTCCTATAGTTGCCAAGGTATAAAGAGATCCTCAGACTTATGATTAGGGTGTAGGATGTGATGGGACTATGATTGAAGGAAACTTGAATACACCACTTTATGATTAGCTTCTGTCCATGATGTGGTGGGATTGTGACTGAAGGAAACTTGATGGATTGTGACTTGAATGAAACTTGAATCCATTCCATATTGATGAACTGAACTTTGAGACCTTCACAATCAACTACCTTTTTTGGTGCCACAATTTTCAAATTACTCTCTTGACAGAAGAAGTGGGGAAAATAGAGGAGGGTAGTGGAGTGGGGGGAGTGACAACAGGATGGACAAGAACATCATAGAGAGAACTAACATCGAAGATCCATGCTTAACAGGGATATGTCCTAACTGTGGTTTATCTTGAAAGAAGAGTATGCAAATCTAATATAAAAGAGATTTTTGGCTTGCCTTTAGTCTGTTAGCATATGGATTTGCACGCATGCAAATGACATGCAACAGTGTGGGAACGAAGTCCCTCCTCAATGAAGGTGAGGCTGCCTTTATTGAAAACCAAAACTGTATTTACATCTATACATTCAAAATTGTATGTGGGGGGTGTTTTGGAACATCAATGGAAAGAAAAGTGAATGAAGGAGATGGAATGGAATGAAGGAAAGGAGTGGAATGGAATGAACTGAAAGAACATGCAAGAGTTAGGTAAAAACAGAGCCTAATATTGCATGAAGAGGAAAGATGAATAACCAACACAAATAAAATGGAGTTTGAGTTAGCCAAACAAGAATGTGTAAAAGGGAACACACATGAGCAAGTAGATAATCAGAGCTTGATCACTGTGAACTAGAACAACTGATTAATAACGTTGACAATAAGATCAAAGATAATATTTGCATGCAAGATTCAAACACCTAACATCTAATGAACATAAGAACATCAAATGTTACAAGAGACAATGAATGAGACACAAAGTTCGTATTTCATTAACTCCAAAATGTTTTTCACAAAAGAACACAAATTTTCTTCTTGAAACAAAGCTTGCACAAAAGTATTTTCTTCTCCTCTCTCAAAGTCACCCTTTACAAATGAGCCCCTCACTTCCTTTTATAACCCAAAATTTGGTTACAAAGTAGTTAGGGTTTTACATGATCATTAAATAAGGCACTTAAGTGACCTTTGACTTTTTCAACAACTTTATTAAAGACAACCCAAAAATAGAAATTACTTAAAATATCCATTGTTTCCCAAATAACAACACCTTTTAAAATATACAATAATAACTAGTGCCTTATCCATTGAAATGGGGTCCGCCTATCTCAAGCGTATGAGAAATGGACTCTCCCACTTCATTAGATACCAAGAAAATCAACTCCCTGCACCGCCGGTGAAATTAGGATCTGCTGCTTTTGCCAGTTGAAAGGATCTAAACCTTCCCAAAGTTTCAAACATTTTTTCTTCTTCTGGAGGTTCACTTGGTCGAAGAATAGCCTCACAAAATACCTGCAATTCAAGAATTCTACTTGGCATATCATTTAAATTAACAATTTTAGATTGAGCATTCTCAAATAAGTTCTTCAATTTGATGCACCGCTCCATGGAAACTGACGAGAAATTGTTGGCGGGAGTGTACATGTCCTTAAACAATTGTGAAAATTGTTCTTCCACCTGCTCCGATGAACACCTTTGATTATGCTCATTTACGAGGTTACAAGGAATCTCAGCCATGAATTCCTGAATCAAGGAGAGTGAAGTGAAGGCTTCATTGCACATGCTGTCATAATGAATCATAGAATCCTCGAGAAGTATCTTTCTTGATTTGAGATGCAGACACCAAAGAAAACGTGTCCCTTGATGTTCAAATTCGAGAATTCCTTCAATAGCTAAAACTGAAGATTCCATACTTGTCATCTCCTGTAAACTGGGCAATATCTCATCCAAATTTGATATAGCAGAAACAAAAGTTTCTTTGAAAGAAAGAATTGGATCCAGATACGCACTGATATCTTCATGAAGCTTAACCGCAGTCTTGATCGTCCCCTGGCCTAAAACGAGAATCTCTGAAAGCCAAGTTTTAGTGACATGGCCCAATGTGTTTATTTCCTTTGACAAATTGAGAGTCTCTTCATCTGGGGCAGCCACTGCATCAGGTACTGGGAAGGTGGATGATATGGGATTTATCAAATGTTGAACATACTCCACCAATTGATTCTTTTCGGCCTTGAGCCGAGAGTTTTGAGACTTGTATTTCTCAAGTCTTTTTAGCACGATATCAATTGAATCTCGAGCCATCGCCATGTCACTTTCTAATGTAGATCTTCCAAGTCCCAGTCTGGAAACTTCATAGTCGGTAGGCGTCATAGCATCGCGCTCTTTATCCACTTGTGGAATGGCAAGGTCTGCAAATTTGTTTCCATCATTATCCACCATTATTCGAGAAAGCACCTTAGGCTTCTTAGGAATGGCGTCATTCGAAAGTTTGAAAAGGGCATCAAAATCAATGTCAATTGGCTTGACAACTCTCTTCCTTTTCTTTACTTCAGAATCAACCCATGAAGGAGTATCATTCACTATTTCAGCATACAGAATCCTGGAGCTCGAATCAATATTCTCATTATTTCCGACATCATGAGATCCTTCTTGAATCCTATCTACGACCT
The DNA here is from genome assembly GCA_019776745.2 of Taxus chinensis. NCBI lineage: Eukaryota > Viridiplantae > Streptophyta > Pinopsida > Cupressales > Taxaceae > Taxus > Taxus chinensis. The sequence goes on from CM034151.1 coordinate 860,067,078, forward strand.
CGATTTGAGGAGACACAACCTCAATATCCACTTCCTGATTATTCGGGAGATTTTGGGAAATCCCTTCATGAACTACATGCTCTGAAGTGTTTGATATTTGAATTACCTGCACTTGAGTGGATGCTTGTTTGAAGCATGGCTGAGGATCATTTGCTACTAGCTTCTGAGCACTATTAACGATGTGGGTAGAAGAATCTCTACTTGAGGTAGAAAATCTAGACACACGCTCTTTTCCTTCTTCGGGGTTAGGATCTTTAGATCTTTCTCCTTGTGACACGTTACTTGGCGAAGTGGATTTTGGCAACCACTCTTTTCTTGCCTTGTTGTGTATGATTGGATGGTAATGAGGTTGATCGAGAAGAGACTTTGGTCGAATGGAGACCCCCTCGTATTGGAAATTTTTTTGATCCTGAAACGTGATCTAGAATTGATTGCAATTTGGCAAGTTCCCTGTCATACCAAGATATGCTTCTTTCAATAATTGGTTGGTTCTTGCCATCAAGAGAAAATTCATCTCTCTTGGTCCAGTCGATTCGAGGCAATGGGGTAAAGGCAACAACATCATATGAGGGATTGACGACATCCTCATCATCATCTATGAATGAATCGGGAGGACTCTTGATGCGGAAGGCCTTGATCTGAGCAAGTGTTAGGCGAGAGTACTCCCATCTTCTTACCTCATGTTCATCCAAACAAGCAGCCCAAAAATCTTCCATGGTAGGATTATGTTGGTACTTCACTCCCAGAATCTTTTGCATATATCCATTGATATCGAACTGGGCTCTCTTCACATATGGATGGATGGTTATGAGAGTGAACTCTTTTTCCATGAGCTGTGCACTGAATAGATTTGGGCATTGGTATTCCCTGATTTGGATCGGGAAATGGATTCCTGGATGGTGCTTGTCACTAAGAAGGAAGTGAACTTGGAATAATTGTCGTGCCAGCTCCATTAATGCCCATCTGTCACTGACGTACTTGGGAAGTTTCCACGGGGGGTACCAACAAAGCCACTCACGCGAATGTAGGAAAAATATGAAAATTGTATAAACCAGGTTCCCCATTGGGAAATGACACTCATGGCTTCTTTAGAAAACCTTTCTTCAGTATTCCGATTCAGGTTCTGGATCACGCAGAAGGTGAATGCATCATTGACTCTTCTAAAATGGTGAGAACTATTTTTGAAACTGAGTTGAGGGTAATAGTGAAAAACACTATTTGATGACCCATGACCCCTCTCGTTTCAAGTCCCAAAAATAGCTTTCTTCGTGCTACTGCATAGGTCAGATATGAAGTCATGTAGAAGCATCCAGTCATCTTAACTTCTATCAATTGTTTGTGAATGGTGTTACTGATGATGGTGGCCCAATCCACAAACTCTTTCTTGGCTAGGATGATACAGATAAACTGGTACATCCATGGGTGGAAAATCCTTGCAGAAGGTAGACCGAAAACTTGACTTAGGAGAGTGATCATGTCTCTGATTTCTTCCACGAACTCAACGTGCAGTACAGTTCTTTGGGAAGCCTGTTAATTCGAGGTCTCTTGGTTACTAACCAGTTGTTGTTGACCATTTTGCTCCATCTCAGGGGTTCTTCATCCCAAAACTCTTGCGCTGATTGGCGAGTGATATCCGCATTCTCAGGAAAGTCAGGTATTCCGAGCAACTCCTCAATGTGTTCAGGTGTGATTAAGAGGAAAAGCTCGGTTATCTTTGAAAATTCCTCGTCTCTCAGGGTCATAATGCTCTGTGCAAGCAATAACCAATTCCAGACACTGCACCGAGACAGGGAATGCTGCTAGCTTGGGGTAGGCCACTATGGTAAAGCCTATATGAGAAAATGGTTTTGCCTTCAGTTTTCACTCGCTCGCAAAACTGTTGCACGTTGATGTGACCCAGATTCATATCAGTGATGTTGTCATATGTTGACTTAATGGAGCTGGGAGGGATAATTCCTTGGAATTCATATTTCAGGGTGGATTTGTTAGATTTCTCCACTGGCTTCCTCGATCTCCCCGCAGATTTGGATTTTTCAGGCCATTATGAATTTAACAGAAAAGTGACTCAGGCATGCCAGACAATGCAAACGGGGCCGGGTCTCAGTCTCCGAAACCCCGTCAATGCAAGGAAAATATTTTTTACTTTAATATTATTATTATTATTAAATAATAATAATAATAATTGATCTCGAATTATAATTTTCTTCTCTTTTAAAATACAAATATATCGAGGCTAGGCTCGAGCTCCAAATCTAGCGACAACAATGATAATTTATTTATTTTAATTAAAATCTCCCGATTTTAATATTTCACGTGGATCAATTTAATCTTTTTTTTTAATTATACCTTTGCATGCATGGGGTTTGAAAACAGTTTTCTCCCTAGGCGTTAGAAAACTTGATCCTCTCCTTCCTGGGCACGTGGAATTTGATTTGGTTGTTGTTCCTTTTCTTTATGGCTCTGCATTGGAGTTCTTGATTTTCTACTCTTTGCCCTTTCAAAACACGCGTGGATTGCTATGTTTTAATTTTGCTGTGCGTGGAATATTTTTTGAATCGGAATTTCTATTTTTGCTTTCCCACATACTGTCCTCCTTGGCTGGCGATGCTTCAAATGCGTGGAAAACTGTTTGGAGATGCATGGGAATTTTCTTGTGCCTGGCGCCTCCTTTTCATGTGCAAATGTTTGATTTCTTTTTTTGTTTTCTTTAATGCGTTGGACTATCCTTACTTCCTTGGCATGGGCTAATCTTTCTCTTTTATTTGAAAACTATTCTATTTGCTAGGCGCCTCCTTTGCCCAATGCAACTTTTGGACTGTATCTCTTTTCTTTGTTTAAAAACTTGTTCTTTCTCTCCCTCTGTCCTGCGTTTGGACTATTTTGACTATCCTCTTTGGCTGGGCGTGGCATTTTACTTGAAAAACTGTTCTTTTTCTGCTTTAAAAACTGTTCCACTTCTTCTTTTTACGTGGAAAACTCCCTCCTTCTCCCTTAGGCGCATGGACAAAACCTGTCCTTCTCATTTCTTTTGGCACCTCTCCAATGCGTGGATTCTCCTTAATGCTAGCAATGCGTTTGGATTTAAAAACAATTGTTCTTCCTTTCCTACCTTGCACATTTTTAAAAACCGTTCTTTTTGCCGGCAATGCATGTGAAAACTCAATTTTTCTTTGTCCTTCTTTGCTGATCTCCTTTGCCTAATGCGCAGCCTCTTGGCATTGGAGCAGACTGTGTGGACTCTTTAAAAACAATGTGAACCGGTCTTTCCTTTCTCCCAATGCTTTCAGGAATCTTGACTGTTCTTTGCTGTAGGAATTGGACTGCATTTTTCCTTTTCCAAAAGCACCTCCTTTACTGGTTGCATGGACAGAATGCTGTGCGTAGGAATTGTTGTTTTCTATTAGTATGCTCTTGGACTATTTCTTTCTCTAATGCATGGTAAATTTTCTATTCCTTGGGCTATGTGTGGCCTGACTTTGAATCTTCTTGGTACTCTTCTTTCTTCTATTGGAGACTGTCCTTCTGGCTGGCTACTTCCATTAGCTGACTGTTCTCTTTTTTTTGCATAAAAAGTCTTGTAATTTCTTTCTTCACAATGGCAGTTCACAGTATTGTGGGATGTGACAAAATATTATGTCCTTCAAAAGAAATAAGAAGCAAAGCTTCACATGACTTTTTCCAATGAGTTTGACGGAGGAAGTTATGGGGATTAATCCAACTTCCTCTCTTCCTGGGTAGTGGGCTTAAGTGCCAGGGGGAAATGGGGAAAGCAACGGACAATTGCCAATGGGAATGGCATAAGTGGGTTGGCAATCCCTGTTCAATTTCCCCATGTGGGAAATTGGGGAATTTCTTGTCCGTTAGCCAATCCATGATTTGGCAATTGGTGGAGAAAATCCCATGTGCGGGAAAATTGAAGAAGATTGCCAGGAAAGGGGAAATCTGGGTTCGGGAAGCCAAATTGGCTTCTCGGTAGTTGGAAGCGTAAGCTTACTTCCCTGGCAATAAAAATTTGTCGAATGAACTTTTAATTAATATTTATTTAATTAAATACTCTCAAGTTATTTAAAAATTAATTTTATCAAACAAGGAGCAATTAATTAATATGAATTAATTAATTTTAATGTATTTTAACGCGATTTAAATCCTGGTGGGAAGAGTTCTTGCCCAAAAAGGATGAAACGAAGACCGAAACGATCACAAAAATGAGATGATCGCAATGAGGGCAATGAACCGTGCAAAGTAACACTTTTCAAATTTTTCAAATTTTTCATTTTTTATTATTTTTAAACAATTTTGCGAAGTCAAAATTGGCTGATAACATAGTCCCACATGCATCCAAAGTTCAAACTCTTCCATTTGGAAAACTATAATTACAAGGCTAAGCCTACCCATTCAAAACACACAACTTTACATAACACAAAACCAAAACAAGCCTAAGAAAATATTTGAGATCTCATTTGTATTAGCTTTAAGCTAATTAGAAATTTGATCTAAAGCTTTCCTCCTCCATTGACCTTGAGCTAACACCTCCATTTGCATCCTTAAACCAAGTTTTGAGTAATATGGAGAGAACCATTAGCCTTGAAGCCATTAATGGCGAGACTCCATTCTTGAAAGCTTGAAAACCATAAACATCTAAATCACACCTTGGATTGGTGAGTTGATCTTTTTAGGTTCAATTTCTTAATTAGTAATCTAAAGAGTAGAGAGTAGTATATATGCTAGGTTTTGATGCTTTTGTCAAAGTTATGATGCACGTATAGGATTAACTCTTGTTTAGCTCTTATCTCATGGTGCATGGTTGAGTTAGTTAAGCTTTGAGGTTCTTTAGCCTCAATCCATAGATTTGCAACTTTTCCATTGCATACATTTGGCACACTTGATGGGACATGAAGTCCATTCCTCCATTAATGGAGTCATTTTGAAGCTCTTATTTCAATTTCCAACTTTTTACATGTTTTTGTAGGGTTAAATATTTTGCCTTGGGCTTTTTTAGCTAGGTTTTATGTAGTTAACCTTCATTTTCATGCCTTTTTGTTAAGTTTATGCTAGAAATTGCATTTAATGGCTAAATTTCAATCTGTTGACACTTTTAGAATTTTTATTTTCATGTTTTTTGGTGGTTTTTTTAGGCAGGCATGCATACACCTTTTTTGTTAGCGCAGGCACCTTTAGACTATCATTTTTAGCAAAGGTGCGCATGCACCCAAAATGACGTGCAGGTTCTCGAATGCATGCATAAACACCCAAATCATGGTGCACATACCCTTATGCCAACACAGGCACCCTGTAACTTGTCATATTTACTAGGCACGTAGGCACCCAAAACCCACGCGCAAGAACCCTATGTGTTCTCGGCCTTCTGTCAAATTTTTTTCCAGGCACACACACGCCCAAATCATGGCACATACACCCTTTTGATGGCGTAAGTACCCCTCTTCTAGTGCACATGCACTGTCATAACTTTCACCATTTTTTTGCTTCGTTAGCGCATGGCACCTATTCTCTGGTACAAACACACTTATGTGTAGCGCATGCATCTCTTGGGTAGCGCAGGGACCCTGCAAGACCCGCTAGATTTACACATAGGGGTGAAAGCACCATAACACATACGCACATGCCCAAAATGATGCACATACACCTTGAAGGGTGTGCATGTATCTCTGTTTGATCTGGATTTTTTTTATATAATTTTTAATGCTCCTAGTTTGGGTCATATCTTTTGACCCATTGACCCATTTTCAGAGTTTGAATAGTCATCGAAAAGAGCACAAAGTGAAATTTGCGAGGGAAAGTTACAAAATTATCATACCTTTTGTATCATTATTTCTATCATCAAACTCCCAAAGTGCCCCAGAGACCTCCAAAAATGTAAAATACTAAAAACCATTGAAAAATTGCTAAAAATAGATTTATGGAATTTTTGATTTTCATGGTTTTTCTAACTTTTTTGCAGGGTTCTAATAGCGATTTGCAGGTTTTTTTTTCCATCGTATTTTAGTGCTAACTTAGTTAAGTGTTTTAAGTTTTTCATTTTTAGGGGTCCTTTGAAACGCGGTATGCTCTTCCCTTGCACCTTCTAGGTGATCTTGGGAATGAAAAAATGTTTCAAAAAACCTTCTATTTTACTTCCAAGAAACTTCAATTTAAGCTTTAACATGAATTAACTTGTCAAAGTTTTATAAAACGTTTTTCCTTTTGCAAAACACTTAAATTATTTTTCCATAAATTGCTTTTTAGTTGAGTTTTCTGCGTTGTGTATGCTCTTCCTTCATGCCTTTTTGGTGATCTTAGGAATCAAAAGCAACATGCAAACTCTCTTTCTTGGTATCATTATCTGTTTTGGAAAACTAATAACTCTTTGCATATAGGGCCTAATGCTTGTCAAAGAAATAAAGAAGTCGAGACAAAACAAAAACTTCTAATACATGTTTTCATACAGGTTGCCAAATAGTGTGCTACTTAAAACCACATTAAGTTAAGCAAGATAAAAAAAACACCATTTCACTTCACACTGTATTGCAGGTTTCGGAAAAGGGTACGTTCCTATCTGCACTCAACTGGAACATAACCCCTTTGGCATAACACCTTAAGCTACAACAATGGGGGTGGTTCCAGGAACCCTAAAGTAATCCACCACTGAGTAACCTCGTGGATGAAACAGGAAGCACTCTACTTACCCACTTGACTAGATTTCACATTGTAAGTTAGAGTCAAAGTTTTCTATATCGCGACCCTAGTGATGGTACAACTGAACACACTAGTTTTTCATTGTATCAGAAGGGGGTAAAGTAAAGCCAAGATAATCCCAAATTAGTCATTGCGACTCTTTGGGTAAATTGGGCTCGCCTCCTAGACAACTTGTGACACCTAGTTGAGAGATCTTATTGGGGAGGCCATTTTATCTTGGAGCCCACTTTTCTAGTCTGTTGTTCGCATCAAGCCATCATGAATTGATGACTTACTTGGATTCTGAACCTTGTTTTTCAAACAAGGAAAAGAGCCCATGTAAGTTAGAACTAAGTGCCTTTCATCACAAAATTAAATGATGTCTCACTTAGCTCGGTTTCATTCTCACCTTTAGACGAGGCAAAATTCTACCCAAGTGGCGCTTAGTTTATTTTCATCTTTTAATTTATACCCTTGCATTCTCACCACCCATTTTCAGGGTGAGAAGGAAGCATACCTCACGAGTCTTATCAAAGATGGTATTCACCACTATTTTTGTCTCATTTATGCCCATCCATGTTTGCGATGGGTTGTTAAACTTCTAAAGTGCACAAGTACATTTTTTGTATCTTTGATAGTCCTTTAATCTTGATTTCAAGATCATCTTCATAGTTAGGATTGGTTCATCATTTGATCCCCTTTGACATGTGTTACCTTGTTTGCATTGCCTCGACACAATTAAGATACTTACATCATGTTTTTCGTAAACATGATCTAAGTATCCACATTATGGCATTACGCTGCGCACATTTTAGCACATCCTTAGTATACTTTGACTTGGTTTAAATTCAAACATTGCTCCAAATCTTGACGGGTGTTGCTTACTTTATTTTGCATCATTTTCAGTACCAATTTGACACTAATATCTCACTTCTCTGCGAAGCTTGATAGACGTGTATCCAATTGGTGTGGTTACATAGCTTATATTTGTAATCCTCTCCCTTTGACATTTAGGCCTTGCTTGTCTCTAAACTGGTCGTAGTATCCTTTAAGTGGGAATCATATTTACCCTTTGTTAATATTTACGCCTTGTTCATTTCAAGCTTGACGTAAGTATTGACATTGTGTTGATCATCTTTGCATCAAACTATCATTTTGCACACACATTTTACATAGGGAGTATTTCCTTATTGATTGGATTTGTGTTTCACACTTGCATGATTGTTCCTTGTGATTATTCATCTGAAAAACTTGTTTTCTAGGACAATCCTTTTTTAATCTCATTGAGATTGCATCATCACGATGTCTATTTTCCTTAGACCTTCTTCAGAAAATCATGCACACATCTCCATATTTACAAGATGTCTAGTTGGTTGCCCTTATGCTACCTGAAATCGACATGGAACTTTCTTCACTTTGAAGGAATTTGATCACACTATCTAGGTCTAGGCATTTTGGTACCTAAACGATGCCAACAATGACTGAATATCACGCGGTTTCTCACACTTACAAAAAATAAGGAACCTAGGTTTAGGAATTCAAATCAAAATATTCCCATTATGACTAAGCCTTGTTTGGTTCTTCACACTAGAGGGCCCATTCGGGTACCCTGTTCCCCACCTTCAACTCATAGTCTGTGGTATGGTTTGGATGCTTTTGATCCAAATTATTATTCGGGTTCCCCCCACTCTTCTTCTAGATTCAGATCCAAACTACTATTCATATTCCCACTCTTCTTCTGAAAGATTGAATCCCAACTATAATTTCAGATACCCCTAGATCAAAATCTTGAATCACGGTCCTCCCTTTCTTCAAAGGACCTTCATTCCAAATCACATCAACGATGTTTTCCTCCTTTGAAGACTCATGTGACTCCAAGTTCCATCAATCAAACATCTAATTTGGTTCTTGAGTCATGGTCCTCCCTTTCTTTGTAGGACCTCCTTCATCAGTCATCTCGATGACCTCTTCCTCCATCAAATATTTCCACGACTCGGATTCCCTCTAGTCAATCATCCAATTTGACTCCTATGTCGCAACTTAACGGATGGCTATGTGATCCTACTTTCCAACCTACATTATGTCGTCTTCTAGAAAAATGATCTAGGTCTATATCCAAATCATCCATTCATGAGACTCCTACCTCCAAGCCTACTTCCTCTCTTGAGTCGTCTTCTGCTATCAAACCAAATTCAATCCCTCTTTGGCCCTTGAGCCCTTTCAACCATATCATACCATTTCCTCATCCATCTTCTAAAGATCAATGTCTGCGACCATGTCAAACCATTAGAAAGAAGCCATGTGCTAAGATATCTTTTCAAAGCACTATCAAAACTCTTCATGGGAGTTGATAAGGTCAAGCCTTCCCATCGTCTACATCATCAAACATCTTCATCTTCTTCTTTCAATCAATCTTCCCCACTTATTGAACCCATTTCTTCTAGTCAACCTCCTATGGCTGAAGAACAACAACCTCTACTGATTGATTTCTATCAGAATGAAGGAACAATTAGACTACATGATGATATCCCTTTAGAGGATTGCAAACAAGGATTATTTCTAGAACTTGATATGCTCACGTATTGGGGAGGAAGAAGTTGATTCCTTTTATCAAAACGTAGAGGAAAATCCTAAGGTCATGGAACTTGATTCTTCTTCTATTATTCCATCTTCACCTTCCTCTGAGCATGATGAGATGTCGGGGTCTAGCATTGATCCATGGCCTATCTTCTCATTACCAAATCATTCCTTATCTATCATCATTCCTTAATCAAAATATCACCTTGGGTCACCACTGAGTAGCTCATCGTCTTCTTCTATGATGAAGCCACCCTGGGTAGCCCTCCATTTTCTACTTGTGGTTCACCTCTTGGTATCCCATTAACTTATATTATTGGGCCATGTCCTAATAGCCCTTCATCCTCTTCTATCTATGGGACCCCTTCGAGTAGTCCCTCGTCATCTTCTTTTATTCTTGGGCCACATCCTAGAAGCCCTTCATCCTCTTTCATCTATGGGACATTATCATCTTCTATTCTTGGTCCATGTCCTCATAGCCCAACTTATTCCATCTTAGGGCCATATTCTAGCAGCCCTTCATCATCTTCTATTAGTGGCTCACCTCCTGGTAGCCCATCCTCTTCAATCCTTGGACCGTATCCTTTTCATCCTTCCACCATCATTTATCTCTCATTCCTATCATCAATCATAGACGTTCACTTTCATCACCCACTTCTTGAGATCAGACAAGTCACACGTCAGCTTATAAGAAACCCAAATAGGTTCATTATCAAGCTAAGATCAAAACTTCCAAGAGCTCCAAAGCTCCCAACAGCCCAAAAATTCAAAATCAAGCGTGATTCAAGAATGCACACCAACGCACCCATCAAGTATGGCACAAAGTGCAAAAACCTATGGATAAGGAACTCAAACTCCCACCTAAACAATCCTTTTTTAGGAAAAATCACAGTCATTTGTTGAGTATGATCTCACCTCGATCATTGAGATCGGGGATAACATGACTCTTGATAAACAAATGCACCTAGTCTCCCTTATTAAGGAAGTCACAAACATTGTTGTTGGATCTTACCATGCAGAGTGACTCTGTTTTTCCCACCTTTCCAAAAACTATCAAAAACCTAAAAATCAAATCAATTAAAAATATGCAAAAAATTGAGAAAACATAATAAAATCAAAGGTACAAAGATCAAACATTGCAATTAGGTATTGCATACACATGGATGTTTCTTTCTTCCCTTCCTTGCTATTCTTCTACAAGTCTTCCTACCATTTTCATCCCTCCGGTGATATTTTGGTTAGCCTATTACACACATTTTGTGACATTTATCTCTATGGTATCTGTTTGACCTTGGTCTTTCATCACCTTGGTAAATTAAAGAACAACAAACCTCTTAGAGATCCTATCACATTCAACATCTAATAAAATTGTTGCATGAAGAAATTTTGGACATATTTGTTGACACTAGCTAATGTCATCATCACAATCACTTCCACCTCCTTTCATCAAGCCATCAGTGGTTCTTAACCCCTTGTCAAACAAGAGAGTTGAAATAAGTTTTCGGAAAGCAAAAAAGAATCAAAATCAATCAAAAAATCAGAAGCTAAAAGCTAAAAGCAAAAGCAAATTGATATATAACTCTCTCTTGGGGTATTTCCAATAATCTCTATCGAGGCTATGGACGCCTGACTAACAATAGAGAAATTTTGCAATTAGAATCAAATACATCTCCATCGGGGCTATGGAATGCCTGGCTGGCAGAGGAGCAATGTATGACTATCCTTCCATCCTCCATTCACAAATCACTTGTCAATTATCAAAATCAATCATTCCTACACATTGGCTAGTTTTTCCTCATTTGTTGCTATGTCAAATCTTCCCTTCAAGAGGTAATTGAAATCTCCATATGCACACTGGATCTCTATGAGCGAAACAAGATTAGTATGTTACCAAGTGTATTTTTTTGGACCTTGTTCAAACTCTTGCTTTAGTACATATCTTGTCTCATGGTTTGTGCCTTTGGCTAATCACTTCTTCATTGTGAGGCTTATAAAGCTACATTCATATCATTCACATCATTCTTCTACTTTGTTCAGAACATCCATGTGTATGGTATTTCCTTTTTGCCATTATTTTTGGACACCTTTTCCCCCTTTCATAAAAATAATCTTCTCCTTCCTTTCTATCATGTGATTTTAGGCCAACTTACGTTGGGGGCATCCTTGTTTCTTCCCTGCACTTCATTGGTTTACGTTCATCATCATGTTGAACCTATCCATAATGGCCTTAGGTCCCACTTCTATGCATGAAGAGTTTTCCTTTGAATACTCCCACCTAATAGTTGGGGCATTTTTGCATCTTCACCTTTCTCATACGCACGTGGCCTTTTTCCCTTGTACATCCCATCTATCGCTAAGGGGCATCCACACTTCCTTGTCTTCCTGTACATAGTTTCAGAAAACTTTAAAAATAAAATAAAAAATTCAAATATGTTAGAAAAATCACAAAAACATTCAAATATGTTTAAGGAAACATCTAAAAACAATAAAATCATCCTACAAAATGTCGCTCTTTGGTTCTTGCTTGTTCTCGTCATAAATGACTCGTGAATCATTTTGATCTACCTTCATTAACAAAAGCTAGTTTGCTTGCTATGTTTGTACTTCCTATCCGATCAAGTGCTTGGTACTATTTCGTAACACACAATGCTTTTTCATAGGACCCAAGTGTCCTTCGTTATTCCCCTTGCATGTATCCTTGCTTGGGGCACCATCATTAACCCTTGTCCTTAATTTGAATAGGTTGGAACTGAAGCTCATAAAAAAAACATTACATTTGTTTCTTTGTTAGTTTAGCTTGTTTACTTTCTCGTATTGCATTGCATTATGTATGTTGCATGGAGTTAGGCATATTTTAGTTTCTCGTATTGCATTGCATTTTGTATGTTACATGGAGTTGGTGTTTTTAGCAATGGACATTTGTTTGTATATGGATTTTCATGTCATACTACACTTTTCTTCATTCTTTTTAATAAGGAAAGATGATGAAGATCATTAGCAATATGATGAAAAATAAAGTTGTTTAAAAGGCATTGGATGGATGTTAGCTCATTCCCCCTTCCTCATACTCTTTTTCTTCTATATCCCCTTTCTTCTTCTTCACACTATTATTTCTTCTGTTCTATTTCCTTCATCTTTTCGATCGTCTATCGATTTATTCCATCACCCCATCGACCAATGAGGGGGCATCCTTCATTCTACTCATTTTTCTTCTATCCCTTCAAAATTTTCTACTTGTTTATGCTTGTCTACTTTCTTTGAAGTGACGTCACTTACGGCACCCCAAAGAGGGGAAAATGTAGACACCTAAAATATGCTTACACCTAACATTTCCTCCAATTCAACAAATTAATGACACTTCGTTAATTTCCCACTCTTCACTCCATTCTCGGATGCCCATTTGCGACACCTCTCTTGGTCATATTCCTCCTATAATCATCTAATTGGGCTAATATCTCTCTTATTAGCTAAACATTCCTCCTTTCGACCATTCAGAACCTCCCTAGTTCTCTCTGAACCACTTTTACAGGCTTCCTAGGCTATCTATCAGTCACAATTGATTAACCAGACCCCTCCCAACTCTCAATGAGTCTCTAATCACTCGCTAATCATGTTTAACTAGCCTAATCCTAGCTTAACTATCCTAAAGCATGTTTATGCTAATCTAATCTAAAAGTGCTTTTTGGATTGCCTTTAGTCCCACATGCACCCAAAGTTCAAACTCTTCCATTTGGAAAACTATAAATACAAGGCTAAGCCTACCCATTCAAACACACAACTTTACATAACACAAAACCAAAACAAGCCTAAGAAAGCTTTGAGATCTCATTTGTATTAGCTTTAAGCTAATTAGACATTTGATCTTAAGCTTACCTCCTCCATTGACCTTGAGCTAACACCTCCATTTGCATCCTTAAACCAAGTTTTGAGTAATATGGAGAGAACCATTGGCCTTGAAGCCATTAATGGTGAGACTTACATTCTTGAAAGCTTGAAAACCATAAACATCTAAATCACACCTTTGATTGCTAAGTTGATCTTTTTAGGTTCAATTTCTTAATTAGTAATCTAAAGAGTAGAGAGTAGTATATCATGTTAGGTTTTGATGTTTTTGTCAAAGTTCATGATGGATGTATATGATGTTAGTCTTGTTTAGCTCTTATCTCATGGTGCATGGTTGAGTTAGTTAAGATTTGAGGTTCTTATTCCTCCTTTTGACTATTCAGAATCTCCCTAGTTCTCTTTTGAACCACTTCTATAGGCTTCGTAGGCTATCTATCAGTCACAATTGATTAACAAGAACCCCTCCCAACTCTCAATGGCTAATATATCTCTTATTAGCTAAACATTTCATCCCAAAGTTCAAACTCTTCCATTTGGGAAAACTATAAATACAAGGCTAAGCCTACCCATTCAAACACAACTTTACATAACACAAAAACCAAAACAAGCCTAAGAAAGCTTTGAGATCTTCATTTGTATTACCTTTAAGATAATTAGACATTTGATCTAAAGATTGCCTCCTCCGTTGACCTTGAGCTAACACCTCCATTTACATCTTTAAACGAAGTTTTGAGTAATATAGAGAGAACCATTGGCCTTGAATCCATTAATGGTGAGACTCCATTCTTGAAAGCTTGAAAACCATAAACATCTAAAATCACACCTTTGATTGCTAATTTGATCTTTTTAGGTTCAATTTATTAATTAGTAATCTAAAGAGTAGAGAGTAGGTATATATGCTAGGTTTTGATGTTTTTGTCAAAGTTATGATGCAAGTATATGATTAACTCTTGTTTAGCTCTTATCTCATGGGTGCATGGTTGAGTTAGTTAAGCTTTGAGGTTCTTATCAGCTAAACATTCCTCCTTTTCGACCATTCAAAAACTCCCTAGTTCTCTGTGAAACACTTATGTAGGCTATCTATTAGTCACAATTGATTAACCAGACCCCTCCCAACTCTCAATGGCTAATATCTCTCTTATTAGCTAAACATTCCTCCCAAAGTTCAAACTCTTCCATTTGGAAAATTATAAATACAAGGCTAAGCCTACCCATTCCAAACACACAACTTTACATGACACAAAACCAAAACAAGCCTAAGAAAGCTTTGAGATCTCATTTGTATTAGCTTTAAGCTAATTGGACATTCGATCTAAGAAGCTTGCCTCCTCCATTGACCTTGAGCTAACACCTCCATTTGCATCCTTAAACCAAGTTTTGAGTAATATGGAGAGAACCATTGGCCTTGAAGACATTAATGGTGAGACTCCATTCTTGAAAGTTTGAAAACCATAAACATCTAAATCACACCTTTGATTGCTAAGTTGATCTTTTTAGGGTTCAATTTCTTAATTAGTAATCTAAAGAGTAGAGAGTAGTATATATTCTAGGTTTTGATGTTTTTTGTCAAAGTTATGATGCATGTATAGGAGTAACTCTTTGTTTAGCTCTTATCTTATGGTGCATGGTTGAGTTAGTTAAGCTTTGAGGTGCTTTAGCCTCATTCCGTAGCATTGCCAAATTTTCCATTGCATACAGGTATGAATACTTTGCATCTAATACCCTCATTTTTGTAATAAAAATACTTCTAATTTGGAACTTCCTTGGCACACACAACGCCTCAATGTGTGTAGTGACTAACACAAGCAACTTCTTAGGATCATGCGCTACCTTTGGCATCCACTGATCTTCCACAATGTGTTGAACTCTAACCATTCATGTGCCCTTATTCTACTTGTGTTGCTTGCTCATGTGCTCATACAAGAATCTAGACATTCCTCAAACTTACGATTCTTTCCACACCAGGAGAAAATAATGTTTTGAGAGGAATTCACACCTATACTGATAAGGGGACCCGCATGCATAAACAAGTTCCACGAGAAAATTCACCTCTTCTACAGCCACGACCTTTTCCTATGGATCCTCCACGGTAACCTCTACCTTCTACCTCTACCACCTCCATCAGAGCGCCCTTCATTGTGATTATGATTATGATGCTGCACCTTGTTCCTTGGAATTGTTTGCAACACTAGTCTGACGTACACCAGTTTCGATGGCATCATGAATTTGATCAATCAATATTGTAATTCTCTGTATCATGAGTGGTAGACTTACAAATCTTACAATAATATGACACCTTATTCCTATGATTGCACATGCTGCAATAGGGGGAACCTACTTGAATCGTGATCCAAATGACAAATCTCATAATCCAGCAACATGGCATGCACACCGATTTACGAGGGAAACTATCCTTGGTATGTTCTTCTACCTCACAATCCGTATGCACCAAAGATACCAATGCGTGTCTCATGGGCTAAATTAGCTAACAAATTTTCTAATTATTTTTTCCATAAATACAATATAAGCTTCCAAGAATGTGAAAACTCCGAGTTTCCTACGCTTCCAATTGCCTCAGCATGCACAGAGCTACCTCCAAAGCCTCGTGCAGGATCTGTAAATTTATTATGTGAGAGCACCCTTCTAAAAGGTGTGATCAAACCTCCAAAAAACCACTGAGCATGCTTGACTAGGATGGATATCATAAGACAATTTTGATAGCAAAGTTTTAAATCGTGCTCATCATACTCTCTTATGCAATCTCAGCCATGCCCTACTTAATATCCTTTAGTGTGTTGATTCTTTTCTGTTCAAACTCGGGTATATGGAACTCAAGCTAAGAAAGCATCACACAACGTGATGTAGTCTACACAAGGTCTAGGTCAGATCATACTTCATATACCATCTATGAGCTTGCACCCTTGTAGAGGTAGTAGCAAACTGACTTTCCTTACGCTTTGGAGTTGTTATTCCCTTAGCAAGCAATAGTATCTCACACTATGCACGTGCTCAGTTGCATCCTTCAATTCCTCTATATTATGGTAGGAAAAGAGTACATCTCATACTAAACTTGCTGGGGTTGGTGCGGACCATGCCCACTAGATCCAGAACTTATATTACCTCCTAGTATTCCCTCCACCTCCAGAACCACTAGATCCACTAGATCCTAAACCACTTGATCCTCTTGATCCCCCTCTTGTAGTCGGCACCAAACCAAAGGATGTACTACCTTGTGTCCCAATTTTTTTAATAAATTCAAACCCCCATGGTCTATGAATTTATGTTACTTCCATACATGTTACCAAGGTTCTGAGCACTCCACGGTTTTCCCCTAAAGACGTGTCAGATAATATACCACTAATAGGACCACCAATCAAACAATACTGTCGTAGTCATATGAAAAAATCTCTATATTCAAAGGAAAATGAAAGCTACCTTTCGCTACCCTATCACCAACACTAGTCTTAATTCTCAACAATTGTTTCAGGAGCCTGGAGCACCAAGCGTAAGGGTGAGGTCTATCATGTGGGATCAGATGCGTGCTCGACGAATCTTATTTGTTCTTCCTCAGACGTGCACTCTCATCAAAATACGAAGGGGACCATCTACCACACTTTCCTAAGGATGGAAGAACTAGAATGCTCTAGCTCCATGTCTTCCACGTGAGCCCCAAATCCTTCTTGAGCCATCTCTCTCCTCAACTCCAAAGACTCCTCAATGTCGTGTCTCTTCGTCAATTCCCTATCGCACGCTTCATTATACTTAAACCGCTTTGTCTTCTCTTTGCATTTCTACTCGCTAGGTCCACCATATTTCACCACACCTACTCTTACCCTCGCTGCGCACATTACAGTTTAGTTGGCCATAAGACATTCTTCTAAACCATAGGGGTTACAATCTAGATCTTAATTACTAAAGGGATAACGTGCGCAATAGGATCCTCTGGGTTCGTGCAAGAACTAAAACTCAGAACAATCTATGGAACAAGAATAAGTAGAAACAATGTACTCCAACATATAACTATGCAAGACCACCACTCCACCAATAATTTACAATGCGTGTCAAAGTTAAATCAAGATCATACATAACCTTGGTAATCTTCCTATGTCCATACAATTGTTTTATACCTCTAATTTCTCTTTGATAGCATATGCTAACTAACCACTCGTACAACTCTATGGGAAAAAACCTAACAAGAATGTCTTATAGATCTCATGATACAGATGTCTCTTCAACCCACATAAGAGCATCAAATTCATGTCTAGTGTTGAATCTATGAGTGAAATATTACTCTAAATTCTCTACCCAACTCTTCAATACTAGCCAAAAGTTAACTGCTACGTCTTCATCATGCAACATCCTTAAAAACAACTTAAAAAGAGGTCCCGACAACGGAACAAAAATCTAGTCTTTTATTTTACTAGTCACTAGCCCATGGGCACGTGTTGGCACATCACTCAAGCAAATCTTAAGCACTCACCCGAAACCCACGTAAGGGTACCAGGTCCCTCATTTATGGCAGATTTTGTCAAGGAGTTACAAGATGATAATCATACATAAATAATCCAGATCCATTACAAGTACATGCAAGGATAAATCATAACATAAACAAGATCTATATCATAACCATAGTGCAAGAATTACCTAAAACAAGAATCAAGATTAGATTTAATATGCAAGTTCCAGTTATAGGTAAGTTAATAACCAATATCCAACCACAAAGATCCATTGTATTAATCATTGTACAAACATAGAAGTTGAATACATACATAACAGTGTCACCATAGGTCATGCACGCCCATACACCAGTAGTATAACCTTACAATCATTCCACGGATTACTAAAACCATGCAAATCAATACATATATATAGGGGTGGGGACTTGCCCCTTCACCGCCTAAATGCCATCCTCAAAATAGATTGCATGCTAATAATAACCATGCGTCTGCTACAAGATAAATACAAAAGCATGCAAGCCCATGCTAATTATATATTATCTTCTAATAGAAATTGTAGATCTAATCCTATTAATAGCCCAAAGAAATGCATGTCATTTGATCTTCCACTTGTCCAAAATAGCCTTTGTTTAGTCTCCAAGTCTTCATGCCTTTGCATGTCCCACACTCAACGTCTATATTTAGCCCATTGTAACCAAAATGACTAATTCTTGACGTCATACTTTCTCGGGAGCGCCCCTTTTCTTCTAAATCTCCACGCGTACCTATGCGCCCCATATCCGCGTGCCCCAACCTTATGCACATTCAGTATTCAGGTTGTAATTCATCAACCCAACAATCATCTCCACGGAGGTATAAAGTCTTCTTTATTATTTTAAGCGATTTTAATTAATTATTTTATAACGAGTCGACATTTTTTTTTGTAGATCCTTGTTAGAGAAAAGTCCCTCTCACCCTATTAGCAATACAAAATAAAAAAGTGAAACTGTGAGAGACTGCCCAAAAAAATATGAATGACCTACTCTTGAGTGGATTAAGGGGGATGGCAACGCACTCTCACCCCCTCTAATAACAAACGATGATAGACCCTCTTATCTTGTTCGTAGTAATTATAAACACTACGTGTAAGGGGACTTTAAAATGGACCTTTATAAGATGATGACACACTGATATTAATCAATATTAAGGGCAAGTAAGTATTTTAATATAATTTTATTTGAGATAGAATAATTTGATTTATTTTAATTTATCATTGTACTAGTTTAAGATATTTTCAATTTATTTATATGTTATTTCTAGTGATTTTAAATTTTATGGTTTTAGGTATTTAAAAAAAAGAATAGTTGACCAAACATGAAAATTGATTCATTCATATTGTCATCTAGAGTCACTACAAATCCCACTTAGAGACGAAGAAGGATGGTTTATGTAACTTCCACTGAATTTGGGAGGACTCACTACAACCCAAAGCTAAGTGAAAAATTTGCATAAGAAGGGTTTATGAGAATAACGAGGAAGTTGAAGGTAATTACATTGTGTAAATATAATTTTTAATAAAATAATATATAGTTTTAAAATAATTTTTTATTTTTAAAATTTACTGGTTCACTACCATGGAAACAAAAATGCCGAGAGGAGACGTATTTGACCTCTCGAAATAAAGAAAGATGTTTGATTCAGTTTGTGTGACATGTGGCTAACAAAACACACTAATAAGGTTGTAGGTTAGTCAACGAAAGTATTGATATATGTTGTTGTTTGCATTGTCAAGAAGACTATTTAAAGCTTTGCACTATGGTTGATAAACATGTTTTCTTTAATTTCATATCTTATGTTGCTTGGTTGTCATTCACGTTTTATGAAAGACAAATATGGTCTACGATTAGAATGCAATGGTGATTCTATAACATGGTGATCAATTCAAAATTTAATACATATTGCAATTGATGTAGACATTACAACTAATGCACTCAAGGGGTATGAAGCTAGATTCCAATAAAAAATGGTTGTTGGTGACTCATCATTTGGGCCAACAAAACTTTGAAGACGCTGTTAATAAATTTGTAAGTTCTATATAAGTTATTTATAGAGTTATGTTGTTTTGTTTTTATATTTTAAACAAAATATATTAATATATGTAATTTTATCATATACTTGTATACGTAGGAGAGTGTTAAGAAGCACACAACAAAGAAAGTTTGTGCGACATTAAAAGATTTTGAATGGAAGGCACAAGCCTTTAATCAGAGGGTCCAAGATAAATGGTTTGTACTGGTAAGACATGTAGTGCTCAATTTGTTATATATGCAAACTATATATTAAAATTAAACACTTGTAACATTTTATCATCATATTTTGTCAGGGTAATTTTTTTTTGGAAGGATGAAGAGGATGTAGAGAAGGACGAGAATGACGAGGAGAATGAAAATGATGACGTGAAGCATGATGAAGAGGATGACGAAGACGAGGAGGATCAAGTTTGGGAAGAACAAGAAGATTGTGAGAATCAGGGGGAGGAGGACTAGACCGATCACTTTTTTGATATTTAGGATGTAGATTTACATCTATTTGGTTTGTAATTTGAAAGGGACCTCTTAGTACTCCCTAAAAAATACACTCTTATTTTATTGTAAAACACCCCGAGGTTTTATATGCTTACACCGAAAGACCTCAAATATCTTAGTCTTATATGCCATTTTTGAGGTCTTTTAGTCTACGCATATTTGTTGTTCTTCTTTACACAACCTCAGGATGACCTATTATGATTTGCAATAAAGTAAAAACCCCAATAGCCTTTAGAAACCTTCATCAAGCATTTACAAACCAATGGAGAAAAACGCGCGCGTGCGCGCGTGTGTGTGTTAGACCATGGACGATCAGACTCCTAGCTGTTGAGCCAATCCTAGTGTTGCACTACATATCTTTGACGCAAAATAAATCTCATGTAGCTCTTAGGTGCTCGTGCAAGTGTGTAAAGCTAACCAACCCCCTAAGGGTTCCCTTGTGTCTCTTGTGTTATGTTTGTGGAGCCTATTTTCATGTTAGAGTGTGGTACACCTTCCATGTGTTACACTCGGGTATTATTACGGCGGTCTCGTTTGCTGCTGAGCGGGTCAGGGGGGTTCGGGGGTGAAGCCCCCGAAGCAAATTTTCATGGGTGGTTTATTAACCCATGGGTAATGGGTAACCGTTATGGGCTGTTTTTGGGCCCATGTTTTTTCGGTACCCATTATTTTGTAAAACCGCCTCTTCAGTTTCCCATAGGTTTATGGGACAGTTTTGTTTTTCCCCATTGTTTTGATACCCACAGTTTTGTAAAACTGCTTAAGCAGTTGTCTATTTATATGGTCTTATGCATATGATAGATGTACAAGCAAATGTATTGCAGATGTGTTTTGAATTCGGGTGTGAATTCTGTAGAGTTTGTTGAGCATAGCTCCAAACGGATCTGGGTATTGTATTGAGAGAGTGGAGGCTTGTAATAAAATATGAGAAAGTGATTCTTTGTGGACATAGCTCAAATTGGGTGAACCACGTTAAATCTTGTCTCTCTGTGTTGTGTTATTTATTCTGCACTTTTATTTGAGATCTGTAATATTTTCTGTATATTAATTTCTACTGTTGCGATTCTGTAAGGGATTATTCCACATATTTTATCTCTTATTCCTAACAATTGGTATCAGACCTTGGTTTGGTTTGCTGAAGTGTTGAATCACAGGGAAAGTTTATCTTTAGTGGGAGCTATGGCAGATGATGGAAGATTTAGGGTTGATAAATTCAACGGGCAAGAACTTCAGTCTTTGGAAGATGTAGATGGAAGATTACCTTTATCAAAAGGATCTTTATACTCTGTTTTCTGAGAAGGTGAACAAACCCTCGAGTATGACAGATGCGGAATGGGATTTGCTGGATGGGAAGGCACTTGGGACAATCCGGTTGTGTCTTGCATCTTTGGTATTATTTAATGTTTTAAAGGAAAAGACTACAAAAGATCTAATGGATGCATTAGGGAAGTTATATGAAAAACCCTCTGCCTCTAACAAGATATTTTTAATGAAAAAGTTGTTTAATATGAAGATGTCTGAGAATAGTTCAGTAGCAGATCATTTAAATGATTTCAATACGGTTGTGAATATGATAGCTTTGGTTACAATAGAATTTGATGAAAAAGTTAGGGCTTTATTAATTCTATGCTCTTTACCTGAGAGTTGGAATAGCTTGGTAATGACGGTAAGTAACTCGGTTCCAGCTAACTCGAAGTTGAAGTTTGAGGATGTTGTAGGGGTGATTCTAAGTGAGGAAATGCGAAGAAAAAGCTCCCGGGGAATCTTCTACTTCAGGGAATGCTTTGATAGTGGAAACTAGAGGGAGACAGAAGAATAGAGGAAACAGTGGAAAATCAAAAGATCGGGCAAGGTCAAAATCCAAGAACAAGATTATATGCTGGAATTGTGGAAAGCCTGGGCATGCAAAGAAGAGATGTTGGGAGCTTCGGGATAAAAAGAAACAACAGGAAGAAAACAAGGAGGCAAATGTGGCATCGGGTAATGTATGTCAGGATGCTTTGATTCTTTCTTTGCATAATATTACTGAATCTTGGGTTTTAGATTCAGGGGCTTCTTTTCATGGTACTCCACATAGGCATTATTTTGTTGATTATGTTCAAGGGGATTTTGGGCATGTTTTTCTTGGTGATGATGAGCCTTGCAGTATAGTTGGAAAAAGTTATGTTCAGGTTAAAATGCAGAATGAAAATACATGGCTATTGAAGGATGTTAAACATG
Organism: Taxus chinensis; assembly: GCA_019776745.2. Lineage (NCBI taxonomy): Eukaryota > Viridiplantae > Streptophyta > Pinopsida > Cupressales > Taxaceae > Taxus > Taxus chinensis. The sequence goes on from CM034151.1 coordinate 860,089,411, forward strand.
TGCCTACATTAATGAGAAATTTGATATCGGCGAGGCAATTGGGAAGTGATGGTTGTACTGTGATATTTACAGCTAACTCTTGGAAGGTTACCAAGGGTGCTCTTGTGGTGGCAAGAGGTAAGAAGGTTGGAACCTTTTATTTAATCACTAATAGTACTAATGATTGTAATCTTGTGGCTTTAGATGCAGATACAATATTATGGCACTATAGGCTCGGTCATATGAGCCATAAGGGCATGAACATCATAAAGAAGAATTTGCTTAGATATATAAAAACATGTTTAGATTTATGTGAGAACTGCATATATGGGAAACATAAGCGAGTAAGATTTCTCAAGGTTGGACCTACGAAGAAAGAGAGTAAGTTAGAGCTGGTACATTCTGATGTGTGGGGGGCCGGCTCAGGTATCATCTCTTAGGGGTTCAAGTTATTATGTTACTTTTATTGATGATGCAACAAGGAAAGTTTAGGTTTATTGTATTAGAAACAAATATGATGTATTTGACACTTTTGTTAAATGGAAAGCCTTGGTAGAGAATGAAACAGGGCTTAAGCTAAAATGTCTCAGGTCAGATAATGGAGGGGAGTATTGTAACCATGAATTTAATGACTACTTTTCTAAGAATGGAATCTACAGGCAAAAGACGGTTCCAGGAACTCCGCAGCAGAATGGGGTATCAGAAAGGATGAACAGAACAATAATGGAACGTGCTAGGAGCATGATGTTACATGAAAGACTGCCTCTTTCTTTTTGGGCAGAAGCGGTGAGCACAACTGTGTACTTGATAAACAGAGGACCCTCAAGTGGCTTGGATGGAGGCATACCTGAGGAGGCTTGGTATGGTAAGAAAGTTGATTATTCTTTTCTTAGAGTCTTTGGATGTGAAGTGTTTGTTCATATAGACAAGGATGATAGGACCAAGTTAGAGGCTAAATTAGAAAAATGTACTTTCATTGGTTATGGTGGTGATGACTTTGGATTTAAATGTTGGAGTATTAAGGACAAAAAAATCATTCGGTCTAGGGATGTAATCTTTAATGAGAAAGTCATGTATAAGCAACAATTGCAGGAAAACAAGGAAGAATCCAAGAAAGAATATGCAGTGGTAGATGATCTTCCGGATGGGACAGTGACCCATGAATCAATTCAAGAACCGACTCAACAGGTACCCCAAACTCCTACAGTGAGGAGGTCTTCTAGGGTAAGAAAAGAACCTGAACGTTTTTCTCCTTCTCTTTATTATTTATTAGTCACTGATAGTGGAGAGCCAGAGAGCTTTGATGAAGCAATGCAGGTAGATGCCAGTAAGAAGTGGGAGCAAACCATGGATGAGGAGCATAAGTCTCTCATTGGAGAACCAAACTTGGGATTTGGTGAACCTACCGGAAGGCAAAAGAGCATTGCAGAACAAGTGGGTGTACAGAGTTAAAGACGAAGGATGAAAGAAAAGATATAAGGCCCGGTTGGTGGTCAAGGGGTTTGCACAGAAATAAGGTATAGATTTTGATGAGATATTTTCTCCTGTAGTAAAAATGACTTCTATTAGAACTGTTCTTGGAATAGTGGCAGCAGAAGGCTTGCACTTAGAATAGTTGGATGTAAAGACTGCATTTCTCCATGGTGATTTGGAGGAGGAACTATATATGCATCAACCAGAAGGCTATGAGGTCAAAGGTAAAGAGGAGATGGTGTGTAAACTGAAGAAGAGCTTGTATGGCTTGAAACAAGCTCCACGTCAATGGTAATAAGAAGTTTGATAGCTTCATAATGGAGCAAGGTTATATTAGATGTCATTCTGACCATTGCGTGTATACAAAGAAATTTGAGGATGGAAGTTATATTATCTTGTGTTTGTATGTTGATGACATGTTGGTTGCAGGTAAAAACATGTAGGAAAATAAAAGTACTCAAGAAACAGCTAAGTGAATCCTTTGATATGAAGGATTTGGGGGCAGCCAGACAAATCCTTAATATGAGAATAACTCGGGATAGAAAGGAACGGAAGTTGACTTTATCTCAGGAAGAGTACATTAAGAAGGTATTGGACATGTTTAACATGCAGGATGCTAAACCAGTTGGGACTCCTTTGGCAGGCCATTTCAAGTTATCAAAGGAGAAATGTCCCATGACAGAGCAAGAAAGAAACCAGATGTCCAAGGTACCTTACTCATCAGCAGTTGACAGTTTGATGTATGCTATGGTGTGCACTAGGCCTGATATTGCTCATGCAGTGGGAGCTATGAGTAGATTTATGAGTGATCCAGGTAAAGAGCATTGGCAAACAGTAAAGTGGATCCTTCGGTATTTGAGAGGGACCATGGGGACAGTTTTGTGCTACAGTGGATCAGACACCACTTTACGTGGTTATGTAGATTTAGACATGGCTGGAGATGTAGACAACATGAGAAGCACGACATGTTATATTTACACTGTAGGTGGGACAACAGTGACTGGATTTCACGACTACAGAAGCTGGTGGCTTTGTCAACCACGGAGGCTGAGTATGTTGCTGCCAATAGAGGCAAGCAAATAGATGATTTGGTTACAACAATTGCTTGAGGAGTTGGGGGCAGTAAGCAGGAGGAATGTAAGCTGCATAATGATAGTCAGAGTGCTATACACCTAGCTAAGAACTCTGCTTTCCACTCCAGGACGAAGCATATACAGTCGAGATATCACTTCATCAGGACAACTTTGGAGGAAGATAAGTTGAAGTTGGAGAATATTCATACCAGTCAGAATCCTGCAGACATGATGACCAAGGTGGTCACAAGGGATAAACTAAAGCTATGTTCAGCTTTGGTTGGCCTTCGCGGATGACAGTGAAGGGTTGATAAGCTTGCTCAGAGTGGAAATCAGTCTCCAAGTGGGAGATTGTTATGTTTGTGGAGCTTATTTTCATGTTAGAGTGTGGTACACCATCTATGTGTTACACTCGGGTATTATTACGGCAGTCCCGCTCGCCGCTGAGCGGGTCAGGGGGGTTCGGGGGCGAAGCCCCCGAAGTAAACTTTCATGGGTGGTTTATTAACCCATGGGTAATGGGTAACCGGTATGGGCTGTTTTTGGGCCCATGTTTTTTCGGAACCCATTGTTTTGTAAAACCGCCTCTTCGGTTTCCCATATGTTTATGGGACAGTTTTGTTTTTCCCCATTGTTTTGATACCCACGGTTTTGTAAAACTGCTTAAGCAATTGTCTATTTATATGGTCTTATGCATATGATAGATGTACAAGTAAATGTATTGCAGATGTGTTTTGAATTCGGGTGTGAATTCTATAGAGTTTGTTGAGCATAGCTCCAAACGGATCTGGGTATTGTATTGAGAGAGTGGAGACTTGTAATAAAATCTGAGCAAGTGATTCTTGGTGGACGTATCCCAAATTGGGTGAACCGTATTAAATCTTGTCTCTCTGTGTTGTGTTATTTATTCTGCACTTTTATTTGAAATCTGTAATATTTTCTACATATTAACTTCTACTGTTGCGATTCTGTAAGGGATTATTATACATATTTTATCTCTTATTTCCTAACATCTTGACACCAAAATAACAGGGTAACCACGTAGTAGAAAATGTACCATATGCAATTGTAGTGAGATGTGGTGTGACTCAACTATGTGACCTAACCCTTGTGTTAATTGAAACTCTTATGCAACACTTGAAGTGACTTTGCTCTTGCTTAGGATATCTCTATGATGTTTGCATGCTTGTAAATGGGTGAAGCTAGACTCCTTCACTTGGTTGATTGCTTCAAACTTGTAGTAGGGACTACTCTACATGATGTGCAACTGATTTGAACATATTTTGGAACTCTTTCAGTGCTTTCAGAATGATGTTTGCAAGAGGAGCTTGTAAGAATGCTAGGTGAGTTATAACGTGATAATGACTTGGTTATGTAGTCTTTCGTAGTTAATATGTTGTGATAAGGTTGACCCTAAAAAGATGAAATGACCCAAATAATGATTTAACATCAAAACAAAGTTAGTGATTAAGAAGGGGAAGGGCTGTACAATTCGGTCAAGACAAGCCCCACATCCCGACCCTTCCATAGGGTTTTGGATAGGAGAGAGAAACTCCTAACTTGAAAGTTGTGCAATGAATATCAGATGTGTTATGCCTCTTCGATTAAATAATATTTCCAAAATTGTTAACAAAGTATGATGTAAAGATAAGCAAGTTGTAGGATGGCTAGAGAGATGATGACATTAGATTCTAAATGTGAGCATTTGTCGTGATAATGATACAAGGTCAAACTTTGCATTACACAAGGACAAGTTACCAAATTTTAGTGTCTACAATTTAAAGAGTATTGGGGTAAACTCAAGTTGAAGAAGAGTGTTTCATGTTTTCCAGAAGACAAAGGATGATGCAAAGAGCGGAATTCATTCGACAAAGGGCATTTAAGAATGCTCAAGGTGTGGTAAATGTGAAGACAAATGTTAGCAGCCACAAAATAATAGATATGTGTCTTTTGAGAGGCATACAAGTGAAGATGGAAATGGATGGGTTGAAAGTTTGTATTATTGCACAGGATGAAGAACTTGATCCAATAATCATATATTCGTTTGTAACATTTTCTTTCCATTGTATCTTTCCTTATTTAAGAAACAATATTGACACATTAAAAAAACCCCATCAAACATATTTTTGTACTCCATTATTTTGGCACAATAAAAATCTCGGCAAATATTCTTGTACTCCATAATATTGGCACAGTTCTGATAGAACTTAAATCATAACATTAACTTCTTAAATGAATGGGCAAAAACTCTTGTTCTGAGCTCTTCCTATTCATATAACACTTAAACTCACTCAGTGATGCGAACTACATCTAGTGAATCTAAAACTACTGGCACTACAATGCATTGAAAATTTATGGCTTAGAAACTTATTGCTTGGCTAATATAATTCTTATCTACTTCAGCAATCCTTTCTCAAGACAACACTGGATGGCCCCATCAAACATGTCTTCTGGTGTGTACTTGAATTTAAATCCCAGGTCAACAAGTTTCTTGTTTGAAAATGCCACAGGCTGCAAAGACTCATCTGCATCCTTGAATCTGCATTCAACAATCAGAACAAATATTACTAGCCCATAGTACTGTCTTAGGCATTTATAAATGAGTTCTCTTGGTAAAAATTATTGGAAACATGTGATTGTGAGCTTCTAAATAATACCCCTTATATTCTTGGAATCCCCTTGTATTCTAGTATCCCTATTTTCACACACATAAGTGCAAATGATGTCAAAAAAAATCTACCCATATATGCTTGCACACAATATTGACCACCTTACCAAGGTGACTCCATGCACTTATTAAAAAAAATGTTGAGCCTTGTATTGACTTACTTAGTTGGAACATTGTTACTGTGGATATTTCTTAGCTAACATCTTTGCCACTTGAACAATGGTAGCATCATGAGAAGAAGAGATGTATCTTCCTTTTGCTTCAGGATGTTCATACAGGAAAATGAGTGACATGCAGAGGTCATCCAAGTGAACCAGCTGCACTTGTCTCAATATCATGTAGTGGGGTTCATTTTCTGCAGTACATATCATCCATCTCGTTTTATATGAGTACTATACCAAAAATAATCAATTTGTCTGTGTGATTTGGGTAGAAATAAAAATAAAAATAAAACTTTTATTTATGTCCACCGATGACCAGAAGTAGGTCAATGGAACTCGAGAACACACCCAATTATAATAGAAAGTGCTAGAGTAAAAAGACCGTAGGATCAAAACTAACTAAACAAAAAGAAATGTGTAATTCAGGGAAAGAATTATAATTAGCATACTTGTTAAGAGTGCTAAAGCAGTGATTAAGCTGGGAGGCATAGTCTGCATGATGAAAGGCCCAACCACCAATGTTGGTATCACTGAAATCAGATCAACCTTGTTCTGCTCTGCAAACTCCCACGCAGCTCTTTCTGCCAAAGTCTTTTGACACAAAGTACATCTACACTCAAAAGAACAGCATCCTCTCAGTATCGTTAGAATACTTGTTGGAAGAATTAAAAGGGTATTTACATATATAAGCTGAGGGTAAGCTCACATCACCTAACGATTGAAATGAAAAATGGAAAAACATTAGACCTACTAGAAAGTAAGGCATAATGAGATAAACGCTTTACACAACTAAGAGCAATAAAATAAACAAATTACACAATATTGTGGCATGGTTACCTTCCAAGCAACTAAGCAGTAATATGACAGGTAGGAATCCAACAACTTATAGAATATTCACATGACAACCACAAGCTGTATTCACAAAACATAGACAACACCCACAAGCTGTATTCACATGACATGCATAACAACCGCAGGCAAGAGTACCCACAAGGCATGACACCAAAACAGTTGGCAATGTTAGTATACAATGAGTAAAAATGGCAACACATCAACATGCCGACATAGAAGAACTCAAAAGTTGAAAGCAGCTACCATGCAAATGTTAGAACTCAATTTGTAAATGTAACTTTGTCAATCTTTAAGATAATTTTTTGAAGTTAATATAGTTGTGAACCGTGGAGAAAAAACAGTGCGATAAATTGATAATATAATGCTATTACCCAACCAGTCATTTTTGAACTCCTGCAACGATCCACATTGGTCCAGCATTCTTCATCAAAAATTTTGCCAGGTGTTTGACAATCATCAGTGAAGTTCACTGTCCCAGCAGATGAGGTAAAAATAACTCTCTTCACAGACTTGGCCTTGGCACACGATCTCATAACATTCAACACCCCAGCCACACATGGCTTAATTATCTCATTCTGCATACCAACAATTAAAACTTTGAGAATTTCATAGCTGTAAGTATCAATCCAATTGGTACCAATCTTAACCTTGGAAAAATAAATGTTCTCTACAATGAAATATAACATGGATAAGAGATTTAATGAGTCTATAGATGAATCAGAGAAATTTTTGAGAATAAAATTGTGTTAAAATCTTTAACTCTACATTTTGGGTCACATTCTGTGAGTGTGAACCATCATCAGGTGAACATCAAAAATAATTTTCTCTTGATAATGGTTCACAAAATGTGACCCGAAACATAAAGGTAAAGATTTTGACATTGTTGTCTTCCCAAAAATTTGTCTAATTCAAAAAAAGGATATTTGACATGGTTGAAAGCAAGGCGAAAAAAAGAAATAAATTATATTAATGTTCACAAATGCCCAAAATAGATCAATGGTAGATTATACAAGATGAGTGCTTAAATGATTCTTCAATGAGCTATAAAAGAAAAAGTAGACAAGTAGAAAAACGTCTGACAGGGGAAAAAGAATGTCAAACCTCCGGGTCCTTAGAGTCAAAGTCCATGGCAGTGGCAACATGGAAAACACCTTCACAACCATCAAAGGCAGCATCAAAGCTTCCTTCATCATCCAGATCTGCTTTCCAAAGTGTCAATCTTTCACTGGCCTCTGGGAGATCCAACAAATGCTTGGTCTTCACTGGGTTTCCTATCCATCAAAAATACAATACAGAAAAACATCACTCTAGTGCCAACACATGTAGCAGTGAATTTTGAATGACATCAACCGCAACCATACATATGCTTGCAGCCACAGATCATATATGAAATCTTTTGTTTTGGATGAAAGATCAAGATTTTACTGCTTAAAATAAAGTGCCATGAAATAGGAATTCAGCCAGACTATGCACTAAAGCAAACTGAAGACTATGAAAATCCATACGCAAATATAAGATAATTGCTATGATAACAAACTATATACTCTCACAGATACTACAAGAAGTGAACAACATTATCCACAACTATAAAGAAATTTATTGTCACAACTTGGTACATGACATGAAATCTTAAATCAAAGACAATTTTATTTTTTGGTAGAAAATGGGCATTCAGGAGAACAATTAATACACATTCGCAACTAAGAGTTCGTCATCACATTATGTTGCATAAATATATTGAAGCATAGTTACCTAAATAAGGACAAAATAAATTTTAGAAAACTGGGTGTTCATAAGAACAATCAGTACCTGCTTATGCAGGGGCTTGGCAGTAAGAATATTGCTTCTCATTTTATATAAGTGGTTGTTTCCATTTCTAAAGATCCCCTTCAATATGAATTATAAATGAGAGGGAACTTCGATCAACTTCAGAAATAGCAGCATACTTTGGAGTTGAAATTGAGCACTAATTAGATCAAATTGCTCAAAAGAATCCAAGTATATGGAATGGGTCACTCTGCACACTAAGCATAAAAATGGAAATGCTAGAAGTAAGAATGAAGTATTAGGGAAATCGATGGGGCATCCAGTTGTGCTGTAACAGTCTACGCGCAGAAAATGGAATAATCATTTAAGGCCAGACCGAGCAAGGAAAAGAAATTGCCTCTGCGCATAATTCCACAATGTATGATGAACGGAAAAGGAAAATGCTGGTTCTAATTCCAAATGTATGATGAACCGAAAAGGAAAATGTTGGCACTAGATTGTATTGACTGGTGCTAAGTAGCATCTATGGCTGTGATTGAATTGATTGTGTGAGCACCCGATGCCCTGCCTTACCGGTATCTTCAGGCACTCAGGAGTACCAATCTTGAGTGGTCTAAATCACGGAAAAGTAAAACCAGTAACAAATATTATGAAGGAAGGTATGAAAGAAAGCAGCCAGTCGAAATCTAAGCAAAATTGTTGAGGTCCTCATCTCAAACAGAAATGGGTCCTGTCACCAGAAATAAAACTTTCAGAAGGAATCTCGTTCAATTGACACAATATATTTGAGATATTTGGGCATTCATATGTACAATTAGTACACTTTGACAAATCCTAAAAACCCGTTAAACTCTTCTTAAAATTCTAGGCATCAAAATAAGTTTTAAGGATAATTACCAACTTAAATCAAGATAGAATATATTTTAGAGATTTGGGTATTCATAAGAACAATCAGTACACTTGCAGAAATCCTAAAGAACAATTTGGGCATTCATAAGAACAAACAGTACACTTTATGTTTGAGGATAAACACCACTGAACTCCTCTTAAGAGTTTCAGTCAACACAATATGTTTGATGATAAATGCCATCGTAAATCAGAACACAGTAAAATTTAGATATTTGGGTATTCATAAGATACTTTTACTGATCCCACAAACCCATTAAACTCTTCTAATACTTTCAGTCATCACAATCGGAAAAAATTGAGTATTCATAAGAACAATCAGTACACTTTCACCTATCCTACAAGCCCATCAGTCTGTTTTAAACTTATAAGTCATCAGTTCCTGCTGTATGACTATGTTATAGGATAATTGATTACCTGGGTCTCGAACAGTTGCTCTCACAGTGTATCCCCTCTCAAGTAAGCGCATAATAAGCCATGATCCTATGAATCCAGCAGCCCCAGTGACACACACTGTTCCTCTCTCTTCTTTCTGGGTTGGTATCTTTGTGGCGGCTTCTGACATGACTACGGAAGAAGTCTCGTCCTCAAAACCCATTTAAACAACTACAGAGATTTTGATTACTCAGTCTACAAAATACCCTCCCTTACTCAGTATATCTTTCCGTGTGAAAGTGCAGATTTGGTTGGCCTGTTTCAGGGTTTTTATAAGGTATAAAATATTGATTGCACCTACATTTCACAGCCGTGACGAGTAGATAGGAGTTCAATTAAAAGGATTCCATCTGTCTCTGTTATCTCGTTTTCTATCAGTCAGTCTCCCTCATTTTCGAAGACTGAACTTTCCAAATATTTACAAACCCAACTAACAATTTCCTACTCTTTATATGACCGTTTACCTACAGACAGGTGCAAATTTGCAATTGGATGTTCATTGTTTAGGTATTTCTTCCTTGGGGGATGAGGAGCCCACTAGATATTAGGTACAGGTTCAGTGACTTTCCTTGCTCAATTTTTTTGTGCTTTTTGACATCCTAACTGACCTCCACCTTCCCATTTATTTGTCAAAGTACATAAATGGACGGGCTGTCAATTTTTCCCAACTTTGTATTAAAGATCATAAAATAATATGATCGTACATGTGGGTGGGTAGCTCTATCCATAGAAAATCAATTCTTTTTATTAGTTATTGTATAGGTATGTAAGGGTGGTTAACAGATTTTGTTTTAATGGAAATATGTCAATCTTTTTTCATAAATAAAATATAGGGGAGAGGACCCCATGATTGTGCAGGGACCAATAATTGTACATTGATTTTCACTATTGGTTGTTGAAAAAATGACTAATAGTTGTTCACTATTTGATTAATGACAGTTTTTAAGAGCCAATGACAATGTGACACATAGGGCGCTCGGTCATACCTCTTTCAAATGCTTTATATTTTTTTTTTCATTTTAAATCAATTCAAAAACTACTTTTCCCTCCAAATTAACACGCGAAACGAAAACGCTAATGTGGCATGATGATACGCTATACGATGATATAATTTTTTTATGTTGACGAGACCCCTACATATATCTCCGTGCCCCTAAAGTTAGGGTGCACGGTCATGGGGTCCTCTCCCCAAGAGGACTCTAATTTTCTTGTAAATGAGATTTATCATTTGAAAATATGATATTGATATTGTCGAGTAGGAAGTCAAGTTTTGGTTGAAGAGACACATGTTCTTGATCACCTTGCTTTATGCAACTCTCTCTTTGCGAAAACATACCTTTCATTCCACTTCATTTCTATGACTTTTTCTTCTATAAGCAATCCTCTAAACAAAAAAAAAAACAATGGAAGATGAATCCGTGAGAATTTATACAATTGATATTGTCACTTAGAACCCAATATTATTCTAATTTTTAAGTTAAGTGCTCTTCGCCATAAATGGAGATCACCAATCCGATGCTATTCTAATGCATGTATTATTAACCATGGAGGGAGGTCACCCAACTCAATAAAGTTCCAAGTTATGGCTAAGTGCTCTTAGCTATTAGGGGAGTTGGTCCATCCACCTAATGCTATTTGGTCACCCATCCCATCCGAGCTTTAAATTTGAATAATATTTATATTTGTTAACTATATTTTCAATAGTGTCATTTAAATTGTACACATCAGTAATACTGTATAAAATATAAAGTTAAATTTCATTTGTTTTAACACAGTTTTTGATGAAATAACTCCTATATTACCAATAAATAAGATAATACATAATAGGTGGTATGGAAACACACCTCAATGTCAAACCCACCTGAATGTACGAAAAATAAAAAAAAGATTTTGAGGGAAAAAAATCTATAAAATCATATAACTGCGAATAATTAGGCTACAACTGTAAAGAGAGCTGAAGGTGGAGGATATATGTCATTGGGCTTGCCCCACCCATTTTCTAGAAGGTCCGATCTGTCAGGAATGGGCTTCCAACCAATGGCAGAGGTGTTGATGCCCTCCTTGTGTTCTTCATTTTTGATTTTCCTACCCCCCTGGTTACGAAATGGCCAATGCCAATCAAGGGAACTTGCTAGTATTTGGTGGTGGAAGCAAGCTATGATGACATGGAGATAATGAACCCCAACATCCCCGTTGAGCTAGAGGAGGATATTAGCGACGAGGAGGCAAGTCCCACCCAGGCAGTGAGAGCGACTATGCCGATGGCCTTGACTCCTTGGAAAGGGATCCCGACAAAAAGGTGGTGGAAATATTCGAGCAACAGTGTAAGGGGCATTTCCCTAGTGATTCACAAGAGTCTAAAGGTACGCCACTTCAAGTGCCACCTTTTGAGCTTGCACTTGAATCTCTAAAAAAACATTAGACAATTGTCACTTTGTTAAAAGCCAGAAAAGTGTAATCTATAACTAAATGAGCAAAAAGAGTTGACTTTTGCTCTTTCCATATGAAGAAAAGGATTTCCACTCTAAAAGCATGCCAAACTTGGGTATAGGACATGGGAATACCTAACCGATCCCCTAATAATATGGGTTTCAAGAAGAAGGGTTCCAACCAAAATAGCTGAAAAAATTCATGAATCCAAACCCTGATGGTTTGAGCTTTTTAACTAAACTAGAAAATATACATAAGGGTTTCAATTCACCTACATAATGGGCAATGGGGATTGGGAACACCTAAGTAAATGTACTTGTGGCCAATGGGTAACCCCTAATAAATAATACACCATGTAAAATGAGCAAGCTTGGGCTTAAGAATGTTAGACCAAATAATAAAGAATCTATGTTGCCAACACCAAGAAAAAGAGTGAAGGGACCAACACAAGTCGAGTTTATCCACCATAGGAAGGTTCAAAGACAACAAATCATATATGCCAATAATTGAGAAAAGGTGTATTTGGAAACCATTTCCAGCTCTTCCACCAAATCTTATAGGAAAAATGCTAATTTTGTGTGACATTTCATTGAGAATAGATTCGAGAGAATGGTTTGATATGAGTTGTTATCACTATTGGGTAATGAAAATCTAACCTTACCCTCTGGCTAGGTCGGAATCCATCGACACAGATGGGTAAATATCTGTTGTAATGTATGAATCCCTTATCTGAAAAGCTTGAGGATGTGATCCTACAAAACCTCTGTAAAAGCACATTGTGGAAGGTATCAAACAGTGGCCACCACATCGAATGGGAATGGATGGATATATAATTTATGAATTCTTCTCCATTCAAAACTAGCTAGGGTTTGATTTTATCCCAAGCTTTCCAAATGATTTGGATAACAAATAAGCCAACCAATTTCATTGGAGCTTTTATACAAAGTAAATTTGGGAAATCCAAACCCTTCCAGGTCTTGCGACCTTGAGGAAAACCCTCAAAAATGTAATTGTGCAAAAGAATTTTCCATTATTCCAAACCATCAATGACACAAACAATTCATTTGGCATAGAGGTCAGCTCCCTGACAACCAACATATAACTATCCTATACCTCTTGAATCTTTGGGCATGTAAAAATATTCCTAAGAAAATTAATGAAAATCCTTTCCGTGCTTTGAGCTAGCTCATAAAAAATATATTAGCATTTTCTCAAGTTTTTTATAAGAATCTTGAGAAGGGGCCCAACAAGAAGAATAGTAAACATGTGTGGCTGTAAGAACTTTTAAAAAAATATTAAAATTATTTGCTAATAAGAGAGGTTTCGTGATCTGCTATGACAACCTCTTCTCAACTCAATCCACAACATACTACTCAAGCTGAGAGGGGTTTCCTTAGAATGTAAAAGAGATTTCTAGAAATCAAAAAAATTCTCCATGTTGAATCCACTTCCATTGGAAGATAGATAACCATGGGGGTAGAGGAAAAACATATATTTTTTAATAACAATGTGCCTTCTGCCATTTAATTCTTGAACCCAAGCTGATGCAATACACATCAAGGCACGATAAATCTTGTTGAACATTAGCCTCATTTTCAATTCAGGTGAGAATGGAATCATCCGTAAAATGCATTTCCAAGATGAGTAGGAGGTAACCTTAGTAGTGTAATGCCTTTCACCAAGCCATGTTGAGTGGTATTGGTGAGAAGGTAGGAAAATCCTTCTTTCGCTAACACATATAGAAAAGAAGCCAAAGGGAAACCTTGATGAATAGAGAGAAAAATCCCAAAAGGTTAAGAGTTAATGAAATTGACGGAGAGATAAGAAGAAGCATAAAAAACCACATACACGTAGTTGATAAAGGTAGGACCAAAATCAAGAACTTTGAGCATGTCCAAAATGAAATGCCATTCAATCATGTCATAATTTTTCTTCACATCAATTTTAAAAAACACAGCTTTCTATTATGACCACCAATCCCTTTCCATACTACAATAATATTATCCAAAATATATCTGATTTGGATAAACCCTATTTGCTTTAGAATAAAAATTATGGGTAACATGTTACAAATGCATAAATCCATGGATTTGACCATGATTTTGTAAGAGGCATTAAGAAGAGTAATCAACCACTAATTAGAAATGATATTTGGATCCCCCATCTTGGGAATGAAATTGATGTACCCTTGGTTGATGAGCTGACCAAGTGAATTAGAATGAAAGGCTTCCAAATAGACCTGAAAAAGTCATTACAAACGACATCCCAAAGGGTTTTATACAATTCAAAATGGAAGCCTTTGTGCATTGGGGCCTTGTCATTAGCCATTTGGGAATTAGCCTCATAAAAATCCATGGAAATTAGCATTCTATTGCAATAAATCCTTTGTGATTGAAAGTGCTTACAAGGGATAACAACTATTTCTTGATCAAGAACCACTTGTCGCTTAGGAGAAAGCTTCTGAGTTTTGAAAATTTGTTGATAATGGTGCACAAAATCCTATACCATCTCTAACACTTCAGAAAAACAATGTGAGCCTTTCTGGATGGCTTTGATTTGTTGGTGTGTATGTTTGGATTTGAGAGAGTGAAATAATTATTTATAAACCTAATCACCCACTTTGAGCCAATGTAATGTAGATTTGATCTTGAGCTCCTATGGGATTTTTGGCATCAATAAGGAGTAGTTCAACTTGGAGGTGGTGGTGAAGTAAGAGTTACATCGAATTTGGGCCATTTTTCACCTGAAGGCACACAAAAAACACGTCAGCCCCTGACTGACATTTGTCCACCATGTAATCCATCATGTCCTCCTAGCTAGGAATTCCACTAGGTCCTAAACCCACGTAATGTACTAAAGGGTGGGACCATGATGTAAAAGAATGGTATTGAGATAAAACTATGCGGTGTAAATGTGTGACCACAAGAAGTTCCATTCGATGAGAAAACAAATAGGGAAATGATCGGAAGCGACCATATCAGACATGAATTCCACCTGTAACTAAAAACCACTGGTAAAGGAAAAATAGTTGCATTGACATCATGACATGATTGAGGCGCTTGAATACATGATCAAATCCTTGGTAGAAAGTAGACCAAGTATGCCAAATGACAAATTTATAATGACAATAAATATTGTGGTCATAAAACACAAATTTACTGCATATATACATCTAGGTTGCTCTTTTGCCAATAATCCATTAAAAGGAACGATAACTAGATCGTACCAAGCCAAGAAATCAGATGTTAATCAAACACCACGATCAATAAGATGAAAGCAAGTCGCTAGAATAACTTTACATAAACCTTTGCAAACAAATGAGCAGCAATATCATATATTATTATGGAACTCAATGAAATACAATGAGAATGGGCCTTGCTTATAAAGGTAAGGAATAACAATCTAAGAACTAGTCAAGGTCCTAGATCAAGGAAGGAACTATACCTAACAACTAGATAATATCTCCTAATATATAAATAAGATAAAAACAATATTCACACACATAAGTGGGTGAGGATAAACACAATAAAGGTAAATAAAGTACATAGGTGAACATGAGCTAAGGTAAATACCTACTCTAATATGACATGAATTCCACCTGTAACTAAAAACCACTGGTGAAGGATAAATAGTTGCATTGACATCATGACATGATTGAGGATCTTGAATACATGATCAAATCCTTGGTAGAAATTAGATGAAGTATGCCAAATGACAAAGTTAGAATGACAAGAAATATTGTGGTCATAAAACAAAAAGTTATTGCACATATACATCTAGGTTTCCCTTTTTCCAACAATCCATTGTATAGGTAGATGATCAATCTTGTCAATTTAACACAACCGTATTGAAGTTTCCAAAAATCATCCAATGGGCATCATGGAGCTTATCAAAATTCTATTGCGAGAGTGTCGCCTATTTAACCACGTCATTGGATGTATAAACATTAACTACTCCAAAAAAGTGATTATCAATGTTAGATAACACACATATGACATAATTTGGGTCATATCTATGAATAACATAAAGAGTATTCCATTTTGGGGTGATAAAGGTTGTAATTCCTCTGCAACCAAGCTCATGATTTCTAGTTACAACTAAACTATCTGACCAAACAAATTTAATGATTATGGATGACATAAATCCTACTAACATGATTCATTACAAACAAAGAATTCCCATCTTTGGAAACCGCTTCCTAAAGTCTCACACAATGTGTTTGTGAGTGGATTTTGTTAGACATATCCTTAAAATTTAGACCTGAAAGGGCATCATAAGTGTTCTAAAAAAAAAATTGCTGGTTAGAAAGTAAAAAATCATTATACTATGCTTTATATTTGGTTAGAGGTGAAAAATTTCTTTCCTCGAGGTGGTAAAGAGGCCCTAGAGAGCAACTTGTCCCCATTTTAGGGTGATAACTCGGAAGAAGAGACACACAAGTAAAACCAACCTTATCCGATAAAAGAGTTTGAAAACTTGTTAATCACATGGATGCCCTAGAAGGAGGAGAAAGCTGTGATATAGTAGTTGACGACGTCTCTTACAAAGGCGAGATGGAAGCCATAGAAGGCTGGGAGAGAATAGATCCAACAAGATTATGAAGGGTCTAAATAATTGACAATCAACTAGATTTTGGTTTAATGAACTTGGAAGATCCAGGAGGAAGGTGGAGAACGGGGATTTTAATTATTTTTACGACCCACAATGGTACAAAAATCTATGCCATAGGCTTGAGTGGGAACTACACTAGGTTTTGAATTTTTTGGTTACACTCAACTAACAAAGGATAATCTTGAATCTTATGTTCTTTTGTTAGTTGGAAAAATTGGCGGATTTTTGCCAATGCTTAGGGACTAGGTCCCTTTGCTTGAATGGGGAAGCTCCATTTATTGTGTGTGAACGAAAATGAAAATCTATGGTTGGCCTAGATCGCGGGGATTCAATAGGAAATCTCCACTGAACTTGTGGAAGATGCTTGCAATTTCTTGCAAGGGAGGAATTTGCTGAGTAGATGGGAAAGAGAGTGGGAAATTAAGGAGGGGGGATTAATATCGCAGGTAAAAATTTCAGATTCATGCAAATATTAATCAGAGCATATCATCACACATAATCAGAAAGAAAACAACCTTGTTAATAACACCAAGACAAGATGAAATTATGAACACAAAGTATCATTAATTCCCTCATCAAGAAAAATAAGAAACTCCTTTCTTCTTCATTAATATTTTGGAAAAGTTGTACATTGAGAGGAATGGAAGGACATATGAGGAGGAGAATAGAGGAAATTAGCTACCTCTTTTTCTTTTTACAAGTAGTTAGCTACTCTTGAACAAAAAATTGACAACCCTTAAGAATGGGGAAGTCATTACAATTTATAGATTTCAAGAGGACCCTTCACCTACCCCCCACATGAATTTTCATTTTCCTTCTAGAACATGCAACTCTTTGAATACCTAGGGATGAAATTAAGTCCCCTTTTATTAATTGAGGGTGACTTATTACAATATTGACTATAGTCACATTTAAATATATAGGAAAAATGTCATGATTGTTCACAATGAAGAATTAGAAAGGGGGTAGAGAAGAGGAGAAAGAATGAGAGAAGAGAGGGAAGAAGAAATCATCCAAAGCATGGATGGGGATGCCTCTACCTTTGGTGAAGATCAGCTCCACTAATGTTGAAGATTGAAACTTTCCACAAGATGGCCCTCTGCAACTCTGCCATGCTCTATTGATGAAGGTTTCTCTTTTGGAAACTTTCGAACACTTTTCCCCTTTTGAGATCTCTTGAAATGATGAACCTTTCCACACTGCCCATATACAATGAGAAGGAAAGTGATGAGCACTGATGATCATGCTATTGACAAAAATGAATAATGCATTATTTTAATTAAAATGATCATTCCTAACCATGGAACACTGCCATTCCTTCCTGAACAAATATGAATATGAGTGAGAACCTGAAATAATTGGTCATACAATGCAACCATGGTGTTTCTGCCACCTTGAGGACATCGATGGAAAAAATTATAGAACCAATCCATATGAGTCACAATTCATATTTCACTCCTCTATAAGCATGAATTTGTCATTTTCATTCCCTTGAGGAGATCTCTAGAGAGATGGTCACCACTTAGTAACAAGTGGAAAGTTATAGGAACTTCCAATATTGGCATTTCTTATTTGAGACATCATATGCTCACCAATCCCGAGTATTCACATATGAGAACTGAGACATGTTCAAGACCTACAAATTTTAATTTTATGAATGAGGAAGACACCTCTTTGCACCTAGAATGAGAGCTTACTATATTTAGAAAATTTACTTTTTTCCTCTTTGGATCACCTAGTTTGTTGCCTTGGTTGTTTCCTGAGAACACTGCCTTCAAAGAAACGTGTCCTTTTTGATAGTTTAAAATTTATAGTAAGTTCTCATATAGAGACTTACTATTTTTGGAAGTTTCCTTCAACACCTCATATTTCTACAGAACCAAATTTTTTGAGATGAGTTTTTTCTCTTTATCTCACTTACAAATTTTCAACTCAATCCGATCATTGAAATGATGGTAAATAAAAGTTTACGAAAATAGGGCACGAAAATGATTGTTTATTCACCGTAAAAAAAATTGGGGGATCATTTAAATTTTTTTCACTTTCTTCTTGATGGATTTTTGAAATGAGGAAGATTGCAAAAAACCTCATGTCAATCCATTTACCGGATTGTGAGCTATGAACATTTCTTCGATCCGGGGCACAAAATCATTTAGGCGAAAAATGAGCACGAAGCTTTGAAAAAATGTAGTTTTTTTGAGAGATTTATTCGATGAAATTATAGAAACATGGAGAATGGAATGGGGAGGAACAATGGATGTAATAATTTCTAGAAAAATTTCTCCAGAGTTCCAGGAGAATTCACAACAAAATGGGGAAAAACATGAAAATACACTAACTCCTTGTTTTTTCTTTTATTCCTTGAGGAGGGCGGGGGGGAGATTTTATCGTCCCCCTTTTCCTCTTGGAAAATGGATGAAAGGGACACAAAATTTCACTCATGCCCTATGATGACAAGTGGCAGACATGCATTGACGGAGGTGGGGGTTGGATAATGAGAAAAAAGTGCTTACAGAGACCTCTTAGGGTCATGTGGAGGGTCTAGGAGCTCCAAGGTGGGAGGGGTGTAATTTTTTGTCCCCTTTGTCCCATTTTAAAAGGGATAATAGGAGAAAAAAATTCCTCTTTAAGCGTCATTTGACATGTGGCGCTGGAAAAAATTTATAACTGTGAGAGCGAACCTTGGGAAAGACCTTGAAATTGAAGTTGTCAGAGCTCCCGAAGGTCTTTTTGGGAACTCATTTATATGATTTTGACTTAAAACAAAATTTTGAGAAGAATGGAATGTGTCCTATTATATAATTAGGTCTGAAACACTATAAAAATATCCTTTTGTCTCAGGACCGTAATTACAAAAAATGTATTATGGAGAGAAGTACCTTATTCTTGTGAAAAAGATGAAAATACTACAATGTAGAGAATTTAATTATATTTCCATTGGTATCTTATTTGACCTTCAACTCATTCCGGAGCTCCCATAATCATCTTCCAAATCTCAGGTGCTTTTTTGTAGTGCAAGTTCCTTTTCCCTCAAAAACCCACGTTTCCTAAACTTGTTCTTGAATTTCCAAAATTTTACTAAATCTTCGTAAATCACTTGAAAAATGATTTTTGGATCATTTATACCAATCTACAATGAAATTGGGCCTCATAATATGTTCTAAAGGATATTCACCTGCCTTAGAAAGGCTAAAAAATAGCCTTTCCTAATCCTGCTGAAAGATCTACCTTGAAAGACAATGTTTCAGAATAATATTATGAACTTGATTTCCTCTTTCTAATACATGGGAAAGGTTGGAACAATACATATGGATATTGGAAGGATGGGGATAGGTTTGACACAATGGATGATCTGATATGAGAGAGTTTGCAATAAAAAATTTGGACATTAGGGTATAGTTGTCATGTTTTCAAGTATGAATTTTTCCCTTGGAAAAACTCATGACAACAGTTGGATCTCACTTGGGGACTCATTATGGATAAAAAAAAGTAAGGAAAAGATGAGAATGGAATTGAGAATCTTAGTTTATAATTTGGACAAGTTCCTTATCCATTGGGCTTTACAGAGTCATTATAAACAATAGATACATTGAAAGGAGCACACACACACACACACGACAAAATGGAAACACACAATATATGAAAATGAAAAACACACACAATGGGGAAAGGGAAACACATAAACCTAAATCACCTATGATACATGTGGGGGATAACCTACTTTCATTATAGCACTTTTCTTTTTAGAAGTTACTTCTGAAAATGTAACACCGAGTGATGGTGTTCCGTGAAGCCATTGACTGGTTCAAGGAAGTAGCCTCCTTTCCTCAATTTCTTATGAAATTCAGGTGCTTTCATGAATGCTTCTATATTTGAGAGGAGTGAGCCTACGTGATATTTTTGATGCTTAGAAAGTCCATTTCTCTTATCATCTTTGAAATTGGTTTCAGAGTGCAAATTGGATTCCGTGTTCACTCATTGCCGATTTCTCATTTAGCATCTCACCATTGCCACAGGGTTGATATTTTTTTGAATTGCTTGAACATATTGAGTTTCCTTCTTTCCTAAATTCATGTTCATTGAAAATTCTTTCATCATGAGCCTTGAATTCAACTTTTTGTTCTATTCCATCATGAGGTATTTCAAAATTGAGTGAGGAATCGAGAATAACCTCATACCTGTCTTGCATGGCCATAACTTGAGTCAAGAGGTTGAGACTTAGCTCGGGGTCTTCCATACCTTCAAAAAATTTCAAGATTTCTTGCACAGATTCCTTCTTTGAAATTTCCAAAATCTCACCTTTACATTCATTCGAAGAATCTTCATTTTGAAATTCAAGGCAGCCATTTGGAGAAATTGCTTCATATTCCTGAATCTCATTGCATTCTAATACTTCTTCATAGCGAGGAGTCTCATTATCAAAGGACTCAAGGAAATTTTTTTCCATTATTCCCGAATCTCATTACATTCTAATACTTCTTTGTAGTGAGAAGTCTCATTATCAAAGGACTCAAGGACATTTGTTTCAATTTATTCCACACAGAAATAATTTTCTTATTTGAATGGGAAAGAGAATACCTCGAATCCATCAATTATTTTCTCAGGAGGGGCATCATATTTTTCACCCCGCTTTATTTCATCCTGAATAATTTTCAAATCAGTCAAGAATTTGGAATTTGATTCATACATGTCTTGAAAATACATGGCTTGCATCAAGAGTGTAAGACTAGGAGGAGGGTCTACTGTTTATTTTGAAATCCTTAGCATTCCTTGCACAGATTCATCTTTCAAACCTTTTAAAAGCTCATCATGAGTTGGCTTATCTTCTTCATGGATGACATAATCAAGAAAATCTTCACCTGTGAATGGGAATAATAAAACCTTCTCATCATGGGGAAAAATGTCAGTTGATTTATCCATTAGAAATTCATCAAGAACCATCTCCTCTTTTTCATGGCTCACATCATTTGGAAACTCAGGATACCCTCTTGCAACTCAAAATTTCTCAACACTTATTCAAGATAAATACCCCCTAGGAAAGGGATTCTTGGTCTTATCAAGGTGGGAATTTCATCTCCTCTTCAGCTGTTATGAAATTATTCATCTTATCGCTATCTTGGTACAAGATGTTGGCTTTTGGAGTTTTTGACTTTTGCATTATATATCTCATATTTTTTCGCAAGAAGAAAATTTTCCATATCTCCTTTAACTGGAATGGTTGTGGAAGACCAATTCATCTATATTTTTCCTCGAAAGTCTTGGTAGAAGCTTCTACTTAACAACATTCCAAATGAAACCAAAATGTCTACTACTAAGATAGTCATTGACACCTTCTTGTCTGAGAATTCAGTGAGAGCCACCTTTGCATCATTGAAATTTCCTACAAGTGGGAATTCCTTTGATTCCATAGAGTAATATAAGCCACTGCCCCATGTCAAGGTGAGTCCAAGAGAATCAAAAACCTTTATAGGCATTACATTGTCAGAAGCACCTGAATATAGTATGTAATTGTTCAACCTGTATCTTCTGATAAGAAGGGAGACATAGAAAGGATCAATGATATTAGTATTTGATGCACTTATGGAAATCATGATTAGTGATGGAGGTGTAGGTGGGGATGGTAGTAGTCCTTTAGAACTAGGGGTCATGTTATTGGGCTTTGAACTACTACCCTTGATATGTTAAAAAAGCTTCTTGAATTGTTCAGGGTGAGTCCGCAAATACTGAGATTCAAAAATCTGCACTTTGGATTTGTTTACATGTTCTATGATATCAAAAGGAGTAGATGCTGATGAGGGGGATGAAGGCACTGCTTTGGGGTTGGGATAGGCTTCGAGATGGGGAGGATATGTTTGGGAAAAAGATGTTGAATTTGAAGGTATATTAGAGGCTCTTGAAGGACTAGATTTTGTAAGAGAAAATCTAGGTTTATAAGGGAATTGGAAGACTTACTTGGATTAGAAAGTAACCTCTTTCTTGCCATGGGATCAGGTTTCTCCAATGCACAATCCGTTGAGGATGGAAGGGGAGATCCTCAAATGATTATTTTCCTTTTTAGAGTTGTCACAAGAGGATATTCAATATTCTTCTTCTTCGCAACAGAGGAAGTAGCCCCTTTTTGAGATTGAGAATGGGTGAATACCGCACATGAGAAATGGGTGCATCTTCTTCATCTTCTTCATCATCTCCATAATACTCACATAATCTAATTTTTGCATCATTCTCTACTTATTCAACCTATATAAAATTATTATCTTCAATTTCTTGTTCCAATCCTTCTTCATATTCTCGAGCTAAGGCAAGCCTTTGGGGTGCTCCTATAATATTATTTCTGTTATGAACTTGATGAAATTATCATTGGGAATCTTCCCTCTTTAACCTTTTCACTTCATTTACCAATTTCTGTAACAATGGATCAGTTCTCTCATCTTTAGGATGCTGGGCCTTATCCTTCCTAGAAGGATTCTCGATTTGATAGGTGGAGCCTCTAAGGAAATCCTTTGGGGGTGCTCTCATAATATTATCTATGTTATGACCTTTTTGGAATTCTCATTGGGAAAATTCACTCTTCAACCTTGTCACTTCATTTACAAATTTTTGCAACAGTGGATTAGTTCTCTCATCTTTGGGATGCTAGGTCTTATCCTTCCTAGAACGATTCTTGATCTTTCCTGATCAGGGTGAGGTCATCATCTAATTCAATGGAAATTTCTTGAGCTTCCTTCAAATTTCTAGGTAGGGACCTTCTGAGAATGACTCCACATTTAGGTAGCTGGGCATTTATGAATAACCTCTTGATGTTA
Source organism: Taxus chinensis (assembly GCA_019776745.2). Taxonomy (NCBI): domain Eukaryota; kingdom Viridiplantae; phylum Streptophyta; class Pinopsida; order Cupressales; family Taxaceae; genus Taxus; species Taxus chinensis. The sequence continues at coordinate 860,112,569 of CM034151.1, forward strand.
TCATCAGAGGGAATAACTTTGAGAAGTATTACCTTGACCAACCTGTTGTATCTGGATACAAATTACCTCATAAGTCTCATTGGATCCTCTCTTCCTTTTTACCAATTGTACTAAGAGGTCGCTGACAGTCCTTGATGGATTTGAATCTTTCCTCAAAAGTAGTTTTGATATCATCCCAATAAGTGACTGATATATCCAGTAGGAGGTAGAAAAATTTTACTGCTTTGTCTTACAGATATTCCATGAAAAACCTTATGGACACATCTTCATGTTTAACTCCTACTACACCATAGAGGTGATAAATGTTGCCACGTGTTCTTTTGGGAGTTGTGAAATATCTCCTTTGAATTTGGGAAAGCATTTCCTTGAACCTTTGTGGCAGTTCATGAATAGGATATGTGAGGGAAAGTGGGCCTATTTTCCTTCCCCATGGCACAACTAGTTGAGGTCTCTCTTGCATCACCCATTATGGCTTATGCTTCTACTTCAGATACCACTCTCGCTTTTGCTATTTCTCTTACTTCCATTCTGGCCTCGGCTCTTGCTTATATTTATGCAAATTTTTCTCCCAATTATTCTTCTAATTCTTGCTCTCCTTCACTAGGGAATTAAATGTTCAATGATGGGTGGAATGAAGGAAAAACAAGATTATTTGTAGGAGGAGTGTCACAAAGAGTTTGGATAGGATTTATAGGGGTACCACTTAAGGAATCAAATGGAGATGAGGCTTGAGAGAAAAAATATGGGTTGTCTCTGATTTGTTCTTGCGGATTTTGCAAAGCCTCAAAAGTAGGATATAAAAATTCCTCTCAACTTGCTTAACATGGTATATCTTCTTTTAGCCATCCTTGAGAAAATATCATAATATGAATATAAAAGAACACTGTGGAATATGAAGGTTCATTCACAGGAATACCCAATGGATTTTTTAGCAATGGGTTTCAATAAATTCTTTTTATTTTTTTATTTTTTTGATTTTTTTTGGATTTTTGGATATATACCTTTTAGGATTTTGTAGTTCATATTTTAGGTGTAGAATATGCCAAGTCTGCCTCACGATGGGTGCCAAAAATAGTTGGTGAGAAAATTTTGTTAGTTGGACAAATTAGTGGGATTTCCGCCAACGCTTTAGGACTAGGTCCCTCTGCTTGAATGGGGACAACTCCATTTATTATGTGTGAATGAAAATGAAAATTATGTGGTTGTCTTAGAGGCTAGGGATCCAACAGGAAACACACCATTGAACTTGTGGAAAATTCTTGTAATTTCTTGCACGGGAGGAATCTTCTGAGTAGGTGGGATATAAATATCAAAGGTATACATTTCAGATGCTTGCATATATCAATAAGAGAATATCATCACACATAATAAAAAATAAAACAACCTTGTTACTAACACCAAGACAAGATGAAATTATGAACACAAATGTTTCATTAATTCCCTCATTAAGAAAAAAAAATAAAGTCCTTTCTTCTTTATTTATATTTTGGAAAATCTTTACATTGAGAGGAATGAAAGAACATATGAGGACAATAGAGGAAATTAGCTATCTCTCTTTCTTTTCACAAGTAGTTATCTACTCTTGAACACAAAATTAACAACTCTTAAGAATGGGGAAGTCATTACAATTTATAGATTTCAAGAGGACCCTTCACCTACCCCTACATGAATTTTCATTTGTCTTCTGTAACATGCGACTCTCTTCAAATCCCTAGGGATGAAATTAATTCCCCCTTTCTTAATTAAGGGTACCTTATTAAAATATTGGACTATATTCACATTTAAATGAATAGGAGAAACATCATGATTGTTCACAACAAAGAATTAGAAAGGGGGCATAAAATAGGAGAAAGAATGAGAGAAGAGAGGGAAGAAGAAATGCTCAAAAGCATAGATGGGGATGCATTTGCATTTAGTGGACATCACCTCCACTAATGTTGAATATTGAAACTTGCCCCAAGATGGCCCTCTACAAAACTGCCATGCTCTGTTGATGAAAGTTTCTCTTTTCGACACTTTTGAACACTTTGCCCCTTTTGAGATCTCTTGGAATGATGAACCTTTACACACTTCGTGAATTCATATGAGAAGGAAAGTGATGAGAATTGATGAGTGTGCCACTGAAAACAATTAATAATGCCTTCTTTTACTTTAAATTATCAGTCCCAACCATGAAACACCCCCATTTCTTCCTGACCAAATATGCATATGAGTGATAACCTGAAACAATTGCTCAGACAATGCAACCATGGCATTTCTTCCACCTTAAGGACATTGATGGATAAAAATTATAGAACCAATCCATATGAGTCACAATTCATCTTTTAGCTCTCCATAAACATGAATTTTTCATTTTCATTCCCATGAAGATATCTCCAGAGAGATGGTCACCACTTAGTAATAGGTGGACATTTAAAGGAACTTCCAATATTAGAATTTCATGTTTGAGACATCATATGCTCACCGCACCTGAATATTCAGATGCGAGAGCTCAGATGGGTTCAAGACCTACAAATTTAAATTTCATGACTGATGATGAAACCTCTTTGCACTTGGATTGAGAGATTACTATATTTAGAAAATTGCCTTTTTTTCTTTTCTTTCTCTTCAGATCACCTAGTTTGTTTCCTGAGAACACTACCTTCGACAAAACTTGTCCTTTTTTGTAGAGTTTAATATTTATAGTAAGTGCTCATATATAGACCTTACTATTTTTTGGAAATTTCCCTTCCACACCTCAGATTGCAACGAAACCAATTTTTTTAGATGAATTTTTTCTCTCTAGATCTCATGTACAAATTTTCAACTCAATCCGATTACTAGAATGGTGGGAAATAAAAGTTTATGAAAATAGGGCAAGAAAATGGGTGTTTCTTCACTATAAAATTTTTGGGGGATCATTAAAAATATCATCACTTCCTTCTTGATGTCATTTTGAAATGATGAAGATTGAAAAAAATCTCACGTTAATTTGTTTACTGGATTGTGAGATATGAACATTTCTTCGATCTGAGGCACGAAGTCATTCAAGCGAAAAATGAGCATGAAGCTTTAAAAAAATGCAATTTTTTTGAGATATTTATTTGATGTGATTATGGAAACATAGAAAATGTAATGGAGGAGGAACAATGGATGTAATGATTTTTGGAAAAAAATCGCCAGAGTTCTGGGAGGATTCGGAGAAAAATGGGGAATTATACTAACTCATTATTTTTTCTTTTATGACTTGAGGAGGGGGGATTTTATTTTCCCCCTTTCCCTCTTGTAAAATTTGGGGACCAAAAATTTCACTCTTTCCCTATGATGAGGAGTGGCAAACATGTACCGCTGGAGGTGGGGGCTGGAAAATGAGCAAAAAGTGCTTATAGAGACCTCCTAGGTCATGTGGCGGGTCCAAGAGCTCCAAGGTGGGAGGGGAAATTTTTCTTTTCCCCTTTTTCCCTTTGGAAAAAATAAACGAGGGAAGAAAATTTTTTCTTTGAGTGTCATGCTGGCATGTGGCCCTGGAAAAATTTTCTAACTGCGAGAGTGTACCTTAGGAAGGACCTTGAAAACAAATTTACCGGAGCTCCCAAAACTCTTTTTGGGAACTTATTTATATGATTTTGACTGAAAAATGAATTTTTAGAAGAATGGGATGGGTCCCATGATATAATTATTCCCGAAAAACCCTAAAAAATATCCTTTTATTCTCAGGACCACAAGGTGTATCTGTAAAAAATTGATTGTGGAGAGAAGCACCTTGTTTGTGTGACAAAAATGAAAATACCATCATGTAGGGAATTGAATGAAATTTCCATTGGTATATTGTTTTACCTCCAACTCATTTAAAAGCTCCTAGAATCATCTTATGAAGCTCAGGTGATTTTTTGCAATGTAAACTCCTTTGGCCTCAAAAAACCGTTTTTGTTGAACTTGCTCTTGAATCTCCAAATCTTTCCTAAATATTCCTAAATCACTTGAAAAATTATCTTGGATCATTAATACCACTCTCCAATGAATTTGGGCCTTGAAATATACTCTAAAGAATATGCATTTGCCTTAGAAAGGATAAAAATAGCCGTTTCTAAGCGATGCTGAAAGATCTGCCTTGAAAGACACTATCTCAAAAGAATCCTATGAACTTTCTTTCCTATTTCTAATACATGGGCAAGGTTGTAGTAACAAAGGTAGATACTGGAAGGATGGGGATATTCCTGAAATAAGGGATGAAATGATATGGGAGAGTTCCCATGAAGGTTTACGATAAAAAATTTGGACACTAGGGTATAGTTGTCATGTTTTCAAGTATGAACTTTTCCCTTGCAAAAAATCATGAGACATGTCTACAGATTGGTATCAAAACATGTGTTGTGGAGGTAAATGTAGACCACACTTTGAGTGTATTGGGAGTCCTTCGACTGGATTTCATTGAGTTCTTTGAGCTCATGATAAAGGTTGAACTCAACAAAAACTTGTTGTGGTCTAGAAGTATAAAACCTAAGAAGTTTTTGGTTATAACTCATTTTATGGAGGAAGAAATGAGGTAAAAAAATTAGTAATAGAGCCTAGGAAGGTATGGGAATTCCATCCAAACTGATACTTTGACAGCTCTATCCTCATAAACCTAAAATTGTGAGTCCAAGGGGACACAACAAGGAGGGAACTTCAAACATACTAGGTTGAGGGGTTATGCAACACCACTATTGTGTTTTCCTGGTACAAAAAATGGAATAGAAAAAAAATGTTGGTCATATTCTAGAAAGAGTATAGATTGATGCTAAATTGGTACTAGTATGTTTTAACCCAAGAGTGAAACATGTTTTTAGAGGGAATTCTTCTAAAAATATATCCTATCATGCAAAATTGATCAAATCAATGAAATGAAAAATTAAATTCATCAAATGGTAATAAGACTGAGGGCAATATCATTACCTCATGGAATACTTTAGGCATAATCTTCCTCAATTTATTCTATGGAGGTGCCATCAATATTCATCCTAGTTGAAATAAGCATATTATGTGATTGGGAGGCTATTTATAAAAGAGCTACCTGAAGGTGGGGATGCTTAAACAAACCAAAGAAAATGCGAAAGTGCATGCATGAAAAAATATTGCAGGAAGTGGTATGATGAAAGCTAAACACTGAACAATGGCATCCATACAAAACATGAAACCCTAACAAATCATTTATTTCAAGGCACAAAAAATGTTAACCTTTAAATCTTACCTTGAAAAAAAGATGTTTAAAAAATTGACTAAAAAATTCTTCTAAAATATTTCACCTGAAAGTATTTTGAAATTATGAAGTTCTTTGAAACTCTGAAGTCTAAAATTTCAGAACTTCGGATTTCAGAGGTTTTCTTTTTCGGGGAAGAAACTACCAAATCAAAATTTTTGACTTTGAAGTTCCGAACTCTGAAAGCCTGAAATTCTAAAAATTCAGAGTTTCAAACTTTCGGGTTTTAGAAGTATCCTTTGACAGTTTTTCACTTTTCTGACTTGGAGTTCCAAATTCTAAAAATCTGAAGTTCCAAAATTTTGGAACTTTGAATTTTTGGGTTTCGAAAATCCATGTTGCATTTTTTGGTAAATTCCTTTCTGAGACTCCAAAGTCTGAAACTCTAAAGTTCCAAAATTTTGGAACTTTAGACTTTTGAGTTTCAGAGTCTTCCATCTTTGTTTTGATAATTTCATCTCCTGATTTCTGAATTCCGAAGCTCCAAAGTTCCGAAATTTAAGAACTTTGGACTTTTGGGGTTTCAGACTTCGGGTTTCGTATTATAAAATTCGCATTCCATTTCACATTTTTCAGGGTTTATAATTTTGGAGATTCTATGAGTATTTAATGTTCACCTACCCCCCATGTGTCAGCTTTTGGGCATTAATTCCTAGTTTTTCTATATAATTTCAGGTTTTTATCTATCATTTTCACCTGGATTTCACTCTAACACTCTGTTTTTTACCAAAAATTTTCTACTTTCGAGGCATCATTTTCAAGGTAAATTTATTTTTGGGTTATTTCTTCTTGGTTTATGATCGTTTTGGGTCTTCTTCCTTGTTTATTTTCTTTTGTTCTTCCTTTTCCTTATTTGAAAATGGAACTCTTATCATCCACTGTTTTTTCCTTTAAAATGTTGTCTAATTTCCACAGCTACAAAATCCAATATGTGTAGGCATCTAGTCCAGATTGCATGATAATTTCTTCCAGATCTCCATAAGTATTTGATTTTCATTCCATGCCCTTTGCCGATTTCACAGTTTGCAGATTGATTTTTGGAACCATTAGTTTGAGACTTTTCGAGGTCTACTAGTTTCAGAGTTTTAGAGCTTCCAAATTTTTCAGAGTTTTGAAGGTTTTTACTTTTTCAGAGTTTTGGAGGTATCCCCTTTTGGAGTTTCAGAGGTTCAAGGATTTAGGAAGTGGGGGTTTTTATTTTATGAGTTTTGGAGGTCTTCCAGTTTTAGGTTTTCGGAGGTTTTGTACTTTAGAGCTAGAGCCTTTTCGGAGTTGTTGTTTTCAGACTTTCGTAGTTTCGGCATTCCAGTAGGTTTCATAGTCTTTCGTGAAAATTCCAAAGGCCATTCGGATTTTGAATTCCAAACTTAATGTAGACCTCCTCTTCTAAGGGCAAAGAAAATATGAAGTACACATTTTTAGGAGTCACTCCTCACTCATGTCTTTCTTTAGACTTGGGAAATATTGGAGATACCGATCTTGGACAAGTAGATATTCTAGACTTCTGGGTAAGGTTGAAATCTCCTAACAAGAAATCTTAGATGTAGGCTATATATGATAGTGGGATTCCTCTCGCTACTATTTTTCTAGCATTCATGCATTGTCCCAAATTCATTTTGGCCATAACATCCCATTTTGACGAAGATTCCATATCAGTGAAGAATGATGATGGCAAGGTCGTAATTAGATTGGACTTTGAATTATTTGAAGATATGTTTAAACTCCTAGATGTTGAGAACTATGCCACAATTTCACTGGAAGATGTAATTAAACATTGGGATAAGGAAACCAAATTGTGTCCAAAGGTCATGATGAAGAGCTACTTGGCCAAGAGTGTCACCAAGTTTCCTAAGATAATTTTCCGATCAGATTTCATCCAGGAAGTAAATGATCTCATTGTGTTGTTGAGTAGAGTTTCAGGTCTTGCTTCTGTAAAGGAGTTTCAGAAATGGATGTTCATGTATATTGCAACTATTAAAAAGAAAAAATAATTCATACAATGGGGAGAGCATATCAGTAGCTCTATCTATTTTCAATTGACTGAAGTCTTGTCTTCCAAAAACTTTTACATGACTTCTTTCTTGATCTATGCTGTATATGCCATGAGGGAATTCAATGGGTTGAATACCAAAGGTGTTAGAAGTGCATCACAAATTTATGATTTTTATCCTCAAATCATGATGGATGAGGGAAGCAGAAATTTTCGCAGAGTTAATGATGCATTTTTCTATGTTCTCCTTTATCATTTTGACAAGAATTTGTATAATCAAAGGATTTATGATGAGGCCTTAAAAGAAGTACAAGAGTGGGGAGCCATTTATCTTCAGTTTCCAACATTTACATACACCAGGATTCCCAGTTTCGTGGGTTCCCCGAGGAAGTTACCAAAGTGCCCTACTGATAAATGGGTTTTGTTAGAGTTTGTTTGACAATTGTTGGATTATCATAAAATCCAAAACAAACAACATAAGGTGAGAGTCCAGTTTCCCATTTCAATCGGAAGGTATACTTGTGCAAGTTTTTATAAAGAAAATAATGTGGATGTAAAGATGTCTGAAGTTACTTTGTAAACCTTTCATCCTAGAACCAATTTTGACTACTGGGGTAAGTTCAGTGAAATGGGTTTATCCAGTTCTCATGTGCCTCAGCTAGAGAATATTTGGATTCATTTTCGGGATGAGGTTATTATCAGGAAATAAGAATATGAAAGATTGACTTTAGATGAGGTTAGATAGTTTGTTACTGTGGAGATTCCAAAGGAAATGGAGGATGAGGATGAGGATAGAAGTGTTGGATCCAATATACAAGGATAATAATGTTGCCAATAAACCATTGCCATGGATCGATTGGTATCGAGAGGAAAGTTGCAATACTAAGGAAAGGGTAGGGACCATTTTACAAATAACATATGATTGGTTGGCTACCTTGGGAATTTTACCCAAAGGGTTGGAGAAATCCATAAGAATAGAAGCCCAACCAATAATGAGTCTTCCTACAACCACAAAAGGGAACAGGTCTACCCAAAGGGCCAATATAGTTCCTAAGAAGATTTCATTTGTTGTTGGAAGTTCCTCTCTTTCCAAGGCCCCTGCTTCCAAGGTTGTGTCTTCTATAATACCAGTATCATAAGTTGTCGAGGTTATTGATTATGCAGTTGTATCACAAAATCTGTCACTACTTCCTTTACTGCCATTATCACTTCCTCTATCATTACCTTATGCTCCTACACTCATTTCTTCTTTTCCATCCCCATCCATGGCCCAAGTATTTTCATCCTTTCCTGTCCTCTCAGTAGGGGAAATGATCGGGTCTCCAGTTTCCACTTCACTCCCTTTCTAACTTTCATTTCCTTCCATTTCAACTTCTAGCCTCGTTGTATCCACTCTTGAGGCTATTCTCACATCCACCCCATCCATCATTACTACCTCCACTTTATTTCCAACAAATATTACCGGTGCTATTGTGTTATCTAGTGCTCTTGGTGCTGAATTGGCCTTGCTACTTCCATCTATGTCTGCTATACCAGAATGGCTATATCGCTAAACTCCAAAACAAAAGAAGAAGGTTCCTCTAGTAGACGTAATATATCTAAGTGTGTTGGAACCTACTCTGAGGAGATAGGCCAAATGGCCAAAGATCATATCCAATTTATCTGTAAACCAATCAAGAGAGAGAGAGAGTCGTGGAAATTGCTACCCCCGTTGAGGGAAATACTAAATAGACTATCATGGAATTTGATTATCAAATCTCCATATTTTCACTAGGGAAAGCGACACACGAAGATGCCAAAAAAGATGTGTAAATGGCTCTCAAGAATTTGTTGGAGAAGTATGATAAATATAAATATTCCAAGGATGAACTAAAAGCAAAGGTCGAACAACTCACTATTTTTTAGAGGAAAGTAACACAACCCACTCCAACCAATGATCTTTCAACTATAACTTCTTTGAAAATTTCTTCCGCTCTGGATGATATTTCATATCATGAGATTGAGAAAATAGGTCAGAAGGGAAGATCAGTGAATGGATGGATAGAACACATGCTTTAGGAAGATAATCCTTTGATTAAATAATTTGTTGAGTTATATAATGATTTGCAAACCGAAAGAGCCTCCATTCGTAGGATGGATGAAGTCTTCTCTGAGGACTACAATAATTTGAATCTTAATTTGACCACATGGGGCAAGATTAGAGATGAGGATCCAGATCTACTTCTTCAAGAGGAAGCAATTGATGATATTTCCAAGTTGTTTGAGTTTCAGAAGGCTATGGAATTTAGATCCTAGGTGTTACAAGATTTGATCAAGAAGTTAGAAGACAAACGCGTGGAAATAATGGATTCTCTAAATGATATCTCGGAAGAGTTTGATAATATCAACTACAAATATTTCAATGATAATATTTAATCCCTTCCAGTGAATCAAATCAAATTGATTTTCAAAGATTTGGTGAATAAATATGATGAGGTAACTAGGAATTTCAATAATGATTCGATTGACAGGTTGGTCTCATGTTAGAATTTCATAAGTTGACTGAAGAAAGTGGTGAGTAAACTCAAAAGGATTGCAGCTAAAGTGGAAAGAGAGATTGAAACAACAGATGTGGTGAGTCATTATGCATGTGGACCAAAAGAAGAGGAAGTACAAGGAATCATCAAACATTTCATTGATTACAAGCATCAGATGACTATGTGGGAGAAAGAGCAGGAGAAAACTGAGGAAGGAAAATATGTTGCAGGACCAAGCTAAGCTAGGCAGCCATGAAAGGACAGTTCCAAGCTCTGGATCAGTCCAATTTGCAGCGTTTACTGAGTCAAACCTTTTCAACTACTTTATCTATTTTTATGGGAGTTTTTTCCTTGGAACTTAATTACATTCTATTATTAGTAACTTGTTAGTTAAGGTTTAGCTGTAATGGCTCAACTTAAAAACTTATAAATAGTTAAGTGCATAAAGTTTAGAAATATAGATCATTGGGGAAGTTAATATTCAAGCTTGGAAGAGTGCTTTGAATACTTTGGAGACTTTTAATTATATTCAGAACAATATTTTGCCATGAAATATTCTGATTTATTGTGTTAATAGTTGATCAATGTATGCTTTGTGAATGTGTAATTCCTTAGTATAAGTGATTAACTCACCTTTATTTCAAAGTATTTTATTTCAATATGTGGGAGAATGATGTGGGTATCTTGAATATCATTTGTGGAAATATTATAGTCCTATTATAAACTTACATTATCATTAACTATCATAAAGAGAAAGAGATGTATGCCATGTGCATATAATATATTGTCATGATTTGTTGATTGTGTATTTGGACAGATTTGATCTATCTATTAGGTATGCTTGGCGTCTTACAAGGAAATGCATGACATTTTGTATGTGGTTATTATTTTCCCTGTCTAAATAGCATAAGGTGAATTAGATTGTGATGGTTGCTTTATCCTTTCTAAGGTAACCATTTCCGGTGTGAAGATCAGAAAATTAATTATACTCTCTTGGTGTATCACCGTATTTTCATTATTTGTTATTTCTAACTTTGAACCCCATGAATTGAGTAGATTAGATTTAGTTTAAAGTGTTTGCACATCGATATGGACTGGGGTGCCCCAAGTTCCAAAGGAAGCTGACCTTCCCCATAGGTTCATCCCAAGGCAACAAGGTCCCACACCTTAGGGATGTTCCAACGTTGCACGGGATCTTTCAGCAATTTGACGGGTGCATGAGCCACATGAAAATAGAAGGAAGGAACAAAAAATTACAACAATTGATTTATGAAAAATTTCAACCCTTTGTGAACCTTTGTAACTACGTAAGGTATGATACAAACAACTTAATATCATATATGCAACATATTCAAATTTCTTTTGATAAGAGTGCTTATTTAGATGATTAAATCTGTAAAATACATTATGAAATGCCTTGGGTACAACCACATATATATTAGAAAATTGTTGATGATATGTGGTGGCAAGTTTTAGCTCATCTAAAAGGTACCAGGGGCTAGGCTTGTGGAACATTTCAACATGTTTTGTCTCTTGTGCATGATACTTAGACAAAATAAAGTTGGAATTTCTTGAGGGCAAGCAATTTTGGGAAGGGAGGACTATAATATCCTCTTCCCAGTCAAAGACCCTTAGCCTATTTTGTTAACCCGACGGCTAAGGGAAGAAAATAACGGTGAATTAAGTTATAATATTTTATTATAAAGTGCAAAATAAAAATAAAATAAAATAAAACATTATTTGTACTTATAATAATTTATTAGTAACTTAAAAATAAATAATAAAAAAAGGCAAAAGCATATGAGCCAAACTTATCCACTCTAGAAAAATGTGACTTACACTAGGAAGGAAAGTGGGTGGAAAATATATCAAATGAAAGGAAAAATATGATTGGTTGTTGAAGGAGGTTAGTTGGGCCATTTTCTCTTTATAATCAAGTTGACTTACTTAGGAGAGGCATCACTTCTTTATTATCAAATTTCAGATTTGTGTGTAAAGCTTTTAGCTTGCATTTTCTCTCTGAGGACAAAAACCCTCTTAGAGTCAAAAGAAGGATGAAAACCCTTCCTCTAGTTTATGAAGATTCTCTACACAAGGGATTCCATTGAGCATCATTGAGTAAGCCATAATTTTTAGTAACTTTTTAACAGTTGGAGGAATAAAGGTTACAAATTTTTATCAAGGGTTTGAAAGAGAATTTTGTTGTTATATTTCCCAATATTTTGTATATGTTTTTACTGCGATTTCCAGCCCAAAACCCTAGAGTGAATTGGTGTTTTGGTTTTTTTATGGAACTTGTGGTGGTCAGTTGTATGAATGGGTAACATCATTGCATTCTCCTCATTCTTCTGAGTCCATGCATAACTTATTTGGGTGAATCAGATAATTTTTTAATGAGTTATGAATTTTTGAAGTTACCATAATTTTATGTAGATTGGGGTTTCAAAATAAGTTAATTTCAGCCTTCTTGTGCATCAAAATCTACATTTTTCTTCATATATTGGCTTTATAAAATTGAAGGATCAAATTGGAGTGGAAATGTCAAAGTTTAAGCACGGGTTGTTGTGAGTTTCCTTTCATATCCTAGTCGCACTTCCCATGTTTAATTCAGATCTACGTGATACTTTATTAGTATTTTGTCTACAAGTTGCTTTTAGTGGTTGGGGTTTTCCTAAAATCCATTTACGGAAAATATGTCCATTTGGGGACATTACAACATTAGAGTCTAATTTATACCTAGGTTAGCATTTTTTTGTTGTAGGATAAACATATTTGAGCTTGTGTACCTCTAGTTCCCTTTGCTTATTTATATTTTTTATTGCGAATTTTGTCATTGGATAAAATTTGACTTAGTATTATGATGTTTACCTGTTCTTTCACTATGTCTAGTTGTGTAGACTATAAATCTTGTTTCAAGTTTTTATTTACTAATGTGTATTTTATGAATCTACAGTGTGATCCTTTAGATTCAAGTGTATGTGATGTTGGTTGCAATGGCGGTCTTATGACAACTTGTTATGAATATGCAATGAAATTTGGTGGATTGGAGAGTGAGAAAGCGTATCCATATACCGGAATAGATGGCACTTACAAGTTTGAAAAAAACAAAATTATTTCCAACATTTCCAATTTCAACGCTTTTTCTATTGATGAAGGTCAAATTGTTGCAAATCTCATTAAAAATGAGCCTCTATCAGGCAAGCTAAAACTTTGACGTGTTTACTTTTTCAGTTGTATAGATAAGAGATTATAAACCCAAGGATCAAAATTCTAACTGTTATTTAATATTTATGAATCATGTTTTCTCCTTTTTTTCATAGAAAACTTGTAAAGGTTAGTAATGAATAGTTAATGATCTAAGATCGCAATTGATGAAACTCAATTGCAGATTTAAGAATAGTGAAAAATATGTGAAAAACATCAATAACTTGAAGCTACTTTCAATAGAGGAATTTTTTAGAAAGCTTAGCAAGTTGCAATGAGAATGATCCAAACTCTAGGGCTTAGGAACTGATGTGACCATTTGGCTCGATATTGTATGAGTTTAGGCTTGGACCTAACCCTTATAGGAGGTTTCCAATGGTTCAATCTCCAAGTAGAAGGAAACTTCAGCATTCGATCTGTACTAATTCTCTGTTGCTGTTACTTATTGTGAATTCTCTTTTACTTACCATGTGTTATCTTTGTAATTCTATGTGTTTAGTGGGCATCAATGATGCATTTATGCATACATACATGAAGGTAATATCTTTCCCATACTTATGTAAAAATCACAATTTGGACCATGGAGTTATATTGGTACGATATAGTACTGAGGGTGGTGCAGAGACTTACAGTCTGGGATGGTAAGATTAAATCAATACAAGGTGACCCAAATCTTTCGCTAATTAGTTAGGAGTAGGACATTTGACCCACAAATTGCATTGCATCAATAATATCATATGCAGTTCATCATTTCGACCAATACAACACAACTAATTAACCGGAGTTCTAAATGTAAAACAATGGAGACTAGTGTTTGGGATCAAAATCATTATTTAGATATAGGTGATTGCAACTCAATATTTGAAACAACAGAGAATCATAAAAATATTTTCTTACCTAAGTATATTGTTGAGGATTCAATGGTTGTCAAAGATCACAAGATGAAAATGTCAAGCACTAAGTAGTTTGGATGAGTATTTATACTTCAATTCTTACAAATAGCAAAGGAAAATAACTGACCTAAAAACTTGAAAAGAAGAGTGTTAAATAAATTATTACTATTTTACCATTTTGACATTACCTCACTCTAATATCTTTGAGTGGATATTATTCTCACAACATTTTTTTATCATAATATATAATAAACATTTAGGAATAACATAAATCCTAAATATAATCCATGATTTTAAGATTCTAACCTCATTCGACACTAACTAATAGAAAACTACCTCATAAAAATTGAAAAAATATATAGAGTGGTCATAGTAACCTAATGCACTAGTCATGGTAGAATTACTTTGTTTACCCATTGGGTTTTGGCACTCCTTAATAAAACTGTAATCCATATGTTAATAATCTATTCACCATTAACACTTAGTTGCTCTGTAATAAATATTTTGGCTGGTTACTGGTGTAGAAGTAAAATATCTTGTAACGTGCATATTGAATGACATTGAATGTATGGAAGCTAATAGGGTCTTGGCTGATTGATAAAGTCTGAGAATTTACAAAGAGGAGATCCAAGGTTCAACCCCCATTGGCATGTCTACACATGAGGAATAGTCCAAACAATATCCCCGAGTGTTTCGGAGTAGTCCGACCAATGTCCTTGAGTGTGCGATAATTGTATGAAGTGCTGTTGGAGTAGACCGACCAAAATCATTGAGTATGCTTTAGTTGTACAAAGGTGGTATGAAGTGTGCCCCAGTTTTATGGAGATGGCATGAAACCTAGGCTTTAGCTGAGCAGATGCGGTATGAAAATTTTGCACCTAGTGGTCCTGTCCTCATGCCAGGATAAAGTTTACCAATGCTGGTAGAGAGTATGCTAAATTGTAATTATGTCATGTAAAACTAACTAAGCTATGTAAATTGAAACTAACACCTAATAGCTTCAAAACAAAGTTAATCAAACAAGAACCGTAAAGATAAGAGCTTATGGGAAATAACTTCAATGCATGAATAAATCAAATTAAATGCTAAGCCATTTCTACTTTTTAAGATTGCTAACTAAACATGAACCTAGTTAGATCATTTAGCAATCAAAGTTGATTGTTGTTTTCTCAAGAATTGAAAATGATATCTCACCAAGAATAGCTACAAGGTCAATTTAATATCTTCCCACACTACTCAAATTTGAGTGAATGGATGCAAGATGGAGAAGCTAATCCAAATCAATGGAGAACGATCAAAGCAAAAATCTTAGAGTTTTCACTATTCAAAGCAGGGTGTGTGTTTAGAAGGAAGGAGGAGGGTTATTTATATAACCTTCCTATTTGAGAAAGCTTTGGAGCTTGGTGCATGTGGGATAAGAGTAAAGCAAGGATTATGAATGTATAAGTATGCTTTGAAAAAGGTAAGTTTGATTTATAAGAGTTTAATTTATCATTAACAAGTCAAGGGAGTTGGGGGAGGTTTTAATTAATCAAAGGTGATTAATTAATAGGTAGATTTAAGCTTACAAAAGCTAATTAAAGGAAAATTAGTATGATTTGGGAGATGTAAGAGATGAATTTGATCCTATAAATAGTAATTTATTAATTTAGAGTAGAGAGCGTAATTAATTAATAATAATTAATTAACCAAGTTGAAGTGGACTATAATCAATGAAAGGTCGTTAATCGACATCCAGAATGGGGAAGGTTTAATTAATTAATGAAAGGTTGTTAATTAACGAATATGAAGAGGTGTGTTAGGTAATTAGTGGAAAAGTGATAATTATTATGGAAATGATGGGAAAGAGGATAAGTAGTGCAATTTTAGTATTAAAACTATGTAAGTGGATTTTAGGTGTCTACATTTACCCCTCTTTGGGGTGGCATAAGTGACACCACTTCAAAGATAGTAGAAAATTACATACAAGTAAATTTTTTGAAGGGATAGAAGAAAAATTAGTAGAATGAAGGATTCCCCCTCGAGTGTCGATGGGGTGATGAAAGAGGTCGATTGATGATAGAAAAGATGAAAGAAATGGATAGAAGAAATGAAGTGGGGAGGGGGGATAGAACAGGTGATCCCTATTGCCCCAGGTGTTATTGAAGAAAAAGTGTGATAGAGGAAAGTGATATGGAAGAAAAACAAAGTTTAAAGAGAATGGAAATAGCTTACATCCAAATGATGTAGAAACAACTTTATTTCATCATTTTGCTTAATGATCTACATCATCTAATCTTTATTATAATATACACATGCAAAAAAAGTATACCATAACATGTAAATATATAATACTAACATTTTTTCATTGCTAAAACATGAACTCAATGCAACATATAAAACACGATGCAATCCGAGAAAGTAAACAAGCTAACTTGATAGGGAAACAAGTACAAACACACATACTCAAACAAACAATATTCAAGACAGTTGCACTAATGTTTTTTTATCATGCTTCAGTTCCCAAATGTTCAAGTTAATGAAAAGGGTTAAAAATGGCACCCCAAGCAAGGATGCATGCGAAGTAAATATACAGAGGACACATGGTCCTATGAAAAAGCAA
Organism: Taxus chinensis; assembly: GCA_019776745.2. Taxonomy (NCBI): domain Eukaryota; kingdom Viridiplantae; phylum Streptophyta; class Pinopsida; order Cupressales; family Taxaceae; genus Taxus; species Taxus chinensis. The sequence continues at coordinate 860,128,992 of CM034151.1, forward strand.
TCGTGTACTATGAAAAAGTACGAAGCAACTCGTTTTCCAAGGGAGTACAAACATAGTAAGAAAATAAGCTTTGTTAATGGAGGTAGATCCAAATGATCTGTGAGTCATGCAGAGAACAATTGAGGAGCAAGAAATATGTTTTGTAGGAAAAATTTCAATGTTTGAGGATGATGCATTCGATACAGGCTTCAACTACGTGCATGATTTTTACCAAATTTTCAAATTTTATGATTTGTTTTGGATTTTGTGATGATTTTACCATTTTTTTGGATTTTTAAATGATATTACCAATTTTTTAGATTTTTTGATTGTTTTACCAATGTTTTTGGATTTTTGATGATTTTACCAAATTTTTGGATTTTTAAATGATTTTACCATTTTTTGATTGTTTTACCAATGTTTTCCGAAGCTATGTACATGAAAATGAAGATGTAAGAATGCCCCAGCGAGATGTGAGAATATACAAGGGAAAACATCACATGTATATACAAGAATAAGATAAGTTAGATCAAGGCAAAGATGCATATGTTCAACATGATGATGAAATCAAACCAATGAAGTGCTATGAAGGAACGATCATGCCCCCAGGGTAAGATGGCTAATAAAAATATGATAGAAAAGAAGTAGAAGATTGTTTTATTAAAATGGGACACCATTTTTTGTAAACATGGTAAAAAGGTAATCTGATACAAATGGATGTTCTGAATAAAGTAGAAGAACAATGTGAATGCTATGGAAGGATATGGAAAATGTAGCTGGAAGCCTTACAATGAAAAGGTGATTAGCCAAAGGCACAAATTATGCGACAAGATATAGACTATAATAAGAGTTTGAAAAAGGTCCAAAAACAACCTGGTAACATACTAGTCCTGTTTTCTCATCGAGATCCAATTTGTGCATGTGGAAATTAATTACCTATTGAAGTGAAGATTTGATAGGCAATAAGTGAAGAAAAACTAGCCAATGTGTAGGAATGATTTATTTTGATGGCTGATTTTTGAATAGAGGGTGGAAGGAGATTCGTACATTACTCAGCTGCCAACCAGGTGTCCATAGCCCCGATAAAGATATTGGAAATACCCAAAGTGAGAGTTGCATTTTATTTGTTTTTGATTGATTTTTTTGCTTTCTGAAAAATATTTCTGCTTTCTCATTTGTTTTGATGAGGTGTTAAGAACCACTGATTGCTTGATGGAAGGATGTGGAAGTGATTGTGATGACGACATTGGGTAGTGTCAACAAATACATCCAAAAGTTCTTCACAACATGTTTATTAGATGTAAATAGTGATAGGATCTCTAATAGGTCAGTCGTTCTTTAATTTATCAAGGTGATGAAAGACCAAGGTCAAACAGATACTATAGAGATAAATTCCACACAAGGAGCACAAATAGACTAACCAAAAGATCATTGAAGGGATGAATATGGTGGGAGACTTGTAGAGGAATGGAATGAAAGGAAAAAACATCCATGTGTATGCATAACCTAATTACAATGTTTGATCTTTGTACCTTTTTTTGTAATATTTTAATGTTTTGATCATTTTTTGTTTTTTTGTATTTATTTGGTTTTGTTTGGATTTTGACGGCTATGCGAAGGGAAAACCATGAAGGGAGAAGATGATGAAGATGAATGATTGGGAATTCGAGACCAAAAATGTTACTTAGTGTGATAGGATCCACCAACAATGTTAGCAATTTCTTTTATAAGGGAGACTAGGAGTTTTTGCTTATCAAGAGTGATATTATCTCCAATCTCGATGACCATGGTGAGATAATATTCGATAAGTGATTGTGACTTATCTTGAAACATGGATTTCGTATGTGGGATCTTGAGTCATGTTTGATTTTTAAATTTGTGGGTGTTGGATTTAGTGGGATCTTTATAGCTCTTCTTTCTTTTGATTGGGCTTGATGAAGAAAATTGTGGTGTTTCCTACAAGATAGTGTGTGAGCGGGGTTTTGTTGATCCCGAGAAATAGGAGAAGAAAGTGGATGTTTAGGAATTATGAGATGAATTTTAGGAGTGATGGTGGGATTTCCCCAGTCATTAGAAGGAAAATATAATGGACGAAGAGGACATGGTCAAGGAATTGAAAATAATGGGCTACCGGGAGGTGAGCCACAAATAGAGGATGAAGGGCTACTAGGATGGAAGATAATGGGCTACCAAGAGGTGTCCCACAGATAGAAGATGAAGGGATACTAGGACATGGCCCAATTATAGAATAAAATGGGCTACTATGAGGTGTCCCATAGATGGAAGATGAAGGGATTCTAGGAGGTGACCCAAGAATAGAATATGAAAGGCTACTAGGACATGGCCCAAGAATATAAGATGAAGAGATACTAGGATGTGGCCCAAGAATAGAGGATAAAGGGATACCTGGAGGTGACCCAAAAATAAAAGATGGAGGGCTACCAGGATGTGGCTCAAGAATAGAAGATGATGGGCTACCTAGAGGTGACCCACAAATAGAATATGAAGGGATACAAGGAGGTGACCTACATATAGAAGAAGATGATGGGCTACTGAGAGGTGACCCAAGGCAAGATTTTGATTGAGGAATCATGATATGTAAAGATTGATGAGGTAATGAGAAGATAGGCCAGTGATTAATGATAAACCAAGGATTTTCTCCATGTAATGGGGAATGTGAAGATAAAATAACAAGATGAGGGTTAATTTTGATGATCTTAGGATATTCCTTTGTTTATGACAAAAGAAATCAACTTGCTTCCCTAAAATACTTGAACGCATCGAGGTCAAAAGAGAATCCTTTCTCATGGTCCTCTAGAGGAATATCATTATGTAACCCCATGAATTCTTTGATCACTTCTTCATTCTGAAAGAAATCGATTGACATGGATTGTTGTTGGTTGATGATAGAAGGTTGATTGGAAGAAAGAGTTCCAACAAGTGTGGAAGATTTAGAAGATGTTTGTCATTGATGTAAAGGGAGGGATCGACCTTATTGCTCCCACAAAGGTATTTTATAGTGCTCCAAAAATATATCTTAGCACATTGTTTCTTGTTAATTATTCGATGTGGACGAAAACATCAGCCTTTAGAAGATTGATAAGGATATGGTAAGATATAGTTGAAAGGGATCAAGGGCCAAAGAGGGATTGGATTTCAATTTATAGAAGAAGATGACTCAAGAGAAGAAGTTGATGTGGATTTATACATCTCACAAGTTGAAGAAGATATGGATTTGGAATAGGTTAGTAAAGGTTTTCGTAGAAGACAATATAGTGCAGGTGGACAAAGAGGATCATGTAGCCAGTTAGTGGATTGCAACATAGGGGTTTGAACTTGGATGATTGATTAGAGGAATTTTGAATCACATGTATCTTCAAAAGAGGAAGATGTTGTTGAGGAAACTGATAAAGGGGGTCCTGCAAAGAAAGGGAGGATCGTGACGTAGGAGTCAAATTAGAGGAATGATTGGAGGAACTTGGAGTCGCACGGATCTTCAAAGGAGGAAGACACATTTGAAGCAACTTATAAAGGGGGTCCTGTGAAGAAAGGGATAACCAGGACTTAGGAATTGAATTAGAAGAATGATGAGGATAAATTTTGGTGACACAAATCCTTAGAGGAGGAAAATTTTGTTTAGGAGACTGGTTATTTATTAGAATAAATTTGATTGAATGAGGCTCAGGAGACTAAGAGGAATCTGAAAGATAGTTTGGATTATAATCATCAGAAGATTGATTAGAATCAGAAGAATAGTTTGGATTATAATAACCAGGAGATTGAGAAGAATTAGAAGAATATCATGGATTAGAATCATTAGAATCATATCAATGACTATGAGATGAAGGTGGGGAAAGGGGTAATCGAAAGAGTTCTCTAGCGCAAAGAAATAATTGAGGTTTAGTCATGATGGGAATGTTTCGATGTGTATGCCTAAACCTAGGTTCCCAATTTTTGTAAGTGTGTGGCACCATATGATAGTCAGTCATTGTTGGCACCGTTGGGTCTAAATACTGAGACCTAGATTGTATGATTGAACCCCTTCAAATGGAAGGAAGTTATATGTCTATTCGGTCAACAAAATGGAAACCAACTAGACATTTTGTAAGTATGGAGATGCTCGTGTGATTTTTTGAAGGGAATCTAAGGAAAAAATACATCGTGATGACACAATTTCAACAATTCGATAAAGTTTGGACAACAAGTTATAAGTGTAAATGTCAAATTGAACTAAGGGATCAAAGGATTAAACTGATTTTCCTTAGAAAACCATGTCTAAAAGATGAATGATCATAAGGAGTGATCACACAAGTTTGGAAAACCAATCCAATCTACAAGGAAATACTTCCTATGTAAATGTGTCTCAATGGTAGTTTGACGCAAGATGATCAAAATAATGTCAACACTTAAGTTAAGTTTAAAATAAACAAGGCGTAAGTATTAACAAGGAGTTTAAGTGACTTCAAACTCAAATTATACTATAACCAATAGATACAAACAAGGCCTAAATCCCAAAAAGTGGAAGTTACAAGTGTGAACACGTAACAATACCACTTACATACGTTAATCAAGCTTTGCAAAAAAGTAAGATATTAGTATCAAAATAATATTGCTATGATGTGAAAAATGTAATAACAACACTTTTCAAACTCAAGGCAATGTTTGTAAGAAAACAATGTCAAAGTATACCCATGAGATGTTAAGGTGCGAGAAACGTGATGGTACACTCTTGAAACTTAAATCAAGTTTACAAGAAACAAGATGTGAGTATCAAAATTGTATCGAGGTGATGCGAGCAGTGTAATACCTCAAGGTAAGATCAGATGATGAAGTAAGCCTAGCTACAAATGAGACATATTGACGTGGGTATCAAGACAAGGCTACTCAAGATTTGAGGACGTACCAACACACTTTCAACACTTACTATTGTAGTTGCAATAAGGAAGGATGTAAGTGGGTGTAAAAGCAATGGATATGATCTTGAGTATCACTTCGTATATATGCCTTCTTTTATCCCAAAAGGGAGACACGAAAAGAAAAGGAGTAGACCAAGTGGTGATTAAAAGTACTTGACATAACTTAGGAAAAGTTTCACCTTGTCTTAGGATAAGTGAGAAACTAAGACAAAGTAACACTTCACAAATTTCGTGATGAATAAAAATAGGCTCAAAATTCAATGGACTCTCCCCTTGTTTGACTAACAAGGTTTTGACTCCAAAAACGTTCTTGCTTCATTAGAGATCTTTTAAAACATGATTGATTTTGTTAAAGGTTGGCTTTTGTGTAAAATGCTTTCCTAGGATTTTGTCCACAACACTCGCCACTTCCTACCTAAGAGAGGTACACACTTCTAGAATTCCTTATAGAGAGGTGGACTATAACCCCATAATCAAATTAATGAACGGGGCCTCATACGGGTAGCTCGAAGATTATCTCACAAGGGTTTTTCACTAGTCAAGTAGGTAAGTTAATTGCTTCCCACTTTGTCCATTGGTTACCTCAAGGTGTGGAATACTTTGGAGTTCCTGGGGTAATCCTCATAATGAGTTTTATGGCTTATGCCAAGGAACTTCCCCCGGTTTGAAGCGGATGAGCTGTTTCTCTTAATTGAACTTGCAAATACAATGTTTTGAATAGTGGTGTTTTTTAATCTTTTAACTTAGTTTGGTTTTGCACACAGTTGGCAAGCTGTAACAAACTACATTAGTAATGGTTTAGATCCTGATTCTTTGACAAATGAGTATTTGGTCCTATAAGAAAAGGTTAATAGTTTTCCATAAGATCAAAATATCATGAATGAGGATTAAAATATTGTTTCTGATTCTCAAGAGCGTCCTAAGACGCAAGAGAAGAGCATACACAACAAGTAACCCAACTATATTGAAAATGAAAAAGCTTGTAAATCAAAGGACTAGGCAACTCATTTTAACCGCTTATTGTTCATTCCCTTAACCAAGAATTTAATGAAGTTTTTGTAAATGCAAGAAGGCTTAGAGTTGTTTTTGATTCCCAAGATCACCTAAAAGGTGTGAAGAAAGAGCATACACAACTCTATCCTATGTTATGAAAGCATGACATTAATTAAAGGTCATCAAACAAGTTAGCAAATAAATGATTCAAAATACCCTGAAAAAATAAGTTAACATTAAAAACTTGTAAAAAGTGTTAGAAATACCAAATACCAAATCTTGTAAAATCTCGAAAACAGAGCCAAATTGAATTGAACACAACAACGCAGGACTTGAGATAGTAGTGCAACCCTAATAATATTAGCGCAACAATAATGACATATCTGCGCCCCTAGTGACACATACGTGGATATGATACAAAACAGAGACTTGTAGTAGATAGGGCGACAACAACGTGGGCAGATAGGCGGTAGAGCAGCCCATGCTAGCAGTAGCACGCGTGTATAGTGCAGTAGAGCATGGCAGGCTACACACTGGCATGGGACTGATGTAGAAAGTAAGGTGGCGGAGATTATAATAGCACTAGTGTGGCCAGAGAGGTAATAACACACCTTAATAACACTAGCGCAACAAGATAGGCAGTAGCGTACCTCTAGTAGAACTAGCACAACCAGGGATGCAGTAGCGCGGGGAAGGGTACACACAAGCATGAGTCTGATGCACAAACAAAAATTGGTAGAAAATAGTGATGCAATAGCACGGGGTATGGTGCACGTTGGTGTGATTTTCTTGTGTGATGTGATGAACACGTACTTCAACCAATAACAAATTGAAAAAGGTCAAATTTTTGTCATCTTAACCCAAAATTGGCAACAACCCATCTCCTCTAAACCAATAAGAGAGACTCAACACATGTAACATTAACAAAAGACATCAAGGAATTCAATTTATTTAACATGTGCACAATAAGGGTTAGCCAAAATTGAGATGAAACTAACAAAGCTTGAAATTAAATGCAAGGGACTAAGGATCTCTCCCACTGGATGTGCAAAATGTGTTCATGTAAAACTAACTAAGCTATGTAAATTGAAACTAGCACTAATAGCTTCAAAACAAAGTTAATCAAACAAGAACCATCAAGATAAGAGCTTATGGGAAACAATTCTTTAATGCATTAATAAATCAAACTAAATGCTAAGCCATTTCCTACTCTTTAAGATTGCTAACTAAACATGAATCTATTTAGATCATTTAGCAATCAAAGTTGATTGTTGTTTCCTCAAGAATTGAAAATGAGATCTCACCAATAAATGGCTACAAGACCATTTTTGAATCTTCCCATACTACTCAAATTTGAGTGAATGGATGTAAGATGGAGAAGTTAATCCAAATCAATGGAGAATGATCAAAGCAAAATTCCTATAGTTTCCACTCTTCAAAGTATGGTGTGTTTTTAGAAGGAAGGGGGAGGGTTCTTTATATAGCCTTCCTGTTTGAGAAAGCTTTGTAACTTGGTGCATGTGGGATAAGGGTAAAGTAAGATTAGGAATGGATAAACATACTTTGGAAAATTTAAGTTTGATTTATTAGAGTTTAATTTGACATTAGCAAGTCATGGGAGTTGGGGGAGGTTTTAATTAATCAAAGGTGATTAATTAATAGGTATATGTAAGCTTATAGAAGCTAGTTAGAGGAAAATTAGTATAATTTGGGAGATGTAAGAGATGCATTTGATCCAATAAACAATAATTTATTGATTTACAGTAGTGAGCGTAATTAATTAATATTAATTAATTAACTAAGTAGAAGTGGACTATAATCAACGAAAGGTCGTTAATCGACATCCAGAATGGGGGAAGGGTTAATTAATTAAAGAAAGGTCATTAATTAATGAATATGAAGAGGAGCATTAGCTAATTATCGAAAAAAATGCTAATTGTTATGGAAATAATGGGAAAGAGGATAATTAGTGCAATTTTATTCTTAAAATTGCGTAAGCGAATTTTAGGTGTCTACAATAACATGTAATGATTCCTCTAATTATCAAGATATTGAATGTATGGGCATAAATAGTGTTGAATAATTAATTGTTAAAATTTTCCATTTAAAATCTATTTAAACTTATTCAAGTATGTCTTAGTTTGAAAATTCTAATAGGTCTTAGTTTTTAATATAATTGTAGTGTTTTCATGAGAAGTGTGGGACAAAAAGAAACCTCATAATCAATGTAACTAACAAACTCCCCTAGATATCTGCCCCTAATTGCCTTCTTGGCAAGGTTGGACAAAATATCACTATAAGGGCTAACAATGATGGATAGAGTATCACTACAAGAGCCAACAATGATGGACAATCAAATCTTCGCCCCATCCCCTTCGGCGTTTCCATCGTACACTCCACATACGATTGCTAGTTATAATACACATATAAATAAGCCTAGCCTAGCCTAACCTAGCCCCAGTGGATCAACTGACCACACTAGATCGATCCACAACAAACTATGGGGTAGGTGACCCCATAGATAGAGAGCGTATCGGTCATATCCTATATCTAGGGGCTGGAGATAAGATACCGTCTATGTGCCCATAGTTCAGATAGGGGCCCGACGGCCTATGCCTATGCCTACTCTTTATAGCTAGTATCCGGGAGAGGTCTATGTGTATGTACATACATATACATATATATAAATCTAAATACACATAAACACATTATAATCATGATTATTGTATTTATGATATTATAATAATTAATATAAAAATTATAACAAGGGGATGATAGTAACTTGCTGGTATGTTCCCGAAAAGATACTGCAAAAGAACAAAACCCTACTAACTGCACATGCCTTACCAACCATGTCATCTACATGTGCAATGTGGTAAATAATAACCCAAATTTATTTTAATTGACTACAGTCAAATCTAGAACATACTAGTAAGTTAAGGGTTTCCAACCAAAAGTTCTATTGCTAGTTAAGTTAAAATTAAGTTATTGACATAGACTGTGTCGAACTCTAAAATTAGAAGTGTATCTTTAAATAAGAATGAGTGAGTTTATTATTAACGGAGTTTGAATAATTAAATATCAGTACTAAGTAAAATAAGTTTCATATAAAAAACCAAATGGTGGCAAGATGGAGTCTTTTATGGTTCTAAATTTAATCAAATTAAAGAATGACATAAACTATAATTTATATAAATCAGTCCAAAATAAATTCATAGAATATCATAAAACATCAATGGAGAAATCTATAGCTTCTATACAGTGGATATGGATTTGGTATTAAGAAAGATAAGCACAAGTATTGCATGTTGGGATTTGTGTAATTTCAACTACCAGAATTAAGTTATGACACATTTTGTTAGTAAAAAGGATTTGAGAATATTTCTAATTAATTGTAAAATATTCTCTCCCACCCATGCACATTTAATGTTTTCCAGCTTGCTCAAGAAGAAATCTTTTCAAAATACCTCTATATATGTGAGGCATTTGTATGCATTTTGTAATGAAAAAATTGAGCAGCGAAGCTATGGCAAAACTTTAATATAAGAAAGTTTATTTTGCATATTTTTTCATCTTAATGTCTTTTTACCTTATCACATTTTCCTTCATCTGGTATCACAGTGAAAATCCTTAGTCTGGACGTGATTTCAGGCTAGAAGGTGTTGCTCACGTTTTCTCATCAGGTCACATTTTTCTCTTTTAAATCTGTGTGATTTTCCTGTTTAAATCTTGTTTTTTCATTTTTGGCCATGGATGGAAATAACAGTAGTTTACTCTAGCCCCAAATCCCCATTTTTAATGGTAAAATATCTATGATTATTGGGCTATTAGAATGAAAACCCTTTTCTACAGTCAAGATACCTAGGAGCTTGTCGAAAATGGCTTCCCTGAACCACAAGATCAAGATGCATATAATGCTTTGTCACAGGAAGACAAGGATCTACTTAAGGAAAATAGAAAAAGAGATGCAAAATATTAGTTTTTATCCAGCAAGGTCTGGACATGTCAATATTTTCTAGAGTAGTCTGCAGCCACTAGGTCCAAGCAAGCATGAGATATTTTAGAAATCACCTATCAAGGCACAGTAAGGTAAAACATGCTAAACTACAAATGTTGAGGAGAGATTTTGAGAATATTCAAATGAAATAATCTGATAGTGTTGATTAATTTTTTACCCATGTGATGGGTGTAGTAAATCATATTAGGTCCCATGGAGAGACCTTAGAAGACCATAAGGATCATAGAAAAAATCCTTAGGATTCTACCAACCAAGTTTGACTCCATTGTTGTTTTCATTGAAGAGTCCAAGGATTTGACTCAACTCTCTATAGATGAGCTAATGGGATCATTTCTTATCCCATGAACAAAGACTTAACAGATCTGGAAGTTCCTCTTTAGAACATGCCTTTAAGAGCCAAGTTTCAGTTAGTAGAGGCAAAGGAAGATCTACGAACAGAAGAGGAAGAGGAATATTTCAAGCAAGAGGAAGTAGATCTCCACATTCAAGTGATCAAGACATCCAGCTCAAGCGATTTTTCAAGCAGAGGTAAAGGAAGAAGTTCCTCTCACAATCATTTTCACAACCAGTCACAGGAAGAAAGGTATGAAAAATCTAATATACAATGTCATTATTGCAAAAAATATGGGCATTATGCTACTGAATGTTGGAAAAGACAGTATGATTTAAGCAAAAAAATTGCAATTTTTTCAAAAGAATGTAATTCTGGAAGTTCAAATCATAATTCTATGTTTATAACTTGTCATGTTGCTCAAGAGAGCACAAAATATGTATGGTTTTTGGATTTTGGTTGTAGTAACCACATGAAAGGTTCAAAAGAATTATTTTCTAGCATGGATGAATCTGTCCAATCAGAGGTAAAACTGGGTAATGACAAAAAAGTTTCAGTAATTGGAAAAGGGACCATAAATATTAAGAAAAAACAAGGAGAAAAGAAGTTCATTCCTGATGTCTATTATGTCCCTAGGTTGAAACACAACCTCATGAGCATAGGTCAATTGATACAGAAAGGCTACAAAGTGTATTTTGAGAAAGGAGAATGTATTATTTTGGATCAAAATCCAAGCAACAGGTTTATAGCCAAGGTGGAAATGAAAAGAAATAGAATGTTCCCATTGAAAATACAAACTGAGATGAGCCTAGCAAGGTGGCTAGCTCTTATTCTTGTATGGGTCATGGAGATCTCACCAAAGGAGCATCTCAGAGCCTAGCGGTCGCTAGCTCTCAAAAAAATATGGAGATTCCCCAAAAAAATTTCTCAAGGAGGTTTCTCAATCCTAGTGGGCACTAGGCATCTTCCAAAGGAAGAAAATCCAAGGGAAAAAAAATTCAAAAGGTTCCTCAACCCTAGCGGGTGCTAGGGTTCTTCTAAACAAAGAAGAAGAAGAAAATTTTCAAGGAGGTTCTTAAGCCTAGTGGGTGCTAGGCTTCCTCCAAGTCAAGTAATTCAAAAAACAAATTCAAAGGTGTTCCTACCTTAGGAGTGCTAAGGTTCCCCCAAGTCATGATGTGTAAAAAAATTCTCAAGGAAGTTTTTCAAGCCTAGCAGTGCTAGGCATTTTCAAAGGGTGAAAATAAAAATTTTCAAGGAGAAGGTTTGAGCCTAGTGGGTGCTAGCTTCTAACCACCTATGGGTGAAGAAAAATATTTTCAAGAAGGATTTTTAAGCCTAGTGGGTGCTAGCTCTAAATCACCTATGGAATGTCAAGACCTCACTGAAAGAGGATTTCCAAGCATGACATCTCCATTTGCACTCCAAGTCAATCAAGAAAATCAGGCTTGGATTTGGCATTTAAGGCTTGGAACACTTACATTTTAATGGCATAAATTTGCTCCATAAGAAGAATATGGTGAATGGAATACCATTGATTGAGCCACCTGAAACATCCATGCCAAATTTGTATTCTTACAAAGCAACACAGGGAAATATTTCCAGTTAGAAAGGCATATAGATCTCAAGAGCCCCTCGAAATCATCCACACAGACCTATGTGGACCTATGCAAACACCCTCAATAGGTGGAAGCATGTAATTTTTGACCTTTATCGATGACTTCAACAGGAAGACATGGGTATATTTTCTAAAGCAAAAATCAGATGTTTTTGAGATTTTTAAGGAATTTAAGGCCCTTGTAGAGAAGTAGAGTGGTCATTTTATCAAGGTGATGAGAAAGAGGTGGCGAGTATATATCAAATGAATTTTTAAATTTTCTCAAGGAAAATGGAATACATAAGCAGTTGACAACTAGGTATACACCTCAGCAGAATGGTGTAGCAGAAAGAAAGAATAGGACTCTCATGGACATGGCCAGGAGTCTACTGAAGGAAAAACACTTGCCAAATGAGTATTGGGTAGAAGTAGTTGCATGTGCAGCCTACCTATCAAATAGGTGCCCAATGAAAAATTGTCAAGGACAAGGTTCCTCAAGAAGCATGGAGTGGAAGAAAGCATAGTATTGCACACTTAAGATTGTTTGGATGTGTTGTGTATGCACTAGTGCCTAATAATTGAGAAAGGAAATTAGATGATAGAGGTGAAAAATGCATTTTTGTAGGTTACAATGAGCAGTCAAAGGCATATAAGTTGTATAATCCCATCACTAAGAAGGCTATTATCAATAGAGATGTTGATTTTATAGAGAATGAAGCCTAGGATGGAAGTATTGATAAAGAGTCCAGGTATATCTATAGAGGTATCTCATGAAGAGTATGAAGTTGAAGAAAATGATGCAAAGGTACAATCAAACAGCTCCACAAGGGCTCGCTCTAGCAACAACTCCAGTTCGTGGCCTTGCTGGTCAATAGAGTGTAGTAGTAACTTCTCAGAATGCACCTACAACTTCACACCCTCAAAGAAATCACTCAAGAGACAATTTCAGGACACCTACTCCACATAAAGTATGGAGACCAAGAAAAAACGTTTCAGCCTAGTGAAGCCTCAGGGCATGCAGGAACTACAAGTCCACAGAATAGTGATTCATCTAATCCAACATTGGTAGAACTTAGATCTCAATTTCAGAAATGATTCCAAGAAGACAAGAAGTCTAAGGGAGATATATGATCAAATGAGAAAGATGAAGAGCTATACTATGATTTTTCATTGTTTTCAAAAGGTGATCCTATTTATTTTGAAGATTTGTAGAAAATGAAGAATGGATAAAAGCTATGGATGAAGAAATGGATTCTATTGAAAAGAATCAAACTTGGGACTTAGTCAATCTTCAGAAGGAAAATATGTTATTGGTGTTAAGTGGGTCTATAAGACCAAATTCAATGTAGATGGAAATGTGGAAAAGCACAAGGAAAGGTTAGTAGCAAAGGGCTTCTCACAACCTAGAATTGATTATAATGAAACTTTTGCACCGGTGGCTAGACTTGACACAATTAGAATTGTCTTAGCCATAACAACTCAGAATAACTGGAAAGTATACCAAATGGATGTCAAGTCAGCATTCTTAAATGGTTTTTTGGAAGAAGAAGTTTATGTTCAACATCCACCTGGATATGAAATATATGGACAAGAGCATAAAGTTTGTAGACTGAAAAAGGCCTTGTATGGTCTAAAGAAAGCTCCGAGAGCATGGTACAAGTAGGATAGATTCATATTTACTATGCAAAATGGATTCAACAAAAGCAACAGTGAGCCAACCCTATACATCAAGATGAACAATAGAGGTCAAATTCTAATAGTTTGTTTGTATGTTGATGACCTCATATTCATTGGAAATTTGTCTATTGACTTGTTTAAGTCACCCATGAAGAAGGAATTTGAAATGACCAGATCTAGGGTTGATGAAATAATTTTTAGGCATAGAAGTGACTCAATTTGAAGAAGGCATATTCATATCTTAGTCCAAGTATGCAAATGATGTGTTAAAGAGATTCAATATGCTGAAAAGCAATCTAGTAACAACACCATTTGCTATGGGACTCAAATTAAGCAAAGAGGATAAGGGATCCAATGTCGATCCAACATTGTACAAAAGACTTGTTGGAAGTCTGATGTACTTGATGAAAACAAGGCTAGATATCATGTATGAAGTTAGTCTCATCTCAAGGTTCATGGAGACTCCCAAAGAATCACACTGGCTTGAAGGAAAGAGGATACTAAGATATGTTGCTCGGTACTACAAATTATGGAATTTGGTATGCACCATATGATGATTTTATATTAATCAAATACAGGGACAAGTGATTGTGCATAGTAGTATTGATGAGAGTAAAAAGTACTTCTAGGTTATGTATTTAATTTTGGTTCAGGTGTAGTCTCATGGGCATCCAAGAAGCAACCCATTGTCACTCTCTCGTCTGACTGAAGCAGAATATGTAGCAGCCACAACAACAGCCTGTCAGGTAGTATGGATGAGGAGAGTTCTAGCAGATTTGGAACACTATCAAGAAGAAGCAACAAAGATATTCAAGTGATAACAATTCAACAATTGCACTGTCAAAGAATCATGTGTTCCACAAGTGGAGCAAGCACATCGACACCAGATATCACTTCATCACGGAGCTCGTCAACAATGGTGAAATATATTTGGACTTTTGCAGGTCTAAAGACCAGTTTGCTGACATTTTCACGAAGCCTTTACCAAAAGATATTTTTGTGTATCTCAGAGAATGTCTAGGTGTAGTTAGCATGGTAGTTAAGATATAGGGGGGAGTGTTGGGATTTGTGTAATCTCAACTACCAAAATTAAGTCTGACATAGATTTTTTCAGCAAAAAGGATTTGAAAATATTTCGAATTAATTATAAAATATTCTCTCCCACACATGCACATTTAATATTTTCTAGCTTCCTCAAGAAGCAATCTTTTTGAAATACCTCTATATATATGAGGCATTTGTATGCATTTTGTAATGAAAAAATATCAGCAATGATGCTCTAGCAAAATCTTAATAGAAAAAGTTTATTTTGTATATTTTTGCATCCATAATCCTTCATTGCAAGCCGAATTTTAGGAAAGAGCTCTAGTTTTCATGAGATTACATTGCATGAGAATCCAGTTTGTGGGCTTTCAACATAGGTGAGGAAAAGATTATTTGTTTTGCAATGTGAATCTGACGGAGCCCCATCAGGAATTTGTAATGTTTATTTGGTTGGAGTGAACCATCTCTCTTCCACTTGTTACATGGATATTTTGAAACCCCAGTCTGCAGAAAATTATGACAGCTTCAAACATTCATAACTCACTCAAAAATACTTTGATTCACCCAAATAAACTATGCACGGACTCAGAAAGATAGGGAGAATGCAATGATGTTACCCATTCATACAACTGACCACCACACGTGCCCTAAACAATCATGTAGTTGGTATAGTCACATCTTTTCCATGATAGGAAGAATCCATGTTTTTGATACGATCATATATTCCTTTAATTGATATCACTCTTAATTTTATATGTCCAACAATTACCAATTTGATAAATAAAACATAATGATAAAGGAATTTCTATGGCATGATTTATGGAAATTGTAGGAAAAAATCATCTTGCAAGCCTAGCATGTTGGTTGGGGCTTAATATTGTTAATGTGCAAGGAGTATCTATTGTTATTATAAACTACTAAGGGGGAATGATCCTTGGAAGGTCCTTGTGAGAAATATTATCATAAGGAGATTTCCTAAAGGAAAAGAACAACGAAAGGACTACATATTTCTGACCTATTGAATGACACTTTCCTTATAGTTGTAAGTTATCCTATCTTACAATCCTTATGGAAGTCTTAGGATATGGTTAAATAGTTTGTGATTACTAAACCCCTCTTTAGTGGGTTTTTCTTTAAATACCAAGGCCACAAATCTATATGGTGGAACTTGAAGCAAAACATTGTCCAACTCACCTTGATAAGGGGTTACTTTACTCTCTAATAATTATCCAAGAGAATTAAAACCTTCAAGGACATAAACTTAGGTGGAAGTGGCTCACCCAAACTTAATTAGGATTCAAATACAATATTCCTCTAATACATCTTAGAACCGTCACATTATTTAGAAAATAAATCAATAACTCCTATGTTGGATTGATTATGGAAGATGAAGATGAATTTTGGGAAACTGTTTGATGAATAAGAGGGCCTCAATTAGATGAAACTAATTTAAAGATGATACATTAAGCTAGTTGTTGGGGATGTTTTTTTTAATCAATTTGGGTCTTAATAAACAACATTGGAATTTATGTGTGGATTTAGAAAGTATCGAGCATGTTTTTTATGTGTCCATATGTTGTTGTGTGGAAGAATTGTCTCGAGGATTGGTCTAGATTGTTTACATGTGATATTACATGGACTATTGCCTTTGGATATGTTTTTTTCACAAAAGATTACATAATTTATTTAATAAATTGTGGCTTATTTTCTCTACTAAAATGATTCGGTTAATATGGAAAATGAGAAACCTTGTGGTATTTTAGTTCAAGAGTAGATTGCTTACTAACTTCTCGATATGCAAAAAATGGGCATCTTTATAAAGACTTGGATAGAAAATTGAAGGCTTTGGTAATAATGGATTATTCAGAGGACCACAAGGTGACGTCCCTTTGTTTCTTTTGGTACTCTGTCAGTGTGAAGATATAACAAAAATTAATAGAAGTAGGAAACTAAATGAGGATTTTTGGTGGAGAAATGATTTCCAAGATCCTGTGAAATGTGACATTTTTTATACAGGATGTGTACTTTATTCTAGAACTTATTGGAGATGAAAATTTGTGCTATTTTATCTTAGTTATAATGTCAGGATGTCAGAATACCTAATGTTGGGGACTTTCTGAGCACTTTTCAAAGAGACTATATTTTGGCTGGAGGAGTGGGCTCTCAAGAACCTCCTTTTGGAATTTCAAGCACATAAGGACATGTCCCCCGACACTCTGTTATAATTCACCGGAATTCAATTGAAATGGTATCAGCTCCTGGAGTAACATATTCTTAATTAAGGAAAGAAAATTTGATCCTATTTTTTCTTGGTTGGAGGATTTAAATGATATAACAAGAAGGATGTAGGTACAATATTAATCTTGTGATGACCTTCCACCTGGTTTGAGGATTGAACTGATAGAAAAAAAAACTACACTACATTTCATTTATGCTTTTGTTTTCAATCAATTAGCCTTGTTCACATGGTATTTGATTTTGTTTTCAATCAAGTGGACCTGTGCAAATGCAGTGCTAGTATTGAGAGTTTGTTTTCTTCAATGAAGCATGGCAAATAACAGTCAACTGTCTGCTTGAGTAGCCCATGTTCTAGTAGTTTCAGTATAAATGTTGTGTCTAAAACTACATTCCTTGTATTTTTTATTATATGCATAAGCTTGAAAATTGTAGTAGTATATTAGTAGATAATTCTGCCAAGCCATCTGACTGAAAATATGTTGTAGCAGCGCTCATTTTTAAGTGCTAATTGTTATGAATTAAGAATTCTTAAACTTTTCCATATTGACATGTAGCCCTACATATTACTTGTTTATTGTTTAGGATTTGTAGCAGAATAAACAATAAAATTAATTTTTAGAGATGTCTCATAACTCATTTTAGTTTGGGATTTCGTCCCTACAATTTCCAGAGGAGTTGTGCAACTAAAGATGCAATATAATTTAAATAATCACAGGTCACTGACCTAGTTGGCTATACTACCACCCAACCTTTTCTATCTGTGTGGATGACATCCTTGTGTTGTATCCTGCACTAAATTACATCAAAGTATTTGGAGCAATTCTTCACTAAATGCTACAGGTGTTGGCGGCTTGATTTAAATTTGTTTTATTTGTAACATGACTCTTGGTTATCCACTGATGATCAAGGAGGGGGGGGTCGTTTTAGTAATGCAGTTGGGTTGCAGATTATATAGCCATTAGACATTTTGCATATAGAGAGAATTCCTTCCAATGAGATATTAAGGACTGGATTTCATCTTGAAGCGCTTTGGCTGGACTTGTTTCTTTATTCATACATTTATTTATCTCTATGTTTGACTGATTTCTGGAGAAAGAATTTTTCCTTGTTTACAATCTTATATTCTATGATTGAAGAGGTGGTTTTCCTATGCATATATTTTGACTTGTCTTTGATATTTTTTGTAAACGTCTCTCCATCCTCTTCTATTTCAGTGTTGAACAACTGGTACTCTTTTATTATCTATAACTAAACAACTGTAGGAACGTTAAAATAACTCTTGGTATAATTTTTTAAGGTTATGTACTGTTTTCCCAGTGTAGCCATTCCTTCTTCCATGAGATATTACTATTTTAGTGGTCTTGAATCTATCGGGAAGTAATATGTTTCTTATATTTTTTTCTAAGGATCCATATCTTATGATTCACACACACTTGAGATGATCATACACTCTGAGTCTTGCATCTAATGACTTGAACTTTACAAACTAGCTGTTGCATCTAAATTACTTCAAGAAGCATTTAATTCAGTGCTTTTGCACCATCTTTATAACTAGAAACTAGAAATTACTATAGAAATATCTGGCTCTTTTATCCATTGCCACAGAGTGAGGGGAGAGAGGGAGAGGGAGATCAGGGAGAGGGAGAGGGAGAGGGAGGGGGAGAAAGTACCTATATAACCTTCATTGAACTCGAGACTTTTTTTGTATGCTCAATGTTTTTCTAAGGTTGAACTATGGCATTTGATATCTAACCAACCATTCACTGATATATATTACATAGCTCTGGTAATTTAATTTCTCTTATTCCTCTAGCCTTTCATATTGAAGCAACCAACCCTTGATATATCACATACCTTTATTATTCAATCTCTCTCATTCGAGCTCTTTATGGTTTTCATCTTGATCAGGCTGAGGGCAAAAAGAATTCATAAAGACTATTTTTTTAGAGCCACTTTACCATTTGTAATAATTGATATTGCATTATTATCTGTCTTTTTGTGTGTTGATTAGCCATGACTAAGCCAGTTACTTTATGAAGTAATCCAGGCATAAGTTTTTTATTTCTAAATGAAATTGGACAAGGATGTGATTTGTATTTTATTTATTACAACTCTTCCTATTGGTCAAAGTCATGTATGTTCTATAATGTATCCTATAAAATAGACTATTGTCTTGCTTCCCAATTTCTCTTATTTGAAATATGGACGGTGCTTAGAGTTGGTAGTAGTTACTAACAGCACGTCTTTTGTGTTTTTCCAAATTCTTTGGGCATGTGTTTTTTCTAATTCCACACATTCATCCCTGCTATTAAATTGGATTGTGATTTTGAGAGTGATTTGCACTATATTTTGGATTTCACAATATGAAATTAGAGTATATAAAAATCAACACCTCCCTAGTTGCTTTCAAAAATGTTATAGAGTTATTAGCACACCTAACATTATTCACTGATATTGTTTATAGATATGGTGAATTTAGTTTGATTGCCTAATTGAAAAGGATATTACGAGGCACACCCAAGAAAACATTGTAGATCTGATAGAATTCAGTGAAGATGAACTTCTTTAGTTGGTTGTGATCGGTAAATCATGAAACACATGACCCCATTATGATCTCATATATGTGAAATTGTTTCTTACACCATATGTTTTGAAAAATAAGGGTCGACCCAACTTAGGATTCAAGGTCCTATGACCTTTTCTATTTGTCAAAACTCCTTTTATACAAGCTTTTCAGAAATATTGTCTCCGAATTTGGCTCAACCCCACATGACATAAATTACACTCAGGACTTGTTCAAGCACAACTACAAACCATGACACCTCCATTACTACTTTACTCAACACTTCTTGTATCCAAAGCGGTAGTGCCATTCAAGGGGTATCAAATGTATTCATGTTTAGTGCAAATAAAATTGGCCACAAAAGGCTACAACTCATGATATAAAATCTACAAATGTATGGAGGTCTTCATGTATTCATGTTTAGTTTAGATCTTATGATATAAGATTTACAAATGTATATGTGCGAATTTGTAACAAATTTGAAATGTACACATAGAACCTTTAAATGTAGTATTTTCATCTATATTCTCGTTTCAAATAATTCCATGTATTTATTGTGGCAATATATATGGGATAGAGCATTAAACTTTTAAAAATACATGTTCAACTTTTGTAAATCAACAACTATACATATCTAATTTATTCATCATTGTATATCCATATAAATACCTATATTTTTGTTAGTTGAAGTGTACATATTGTTCTTATTGTTTTTCATTATATTTACTGACTTTGTTAAAAAAAGAGTCACAAATAAGGTGGGAAATAGTAGCTCTATTAATTTTCATGGATATGCCCCAAAGTTTGTATGGTAAGATACATGAATATGAATGTATGCGAGCCCATGTATATATATATATATATATATATATATATATATATGTGTGTGTGTGTGTGTGTGTGTGTGTGTGTGTATATATATATATATATATATATATGTATGTATATGTATGTATATATATATATACACACACACACACACACACACACACACACTAGACATTTGTAACTAAAAATCTAGTAAGTATATATATATATATATATATATATATATATATGTATGTATGTGTATGTATGTATGTATGCTTCAAAAATTTGGAAGTAGTTGTCTGACAAACAAAATTAGGCTTTGACAAAATTACATATTTCCATACTAAGATTTCTAGGATAGAATACAATGACAAGAACCAACAGTAGAATTATTAATACAAGTTGCAAAGCACGACACATATAGCAAACCAAATAGGCTTTTACCTAAGGCTAGAAGTTATTTGTAATATCCAGTTCCCAGACTGCCATTGGGGTGATTCACTCAACAATCGATCCTTCTTTTCAAAAGAAAACTTCTTTTAAGTTTATTCCTTATCCACGAAGGTTTGAATTCTCAATCATATATGAGTGGGACCAATAGTAAATCATGAAACACCTGATCCCATTCTGATCTTAGCTATGTAAAATTATTTCTTGCACCATATGTTCTGACAATATAGGGTTGGCCTAACTCAGGATTCAACGTCCTATGACCTTTTCTGTTGGTCAAAACTCCTTTTATACAAGCCTTTCAGAAATATAGTCTCCGAATTTGGCTCAACCCCACATGACATCAATGGCACTCGGGACTTGTTCAAAAATAACTACAAACAATGACACCTCCACTACTACTTTACTCAACACTTATTTGTATCCAAAGCAGCAGTGTCATTCAAGGGGTATCAAATGTATTCATGTTTAGTGCAAATAAAAAAGACCACAAAAGGCTACCACTCATGATATAAAATCTACAAATGTACGAAGGTGTTCATGTATTGGAATGTTTAGTTCATATCTCATGATATAAGATTTACAAAAGTATATGTATGAATTTGTAACAAATTTGAAATGTACACATAGAACATTAAACTTATTCCACTTTATTTGGTAAGGGAACCATCCACCAAGGAATTAATAGGCACCACACATATTCATATTCAAATAAATTTTCTAGTTTTTAAAAAGTTAAACTATATATTATACATAAATGGATTTATACAAAATATGTGATATAAATATTGACAATGATATTTATTTAAATCATTAATACAAATATCTTAAATATATTTATTTTAAAAATACTTATAGATATAAATCTCAAAATTTATATTTTAGATAAATTATGTATATCATATTGATGGATTGTATGTATACTACATTGATAAATAATCTCATTATATATTTTTTAATATTCTCTTTTGGTTAGTGAATTTTTTTTATACAAAAAGAATCACAAAATACTACAAATTTAATGTACAAAATAAAATTATACAAAGTCACAATATTAAATCTAGAAACATAAACAGAGAAATATTGAACTAATCATTACATTGTCTATGTGTGTGTGTGTACCACATTCATTAATAATTTTATTGCATTGTCTATATAATTTATTAGCTTATATATATATTTTTTTATAAATTAATATATTAGATCCCACTCCTTGTCACTTAATTATTAATCAATGAATTAAATAATGATAAAATATTAAACTTACTTAATTTTTAAAAGTGATATACCTAATTTTTGAGAGTGATGGAAAGACAATTATAGGTGACAAAATAAAATTGTACAAAATCACAACATTAAATTTATAAACATACATATAAAGATATTGAACTAATCATATATATATATATATATATTTCTCTTTAAAAAAATTCTATAAAATATATATATATATATGATTCTTTATATATTTTTTAATAAATAAATATATTAAATCCCACTCCTTCATTACCTAATAAGTAATTCATAAATTAAACTAGCAATTGCATCTATACAATGCAATGTGAACGCCGAACGGTATATGTTATTAGATTTAGAAATACACTTATTACTTTTGTAGTTGTTGTTAATAAGGGGTGTGATTGACAATACTGATTTTCTATTAAATGTACAAAGCTTTGGATGGAAACAACTATAAATTGCATGGTTATTTCTAAGCATTTTAAAATTGTAGGTATTTGTGTGCAGATGAAGACATTATAAATGTGTTGTTGTTGGTTAACATAAAGAAACATGCAACAATAAAAAGGCTAAACCGAACATGTATGTTGAAAAAGTGTATTTGTGTGCAGATGAGGACATTAAAAATGTGGTGTTGTTGGTTAACATAAAGGAATGAGCTACAATAAAAAGGAAAAATCAAACATTTATGTTGAAACATGTAATTATGTAATTGAAGATATATAGAGCAACCACTTCATTTAAAGGTTCTGTCTCTTCATTTCAAACTTGTTACAAAGTCGTACATATACATTTTTAAATATCATATCATGAGTGGTATCATTTTGTGGACTATTTTATTTGAAATCATCTAGGATAGAAGAAGTGTTGAGTAATGTAGTAGCGGAGGAGCTATCAAAGTAGAGTGTAGTATTTACGATGGGTTGAGTGATAATAGTCTTGCTTCCTCCTTTCTTCTTGCTCCAAGTGTTGCTACGTGCGCCATTTTTGAGTACCTTTCGAATGAAAAAGGAGCTGTAATGCGCAGATTTGCAAGCGAGGCAACTCTGGAGAAAGCTGTGAATGTCAGACCCTGCCTTTCATTGGTTCCAATGTCGATAGTTGCTGTATGCATAGTAAGTCCCTGGGACTTGTGGATAGTTAATGCCCAGGCCATTTTAAGCGGCAATTGTCTTCGATTCCCTCTCGAAATAGGGGGTATCAGAATATGTAACGGGTTGGAGGGATCCCAACATGGGCCGTTGTATCTATCAAATTTGACAACAACAAATAAAGGTAATACTGGTGGTGGCATTGATGCGTCGTAGACAATGTCGATGATTGTTCCTGTAGCACCATTTACGAGTCCAACATCAACCCATAAATTTACAATAAGCATGATTTTTTGTTGTTTGCACATAGCAGAACTTTGTGCTCCAACTGATCATCATAAGGGTTTCTTGGTCCAACCCGCCTGTTACTTTCTATAATGGATTGGGTGATCGGAATGTTCAATGCCTTCAGCATCTGAAGGTTGTGGGAGTCCACGAGGTCATTTTGTTGCAAACAAATGTGGTGCATCCTTAAAAATTTTCAGCTCTTGCTGAGTTAGGTTTGTGTTTGTGTGAGACATTAGGAGTTCCCAGTCCTCAATAAGAGGGGTTAAATCTCGCATGTTGAGCAGTAAATTACGGAATGAAACTTGTGCATCAGTTGTTCCTTGTTGCCGAAATATAGTTTGTAATGTAATGGAAGAATGAAATCCCTTCTAAAGAGTGGCTCCATAGGATTTACTTGTATAAAGAGAATTGTCAATAACCGGTGGTAATTTCCTGAGGTCACAGAGGAGGATGACTGATCTATTTCCAAATTCAGATGTTTTTGAGTGTGGGAAAGCCTCACATAGCCTACTGTCAATTTTTCCTAGCAAATTTGGGCCGATGAATCTCATTTCATCAATAAGAACATATTCTATATGTTTCACTGACTCTTGAAAAGATGATAATGCTTGGCCTTCAAGGGGTTTTAATTCTTTGATTAGAATACAAAGGGTTGCATGGATTGTGGGTGCTGAGATGTTGAATGCTGAAACACTGGTAGGGGAAAGTAGAAGGAGCGGTGAGGGAGATGTGGTTGATGCTGCTGTAAATGAATTCTAGATTTTATTTATCAGAAATGATTTTCCTTGTGCCAGCTGTTCCTTGAATTATCAATCTTAATAGAGGTAGAAGTGTTTTGTTTGTTGAATGGTGCAGTATGGTATTAAGATCTAGTTGTTTTTCTGAAGACAAAGGTAGTGTGGTAGATGGTGGTGTGGCCTGTATGTTTAGTGTTATTTGTGTCTGCCTTTTCTCTCTCGATGAATGATGAACCAGTTATCTACAGATCATGTGGAATGCCATGTATGTTCCAATTATTGTGTATGTCAAAATCTCGTTTCCCCAACATTTCAATACTGTTAAGACCTGTGTTGTTTCCTGGACGAAGTTGTGCGAAGACTTTCCATTCTTGCAATGGTTCATGTTGAATACTGCATTCAGACTCTGAGTCATAACTAACATCTGTTTCATATCTTGTGTTTGCGGTAGTGCGTAAAACATGCCATGGTTTGTAGTTATGTTTGAACATGTCCCAAGTGTTGTTGATGTCATGTGGGCTTGAGCCAAATTAAGAGGCAATATTTATGAAAGGCTTGTATAAAAGGAGTTTCTGACCAACAGAAAAGGTCATATGATGTCGAATCCTGAGTTGGGACATCTACAAATCTCAGGTGGACCTGAACAATTACTTTAGTCGACTGCAGTTTCCATTTATCTCCTTTACGATTCCTGATGTAGCTCCAATCTCGAGCAACCTGAATAAGTGGTAGGTGTTCCATGGTTGCAGGGTGAACTCTATATGCATCCAAGAAGGTGGTTGTTTCTTGTACATTGGCGTCACTTTCAACGACACTTCTCAAGATTTTTTTTCCAACATTTAATGATACAAACGAACGACTGCACATAACAAGTGGCAATTTTTGTAGCATGTGGCATGTTTCTTGTGTGCTTATGTCATGTTCAACAACACTCTCTGTGAGCATTTTTTGAATCACAATGTGTGCTGGTGAATCTGCATCAGTTATCTCTTGAAAATCTAGATAGTATTTGGTGATAGGTTTCTGAACGTTGCTCTAATTTTGAAGCATATTTTGCAATATACTTCAGAACTACATGAAAGGAAAGTACCGGTTGGAAATCGACATTTTCTCACCATATGGATATCATAGTTTGATTGTGTATGTTCAGTCTATCATCATTTCTCGAAGGGAGGTACTTAATTTTCCCATCACTTTCAATGAGCAGGGATGAAGTAGGTTGCATGGCCCATGGTGCGTTGTACCTGCACTGCAGCTGTGATTGCTTTCTACGAAGCATGTCTGTTCTGAACATTTTGTGTGGCATTGAACACAATTGAGAAATTCTTCAAGGTCTGTATGCGGGGAGGAGGATAGTATTTGTGTTGTATCTAACAAACAAGGGTTCATCTAGCAGTGACCTGTGAACAAAATCCAAGCGGTTGCAAGCCGGAACGAGGGTTCCAGGTAGACACGAACTTATCAAAGTATTGTTTTGTTGCCTCAATAACAGTTGTATCCTCCCAATCCATTGCGTCAACTTTAGGTGCGTTCTTGAGCCACAATAAACCATGGACGTGTGCGGAGCCTCTATGTTGCCATTCATACCTGCGAGATGAGAGAACATAAATATTAGCTATGTAGTCTAGAAAAAACTTATTAAATAATAGATTTTATTACATGTACCAATAGTCTACTGCTCCAAGTTCCTTCTGCAATATTTCTTCACGAAATATTGTGAATATGCGATGCAGGTATGCTAATATTTGATGAGGGTTTGAGACAATGTTAAGTGTTCTCCAATGATGTGTGGCTCGAGGATCAGTAGGGCATTCACCATACATAATACTATGGAGATCTGGCCATTTAGTGTCTGTAACACTTAAAGTGAAGAATAAGGTTGGTGTCCCCAATTTTTCCACCATATCTGAAATCTCGCTCCTGATTTTTTTCCCAGAATGAATGCATCCCTTGAAGGCTCAATCCAAACCGCATTAGATTTTCTGGGAGGTTATCTTTGGGGCATTCCAATAGTTGTCTTTGCAGATCTCCAATTGTTGTAGGGATTCCTGATTCGATGTTTTGTTTCATGAAAACTGTAGCTGTGGACTGAATTCTGTGCCGCATTATGAGGTTTAGAAGGAAGTAGCAAAATCGTGGGTGTGAACCGAAATGGACCATCATGGTAGTGCATCAAATGAAGAGCATATTCATGCATTGGAACTTCTTTTATGTGGGGTTGTTACCCACATTGCTTTGCTAGCTGGAAACAAAGTTGGGAAGGCCATTGAGAACATGCCCTCTGTATTGTATTCATTTATAGGTGAGAGGCCAAGCTCTATCCATGACATGGTAAATGGGGTGTTACCATTGTGGTTGAGATAGAACTGTTTGATTTCCTCTTCTTCTGTTCCTGAATTTTGGGGTGTTGGCATGAAAGAGGATGAGTGTTCATACGTTTCGTCAGAGTCAGTGGAAACATCAATACCATGAGCTGTAGAGGAAGTTTGAATTTGGGGAAATTTAACTGTGGATGTGTTAAGACATGAGGAAACATTTGAAAACTCAGATGGTAGGGAGGAAAGGGAGTCATGGTTGATTAAGACATCTTTGTAGTATGGATCGTGTTGGATTTTATATTGTAAGGCTGCCCAAACACGAGATCTACTGACATAGAATTCATACTTTTGTAAATTATATCCTTCCCTTTGTATGAGTACTATGTCCAAATCTCCAAGGTGGTGTGGTAGGTACTTTTTTATTGAAGTAATGTTTTGCAGGAAACTTATGGTGTGTCTTGAGTATTTGTATTGTCCTCCACGTACTTGGGTGACCTGTAGTAATGGATTGACCTATGCGAATAAGAATCTCCTCTATTTGGGTTAAAGACGCAAGAACAGTTGGTTGTTTTTCAAGGTCCATGTGTGTTCCAAGAAGAGAAGCGATGGCTGTGTTTTTCAGATTTGCATCTGCTACAGGAGGGAAAGCCTTCAAAGGAAATTGTTTTAATTCCAAGGTAATTTTCCAAACAGATTGAGCAAGTTTGGATTTTTTCCAACAAATCTATTCTTTTGCAAAACCGGCGTTGGGCTTCAATAGTCTACGACGAGTGCGGCAATATAGGAAGTCTATGTGTATGGGGAGGGGTGGTGTTTTGGTTGGGTGGATTGTGGATTGCAAGGTGGTAAGCAGACAGAAGGAAAGGATGAATTGGTTGTACATGTGCGAGGAATTGAAGAAAATTTGGTACTTGAGACACTTTCTTGTGGTGGCACAAGAAAATGGGGAGGCATGGCAGTAGTTAGCAAATATGGGTTCGTACGGAAGGAATTTGTATGGGCGTGCAAATTTGTTTCCATGGAAGTTACTTGTGGAATGTTGGCTGGAAATCCTTCAGTTGTTGTATTTGTCGGTAAGTTTTGAATGATAGGGAATGGTAGGTTTTTGGTCGATGTAAGTTGACAGATATTTGAGATTTTGTTGTTCTACGCTCTAGGTGACGACGTCTCTGCTCAGAATTTATGTGAACTTTATTTTTTGCGTAGTTCTCTCTTCGTCGTGCTCGTTTTGCAGGAGTTGACATGATTGTGAAGTGACACACCTATGAAGAACCACCTATTGGGAAAAAAATGTTTCGGTCAGTAATGAACGTTACATTATAGAATAAACTATATACAATTGTAGTGCATGTGGAGTTCAAATGGGAACTATGTGTAAGAGGTATCATTTCGAGGATTAAAATTTTGCATTTGTTGCTTAAGGAAATTAATATTAATTATATGGATCCAATAATATACAATGATGCAAATATGTACATAATATAAGTGCAAGTAATTATCATTTATTTTCTTAAAAGATCTTTCAATCCAAATAGTAGTAGGAGGCAATAGTATGTCAGAATCAATAAACTATATACATTTGAAATGCATGTGGAGTTCTAATGGGAACTAATCATAAGAGGTAACAATTTGAGGATAAAAAACTTTTATGTGTTGCCTAAGGAAAATATTTTTTGTTAAATGGAAAGTTACAATACGTTCTAATACTATACAAGGATGAAAATACGTACATAATAAAAGTGCAAGTTAAATGCATTTATTTTCTTAAAATTACTTACAATCCACATAGTAGTAGGTGACAATAGTATGTCAATTTATAAGGAACTACAAAAGTTTTCTTTTGAAGCATGGGAAAAGGGCGAAACATAGATATGAAATATGCAACATAGCGGTGATAGTTCAAAGTATAGAATGGGATGGGTGAGGTTGTTAAGTTTGAAGGGATGGATACATTAGAAGTATTTGCGTAAAGAAGGTTATAGAGGAGTTGCAATGTTATCCACTTTCTTAGAACCGAGGATGACACATTTCAATCTGTTGTTTCCACAGTATGTCTCTTTTTTCAGGGAAAGTGTGAAGCAGTATTCGTTGCTGATGACATTGCTTGTAATTTCACTGGTCGTGTCTTCGTCTATAGACAATAGGTGGAGATCTCTAGCTTCAACACCCATGATTGACTCAGTTGTCTCATCAAAAGCAGTAACTGACTGGAGTTCTCCTGTTGGGTCCTTTAGATTGATCCTGAGTGCATATCTATAATCATAGTTTTGAACTTGTACGTTGCAACTCGAGCAGAACCATGAACCATTACCATTCTCTCTCACCTTTTTCCTGCATTTTTTTCACCTTTTTGAAGAGGACATGCCTTGTAAAAAAAGTTGTCCATGTTGATATTTGTGATTTCTACAGAAACCATGGCCCATTCATTTCTCTCTGTGTTCCCCATATGTAGTACCTCTGAAATCGTTGTTACAAGAGGTCAAGCTCTTTGGAGGGCCCATAAATTGGCTTGTGATAGAGGGTGCCGGAAGGGAGTAGTCATCGGAATCTACCCAGTTTATGAAGTGTATTGGTTTCTGAAATTAGAGGGTTGACGTAACATTTGGTACTTGAAACAGTGTCGATTGAGCTTCCATTGAAACTGGAGACGCGAGCATCTTTCAAGGCAAGGACCGGAAGTGGCGGTATAGAAAGCATGTCTTCAAGTTTGTTGCTTATATCATCTAAGTTTTGTCCCCACAATGTGACACTTACACTGAATCTTGACTGTCCTTTAATTGCAGTGTTCTTCTCTTTGTTTCAGACTTGTCATGTCGACAAATTGTTGAGCATGGTGACATCGTAACAACAATTCCAATCAAATCAACTGTAGAACCTTCAATGCTTGCAGGTAAGTCCTTGATTTTGGTGAAGTGAAAGTGATGGGAAGGTATTGTATCCTCATTTTCTATGAGTGGAGATATGGTTGAGGAAGGTTGCAGGAAAATCTCCAAAGCATTGTTCAAATGGTTGTAACATAGCTTTGCATCAACAATCCTCGCAATCCTCCCATTGGAAATTGTATATAGCTTCCCATTTTCAATCTGCTCATAGAATGCTTCTGCGGCCTCATTGAAACAGGTGATGTGGATTTCCCCTCCTTCTCGATCCAACAAAATCAAACCCAAACACAAAACCATCTCCCCTTACATTGTGATATTGGAAAAGGGTTGTTTTTGCTAGGGCACGACCCTCTACGGACCACATGCGCATAGATGTATTCAATCCACTTATTTTAGTTGGTGTTCTTGTAAAGATATTTGTTAACCTGATTGGAACTTTCATTTGTTTGAGGAAACTGACTGTCTTGGAGAGAATTTGTTGGTAGTCGGGTTGAAGCACCGATTATTAAATGTTTTTCGACAACAACATCCATTTCAATGATAAGAACAATTCCTGCAGTGGAAAAGAAAATCATGATAGAATTAGAATTGAGCAACGGATGAAAAAAAACATAAAGAAATTATAATTAATATAGGGAGTTTATATACATTGGTAATCGAGCAGGAGATGAAGCTTACAGTTCACTTTTGATCATTCTAATGAGGGATTTGTGTAAGCACACAATGGAGCCTTCTTGTATTGATTTTTCAGTTACACGGGTTACAAATTTGGAGGGTAGAAGTGCTGTCTGAAAATGTATCCCATCTGAAAGGTCAACACAATGTTGGGAAACCGTGTTGAGAATGGACCTTAGGGAGGACAAGTGCAGTATCTGAAATGTGGGGTCAACAATGGAGCCGCCCTCAATCAATTGAGAAATGCCTTCGTGTGTCAAAGTTATTTCCATGGCAACTAAAAGATGCTCGAGATAGTGGGAGTTCTGCAAATGTATGGTGGAAAATGTAAACTTGTAGTGCAGTCAAAGATGAAATGAAGGATGTGTTCTAGAAAGCATGCATTTGTAAGCAATGAGAACCTTTAAATTTTAATTCCTTTTTCATTTATATTTTCTAAAATCGCAAACATGAGGTCTAACCCTTTAACAATTCAATATGCAAAAAAGTGATATAATGTACAAAGCTTTGCATGAAAATAACTAAAATTTGCATGATTCTTTCTCGAGCATTTTAAAACTATATGTATTTTTGTGCAGATATAATGAGGAACACACCAAAAATGCATTGTCGTTGGTTTACATAAAAAAACGAGCAATTGTATAAAGGAAAGACATAATAAAGAACACATTAAAAATGCATTGTTGTTGGTTTACATAAAGTAGCTTGCAATTGTATAAAGGAAAAATTGAACATGTTTGTTGAAAAGTTAGATTTTTTGTTCCATATGTTCCGCCGAAATATATACATGCATTTATTTGAAACGAATTATAGATTATTATGTTAAGAAAATAGATTGGAAAACAATAAGAACAATATGTACACTTGAAGTGAGAAAACTATAGGTATTTGTATGGAGACACAACGATAAAGAAATTAGGAATGCATAGTTGTTGGATAACAAAAAAAGAACATGTGTTTGATAAGTTTGATTCTCTGTTGGATATATACTTCCACAATACATACATGGAATTATTTGGAACGAGTTACAGTTTGTTTCGAAAACACTTATAAACTAACCACTACAAGCTATTTTTTAAAATCAAATTTTTTGTTTTTTGCTTGTGCAATTTTTTTTGCACGTTTCTTGTATTTTTGTCCAGTTGCAGATGCCTCAATTGGAATTCCCATTCTCCTCAATTTTTGGGGTGGTTCATATTTCAGTGCATCTTCGTTAGAATCATAAATCAAGTAGAAGCCTTGTGAATGATCTATAATCGTTCAGATTTTGGAGAAAAAAATTGGGGATGTTGGCATCAAGTGCAGGTGATCTCTGATCATTTCGGATATCACTATTTTAGGTGGTTTCAGTTGCTTGCATTGCAAAACATTAACAACACATTGAAGACGTTTAAAATCTTATTCCCTCTATAAGCGAGGCATAGTTAATGTCAGACCCGTTGTAGGGAGGGGAATTGTGTTTCTAGTTTGCATCATATTAAACTGGAGAGGGAAAAAATATGTTAGTTATAGAAGTTGTTTTTAGGTATGATAGACAACTTAAAAAGCCTTGTCAATGATCAGTCTAAGGTCCAACTTGGGACGCTTCGAAATGGCCTCATTGGGGAAGAATCCCCTCAGCACATAATGGATCTTGTCATTGACAAAGGCACATGCCCCCACATGTCACTTCTGAAAAAGGATTGGAGTCTAAATATAAATGTAACTATTAAAATAAATAACATGAAAGTACTCTACAATAATTTTTTATCCATATCCATGCAATAAACAAAAAAAATGAATAAATAATTCAATCAATATTGAAACCCACTTGAGGTTCGTTTAGAGACGACATTGTTTTCTTTACCGCGGGAGAATGTGAATCACAAATACCCTACAAAAAAGTGAACAAAGAAGTTAATAAAACTAAATCTCCTCCATTACATGATGGGAGCTAAACTTGAATTCTGGAATCATTCTACATCAGTATAATATATGTGGTTAATGGATATACATACTTCAAACATGTAGTTAAGATTCAAAACCCAAATCAAATTCCATGAATACTCTTTTGCAAATACAAACATTATGTTAAAACTATTTCCAAACAAAATACATAGTTTCGACTTTTATGTATATAACTTACATGCAATAGATTATGTTAATATTTAATTTGGAGAGAGTGGATTGCTATTTATGAGTTTCACATTTGACGATGAACTTGTCAAGCTTGTAGTCCAAGATGTTTTCAAGCCCTTAGAAAAAAAGGTAATGAATTTCGGCCCAAGCCCTCATAAGAGGATTCCTCTAAAGCAATACTCCAAGAGATCATAAATGAGCTCCTTAGAAATTTCAAAGTGTCTTCATCGATATGGAAGAGCACATGCATAAAGTTATTAAGATGCTCAATATAGATTTTGATGCCAATGTCCTCACTATTTGCATTTATGGAAAGGTGGATTGGGAAACACATCCCTAGCAAAAGCCATCCACAATCACATTTACCTCAGATAATTTGATGCTACCAATTTTGTATATGATGTTTTTCATAAAACCTAGCATACTAATGGTGTAACTAAGATGCATCGGTAGATATTGAAAGACCTAGTAAAGTTCAAGGGTAAATTTAATGAAAAAGCTCATGAAAATATATTAATGAAGGGACATTTGAGGTCCATCAAGGTCATATTAATGGACCTACATGAACTTCAGGGAAAAGTCTTCCAAACTCATGTAAATATGACACCTACATGAACTTCAGGGCAAAGTCTTCCAAACTCACATAACACCCACATGAATCTAAAAAATTCCAAGAAAACATGGTAAATATACTTTAATGTGAAAAACAAAACACAAAACAGAGAAGCCTACATCTAGTTGAACAAACTCGATATATTAGAACAAAAGGCGACAGGAAAGGGCACCAACATAAATATGAAAACCCCTTACCAACATATGAAGGAAAATATTAATGTAATTACTTTCCCTGATATCCAACCTTCTTCAATTATGCCCACGATAAAAAAATGCATTAAGTATAGCAACAAAGTATAGTATAGTGATTCGCGGATTTATTGTGCGGAAAATGTCAAAAATACGTAGTTTACAGGAGTGTCTACTTTTCAAGTAATTGTCAATATAATTATCAATGAATGGTTGATATTGCCATTATGTGTTATCATGAGTGAGAGCATCCATGAGTGAGAGCATATCGTGACCCGCAGTAAGGTCAAAAAGTTGATGAATACTGGGCAAGGGAAAATCATCTTTTGGGCAGGCAAGGTTGAGGTCATGGAAGTCCGTGCAAATGCGGAGTCCCCTTGTTGCTTTAGTGACAGGGACAATGTTAGAAATAAAATGAGGATAATCAATGGGTAAGATGAAGGAAACAAAAAGAAGACATTGAAGTTCTTCTTTGATGAGAAGAGCAATGCGAGGGTGCATTTTCCTCAACTTTTGTTTGATAGGTTTGGCTTTGGGAACAATTACGATATTATGGACCACTATGGTGGGGTCAATACCAGGCATGTTTGCGTAAGATCAAGAAAAAGCATGGTTATGATCTCGGAGAAAATAAGTGATGGCTTCCTATTCAGCAGCATCTAAAGATTGTCCAATCTTTAGGATGTGTGGGTCGTCATGAGTATGAATGTTGATCTTGATAGTTGATTCATTCAACATGGTTTACGTCTCAGAGGGTAATGACCGATGAATATATGAGTCTTCTGCACCAAGGTAGGTGAGTACAGAGTCATCATCCTGACATTGAACAATGTTAATGGTCGGTGTGTCATTATCGATCGTCTCAGGATACAGGAATGGAAGAGTGGAAGGGGCCTTGCCTTTGCGTTGATAGGTAAAAGGCCCCAAGGAAATGGTGTTTATGAAAAAAAAAGTTAGGAGGGATAGATTTAGGATCCATCGACTTCGTCGGTGAGGGTGGTGATGAAGGTGGAGAAGGGATAGGGTTTGTAATGAGTCCAATGCAGGCCTGTTTGGTAGGAGGTTTGGGGAATCCGATGCCACTACGATCATTATGTTTGCGGGTGGTACATGGAATAACGGTATGGTGACCTTGCTCATAGAAGCAAAAAAAAAAACAATTCCACGCACAGCGGTGCAGGAAGGTGTGGGTGAAACGGTGATTGGTAAGTGATTGGAAGTCAGCGGAAAATGGGCGGGGTTGTGACGGTGCTTCAGGTGTGTAGGTGGTAGTATCAAGTCCCCCATAGGTGAGACTAGTACGAAGATGAGGAGGACTATAAAGGAGGCATTCTCCTATATGGTGATCATAGAGAGGGTGTTGGTGAAGACTTCCATACTCGTGTGGAGTAAGGAAGGTGTTGACACTATATAGGCGGTACTCCCCCATAGTGAGGAATTGAACAACACCTTCCAAGGGATCAGTGGTTGGTATGTGGGTAGGTGGTATGGACGATGTGTCGGAGGTCGATGTAGAGGTGGTGTCAACGGATTGGGAAGCTAATGGGTCAGCCGTGGAGGTTATTGCAGCGGTAGGAATAGAGGAGGTATGTGTGGTGAAAGCAGCAGCGGTACTGGTAGGTGGAGGTGTAGGTGAAGTGGTAGTGGTTGCGGAGGTAGATGGCGAGACAGGTATGAGCACATCATTGGGTCACTAAAGCATGTTGCACATTTTGAAAGGTGATGGGTCAGCTAGAATGGTCTAAGTGTGTCCTTCGTGTTCAAACTTTACACAAAGATGCAAAGTGGAAGGAACAAAACCCATGACACGAATCCAGGGTCTTCCAAGCAATAGGTTATATTGGAATTCCCCCTCCAAAACATAAAACAATTCTGGAACAGTGCGGGGACCCACGCAAACATGAAGGATGATAGTGCCTAGTGTGGAGGTGATAGCGTCATTGAATGAACGCAACATGACCAGATGTTTGTGCATGCAATTGTCAGGTGTGTGAATTTGAGAAAATACATGGGATGAAATGATGTTAATGCTAGCACCTCCATCAATCATCACACGACGTACCTGTATGTCATCAATGTGTACAGAGATGAAGAGGGCTGGGTCCAGGTCATCATTTTGAGGGTCATTGGGTAAAACCTCGATAGATTGAAGAACCTCCACGAGGGCTTGATGATGGGATTATGAGGTTTGGATGAGGTCATATAAGGACATTTTGAGTGGAGATTGGTGTAATTATTTGAGCATGGTACGATGTGTGACGCCATTAGAAATGGGGTATGTGGGGCCGCTGATAGTTATTTTAGGTACGTGGGCAGATGGTATGTTGGGTTTAGGATTGGTTGGTGTGTCAGCTGCCTTGTCTTTACCCTTCTGTGCACTTGTAGTAACATGTACCATGTTGATTTGAGGGAATTTTTCAAATGGAGAGGATGTAGGGTATGTGGTATAACGACATGATGCGCAAAAAATACAGGAAGAGAAAATCCTTGTGAGGTTAGTTGGGCACAATGACATTTGGGTGGTGGCGTGGCAAGTTATCTGATGCGAACCATGTTAATTTTAAATTTTGTGTGTGGTTCTGGGAGTTGTGAGGGTGGAGTTGTGGTTGTTGAGTGGGTAATGTGGGAATGGGTGTAGGTAAATCAGGGTCCTCGTCAAGGAGGTCATCGTCATCAAAGTTGGTTTCAAGTGGACACAATTAGATATGGACGATTTTCAAGGCCTTACAGTTCTCTACAACATGCCCTGGCATATGATGGTATGCGTACATTTTAGTATCATCAAACCCTTTTGGCTTGGGTTTGAGGGGGTCATAAGGTTAGAGTGGTGGTAATGTGATAACAGAAGTCTCGAGGAGGTTGGTTAGAATTTTGGCATAGGACCCTGCTAATGGATCACAATGGGAAGTGAGTGTGGGTTTGGGTGTAGGTGTGGTTGGTTGTCTGGGAATTATTTTTGGAAGAGTAGGAATGGGTCGAGATATGGGTTTAGGTGCCGGTGTGGTTTGAGGTATCAGTCGGGTTTTTTTGGGTAGGGGTACAATATATGGATGAGTAGGAGGGTGTGGGGTTGTTTTGACTACCTTGTTAGTGGGGTAGTGGGGTTTTGTTTTTAGGTTGCACCTTCTTGGGTAAAGGTGATGTGGGTGTATGAGGGTCTATGAAGGAAAAGTAGATGGAGGAAGAGGGTGAGTTACCCATGGGGATAATGGGGGTGCTATGAAGGTAGATGACGCGGGTCATGCTTGGGGTGTGAGGGACAAAGACTGAAGTGTAGTGGGTAGTGAAGCAATAGCTGAAGGTATTGCAGAGGTATTGGTGGTAAAGAGACTGCAGGTGAGGGTATAAGTCATGTTGTGTGCCTGGGTAGGTTATAGGTATGTGAGGAAGGAATGGGTTGTTGTGTTATTGGTTTATGGATGGGTGAAGGGTACTTGACCATGTTGGACAGCTGAGATTTTAAGGCAGACAGGACAAGTGCGGACGTGTGATTGATGCGGTAGGGGTATGAGGTCGAGGAGTTTGTTTCTTTGGTTTGGGTGTCAGAGTAGGTTTGTTTTTGATGTTAGAGGATGTAGCTAAATATAGTTTAGTAGGTGGATGAGTAAGGCTTGGTGGTTGGGTTGACCCCTAAAGTGGGAATAGGTTTAGTGGAGGTAAATGTTGTGGGTATGGGGTTGGATTTAGGTATAGGTCGGGTTATGGGTAAAGTAGTGGTTTGAGTACTAGCAGGTATCGTGGAAGGGGTTGCAATGACAGTTGTTGTATGTGGTTTGATGGGTGGAAATGTGTTTGGGTAGATAGTGGAGGTGTCGTTGATGGATTTTTGCATTTGTGTTGAGATAGGGAGTATGAGGCGCCCCCCATAACAAAGATCTATCCACATACTATAAGTGATCAGCCAAACGTGAAAATGACATGTCTGTGGGTGAAGTTGGTGAGGACCTGGTGGGAATTCCCGTAAAATGCATCTTAGAGATAGGGAATCGGCCGGCTTCAACTTCCGTGGGTAAGAGAGATGAAAGTAGTTCTGTTGGATGTTAGGTAGTGGATGGAGAATGTTCGCCAAGCAGAAAAGGTATCCCCACCGAGTCTATGATGGGTGGAAGGGATAATGGGTGTTCCTCAATAAGCGAAGGAGTGTATAGGTGCTCCTCTATGGGTGGAGGAGGTAATGGGTGCTCTTCTATGGATAGAGGAGGTAGGGTAGGTAAAGGTTTGCTAAGTGGAGAAGCTAGGGGTGAGATGGTCTCAATGTCATCAAGAGACTCCTCTGTAGGTGATGCAGGAGATGAGAGGTTTTCTTCTATTGGTGAAGGAATAGTGACGATTGGTTCAGATGTGGAAGGAGGATTTTGGGATAGGATTTCCTCTACGGAAGGGATGTGAGGTAATTGAGATGCAACAGGTACCTCGTTAAAGATTGCATGAACCTCACGATTATGGGTATCATGAGTGGATGTCTCACTTGTTTGATTGGATGAAGGTGCATGATTGGGAAATGGTTTTTAAAAGCTCTGTAGATTTTAGGTGGGGGTGGCGTTGGGATTATCCATAGTTAGCTCACCTTTCTCGAGCATTTCCTGGAGAATATTCTTTAAAGTGATACAACTTCCGTCACTATGACCCTTCACTTGGTGATAGTTACAGAAATCTTGTTCCTTATACCATGCGGGCATGGGGCGAGCAGGGTCAAAACCAGTGTGTGGTTTTATGGGTGGAAGGGTGATGGCTCCAACTTTGATCAGCTTTTCTAAAAGAGAAGAGTAAGGTTCCCTAATTGGGGTATATTTTCGCTGCTCTTGTTTGAATCGAAAATCCTGAACATGTGATAGATTAGATGAGGGTGTGGCTTGATTAGATAGATGAGATGGGCTGGCCTTGAGTACCACTGCATTAGTGGTACCTTTAACCTTTGAATAATTGGTTGGTGGTTTAGAAGAAGAAGAGGTTTCATTTGACTTGAATGTCAAATTTTTATTTCATAATTGGATTTTCTTCTCTTCGATAGCCTGAATCTCTAACTTTTGTGCCATAGTAAAAGCCTCATCGAATGTTTTGAAAGTTTGGACTTGCAAGGTCGGAGAGATATATCTGGCACAAGCTCATGTGAAGAGCTCGATGAGTTCAGTTTGTGGAAATTGAAAGGTATGTTGATTGATCAGGCTGAGCCAGCGAGTGACAAAATCTGTGATAGATTCATCCCTGTACTGACGTGTGGAATATAGATCGGTCATGGTAACTTTCTTGGCAATGTTGATAGAAAAATGATCCAAGAAAGCTTGGGCTACCTGATTGAATGAAAATATGGAATGTTTGGGTAACGCACTATACCAATCTAATGTTTGTTGAGTGAGGGACATGGGAAAAGTTCTCAAAAGTAAGGCATAATCATGAACAATCAAATAACATCCATGTTTAAAGGAGCACAAATGATGTTGTGGGTCTTCCTTACTATTGAAGTGGTTGAATTTAGGCATTTCCAATTGCACAGGGTATGAATGGTTGGGAATGGATGGGTGAATAGGCTCGTTGCAAATCTTGTCATAGGTAAGAGAGTTGCGGGAGCCGGAGACCGATGCCTCCAGTGTTTGCATCTTATCCATCATCAATCTAATTAGGTCATTAGTAGGTTGTGATGATTGGGTGCCTCCTATAGTTTGAGGAGGTTGGTTTTGGGTATATAATGGGTGGGGTATCCTAGTGTATGGGGCTGCCATGTAAGGTGGTGGAGAAGAAGGCAATGAAATAGGGGGTATATACCTAGAATGAACAATAGATGAGACTGGCGGTTGT
This sequence comes from Taxus chinensis, assembly GCA_019776745.2. Taxonomy (NCBI): domain Eukaryota; kingdom Viridiplantae; phylum Streptophyta; class Pinopsida; order Cupressales; family Taxaceae; genus Taxus; species Taxus chinensis. The sequence goes on from CM034151.1 coordinate 860,167,556, forward strand.
TGGTAGTATGTATATGGGGGAGGAAGGGTCGTGGTAACCCTAGTGGCGATAGGGGCTAAAGATTGTGGAATGGAAAGAACTACGTTCTGAAATGGGGTAGGGGTCACCGACACTAGAGGTGGGAATGTAACTACAAGTCTGTGTGAGACATGAGGGATGAATGGGGTTGTGTTTGGGGTAATCGTCAAGCATATGGTGGATGTGATGGGTGCTACAGAGGTAACAGACGTGGTAGTCATAACGGGTCTTAGACCTAACTGTGAAACAACTGGGGGTAAAGTGGAAGCGGGTAGCACGGAGCTAGATGGGGCTGATGCGGAAGTGGGTGCGAGAGTCGGGGGATAGATACGAGCATGCTGTATATCAACTGACCCGAGGCATCTTGAGTGGATGAATGGGAGAGATAAAACTATATGGCAATAGGGTTCTAGTCAAGGAGTCGTGCGAACTCCTCATCTCCGATAGCGATATTGGTAGGCTGGATGGGATCTATGGTTGGTGATAAAATAGAGGGTGGTGAAGGACTAGGTGGGAGTAGTTGGCGACTGGCATGGAACATGAGGGCGTTCACTTGTCTTCGGGTTAGTACCATGTGAACCTCTACTGATCAGGTGGGGCTGCTTCTCGATAAATGGTACAGAGAACAGCTGAAAAAGAATGGATGAAGAAACAAATGGTGGGTGAAATGTGAAATAGGCTAACCGACGCCGGTTAGGGAAAACTGATGCCAGTCATGGGTAACCACTACTGGTCACTGTGGAAAATGGATAGTGAGGAAACATCGAGGTAGAATGTAAAATTTGACAAGTATGCCAAATCTGAGGATGTGTAAAATGTTAATGGGAAAAATGACAGTGAAAGAGACTGTGGAAAGTGGAAGAAAGTGAAGCGAAAATGTCCTGTTGAATAGGTTAGAAAAAGGACCTAGAATCAACATTGGTTGTGTTTAACCGATGGTGGTCAGAGGTAACTTATGGTGGTTACTGTGAGATTGAAACAGTGATGAGAAAAAGTGGTTGTGAATTAGAATTTGATGTGGAATCAAACCCAGAAGTCTGAGAATGATGTAGATGTGGTCCAGACACACTTAGACAAAGTCAAAATACACCGAATATGATTGGGAGTGTGTGAGGAAAGACAAAAATAATGATCAAAAGCTCTCACCTCAAAATGCAAATCAAACAAAACACTAAGAAAGAACGTTCCTAGAGTGCCTATTCTATTACGTTTGTTCAACTTATGATATTTATGTGGACTGACTGTTATGGATAGAACAATAAAATTTTTTGGTAAGGAAGGCTTCCTACGAAGAAAGAGTTCTAAAGGGTGAGGTTTCAGGAATGTTATGGTGGGGGCGGGCTTCCCTCTAAAGTATGACTCGATAGAGCATTGATCTGGGTGCCCACTATGCCGTGATCGTGTGATCACCTATAGCTTCTTCCAAGTAAGATGTTGTTTAAGAATGTATGTATTTGAAATTTTGTGTGGTTTGTTAAGACTGAGAGAAAGAGAAAAGGATAGAAGTGCTTTTCTAAGATTCGTTTGTCAACCATCAGTTGGTAATGAATTCCAACATATAGGTTGCCCTCAATTAATGTGAGCTAATGCAGAAAATCACAATGAAATGAAATGATTTTAAAACCCAAATCGAAAATGTGAAATTGGATGACATAATAAGATGAAGAGGAAGATGCTCTTTCACTAAAATGTAGAAAACATGAAGATATGATTCTTTTTAAATACACCAAAATAAAAGTTTCTTTTAGAGAAAATAGAAAGAAGGAGTGGATTACCAGGGAAGAAAATTAGTGTGTACGATTTTAGAAGGGAAACAAACACACAATTTTTTCCTAGGAATGAATGAAATGCAAGGAACCCCAGATGGGTCCCACTAGGCATGCCAAAATGTTTCACCTTTTTCTTAGATTGTTTCTTTGAATTGTTGACAAAACAGATAGGGTAACGGGCATAGGAGGAATACCTGTTCAAATGTCAATTGATGGGTTGTTGTGCATGTATGACTTCCGAATGCACAGCTGATTGTGAGAGCATCCTTTTGGCTAGGAGGAACTACCTGTAATGAAAACAAGGCCACTAGAAAGAATTAAACAATATGGGCAGTGAACTGCCTAGCATAAGCTAGATCTGGGAAGTATGGTACTTCCTAGATGGCTGTCAGTCCACTGTTTTAAACAAATTAATGTTGTAAACAAATTAAATCCTATTGTTATTTTAAAATGATTTAGGTATCTCACTTAAAGCACAATAAGAAAACATATCTAATATAATAGGATGAGCTAGAATAGAATCCATAGGTTTAATGGTTGTTTCTAGGTTTTGCAGGTCTAATAAAAGGTCTCGGGTAGGTCACAGGTGAGTGAGGGTAAGGTAAAATTAGGTAGATAGGTCTCTGTTTAAGACTATGTGGGAAAACACAGAGACCGGTGTCGGTCAGGGGTGGCTGACTGCGGTTAGGTATAATCGGTGCTGGTTACTGTGAGATCTGGAAATATCACAGAAAGGGGTTTTGGTCTCCTTTGTGATTGCACAAAGGATTTTGGTTGGTCAGGACAAGGTATTGGGTGACTGGAATAGGCTTTTATGAGGTTTTTATGGGTCTATGGAGGTGAAAAGTGTTGGAGATGGTCAATAAGGAGCAAGATAAACAATGGATGATAACTGTTATCCAAAATGTGCCCCCTGCTCATTTTGTGGCTAACTCCTCCCATTCTTCCCTCTCTTGTGCCTCAGTCACAAAATTTTGCTTTCAGGCACTCAAAACCTTCTGGAAGTGACACCATTGGATAGAGCTCTTTCTCAGCTTTCCAGAAAGGTAAAGTTTTCCTCCTAAATCCATGTATTTTTCAAGTTATGGCTCGATGGAGTTTTTGTGGGAAATTTTCCCCTGAAAGGCCCGTAGCCAATGAGAACGTGCCACGTGTCCAAGAAAGTGGCGGGGGTCGGAGGAGAACTTGGTTTTTTGCCAAGTGTTTTGGTGAAGGTTTCAAAAGGAAATATTTTTCCCCGCAGGCCCGCTGACAAATCAGGGGTTGCCACGTGTCCACGAGGAATATTTTGAAAATTTGGCTAAGTGTTGGCACAAGAATTTTTTTTGAAGGATGGCCCCGCGGCCAATAAAAACATGACACATGTCCTAGGGAGCCGAAAGTTCGCAGCGCGGGGGGAAGGTTTGAAATTTTGCTAAGTGTTTCACCAAATTTCAATGGAGGATTTTTGGACCCATTTCCCCCGAGCCGAATCACAATGCGACATGTGTCACCAGAGCTCAGACCAACGGGGCGTGAGGAAGAATTAGATTTTTGGGCAAAATGTTTTGCCGAAAGTCCAAAGGATGAGTTTTTGGCCCGCTGCCTCCGTCAGCCAATCATATGAGGACACGTGTCCTAGAGTGGCGGAGCATGGGGAGAATTCGGAATTTTTTCCCAAGGAGGAAATAAAAGAAAATTCAAAGGGAAAGCCTGCCCCCTTATTGCGCGCCCAATCATTTGCTGCCACATGTCCCAGCTCGTCGGCCCAGCGGGAAAATTTTGGAAAATTTTCCAAAGGCTAAAACAAAGAAAAATGGAGCAGGAGGGGCCCGCGCCCAATGAATACTTGCCACGTGGCACCTAGAATTGCGGAGCGTGGGGAAAATTTTCCAAATGACCAAAAAGGTAAAAATTCAAAATTTTTTCCCACCAACCCGATTTGGCCCTGTTTTTCCCTAAAACTTCAAATCGCCATATCTTTTGATCCAGAGCTCGGTTTTTCACGTTATTTATATCAATGGAAAGATGGTGAAATTATCTACAAGATTCTGTGGTTATTTTTGTATTTTGGTGGAGTTTGGAGAGATAAAATCAAGAAACACATATAGCACGTGGTCATGGACAGAAATGACGTTTCAACCACCGTTTTTAATGAAGAATGGCTCGCATTCTCTCCCAGCATGGTTAAAAATGTCAGGGAATGGGTCTGTTAGGGTGCCCATGCTATTTTGATGGTATTTTGGTCAATGGTTGAACCCCTTGCACTTTTTCCCGCGTTTTTCTCTCCTGGGGTCGTGGTTTGCACTGTAAAAGCCAGAATGAGTTCATTTTGCAAAGGAGAGACACTTTTTCAGCTCTGAAACTTCCTTTTTCTCCCCCCTTGGCAGAATTTGTGAAGAAATTTTACCTTTCCATGTAATGCAACACCTTTTCTTGCCTCTGGATCACTGTAATGTACTGTATTGGATCTGAGATGTTGATATATGTTCTATGATTAAAATCCCTCAATCATTTCATATATCTATTATTGCTTTCTTGATCTTTCATTACATTTTGAGAATTTGTGCATGTTTTGTGCTGTGTTTCCTTATGGATTGTGTATTTCATGCAGCATCAGGTGTCTAAAAATCCTTTGGTGCATCAGCTATTAGCATTAGTTCTTTCTTTTTTGCATTCTCTATCTCTGTCTCCTTGAAATTTAGAGAAGACTTAGGAGTTTAAACCTCTGCAATTGTACAAGTGAATTAGCTGATCAGAGGAGTTGAGGAACCAGCCTCTAATACGGATATTCCTCTTCCATTTTACAAATCCCACACTTGGGAAGAGGATTCAATGTTGTGCAATCACACTGGATGCTTAGAATGATCAAATTAGAAGCTTGATCAGCATCCAGGGGTGCTGCTGATTTGCAGCAACAGTTTTGGCACGCCCGGTGGGACCTTAGAGGTCTTACACTTTATCTTTGATAGGTTGGTGTGTTCCTGTTAAAGATTCAGCCTTTTGGAGGCACTTTCAAAAGCACATCTGGTGACTCCATTTGGTAAACAACTCATTCTCTAAGTTGCAGACCTATTTTCCATTCATTTCCATCCATTCTTCTTTCCATCATTTTCATTCTTTTCCATTCCATGAAGTTGTGCAATCATGACTTCATTTCCATCATGGAATTCACATTTACAACAGCAGTATATCACACCTCCAACATGTTTTACAAATCCTCCAAATCAGCATTTTGATCAAATTCAAAATCAGCATGTCTACCCATATGAGCAGCAGTGCCAAAGTCAGTTTGGATATGAAGCATGTCAAGCACAAGGGTAAGTTGGTTGTGAGGGTAGTCAAGAAGAAAATACAGATCTACTGGAACAAATCCAAAAGATGGAGGTAAACATGGTGCTATCTAGGGTTCAAGCAAAAATGAAAGCATTTAGAATCAGTTGTAGAGCACCTTATCCATGGGTGGGACCTTTTCCAAGGCATTACAGCCCTCAAGAGAAGCTAGCCTTCATGATTACAACACTACCATTGATTGCAAAGTGGACTGAAGGAATAAAGGTGTATGAGAGGAGTATTCAACAACCTTGTCAACAAGTAAGAAAACTATCTCATGCCTTTTCTCTCCCTCTTTCCCAATCTGTTTTATCTCAGCAATGTCAAGTTTTAAACTCTCCATCTGTTGTCCCAAGAGTTGAATCCATTTCTCCATTCCCTAGTATTCCACCCCATCTCAATTCTTCTGTCCTTTTCCCTTCCAAACAGCCATTCCCTCCAAATAAACAAGAGTTCCTACCTCCTCCACCACCACAAAAAATTACAAAATCAATTGAGTTACAATCCACTTCTCCTCTTGCATTCCCAAATCCATGTTGGGAGGATAAAAATCAGAATGCCAATCAAGGAAAACAACATCAGAAAGAAGAGCCAAACAAGGATGAAGAAATTCAAAGTCTGAAGAGTTGGGCTCTTAAATTTGGGATTACAAAAATCCCCTTGATGGTGAAACCAATAGAGGATGTTGAAGTTGGAGAACAAGTGGAAAACAAGGCTAATTTTATAACAGTAGTGAAGTGAGAAAAACAACAGTTTGTTGGTGATGAGTTGGGTGTCCATGTTGGCACTTTGCCCAAAGAAAATGCTGATCCAGTTTACACTGCAAAATCAGCCATCGAGAAGGAAGGAAAACCATCTCAAAACCCCATCTTTGAGGAGCAAATGGATGAGGTCAAGTCAGTTTTTACAACAGTAGAAGAAGGAAGCATTATTGATACATTTTTTCTTTCATTTGAAGGGGCTGATTTGATTGATGAAGCCATTATGGAGGTGAAAAAAATAGGTCCAAATTGTGAGCAAAAGGCACAAGAAATTTCATGCCTCTCTCCCACTTCATCTCTCCAACAATCTGATTTTTGGGATGAGTTTGGATTGACAATTTTCATGTTTGAAAATGAAGTTATACAGGGTGAAGAAAATGCAGATTTGGAGGCCACCATACAAGAGGGAGAGACTTTGCTACAACAAGACATTTAAGAGTTTGATTTGCCATCAGACTTAGAAGAATGTTTAGATGAAGAGCTAGCTGAAATTACCATGTTTCCTTCTTCACCATTCGTTCTCCAACAACAAGAACTTGCTGCCATGGACAAAAGAGTTCAAGGACAACAGCCTACAGTTTGCAACATGCCTCTTGAATCAAAGCTGGAAGAATTTGATCTTCCAAAAGCTAAAATGGAGGAGCTCCAAAGCCAACAATGTATTGCAACAGGTAACAACAATGCAAAAGCAACTTCATTGGATGTTGCAATCAATAACGAGGAGTTGCACACTATAGAAGAGTTCCATGTTGCCATGAAGGAAGAGAAAGGGCAGAAAAGTCCTACCATTACTTCCACATCACCCACCCAAGAAGGTCTACAAGAAGACTCCATTTTTAGAGTTGAAAATCAGAGCTATGGGCATATTAAATGGATCATACCTTGCCCTTTGACTTCATTGGAGTCAAAGGAGAAGTCACAACCAGTCATGCTTGCTTCTAAGCATGAGGGTGAGCTACCAAGTACCAAGGATCAGCTGTCATACCTCTTCAATCCAAATGCAGAGCAACTAAAAGAGGTATTGGATTTGTTTTCAGTTTACACCTTGATGATTTGGGTAGAAGACCAGCTTCTTGTTGATTTTCCACTCATCCAATCAGCCATGTTCAGTACCAAATCAGTTGCATGGTTGCAACTTTTGAGAAAGGGAAGCTATTTCTCCCAACCAGTTGCAGGGTTTGTTTAGCCCACTTTTGCTTCCAGTTAGAGTAGGATAGGTAGTTTTACTTTCAGTAAAAGAAGTGCTTGTGCACACTCTGCATGTTTCATTTTGGAGCATGTATGACCTTTAGTTTTGTACATAGTTTTTGTGGTGCTGGTTTTGCTCTTGTGCAGTCCATTTCAGTGGGTTTCCAAGTGGCTCAGATAGGAGTTTTTCAAAGTTCAGATCAGTTTGTAGGCTACAACTCATGAATCCATGCCTAATGGATGCTTCAGGAAATTGGTAACTTCATCCAGCAGGTAAATGCCCCCTCTGATTCACCAAAATTGTTATCCAAAATGTGCCCCCTGCTCATTTTGTGGCTAACTCCTCCCATTCTTCCCTCTCTTTTGCCTCAGTCACAAAATTTTGCTTTCAGGCACTCAAAACCTTCTGGAAGTGGTACCATTGGATAGAGCTCTTTCTCAGCTTTCCAGAAAGGTAAAGTTTTCCTCCTAACTCCATGTATTTTTCAAGTTATGGCTCAGCGGAGTTTTTGTGGGAAATTTTCCCCTGAAAGGCCCACAGCCAATGAGAATGTGCCATGTGTCCAAGAAAGTGGCGGGGGTTGGAGGAGAACTTAGTTTTTTGCCAAGTGTTTGGGTGAAGGTTTCAAAAGGAAATATTTTTCCCCGCAGGCCCACCAAAAAATCAGGGGCTGCCACGTGTCCAGGGGGAAGATTTTGAAAATTTGGCTAAGTGTTGGCGTAAGAAATTTTTTTGAAGGATGGCCCTGCGGGCAATAAAAACATGACACGTGTCCAAGGGAGCCAGAAGTTCGCAGCGCGAGGGGAAGGTTTGAAATTTTGCTAAGTGTTTCACCAAATTTCAATGGAGGATTTTTGGACCCATTTCCTCAAGCCGAATCATAATGCGACATGTGTCACCAGAGCTCAGACCGGCGGGGCGCAAGGAAGAATTAGATTTTTGGGCAAAATGTTTTGCCGAAAGTCCAAAGGATGAGTTTTTGGCCCACTGCCTCCGTCAGCCAATCATATGAGGACACGTGTCCTAGAGTGGTGGAGCATGGGGAGAATTCAGAATTTTTTCCCAAGGAGGAAATAAAAGAAAATTCAAAGGGAAAGCCCACCCCCTTATTGCACACCCAATCATTTGCTGCCATGTGTCCCAGCTCGTCGGCCCAGCGGGAAAATTTTGGAAAATTTTCCAAAGGCTAAAACAAAGAAAAATGGAGCAGGAGGGGTCCGCGCCCAATGAAAACTTGCCACATGGCACCTAAACTTGCGGAGCGCGGGAAAATTTTGGAAATTTTTCCAAATGACCAAAAAGGTAAAAATTCAAAAAAATTTCCCACCGACCCGATTTGGCCCTGTTTTTCCCTAAAACTTCAAATCGCCATATCTTTCGATCCAGAGCTCAGTTTTTCACGTTCTTTATATCAATGGAAAGCTGGTGAAATTATCTACAAGATTTTGGGGTTATTTTTGAATTTTGGTGGAGTTTTGAGAGATAAAATCAAGAAACTCTTCTTGCACATGGTCATGGATAGAAATGATGTTTTAACCACCATTTTTAATGAAGAATGGCTTGCATTCTCTCCCAGCATGGTTAAAAATGTCAGGGAATGGATCTGTTAGGGAACCCATGCTGTTTTGATGGCATTTTGGTCAATGGTTGAACACCTTGCACTTTTTCCCACGTTTCTCTCTCCTGGGGTCGTGGTTTGCACTGTAAAAGCCAGAATGAGTTCATTTTGCAAAGGAGAGACACTTTTTCAGCTCTAAAACTTCCTTTTTCTCCCCCCTTGGCAGAATTTGTGAAGAAATTTTACCTTTCCATGTAATGCAACACCTTTTCTTGCCTCTGGATCATTGTAATGTATTGTATTGGATATGAGATGTTGATATATGTTCTGTGATTAAAATCCCTCAATCCTTTCATATATCTATCATTGCTTTCTTGATCTTTCATTACATTTTGAGCATTTGTGCATGTTTTGTGCTGTGTTTCCTTATGGATTGTGTATTTCATGCAGCATCAGGTGTCTACAACTCCTTTGGTGCATCAGCTATTAGCATTAGTTCTTTCTTTTTTGCATTCTCTATCTCTATCTCCTTGGAATTTAGAGAAGACTTAGGAGTTTAAACCTCTGCAATTGTACAAGTGAATTAGCTGATCAGAGGAGTTGAGGAACCAGCCTCTAATATGGAGATTCCTCTTCCATTTTGCAAGTCCCACACTTGGGAAGAGGATTCAATGTTGTGCAATCACACTGGATGCTTAGAATGATCAAATTAGAAGCTTGATCAGCATCCAGGGGTGCTGCTGATTTGCAACAACAATAACATAATGATGAAATGAAATAACCAGGAAACTATGATGTTATACTTACTTGGATTTCATTTCTGAAAGTCTATATGTGAAGGATGGAGGTGTTGATGATGGGTTTGGAGGCTGCAGGTGATCACTGACTGAAAGAAAACTTCTGTATGGGATGCATGCACACTCTTCTTTGCTTAGATAGATTAGAACGTGGCTGGGATGGTTGTGCAGGAGAAGATGCTCAATCTCCTTCCTTGGATGCGAGTTCTCACTGGAATTTTCTCTCTGAGATGTCTTCTTGCTCATCAAATTTTTTCCAATGTTTTCCATCCTTGAGAATAAGGTAGTTTAGGGGTTAAAAGGGGTAACCGACAGTGGTCCGGCTTAACCGGCGATGGTTAGGGGTAACTGACGTCGGTCAAGGTGGGATTTTCTAGGTTTACTAAACTTAGGGAGATCCTCCTGATTTCCTCGGATCTTGTGTGGTTATCTTGCGGATTAGGCTGGGAGCTTCTTGTGAGAATGCAGGAATGTGGTTAGAAGGAGTGTAGGCATTGATTTTTAGGGTTTGGGTAAGTCTTAGTTAGTTATGGTAACTTGCTAAGAGTAGGTATTCGGTTGAGTTGGCTTGGTGAGGTGTCTAAGTGAACTAATGTGTAGATATTATTTTAAATAAAATATTTAAATAATAAATATAGTGAGGATAATGCATTAATTTAATTAAATAAATTAAATTAATATTAATGGGGTGAAGGGGGTCATGGCTAGGTGTATGTGATGAAGGGTGTTTATTCGTCGAGGGAGTAAAGGGGAATGTGACCTAATTTTAGTGTCTACAGATAGATTTCACTTGTACCAATGCCTGGAGTAGTGGAATAGTATATTTAGTGTGCTAGATTTTGAGATCATACGACCACCACTAATGAATACCATATAAAGAATTTTTTGGCCCAAACACTAGTGTCTGTAGTGTCTCCAGTTTGAAATAAAATGACAATAAGTTTCAGAGTTGAGATTTTCCAGCTTTCGAAAATTTTCAATTTCATGATCTCAATAAAATTGAGAATGAGACCATCAATTTAAAAATTTAATTTTTTTTTTCATTTCCAGTTTAATTTTTTGAAGTTTCCTGACCCATAGTTAATAGCATAAAAAGTTTTCATCTATTTTAAGACCCGGGGTTTCAACCTAGGGTTTGCTGCAACAACCAACTACAATTTGGTTCACAATAGGGACCAACCAATCCAGGGATGACAAAGAGAAGGAAAAAATGTTTTGTTAAAGAAAGTTCAACCTAAATTTTGGAACTGTTGTTTTGTCTAAATCCGAGCCTTTCTTCAGTCAAAATCATACATTAATGTTGATTATTATTGTCTATAGTTAGTATGAAAATCATACATTAATGTCTGTGACAATACATGCAAGTAGCCCCATAAGTGGAAACTCATGGATATTTGGAGTATGATGAAAATATTTTTCTTTTCCATTTATTACCCCTAATATTGCAAGGCCATTAGTAGTAGAGCATTGGTTTTGGCTGTGTTTTCCCATTGGTAATGGATTTTTTCAATTGCAAAGCTATTATTAGTACCAGACCATGAGTTTTGGTTGTGTTTTCCCATGGGTATTGGAAATTTTTAAGTTCTAACTAAATGGAGCTTGATTTCCTGGGGCACCCGAAACCCCTCTAGTCTTTTCTTGACAGGATTATCTTGTGATCTCAAATATTTTAGCGGCATTACAATTGAGGATATCTAGTTTAATCCAAGTATGTAATTTCTATTAACCTTTTGAAGCAAGCAGAGCATGAAACTTTGTTTTATCTCCATTTCAAACTTGGTCTTTCTGACCTAAACCACCATAAGGGTTTTACCTTGCCTTCGTGATGGTTTGAGTGGCTGAATATCAAGAAGGTAGAGATAGAATTATAACATGCCGAGATGGACCTATGATCTTAGATGGATCTTTATTTGAATTTGATACAAGCTTTGACAGGCCCGTTTAAGTCTCTTTTGAGGGTTCTCTTAGATCACCAACTGATATGGTTATCCTCTAAATGTAAGCAAATTATCTTAGGTGAATCAACAATGCTGAACAATCAAATAATAAATATTTCTAGAAAACTTCTAGCAATATTGACCAAAAAAGGTCAATAATTCTTCAAAGCAACCTTTGTAACTTCAATATTGTAGAAGAAAATGAACTTACACTGTTCCCGCAATTCGCATTGTGATGTGTGTCTGGTCCTCGGGGAAACTTTTTGCCAAGCCAAAGTCTGTAATTTTTGGATTCATATTTTTTTCCACGAGACCACACTCCGTTCAGGCATCCTGTTAAAAAGATGTCAAGTTTATGATATGGAGCCATATTTTTCATGTCCATTGACCATTGTATTCCAAGAAACAATGTTTCGTTCAGACATTTTGTTAAACACTTTGTGAGCGTCCTCCATGTAACTACTTTTTTTCACACGTCAACAAGGCACTCACTACCCACAAAAAAATTGAACTCGAGTTCAACCTTAAAGAACAAAATCCTGAACTTGCTTTCCTGATTCCAAATCCTCCGCACTGGTTGCAATGAAAATTACTAAAAAAGTAATAGAGCTTGACTTCACTCCTTCCTTCCACATTTCATTTTTAAAAATGTGAAGCCACCACAACTGCTCTGTAACCATACCATTCCAAGAGACCACATTTCGGTCAGGAATTTCGTCGAATGATTGGTGTGCATAGTTGATAGTCCCCTTGTCGCATAACCTCCAACCACTGGTGCAGGAAACCACGAATGTAGGCATTTTGTCAAAAACTTGGCTCACATACTGTGGCATCCAACATTTAGTATACGAATTAACAAGACGATTACCAAGAAAAATCGATCTATAAATCCACACTTAATCATGTAGACCTGAACTCACATCACCCAAGGGATCTATTTCATATTAAAGCATCCCTGCAACAAACATTTACTGCAACTGGCTAGATTTTTATTGCGAGTGTATAATTGAGATCGATCAACCCAAATCTAACAGGCATGACATATAATTTGCGGGTGCTGTTGCTTAATTATAATGTTACATTAACCTGTATTTAAAGGCTATTGCATGTAAAAATAAAAAAAAACAAAACTTAAAAATAGAAAACCCATTGCAGCATGCAAAATAGGAAAAGTAAAATTGTTAAAAATAATAAATCTGTAAAATAGCAGAGAAATCGTCATTTAAGCCATCAAATTTGACACAATCCTGTGAATTTCCGCAAAGCCTTTTCCCATTGGGGTAACACCTTCGGCGTAATGATTTATTATTTATTATTCATTTTTTCATACTGCTCGCTGCTTACCTGTATGCTAATAATGTTGTTCATATAAAAACAAAAGCATTCATGAGTAAGGGGATTTAAACCTTGGACCTCAATGTGTTCATTTGTGGCATCAGGACGTGCAGGAAAGGAAGAATTATTTGATCGACCATGTAATGGAAGAGGCCGTGATGATCATTGCGAAGAGAGAAATGTGAAATTGTTGGTTGGCTCCTTCGAGATTGGTATTTTGCTCAGAGATTCTCATGATGCTACTACTGATCATACCAAGCCTTTACAAACCTACAATTGAAGTTTTTTTTTTTTGGTTTTTTGTTTTTATTTTTTAGGGTTTATAGTGTTCACTGGTTAAGTATTTAAGTTTTGTTGTGTGTCAAGTTCCACTATAATTTGAAACTGCATCATGGATTTCTGAATTGTTTGTGGAATGATACATACATAATAAGTTCTTGGATGGATTACTTATTAAGTATTATAGATCCTAATTGCAGAGCACAAAAATACATTTAAAAGATTTTATTTTTGTTAGTTTATTATTATTATTATTTTCAGAATATACAAAATAAACTTGTTATAGTTTAAATATTAAAAATTTGAAAGTAATATTGAATTTTTTGAAGGTTTAATAAGTCTCTCAAACTAAATGATAAAAATTGTCAATATATTGTTGTCCTCTTATAATTACATGGTGTACACATTTTATTATGTATGATACCAAGTGTTTGATTGATATTGAATGTACATTTCATGGTGTTAAACACCTAGTAATATGATTATAATGTCACGGTTATGTAGTAGTTCCAAGATAACCAAATTTTCTCTAAGTCTTTTACCAGTGATGTAATGTCTTTTTAGTTGTATCATTTTCAAGTGTTCTGTTATTTTTTCGACTCCAAAGTCGGCCAATCTCATCGAATATAATGCATGACTGTAAGCATGCGGTAAATCTTGACACAACTTTGGGACCCAACCATAACTTGAAATGGATTAAATTTCAAACACACATAAGATATAGAAATGGATACGAAGAGTATCTAGAATTGTATATTGTTATCTTTCCTTTTTATAAAATCTTGCAATTCTCATGTTGCCAGATGGTAGAAATGCCTTTACTATAAGGATCTTCATTAAGGAGGTAAATTTTTTAATAATGCTATTAGTCACTCCAAACCTATTTCATGACATTGTTTCACACTTATGCTATGTATATTCAATTTTAGAATTCAATCCAATCTTATCATCTTCCCAATCCACTTTCAAGACATTTCAATCCCTAAACATGTTTAATGTATTAAAAGTTGACTTGTCAGGACTGACTGATTAAGCCTATTATGACATCTGCATGTTAATAGAAAATTTCCATGATCCTTTGTTTAAGTATAAATATTTATCATATTCTGTAATCAATATATCTCCTAAAATTCAATTAGCATTTCTAACTACAAAATCATTTTAGAGAACCTGATTCCAATGTTTTTTCATTATAGGATAATTCACTATTTTCTAAAATGTTGTTTTCTTTGATGGAAAAATGAAACCCTAGAATGAGATGTTCTGGAACAATGCAAAAAACTTTAAACAAAGCATACACTCTCACATAACCAATTGGCGTTGCCAGACATCTTGCATTTTATATAAGTTGTATTTGTGATCAGCTCTTCTTTTATAAAATGGATACATAATAGCTTTTGATCAACAAATTAGGAAGATTTCAACAAATTTACAATAGGAAAGGACACATTTTGTTTCAATACAAACATATATATTCTAGAGCCCAAACATTATTTGAAGATTGTGTATTTAAGGTTCGTTTTCAATTAGAACTTATGGTCAACATATATTTTCATAGCAATTTGAGATGTTACTTGTTTGTGTTGTGATCACATCCCCAAATCCAGGGAAAAGTACATCTAATTCAATGTGCATTCTTGAAAAGGGCCTGTTACGAGTTAATGTTTCAATGTTAGAAAATTATAATATGATTGTATGTAAATAGTACTTTGTGAATACAAATCACATATATAGTAAATATGAGAAAAATTGGAGGAGTGTGTGAGAGATAATAGGGTAGATGGTTGGTTTTTTGATAAGGCATGATTCCTTGGATATGGGAAAGCTCATTACATATAAGTATGTAAGGCTATTGAATGTAGGATTTTTTTATTGATGGCAAATAGTTTTGAAGGGACTATACCCTGTTTACAAAGAAGGCCAAAAAGCCAGATATAGCAATCAAAGTATCAGCAAAAAAGGATTAGCATCCAGAATAGGTGTTTGAAATCAACCGTAACCAAAAAGTTACATCATGAGCAAAACAGAACAAGCACTGCAACCATGCAACCAGAAAACAACAAAAATGATGAAAAAGATTGAATGTAGAATTGTTGTGAGCTTATTACTATGATTTACTGAGAGCAACTCAATCTTTCCCTATAATGAGTGATTAGCACAAAGGGGTTGCCCTATAATGTAAAGCCCTTGTGAATGAGTAAATTAAGAAATATAAATTTGTTTTAGCATTTTTAAGGAGTTTATGAATAGTTAAAGATTTGAATGTCCATTGTGATCAACTTTGTCTTCTCTATACCTACACCACTATTCACCTTTTGTAGCATCTATATAATGACAATCATCTTGTGCCAATCATTTTTTTTAACATGGAGATTCAAGTAGTGTCATTTACTCATCTATTGTTTGTCAGTCCATTTCCATTTAAACCGTTTTCATGCATTGATGGAGATCCTGGTTCAACCCTACTTGCATTGGACATTGTGGTCCAGGGGGAATTAAGCCCTAGGTAGTTGTTTAGATCACAAACAGTTAGGAGGCACTGCATTATCTAAATTCAAAAGTTGGTTACATAATATTTAAAGGAGGAATGTGATAAAACACATGATTAATGATTCTGATGATTTTTCATATTAGAGACAGTTCATCTAAATACTAAAACCATTAACCATAATAGAAGTATAATATGCCAAGGTAAATTGAAGCAGTGGGAATCACTTTTTATGTTTGATTACAACATATGTACCCACATGAGACTACCAGTTTTTGTTCTAAGGATTGTTTTCTAAGTTACATGTTTGCTTTGTTTTGCAATATATCTTAGCTGCAACAAGGAAGGTTCACATGAAACAAGGAAGTTTATTAGTTTAAGAGTAAGTAGATTACGTGTTCATTTCATAATAGCATTAAAACACTAGAGTTACACTATTTTTATTTAAGTTATTACAATGAACTATATATTCTAACTATTTTCGTTAGATACTTATTTTGCATCGATCATGATACATAGTAGGGGATTTTCCTCGAGTTAAAAAGGTCGATCCTAAAATTTATTTATTTTTCTTAATTTTAATAATTTAATAATATTGTTTAAATCGTGCTAAGGGGCGTGGTGATTATGTCTATATTTTTTAAATGCTTTCAACATAATGCTTTATCTACCTTCCTGCACTTACAAAATCAATCAAATAACATATACTACAAAAGTAATAACTATCCCTCTAAATCAAATAACATAGATTGTTTTGCATTCACATTGCATTGTGCACATGTGATTGCTAGCTATATTTATTACGTCAAAGGGGTTACCCCTATAGAAAAGGGATTTGCGGATATTCATGGGACTGTGTACAATGCAATGTGAACGCCGAATGGTATATGTTATTCGAATTATAAAGACAATTATTACTTTTGTAGTTGATGTTGATAAGTGGTGTGATTGACAATATTGATTTTCTATTAAAGCCAGAACAAATGTTGTGAAATACATTAGAAGGGATGTTAGATAACAATTAGTTGTGTAATAGTTGAATACAAATGTAAGTGAGACATGTAAGTTTTCTAATACTCACTCTCAAGAATGTAGTGAATGTGAAGTGTTGTTGTCAAAGTAGATTAAAAGAATGACTAAGTGCTTTAACATATTATCTCTCCATAAATAATTAGTGAATGTTAAAAGAATGTTTATGGTACATTCGAAATTTCTTTATTACCTCAACGATTTTGAGTGCATCATTGTTAGAGATATTCTGTGCATGTCTTACAATCATAACATTCCATGAGACCACATTTATTTGAGGCATTTTGCAAACAAAAAATGGTATATGTTATTTGTGTTATAGGGATAGTTTTTACTTTTGTAGTTGTGCTTGTTTAAACTATGGGTGATTGATTTTGTATGTGTATAAATATAGACAAGTCACTTCATTTGAAAAGCATAAACATGAGGTCTTACCCTTTAAACTATTCAAAATACAAAAAAGTGATATAATGTACAAAGATTTGGCTAGAAACAACTATAATTTGCATGGTCCTTTCTTGGCATTTTAAATTTCTAGGTATTTGTGTGCAGATGAAGACATTACAAATGTGTTGTTGTTAACATAAAGAAACGGGAAACAATAAAAAGGAAAAATTGAACATGTATGTTGAAACGTGTAATTTTGTAATTGTAGATACATAGACGAACCATTTCATTTAAAGGTTTCATATCTTCATTTCAAGGTTGTTACAAATTCATACATATACATTTACAAATTTCATATCATAAGTGGTATCATTTTGCAAACTGTTTTATTTGAACTTAACATGAGAAGAATTATATTCTGAATGGTAGCCTTTTGAGAGTAATTTTATTTCCGGTAAACATGAGTACATTTGATACCCCTTGAATGGAAATGGTGTCTAGGATAGAAGTAGTGTTGAGTAAAATAGCAGTGGAGGTGCTATCAAAGTAGAGTGTAGTATTTACGAAGGGTTGAGTGATAGTAGTCTTGCTTCATCCTTTCTTCTTGTTGCAAGTGTTATTACGTGCACTATTTTTGAGTACCTTTCGAATGAACAAGGAGGTTAAATGCACAGATTTGAAAGTGAGGGAACTTTGGAGAAAGCTGTGAATGTTAGACCCTGCCTTTCATTGGTTCCAATGTCGATAGTTACTCTATGCATAGTAATTCTGTGGGACTTGTGGATAGTTAATGCCCATGCCATTTTAAGTGCCAATTATCTTTGATTCCCTCTCGAAATAGGGGGTATTGGAATATGTAACGGGTTGGAGGGATCCCAACATGGGCCATTGTATCTATCGAATTTGACAACAACAAATAAAGGTAATGATGGTGGTGGCATTGATGAGTCATAGACAATGTCGGTGATTGTTCCTGTAGAATTATTTATGAGGCCTGCATCAACCCATAAATTTGTAATAAGCATGAATTTTTGTTTTTTGCACAACAGAACTTTGTTCTCCAACTGATCATCATCAGTATTTCTTGGTCTAGCCCATTTGTTACTTTCAGCAATGGATTGGGCAATCAGAATGTTCAATGCCTTCATCATTTGAAGGTTGTGGGAGTCCATGAGGTCATTTTTTGCAAACAAATGTGGTGCATCCTTAAAAATTTTGAGCTCTTGTTGAATTAGGTGTGTGTCTGTGTGAGACATTAGGATTTCCTAGTCCTCAATAAGAGGGGTTGAATCTCGCATGTTGAGCAGTAAATTTTAGAATGAAACTTGTGCATTGGTTGTTCCTTGTTGTCGAAATATTGTTTGTAATGTAATGGATGAATGAAATCCCTTCTAAAGGGTGGCTCCATAGTATTTACTTGCATAAAGAGGATTTTCCATAACTAATGGTAATTGCCTAAGGTCTCTGAGGAGGATGACTGATCTATTTCAAAATTTAGATGTTTTTGCGTGTGGGAAAGCCTCACGTAGCCTATTGTCAATTTTTCCTTGTAACTTTGGGCCAATGAAACTCATTTCATCAATAAGAATATATTCTATATATTTTAGTGACTCTTGAAAAGATGGTAATTATTGGCCTTCAAGGGGTTTTAATTTTTTAATTGGAATACAAAGGGCTGCATGGATTGTGGGTGCAAAGATGTTGAATGTTGAAACACTGGTAGGGGCAAGAAAAAGGAGAGGCGGGTGAGATATGGTTGATGCTGCTGTAAACGAATTCCAGATTTTATTTCATGATGCCTAGAAAATTATTCAATAATATCCTCTACCATTTCCATGAAAACATTCTGGTGACAAAAAAAGAGTCAAGAAATTCAATTTTGGAGTCTTCAAAGGTACAAAAAAAAACTGCTAGGATATGCATAAAACTGGTTTGTTGAAAATTCCTTCACAACTTTTAGGCGAATGCATTTGGCAAGTTCAAACCTAGCCTCCACAACCTTTTTCAGCATACTCCCTTTCTATACTAGCCTTAACACAAGATATGAACATCCATCAAAGTATAATGGAAAGTGATTATTTTTTTGCAAAATGCCTCAAAGAGATGTGGTATCATGGAATGCCATGATTGTAGGATATGCACAAAACAACTCTGAAAATGATTCTCTCATACTCTTTGAGGTAATAAAGCACTATGGAATGTACTCTAACCATTTAAGCTTCATTTATATTTCATTCTTTCATATATTGTCTCATTTATGTTTCTTGGAGAGCCAATATGTTAAATCACTTAGTCATTTTTTCAATCTACTTTTACGTCAACACTTCACATTCAATACATTCTCGAGAGTGAGTATTAACAAACTTACATGTCTCACTTACATTTGTATTATATTATTACACAACTAACTATTATTTAGCATCCCTTTTGATGTACTTTCCAAAATTTGTTTTGGATTTAATATAAAATCATAATTGTCAATCAAATCCCTTACCACCATCAACTACAAAACAATAACTATCCCTCTGAATCAAATAACATATACCATTCGGCGTACACATTGCATTGTACACATGTGATTGCTAGTTATAATTATTATGATTATAATGTGTTTGTGTGTATTTGTATTTATATATATGTATACATACACATGAACATAAATAGTATTATTTATGTGTATTATAATTATATGTATACTAATTATATTTATGAATATAATTGACATAATTGTACTAGCAATCGCATGTGTAAAGTGCAATGTGAATGTTAAACGGTATATGTTTTTTGATTTTGAGGGGTAGTAAATTACTTTTGGAGTTGATGTGGTTTGTAATTAGCTAGGGAAAAAATGTGTTAGTGTTGGGACGATTTTGAGACAGTGGTTGCATCGGTATTTTGGTTGGTTTTTTGTTGAAAAAACCTTAATTGTACTGTTGATAACATGTTGATAAGAGGTACGATTAACATTGGAATTGTAGGAATATAGATAAAACATTACATTGAAAGGTTCTATATGTACAATTGTAATTAACCTACCTTCTTGTAGTTTACATGTGCAATTTCCATTGTGATATAAATTTGAGTTCAAAAAATGAAAAAGAGGAAACAATTAGTGCAGGCTCTTGAGGATCATTCTTTCAAATTTACCAGTGGTATCTTCAATCTTATTTTATAATAGGATACAAATGTTCTCCTCTATCTAGGACCTATTTTCAGATTCACCAACCAAAGTCTCTGGGAGATAGAAACTGACCCCTTCAAATTCATTGAAATGAGCTCGATTAGTTTGAAAGGTGAAGATGGATTGGTAGGTACAGAAAGGAGCTGATAATTATTTAAAGGGCTCTAAAAATAGATGAACCATAGAAAAGAGAAAGTTGAAAAGAAGAATCTAGTATGGGATGTCATCACCATCACCATCATCATTTGTACCAATCAAATATGTGGGTTCTATCTTGAGCTTATTTTACCTCATCTTTTTAAGATGTAGTGCCTCTTACTGAATTTCAAAATTGCAGAAATAGAACCAAAATGTTTGAAATAGCGTTGCAACATTTGAGTTGTAAATGCATATGTTTGCATCCCCATGATAACAAAAAATAAGAATTGGGTAATTCTCAGAATGAATGGCTCTTAACAGATCTACCAAATGGCATATTGGTTCATATTCTCTTGATGAATTTTGTCGATGATGCTATAAGAAGTAATTCTATTTGTAAGGATTGGGAGTTGTACATCAGCTACAAAGCTTTCATGGAAGTATGGAGAAAATCATGTGGGTTTCAGGGGCCGTCATGGTTATTTACATTTTTTATTAAGGGTAAAAGGTTTTTTAAAGGGGACCTTATCCTGGAATACAAAGAGGCTCAAAAGCCATATATTACAAGAAACTTACACCCAAGAGAAAGGCCTAGAATCCAAAAAGAACCTTGAAGCACAAAGGTAGTGGACCAAATACTGCAAGAAGCACAAAAAAAATGGGTAAAAGTGATACAACAGCTACCCAACCTAAGACCTGGAAAAAGTGACAAGAGGTCTACAAACACAACTATTAATTTTTTCCTAGTTATTTACATTATCTCCATACAATTGCAAGTATTTTTTTCTCTATTTACAATCTGGTTATGAACAAATGGTATTCCCTTTCTATGGTTTTCCTACCTTGGTTATTGCATATTCCAATAACATCAATTGGGGGTTTCCTCCTTGTCAAGGGAACTTCAAATATGTCTCATCATCTTGTAGTTTGCAATCCAATCTTGAAGCAGTGGAGAAGCCTTTCCCCATCGCAGAAGCCCATATCAAACTCTTTCATGTCTATCATTGAAAGAGAGTTTAATTATAATTGTAATGGTTTTCAAGTAAGTATAGCAGGAGGGAGATATCGCGATGGAAATGGGTATGAAGTATCAATTGAATTGTATGATTCATTCATAAATTCATGGGATGTGATTGGGGAGGTTCCATGTGAATATGATGTGAGGTTGGATTTTTGGACACCCAATGACATAGTTTATTGCAATGGGGTCATGTATTGACTCACCTTTGCTAGGCCTTATAGTATTATCTCCTTTGATTTTGTACATGGGGTTTTGAGTGAGGTGATGGTGTCCAGGCCAGAGTATCTCTTGTGTTCCTTATTTGTTAAGAGGATGGATAGGCTTACAATTTTTGGAGGAGTGGGTTCTCCCAAGGATTGTAAAAGCTTGAATGTACTCTAGATAGTAGGGCTGTAATTAAAGTATAAATAAGATACTTTGATTTACCTCAATCCTTAATTTTCCACAAACATAAAGGGAAGACAAGAAACAAAGACACCTTTTCAAATAATAATATTTTTAACAGAAGCACATTTCAGGTAAGAATGATTAAAATTCAATTGCTAGAACATAGAGTTCACTATAATTCATATTGTATATGATGTTTGATCTTTTTTTGCGATGTATTTTGGAATGCCCTAGTTCCAAAACAAAAATTTGGTTTACACTTCACATATACATTTTGTTATTGAATTGCATACCATTTACAACTTGACCTTGCCAACTATGATTTAAAATTATCTGCCAAGATGACTTGCTGATTCAGCTTTACGAATCAAACTATTTTTATGGTAATTAACGGGTAAGTGCAGGAAGTTGATGGAAAAATATAGGGTCATCCGTGGACATCATATTGCAAATAACAACATAATATCAACTTGTAGGGATTTTTAGCAATACATAAACTCAAAATTACACAAAATTATATTAATATGAATCGTATCATCCGGAATCTAGTTTCTAAAATACTAATTTTTGTAAAAAATGGACAAGATTAGCTATATTAAACACTCAAAATTCAATGACTTGGTATTTTTTTTTAAAAACGCCGATAAGATTATAGTCCGTTTGCCCACAATTTGGATGACCAAAAATTGATATATATTTTTTTCCTTTTTTGAGAAGTTAGATGCCACTATCTATCTTGGGATGGATTTTATTTTGTATTTTTTTGAGTGATATTTTATTTTTTATGATTTTTTCCGTGAAAGTGGTATGAAAACATAAAGAAAACAGAGCACTTTCCGTTTGCCCGCCATAACTTCATCAAAAAATATTGAAATCAAATAATTTTTTTTTTTGAACATGTATATAATTTCACCACGGTTGGGATGGTATAAGTTTTATCACATTCTGATAAGTGAAACAAATTTTGCAGTCTTAAACGTAGACATAAACATTCACAGGAAAAAGTGTCTTAAAGACCTACTATTAGTAAAAAATTATAAAATGATATTTATCCTATTCTATTCACTTTAAAATCAGTATTTATACAAAGCTAATAGTCTACCCTATGCAATGGTACCATTTTTATGACATATTTTTTAATTTTTGGAATGGTTCAAGTCTACGGAAGACTAAATTTGACGTTTTGCTGTTTTTAATGTAAAATTCAGGATTTGATGTCCACTTAATTGTCCCCCAACTTGGTGCACTTACCCTAACAATACATGTTTTTAGGGTGCTTGGTTTCATGATATTGTAATATAAAACAGTTGAAAACAAGACTAGGCCATGAAGCTCCATCTTCAAAAGTAACTATTTCTAAAGATTAGATCGAACTAAATTATGATTGAATAAGCTTTAAATGTGCCATTCTTAAATCATGCAGAAACAATTACATCTCAAGTTATTAAATTTTATATGCATTTATTGAAACTTTTGTTTAAAGAACATGTAGATTAAGAAGGAAAAACCTTCAAACCTGGTGCACCTCCATAAATAACCACTTCCTTAACACCAATTTGATATGTAAAATTTTTGGCCTCTTCGTGTATCTAAAAAAGTTAAAAATAGTTTCATCTAGGCATTAGAAGGATGAACTACAAAAAAGTGATGGTAACGACAACTGAAAAGATACACTACCACAAATACATCCACAACGGGAAACAAAATGTCAATCATTCCATGTCATTTAACAAGCATTTTTCTATGAGGCAATTTGACAAACATTTCACTATCTTTGTGTAAATCCCCAAATTTCAAACAAAAAAATCATAAGAATTAAAAAACTTTCAAACAACTCGTATGTGACAAACTTGTTTTGTCATTTTTTCAAAGAGTAGGAAAGCAATTAATTGATGGACTTGTCTCTTTCTTGTGACAAGAAAACTGTGTCAAAAATCAAACCCTAGTGTTATTCTCACTAATTACTGAAAGATGAAAACTTCCATAGATCAAAAAAATAAATAAGTTGAAACTCTAAAGCTAGAAGATGCATTTAAATATGAGTGCATTTAGGAAAACAATTATCATGAAAACTCAAATCACAAAAAACTGACATATCTATTTTAGTGGTCATGAATGTATCCCACAATATATCATCATTGAGAACAAATTTCATGTTGTTTGAAAATTTACAAATATCTCCTAGACGAAGGACCCTGATTACTTTTAGCGGCTAACATGGCCTAGATCTCCAATCCCGTCCCTCGTCAACAACACTTCAAAAATATTCCTCTCTATACTCGGCGGTGCATCACATAGACCTTTCATCTCTCAGCCCTTCGGATGACAGAGTGATAATGATCTACATGTTCACATTCATTCTCCTGTCTATATTTTCTGCCACAACTATGTTCGCAAGAGTTGTTTTCCCAGTCCTTAGACTACTAAGTAATCTTGAAAAAGCCAATCCAAATGCCTTTCAAACATTTAATTCATATTAATAATAATAAAAGCATCAATCCATGTGAATGTGTCTCCCTTAGAAGCCATGGATCTATTAGGAAATTTGACAAACAATTCACTCTCTTTGTGTAAATCCCCAAATTGTGAACAAGACAATCATATGAATAAAAAAAAATTCAAACATCTCATATGTGACGAAATTATTTTTTCATTTTGTCAAACAATAGGCAAGAAAAGAATCAATGGACTTGTCTCTTTCTTGTGACAAGAAAACTTTTTCAAACAACAAACCCTAATGTTGTTCTCACGAATTACTGGAAGATGACGACTTCCATAGATCCAACAATAAATAATTTGAAACTCAAGTTCCAAAATATGCATTTAAATTTGAGTACCTTTCGTCAAACAGTTATCATATAACCTCAAATCACAAAAAACCAACATGTCTATTTTAGTGGTCATGAATGTAGCCTACGGTATATCATCATTGAGATCAAATTACATGTTGTTCAAAAATCTATAGCAAAGCTCAGAATCTATATATCTCTTTGACGAAGGTCTCTGATTCCTTTTAGTGGCTAACATGGCTTAGATCTCCATTATCAGCCCTCGTCAACAACCCTTCAAAAATCTCCCTCTCTATACCTAACGGCGCATCGCACAGACCTCTCATCTCTCAGCCCTTCTGATGCAGAGCCAGAATGGTATACCTGTTCACTTTCATTCTTATGTCTGTTTTTTACATGTGGATCTTGTGCTCAACCTGCAATTGACCTCACACTCTATGGCTTTTTGAAAATTTTGAAAACGCCAAGGAGAAAATAAATAAGTGAAAACCTTCACATTCGTAAATTTACTATGCAACATTCAACATGCAACTACCACTGTTTCCATGGAACCACTAAAAACAAAAAAAGGTAAACCATAGTCAGATTCAATCCAATGAAAAAACATGTAAATGCCCGTCAAATTTAAGACAGTGACATGAATGACCACAGGCTCTTTACCATAGGGGGAATGCCTTTCGACATTAAAATATAAATATAATAATATTATTAAAAAAATTAATTGTGATAATTATAATAATTATAATAATAATAAATTGAAGATATTATAATATACATATCAAATAGAACATAAATTTATCAATATGTTATATAATAATAATTAAAACATGTTATAACACATAATACATAAAATTAATTAATATTAATCTAATATATTATTAATTATATAATATACTATTAAATGTTTTATAAAATTTATTATAAACATCAAATATGCATGTAATTGCATAAACACTGATGCTAAGTTATAAATAGAATATTGCAATCCCAAAAAAAAAACTCTAACGTCGTGTTCGAATTTACAGTTAAGATTTCACGTCTAATTTGCAGTATTCCTATTTTTTCTTTGAAACTCATATGGCTATATAAATCAAAGATTTGATATTATTGCAACGGTATAAGTAATGAACTTTTTAATAACTTTCTTCATGGGTGAATTTTTGTTGTTAAGTTCTCCTTATGCAATATGCATAAGATGTTTGCCACATAATCATTTGGAAGCAAATGATTGAGGAATAGTCCAATTAGGTGAGAGTTTCTAGATGGAGGTGAGCAGATCGACAGTCATTGATAAAGTTATTGCTCAAGAAGACACATTTTACTTTTAGTTTCTTCCTTGGGGTGATCTTTGATGATGAAATGCATGGGGAATTTATTACCATGAAGGCCAATGTTGGATGGACTCATTGCTTCCCTAAACACCCTTCCCTCTCTAGCCCAGGGAGGACTCTTGATCTCCTGTTTGTCCATATGCACATAGTGAGGACTACATGTAAAAGCATTGGTTCTTAACAACTTGAAAACATTATAAATTTAGAGGCAATACTTCAAGTAGTCTTTTACTCTTCTGTGAAATATTACATGGGATATGACTCATATGAGACACCTGGAAATTTGAGGATTTATTATATGGCTGCTCGAACATGTAGAGCCATCATCTAGCTAGCTTCAGTTGAAATCTTATTCTAACCAAATAAGAAGTTAAGTTCGTTCATCCTCTCAATCATGCTCAAAGATCATCAAGTTGAAACTTGGAAGATGAATCACTTTATAGTCACATTTCTAAATTATATACATATTTACTTTCCAATAGTATAGACAATTACAGCCTAAACTGTATCATGTTGGTTTATAGGTGAAGAAAGAACTTAATAGAAAAAAATTATTGTTTAAGCTTTTAATGTGGATGGTTATCTGACTATCTCAAATAAATAGACTCATATTTCAGTTTTTAGTTTGGAAGTTGATTCGGTGATGTGTTCCCCACAAGCAGTATATGGCAAGATGGAGCACAAAACAGTGTGCCTAATCAAGCTAAACAAGAATAAACTCTGAGTGCCTGCAACTAAGCTTAGCACAAAATGTCTTGGGTACATTAGATTGCATTCAATATTATTCTTCAAAGAAAAAGAGTCTTAAAAGACATCCACCCACCACATAGAAGAAAATTGTGGGTTTGGGATGCATAGGTTCAAATCCCCTCCACTACAATAAGATGAGCCATATTACCAAAAAAGACGAGGCATAGTTTTCTGTATAATAACATAGGTATATTCAAGTGTGGCAGTGTTCACAAATCTTAATGATGTGGTCTAAGAATATCCCAGCCTGTGATACAAGTGGGCACACTCTGTTCAAAAATATGCTAGGTGCTTTGGTAATATTCTTTAGAAAAAGGGTTTCAAAAAACATCCACCATATACAGGGGTTATGGTGTAATAGTAACAGGGGACTCTTTTAAGAGGGTGATCCAAGTTCAAATTCCTCTGACTAATAACCTGTTGTTAACCTCACCCAAGATTTACCAAAGAAAAAAAAAATCCACCAAAAAATTGAAGCATACCTACACTATTGTTAACCTCACCAGATTTACCACTGCCAAAATGTTATCAGCCAATTTTGACTTCACAAAATTAATTAAAAAATAAAAAATAAAAAATGGAAATTTTTGAAATTTTTCAAAAGTGTTACTTTGTGTGGTTTATCACCCTCATGACGATCGTCTCCTTTTTTGTGATTGTTTCGGTCTTCATTTTGTCCTTTTCGGGGGAGAACTCCTCCCGCCAAGCTTTAAATTACATTAAAATACATTAAAATCAATTAATTAATATTTAATTAATTAATTACTCTTTGTTTGATTTAATTAATTTTTTAGGAGTATTTAATTAAATAAAATTTAATTGAAAAATTCATTCGAAATTTTTTTATTTTATTTCCGGGGAAGTAAGCTTATGCTTCCAACTGCCGGGAATGCCAATTTGGCTTCCCGAACCCGGATTTCCCCTTTCATGTCAATCTTCTTTTAATTACCAGCTTGTGGGATTTTCTCCACCAATTGCCAAATCATGGATTGGCTAACGGGAAAGAAATCTCCCAATTTCCCACATGGGGAAATTGAACGGAGACTATCAGCCCACTTTGCCATTCCCATTGGCAATTGGCCATTGCTTTCCCCATTTCCCCTAGCACTTAATTCCACTACCCGAGAATAGAGGAAGTTGGATTAATCCTCATAACTTCCTCCGTAAAACTCGTTGGAAAGAGTCGTGTGAAGCTTTCCAATTGCTTCTTATTTCTTCTGAAGGACATAATATTTTGTCACATCCCACAATATTGTGAACGCCAAGTAAGAAGATTTTTGTATTACAGAGAAATCCATGCCTAAGAATACAACTAAGAAGTAAAGAAGGAACATTTCCCACGCACAACCCAAGGGAAAACTACCAAAGAGAGGTCATTCTCACGCCTAAGGATAAAAAGATAGAAAATGAAGTTTAAGATTTCAAGCAGCCCACCAGAGTTGTCCACGCCAAGGAGATAGCTAAGAAAAGTTTCACGCACTTGTCCACAGCCCAGCCACAAAAGCAAAGATCGTGTAGCCTAAAGGAGGAATCCATGCGTGAGGATAGAAAGAGGACAGTCCAAGAACATAAAGATATGCGTAATAAAGTTTAAGTCTCCACGCATTCATCTTGACAGTACCACGCCAATCCAAAGGAGAGTCCACGCCTTGGGGGAGAGAGAAGGACAACAAGAAGAAAAAAATTTTCTTTCCACGCATTGGCAGGGGAAAACAACACTTCAGAAAATTGAAAGCTAAAAGAAGCCGCGCCAAAGAGGAAGGTTTTCCATGTGCCAAGGAGAGGTGGAGCTATCCAATATTCCACACACCCATCCAAGAAGCTCCCAAGTAGCAACATTTCCTGTCTCTGTGCAGTGTTTGGAATTGGTTATTACTTGCGTGGAGCATTATGATCCTCAGAAATGAGGAATTTTTAAAGATAATCGCAAGCCTTTCCTCTTAATCACACCAGAACACATTGAGGAATTGCTCGGCATACCTGACTTTCCTGAGAATGTGGATATCACTCGCCAATCAACACAAGAATTTTGGGATGAAGAACCCCTGAGATGGAGCAAGATGGTTAATAAAAACTGGTTAGTAACCAAGATACCTCAAATTGACAGGCTTCCCAAAGAACTGTACCGCGTTGAGTTCGTGGAAGAAATCAGGGACATGATTACTCTCCTAAGTCTAGTTTTTCGGTCTACATTCTGCTAGGATTTTCCACACATGGATGTATCAATTTATCTGTATCATCCTAGCCAAGAAAGAGTTTGTGGATTGGGCCACCATCATCAGTAACACCCTTCACAAACAATTGATAGAAGTTAAGATGACTGGATGCTTCTACATGACTTCATATCTGACTTATGCGGTAACAAGAAGAAAGCTATTTTCGGGACTTGAAACGAGAGGAGTCATGGGGCCGTCAAATAGTTTTTTTCATTATTACCCTCAACTCAACTTCAAAAATAGTTCTCACCATTTTAGAAGAGTCAATGATGCATTCACCTTCCACGTGATCCGGATCCTGAATCGGAATACTGAGGAAAGGTTTTCTAAAGAATCCATGAGTGTCATTTCCCAATGGGGAACCTGGTTTATTCAATTTCCATCTTTTTCCTACATCCGCATGAGTGGATTTGCTGGTAACCCGTGGAAACTTCCTAAGTACGTCAGTGACAGATGGGAATTAATGGAGTTGGCACGATAATTATTCCAAGTTCATCGCCTTCTTAGTGACAAGCACCGTTCAGGAATTCATTTACCAATCCAAATCGGGGAATACCGATGTCCAAATATTTTTAGTGCACAACTCATGGAAAAAGAGTTCACTCTCATAACCATCCATCCATATGTGAAGAGAGCCTAGTTTGATATCAATGGATATATGCAAAAGATTCTGGGAGAAAAGTACCAAAATAATCCTACCATGGAAGATTTCTGGGCTGCTTGTTTGGATGAACATGAGGTAATAAGATGGGAGTACTCTTGCCTAACACTTGCTTAGATCAAGGCCTTCCACATCAAGAGTCCTCCTGATTCATTCATAAATGATGATGAGGATGTCATCAATCCCTCATATGATGCTATTGCCTTTACCCCATTGCCTCGAATCGATTGGACCAAAAGAGATGAATTTTATCTTGATGGAAAGAACCAACCAATTATTGAAAGAATCATATCTTGGTATGACAAAGAACTTGCCAAATTGCAATCAATTCTAGATCACATTTCAGGATCACAAAAATTACCAATATGAGGGGGCCTCCATTCGACCAAAGTCTCTTCTTGATCAACCTCATTACCATCCAATCATACACAACAAGCAAGAAAGGAGTGGTTACCGAAATCCACTTCGCCAAGTAACGTGTCACAAGGAGAAAGATCTAAAGATCCTAACCCCGAAGAAGGAAGAGAGCGTGTGTCCAGATTTTCTACCTCGAGTAGAGATTCTTCTACCCACATCGTTAATAGTGCTCAGAAGCTGGTAGAAAATAATCCTCAGCCATGCTTCAAAGAAGCACCCACTCAGGTGCAGGTAATTCAAATCTAAAAAACTTCAAAGCATGTAGTTCATGAAGGGATTTCCCAAAATCTCCCAAATAATTAGATAGTGGATATTGAGGTTGTGTCTCCTCAAATTGAGGTCTCTAACCCT
The DNA here is from genome assembly GCA_019776745.2 of Taxus chinensis. Lineage (NCBI taxonomy): Eukaryota > Viridiplantae > Streptophyta > Pinopsida > Cupressales > Taxaceae > Taxus > Taxus chinensis. Next base: position 860,197,657 of record CM034151.1, read on the forward strand.
CATCGAGTATCAACATACCTACATCACAGATTTACAATATTTCACGAAGAAATATTGTAGAAGGAACTTGGAGCAGTAGACTTTTGGTACAGGTAATAAAATCTACTTATTTCAAAGTTATTTCCAAACTACATAGCTAATATTTATGTTCCCTTGTCTCGCAGGTATGAATGGCAACATAGAGGCTCTGCACATGTCCATGGTTTATTTTGGCTCGAGAATGTGCCCAAAGTTGACGAAATGGATTGGGAGGATACAACTGTTATTGAGGCCACAAAACAATACTTTGATAAGTTTGTGTCTGCCTGGAACCCTCGACCGACATGCAATTGCTTGGATTTTGTTTGCAGGTCACTCCTAGATGACCCTTGCTTGCTAGATACAACAAAAATTCTATCCTCCTCCCCAAATTCAGACCTTGAAGAACTGCTTAATCGAGTTCAGTGCCACACTAAATGTTCAGAACAAACATGCCTGCATAGAAAGCAATCACAACTCTAGTGCAGATATAACGCCCCCTGGGCTGCGCAACCTACTTCTTCCTTGCACATTGAAAGTGATGGGAAAATTAAGTACCTCCCTTCCAAAATTGATGACAAATTGAACATCCACAATCGAAATATGATATACATATGGAGAGTAAATGTCGATTGCCAACTGGTACTTTCCCGCCATGCTGTTCTTAAGTATATTACAAAATATGCTTCGAAAGCCGAGCAACGCTCAGAAACATATCACCAAATGTTATCCAAATTTTCAAGAGACGCAGATGTAGATTCTCCATTACATATCGTGATCCGTAAAATGCTCATAGAAAGTGTTTTCGAACATGACATAAGTGCATAAGAAACATGCCACATGTTGTAAAAAATGTCACTTGTTATGTGCAGTCATCCATTTGTATCATTAAATGTTGGAAAAAAAATTCTAAGACGTGTTGTTGAAAGTGACGCTGATGCAAAACAAACATCTACTTTCTTGGATGTGTATAAATTTCATCCAACAATCATGGAACACCTACCACTTATTCAAGTTGCTTGAGATTGGAGCTACATCAAGAATCATAAAAGTGATAAATGGAAAAAATGAACGGTAAACGCAATTGTTTGGGTCCACCCGAGATTTGTGGATGTCCCAGCTCAGGCTTCAATGTCATATGAACTTTTTTGTTGGTCAAAACTCCTTTTATACAAGCATTTTAGAAATATTGCATCAGAATTTGGAGCAACCCCACATGACATCAACGACACTTGGGACATGTTCAAGCACAACTACAAACCATGGCATGTTTTATGCACAACCGTTGACACAGGACCTGTTACGGATGATAGTTCTGACTCTTAGCCTGAATGCAGTATTCAACACGAACCATTGCAAGAATGGCAGGTCTTCTCACAACTTCACCCGGGAAACAACATGAGTCTAGACAATCTTGACATGTTGGGGAAATGAGATTTTGATGTACAACATAATTGGAACATACATGACATTCCGCATGAATTACAGATAACTGGTTCATTATTCATTGAAAGAGAGAAGGTAGACATAATTAACAACAACATATAGGCCACACCACCATCTTCCACACTTCCTTTGTCTCCAGAACAACAAACAACTCTTGATACCATACTACACCATTTAGCAAACAAAACCCTTCTACCTCCACTAAGATTCATAATTCAAGGAACGACTGACACAGGAAAATCATTTCTGATAAATAAAATCCATAATTTATTCACATCACCAACCACATATCCCTCACCTCTACTTGTGCTTGCCCCTACCGGTGTTTCAGCATTCAACATCTCTGCATCCACAATCCACGCAGCCCTGCGAATTCCAATCAAAGAACTCAAACCCCTTGAAGGTACTGCATTATCATCTTTTCAAGAGTCGCTGAAACATATAGAATATGTTCTTATTGATGAAATGAGTTTCATCAGCCCAAAGTTACTAACCAAAATTGAAAGTAGGATCCGTGAAGCTTTCCCACACTCAAGAACATCTGAATTTGGAAATAGATCAGTCATCCTCCTCCGCGACCTTGGCCAATTACCACCATTTTTGGACAGTCTTCTTTATGCAAGTAATTCCTATGGAGCAACCCTTTGGAAGGGATTTGAGACTTCCATTACATTGCAAACAATATTTCGGCAACAAGGAACAACCAATGCACAAGTTTCATTCTGGAATTTAATGCTCCACATGTGAGATTCAACCCCTCTAATTGAGGATTGGGAAATCTTAATGTCTCGCACAGACACATACCTAACTCAGCAAGAGCTCAAAATTTTACAGGATGCACCACATTTTTTTGCAAAAAATGATCAAGTCGACTCCCACAACCTACAAATGTTGAAGGCATTGAACGTTCCGATCACCCAATCCATTGTTGAAAGTAACAGGTGAACTGGACCAGGAAATCCTGATGATGATCAGTTGGAACACAAATTTTTGTTGTGCAAACAACAAAAAATCGTGCTTATTGCAAATTTATGGGTTGACGTAGGCCTCGTGAATGGTGCCACAGGAAAAATCACTGACATTGTCTATGACGCATCAATGCAACCACCAGCATTACCTTTATTTGTTGTTGTCAAATTTAATAGATACAATGGCCCATGTTGGGATCCCACCAACATGTTACATATTCCCATACCCCCTATTTCAAGAGGGAATCAAAGACAATTGCCAATTAAAATGGCTTGGGAATTAACTATCCACAAGTCGTAGGGAATTACTTTGCACAAATCAACCGTCGACATTAGAACCACTGAAAGGCAGGGTCTGACATTCACAGCTTTATCTAGAGTTCCCTCACTTGCAAATCTACGTATTTCACCTACTTTTTCATTTGAGAGATACTCAAAAATGGTGTACGTAACAACACTTCGAGCAAGAAGAAAGGAGGAAGCAAGAATACTATCACTCAACCTATCATAAAAGCTACCCTCTGCTTTGATAGCACCTCCGCTACTACTATACTCAACACTTATTCTATAAAAAGTGACATTGCTGCTCAAGGGGTATTGTACGTACCCAAAATTGTAAGGTACTGTACTGCGGAACAGCGTAATAAGTGCCCCAATGATGATACAGGTCTCTTCGCAAGGTGTTCGGGATCTAGAAAAGCTCTCCAAATATACGTTAACATCCCACATACCCCGCTTAGCCCCTGCGTGATTTTTTTTCTCCCTTTTTCCTCTTTTCTTGCCCCTTTTCTCTTTAGTAACGAAACTTGCCACCCTGATAGGGCGGCGGTCCTATAACCACCGCCCTGAACAGGGCGGCGGTCCTGTAACCGCCACCCTGGGTAGGGTGGCAGTCCTTTACGCATTTTCCAGAACGTTCTTTTGACATAACTCATGCAAAAATCAATGTTTCACCAGCTTTTCTTGCCGACTTGAGCATGCATTTATGTTTTTGGTCCCTGGAATAGTGTTTTTCCTTTGTTTATTGTTTAGGAGTTCGGTTTGGTTTTGATCTTTGGGTGATTGAATTCCTATAAATGCATGGCTTGTGCTCAAACCAATGGTCTGCCCCTGAATTTTTCTCTCATTATTCCTCAACTTCAGTATGTTAGTTTTCTTTGATTCAATAGTTTAGTTCATTACATGCTTAGTTTGCATTGACTAGCTGTTGGTAAGCCACATATCCAACTTGTGCAAACAGTGTTGCTGTTTTATCTAATCCATTAGAGTAGAATAGCTTAGGAAGCCATTAAAGTTGCAGGTTTTTTCTCTTCATACAAGATAGTTTAAGGTTCTGGACGCATTATGTTGCACGATTCGCAGTAGATCCCACTAGGAATTGCATAAGCCAAGCTCTGTACTCTTGCGCTATCCCTCTCCTATCCGCATTCTATTCTATCAGCATTCTAAAGGTTGTCCCTTGTTCCAATACCTATTCCTGTTAATGCAAGCATTACACACTTTTCTGGATCTACGTGAGCACAAAGAATGAAGAGATCATACTGAGGGGACAAGATCACGCACACCATCAGATTCGCCACTGTTATGCGGAATCCAGGTTCTAGCTTTCAAAGTTCTAGTTAGAATCATATCAAATAAAGTAGTTAACTGTTTTATTTCAGTAAATTCTATTCTCGATATTACCAGGGAAGCTGTGGGGATTGATAGTTTCTAAGAAACTATGATTCATTCCTCACTTCTGAGGTAGGATCGATAATCTCACAAATAGATTAGTTATTTCATTGTTTAGAATAGATATACAAAATTGCACAGACAAATGGCTACACTCGGCTACTTTGTTTGTTTTAAATTATTAGTTTAGTTGTCAATTCTAAATATTTTAAAATAGCTGCTTTCTTAAATTCTTGTAAAACATCAGAAAATACAAAAAGAAGTCATATATGCTAGAAATATACTTAAATTTCACTTTACTACAATTTTTTTATACTGTTACGCTTGCATGACTATTACGGGACCTAGGGAGCCCAGAGAATACATATTCGAGCCAATCGTGCCTCAGCCTGATCTCATCACAGCAATAACTGATATTGACCAGAATCTTAGAATCCAGGTCTTCCAAACAACAGCAGACCTCCAACAGATCAGATCTCAGTTAAGAGGGTTAAACATAGAAGACGACCAAGCGCATACGTATTGGTCAAATCAGCCAAACTACAGATTACCCTAGAAAAACATCCATATGACCATAGAAGGGTTTGAAAGAGAACAAACGTTCGGGTGTGATCCTTTGGTTCCAGAGCCAGATGCAGGAGACACCCTCGTAGATATAGATACCAGCTTAAGAATCCAGGTTGCGAGAACGCCTGTGAGGTATTCTGAGAAAATTGCACAACTGTTGATTCTAAACATAGAAGCTGATAAAGCGTATGATTATTGGATACTAGGGATCGGGACTTGATTCTACGTATGATCATAGCTGGCCCACAACAAACACGAACCTACGGTTGTGACCCACAAATCCCACAACCTAACGAATCCATCAGAGAATTAGACATAGACACTGGCCTACGCACACTGGTATTCCAGTCTACTCCACTTCTACCTATTATCATCGAACAATTATCCCTACTAGATATAACAGCTAACAAAGCTAGAGAATTCTGGACTAGGCCAGAAAATCATCCATAGAGTTGACTATATTCACCATCCACCATATGACCTTATCTGGGGACGTACACGAAACTATCCCAGGTAATTTCCCACGTATTCCACAACCCATAGATCGAATCATGCCAGAGCTCGATATTGATTGGAGCCTTCGAGCAGTCATCCTTGCCGATCGATCTATCACACCAGTCCAAGTTAGAAGGGCTTTCTTTTCCTTAGATTCGTAAATTCCATTAGCGCGTGTCGAAGACATTAGACGGCTTAACTAGTTTATCTGTGTCCCACACATATTCCATCCCCACCGGCTGTCTCGTCACGACCTCGGGAGGTCGGGTACGCGGAAGAGTTACTTGTAGATTCCCACACTCGCTTGTCACTTTTCCGGCGTACAAAATTGGTGAACCCTATGTGAACCGACGTGAAACTAACAACCGTTTCACCTTCTCTCTGAGAAGTTTCATCTTATCCAAATCACCTTCGCTCCTTCCCATTATTCTACGGGGTATTCATATACCCCCCGGATATGTCGGGATTCGATGCATATGGGAGACCCCTCTTGGGTCTTGAGGCATACTACGCCAAACATAATAGGCAATCATCACCCTCGCTCTCAATATGGGGTGACAACTATTCAACGAATCAGTTGTCAACAAAATCTCCAAGGAGCAGATATAGCTCGTCCTTCCAAACAAAAGGGTTGGAACAACTTTCTCAAACGCAACAAACAGAGCCTTCAGACTCGAATAATATGACGTTTACCAGAGAATCTGGTTCGTCTCCTCAGATGCTACTTAGACCACAAATTAGTAGGCAATCAGATCCATACCTGGTCTTAGATGATGAACAGTCAATACGTTATCCTAGGAGTGAACAACGCTCCCGGGGTATGTACCCCACCTATAGGAGGTTTACAAATACAACCAGAGATCTCTTTTCAAAAAAATACCTCCATGCCATTACATATAGAAAATAATCTCGGAGAAACTTGGCAAGACAGTGATCAATTCATAGCTGGATATCACATGCCTATACAAAATAATAATATACAACGAATGCCATCAAGGCAGAATATCGCGACTTCACCAAATGAAGTCATCTTGACTCTAATAGAAAAGGTTAAAGGATTAGAGCTAGCTCAAGCAAGTCAAAACTCACAATTCATGCAAACGGGGGAGTTCTAAATCCTCCACACCATTCTAGCCAAGTAGATCTCCTCACAGGAGTAGGCACATTAGGCATGACCCCCTCAGTATTCACAACAAATGCCAACTAGACCCACCATCGTTAGCACCACTCCTCCCGGTCTAGTGCAGAACAATCAATTCCTGGATAGTACCCCTTCGTACTTAAACATGTACTCCAAATCACCACAAGGGGACATGTTCTCCTCTCTCGACATGTTTTCTCAGGCACAGGGACTTCCTTATGCCCCTGCTAACGCATACGCTACGCCATATCAACAACCCACTCCAACGCCACTTCCTCAATAGGCACCATCAATGGTTGAAACATATGCAATAGGGACTTATTCAGAATATTTGAAAGAGCCCCTAGATTTCACCATACGAAGCGTCATGCTTCCAAGACCTCTTCCTGATTTGCCCAAATACAAAGGAGAGGGAGATCCAAATGCACATATCAAAGCTTACGCCACAGCCATTCGAGAATTACTCCCATGGGATGGGGTTGTTGCTAAAATATTCCCCAAAACTTTAGAAGGCATCGCTCTCGATTGGTATTACAGGATACCTAAAGCTTCCATACATTCATTCAAATAACTTGTGTCTGAGTTCATCAAGGCCTTTGACATGAACAAACTATTAAGAATAGGAATCAGGGAGTTCTTACACATCAAACAAGAGTATAACGAGTCTGTCGCCCATTTCATCCTAAGGTGGCGCACAGTTCTTTATTCTTCATCAAGTGCTCAAAACATGGATCAGATGGAACTATGCGATTTATTCCTTCATTCTCTCAGCAGAGAGGTAAAGGAAGAAGTCCAGAAGTTCCCACTAAGAACTTACGATGAAGTACTTGAAAGTTCTCTTCGAATAGATCAAGCAGCGATAGATAGTGGCCGTAAAACATATGGAGAGAAAACGGTAGGTTAATCACCCCCAATCAGAACACTACAAATTATCCCACTACCACAAAGCGTTAATCAAGGACCCCAAAATCCTCAACAAGAATCGGGGTGTAACAACAGATGGAGTAAGTGACCAACCCAAGAAGGTAAATAATCGTCAATACCCCATCACAAACAAACACCCAGCAAAACAGCAACTTTACCCCGATAATCAATGCAGTGGATTTTAACCATCCACAACAACAACAACAACAACAACAACAACAATGGCGTAATCCCATACAAGGGGCGGGGTCAAAATTCATTTGGTTACCAAAACCAAAGCCAGAAACAACAAATGCAAAATTTTAATCCTAATAGGCAACAGTTTGATCCGAATTTTAGGCCACAATATATACCAAACCAACAAAACAGGAACTACAATCCCAATTCTTATTGTGGCTTCCACAAAATTCAGGGTCATGACACTAGAACGTGTCATGACTACAATAAATTCATGCAACGTTTACCAGAAGAACAAAGACAGTTCTTCACAGACTTATTTTTGGCAGATCCTGTATCATCACCACCCAATACGCTCGCAGGAGCAGTTTCCCCTCAAAATGCACCCCTGAAGATCTTTAACGATCCACTCCCCAAATCACGATAAAAACAGACTAAATTCAACTGGAACAAACAAGGGTGCAATGACAGGAAACAACGATCATGAGGCCTCGACTTCGCTAAATCCATTAGTTGCGCCGTAACTAGGGAGTCAACCACGACCTAAGGTAGTTGGATTGGTAGAGTTAGACTCAGAATTACTCATTGAAGTTGTAACAAGGACACGAGAGTATTTCTCCCAACCAAGTCCAAATCGCCTGCCAGAAAACATATAACATCCAGAAAAACATAACAAAACCTGTGGGTGCTTATGATTTAATTAATGATCTAATAAAAACCTTCTCGCATATTTCGTTTCTTCGACTTGCTAAAGAACTCTCCTGCCCACAGGGCTGCTATTTTAGAAGCATTAGGTTTAGGTCATTTAATTAACATCACTCCCCCACCTGAAACATAGGTGAATCATATAGACTTTGATGTTCATCCTCCGGGACAGGCAAATAGGGATGTCGAATTCATATTCGAAATAAGTAAAATGCCTACAGACGCTGAAATCGCACGCCGAGGCGATCCAACCTTACACTTGCAAGTATGGGTTTATAATAATTACATAAAAATGGGCAATGGTTGACGATGGGGCTGCGGTTAACATATTCCCCTTCTCTTTCCTCCAAAAATTAGGATATGGGGGAAACAAACTGTTCCACTACTCGAAATACATTGAGAGGCTATGATAGCCTTAAAGCCACTTCGATAGGAACCATAACACTACCGGTCACCCTAGGACCCCAAAACATTCTTAACTGAGTTTTTATATTATAGATCGGGGAAACTAACTATAATATGATCCTCGGTCCGACCATGGATACACCGCATGAAGGCAATCCCTTCTACATTATTTCAAGAAGTAATATTCTTGCATCTAGGAAAAGTATTTGTAGCCAAGGGAGATCCAAAGCCATTTGCTGTACACCTAGCTGATTTAAAGAAAAAGACCAGGTGTACACTCGGAATTTGAACTCCCAAAAAACTAACTTAATAAACCCACTAACCCAAAACCAGAGGAGAAGTTGGTTACCTACAACAGATCTGGAAAACTATCAGCAAAAGTCAGAACGACCCCAATCCCCAAAGATAAGGCTAACACGATTGAAACAGTATCATTAGGGACTACTGCAAAAATCGTTGAGTTAATAGAACAAGAGTTACCAATGTTCTTACCTTTTGATTCAGTAGGCATAGGATATTCCCTAGGAATTGGCTCTCTTCCAGCAGAGGATCTCTGCATGGTGGAAGTAGAGTGTGTAAACACAGCAAATACCCCAACATCTATATTCCCAGCTAAGTATTGGACTCTCCATTTTGATGGGGCTAGGTGTCGTTATGGAGTAGGGGCAGGTATAATTCTTACTTTTCCTGAGGGGAAAGTCATGCCATTTGCCTTCAAACTTAATTTCGAATGCACAAACAATGGCGCAGAATACGAAGTCCTCCTCCTTGGCCTCACCTTAGCCAAGAGAATTGGTATTAACAAACAACAGAGTCTTAGGAGACTCGCAACTAGTGGTAAACCAAGTATTTGAGGTATATGAAACTAAGGCCTGAACACTTGCGAGCTTTACAAAAATGGTCGTATTAGATTTGAGTAAGACATTCAACTTCATATCTATTGAAGCAATCCCGCGAGAGAAAAATCTTCTCGCCGACTCAATAGCAACTTCAGCGTCACGTTTTACTCCAAGCAATGAGCTAGAAGATACTCATTTCACGGTGTCCATTCGTGACGAACACATTGATAAAAACAATGAAAAATCCCCCTTTCAAGTGGAAGTGAATCTACCGCCCCAAACCATATTGATAATGATATGGCCATTTTGCAGTACTTAAACGCTTACGCGGCATTGCATCTTTCCTATCCTATGTTAGATTTTTCCTTAAAATACACATTCGACTTCTCATTTTGGAAATCCCATGAGGGATCATCCCTCACAAATAGAACCTAGCATATACGCGGTAGAAAATGGGGATGATCTGGATTTACCTCCAGCATCACTTGAGTTTGAAGAGGGTAACACCTCTTTGATCGAAAGAAACGATCGATGTCAACATCGGAACGGAAGACGAGCCGAGAATTTTAAAACTAGGATCTTCGTTAACACCAGAAGAAGTAGAAATACACACTCGAATCCTCAAAGAAACATCAGAAGGGCATTTTCATTTAATTATAAAGAAATGACAGGAGTTGCAACCCACATTATGGTGCACAACCTCGTCACTAAATCAGATGCAAAACCAGTCAAGCAAAAATCAAGACCTATGAAACCCAAAGTAGCTCTCATGGTAAAGGAGGGGAGTAATAAAACTCCTTCAGGTGGGATTCATTAAAACCGGTCGATTACTCTCAGTGGGTATCTAATATCGTTCCCGTTCTCAAGAAGAATGGAAAGATACGCATTTGCATAGATTTCCGAGACATCAACAAAGCATGTCCTAAAGATGACTTCCCGTTACCATCCATAGATGTCATTGTTGATGCAACATCTGGGTTTGAACTGTTGTCACTTATGGATGGATTCTCGGGATACAATCAAATCAGAATATCCGAGCAAGATCAAGCTAAGACTACGTTCATAACTCCTTGGGGAACCTATTGCTATGCTGTTATGCCTTTCGGTCCTCAAAAACGCTGGTGCTAACCTACCAGCTGGCTATGACATACATATTTCACGATCTAATTCATAAAATCATGGAATCTTACATGGATGACTTATTGGCCAAGGCCAAGAAGAGTTGTGACCATCCGGAAGTACTCCGCGTCATTCTTTCACGCCTAATAGAATACGGAGTCACGCTAAATCCAGAGAAATGCGTCTTTGGTGTAACGGGAGGGAAGCTCCTAGGTTATATTATATCATCACGAGGAATAGATGTTGACCCAACTAAAATTCGGGCTGTCCTCGAAATGGTTCCACCTTCGGACGAATATGGAATCAGGTCATTTCTCGGAAAGCTAGGTGCAATCCGAAGATTCATCCCGGACTTAAGCTTCACCATTCATCCAATCAACAATTTACTCAAGAAAGACTATAGCATTGATTGGACCGAAGACTGCAATGAAGCTTTCAATGCAGTTAAACGTTTCTTACTGTCACCACCTATGCTAATGCCACCTAAGCTAGACCGCCCATTGATTTTATACTCACGAGCTACCAATGTTTCGTTAGCTTGCATGTTGGCCCAAGAAGACGATAACAAAAGAGAACGTGTGATTTATTTCATTAGCCGAACACTGCTCGACTATGAAACACGCTATACACAAGCAGAATGAGAATGTCTTGCCATAGTATTCGCAACCAAACGCCTAAGACACTATATGCTAAATCAAGAAACGAGGGTCATGGTGAAAACGGACCACTTGCAAACTTTCCTCACACAAGGGTCCTTGTCTAAAAAGGCTGGACGTTTTATAACCTTAATGGGAGAATTCAAATTAACATTTGTAAATCAGAAGTCAGTTAAAGGACAAATAATTGCGGATTGGTTAGCTGATAACCCATTAGATGGGGGCGAGCTAGTAGATTTGGATTTTCCAGATGAGTACGTATACTACATCGAAACCCGACCTACCATCTCTAAGTGCCCCTGGTACGCTGATATCATTAACTATATCATGGACCATACATATCCAGAAGGAGCTACACCATAACAAAGAAGATGATTACGCATTATTGTAGCTAAATATGTCATTATAGAGCAAGTTCTCTATCGAAAGGCGTTCGATGGAATGCTCCTAAGATGTGTCGACACAGAAGAGTCCAAGAAGATTCTCCATGAATCACATAGCGGAATATGTGGAGGTCATTTCGGTGGCCACGCCACCGCTCGAAAAATACATCGAATGGGCTATTTCTGGCCCACTCTAGAACATGACGTAATAGAGTTTGTACGCAGGTGTCGCAAGTGCCAAGAATTCTCTCATGAGATTCACATGCCGGCACAAGTTCTGCAACCAATCGCTACTCCATGGCCCTTTTCTACATGGGGCCTGGACTTGATAGGGAAATTCTCTCCCTCATCCACAGACGACCATAATTTTATAATCACGACCACTGAATATTTCACCAAATGGGTAGAGGCCATGCCTCTTACCACTGTACCTGGTTCTGTAATCGCCAAGTTCATTTTGAACCAAATCATTTGCAGGTACGGTATCCCGCAAATCATTATCTCTGATAATGGAACTTCTTCTAAGAATGAAGAAGTTCGTGAACTATGCAATAAATTTAAAATAAGCCATCATACGGCTTCCTTGTATTATCCCCAAGCCAACGGGCAGGCTGAAGCAACAAACAAAACATTGAAATCCATTCTCCTTAAAACGGTAAAAGAAAACAAACGAGATTGGCATTTAAAGTTATATCCGGCCTTGTGGGCCCACCGAACCTCAATAAGAACACCAACGGGAGCAACTCCTTTCTCGCTGGTATTTGGGGCAGAAGTGGTTCTCCCACTTGAGGTTGAAATACCCAGTCTCCGCATTTCACTACAAGGGATTCTGGATGAAAACGCTTACAGAGAAGCACATTTTTCCCAAATAGAAAGCCTAGATGAAACTAGGCTAGATGCCGAACAATGACATAGGATCTATGCTGACTGGATGTGCCAGCAGTATAACAAAAGGGTCTATGAACGTGACATATACGAAGGTGATCTGGTTATAAGGCTAGATAGCCGGATCGATAAAAAGACCGGCGAAGGAAGGAAATTCCGGCCCAAATGGTTGGGCCCATACCGAGTCATGAAGGACTATGGAAACGGTGCATACCTCTTATGTATGTTAGAAGGTGAGGAGTTTGGCGAAACAGTCAATTCTCTGCACCTCAAACGTTTCTACGCATAAGCTGCTAACGCTACCTATATAACTATCTACATTGCATTTTCATATAGATTAGGATCATTTTGTCCATTCGTTTCTTACACAAATTGTGATCAAGGAATCTATTCTCAAAGAAATTCATTACAAACTCATGATGTTGTTGGCATAAAGCTTTCTAATCACATCTCTCCATTTTCACAATATCATCAATCATTTCAGAATCTTTCATCAAATAAAATCAGACATGACAAAGTCTTAACGGCAACCATACCAAGATCTGCAAGTTTATTCTCGCTTTGATTTCTTCTTAGGGTAGGTGTCTTGCCTATGGTCTCTTCTAGAAGCTTCATGGTGTCACATCTATCCCATATACACATCTCTTTGGGAATAAGTACATACTGACATTTTACTCAAATGAGTGAATCAAATGTTGATCGAACAGAAAATTTTAATTTTACACATTTCCTTGCCCCACCAACCTTCGGTGATGAGCTTGCATCTCTTACTAGTGACGTAGGGTTGGGAAAGGATGGAAATTCCCTTACTCGCCTATGCTTTTCCCACGGTGATAAACCCATGCTTCTTACTAGTAGCATGGGGCAAATTGCAGGGGGTCCTCTTGACAAGGCAAACGTTACAAGGTCATAAACAAACAATTCAAACTTTCAAACTTTGAGTCAAAAACAAATGAAATAGATGTTCAAAATCCTGAAAGAGTTAAAAATCCTAAAATCCAGATTTTGTCTACCATGTGGCCATCTACGGGTCTAAGTCTGGATAAACCGCAGGGCAAGTTACATCCAAAACTATGAATTAGCTCGGGTGGAGTTGGCTTGTAGCTTCCAATTTGGTTCTGCCAAAGCTTTGTTTGTCTTTCATCACTGTCATTTCACCACATTTCATAACTTGCGCCCTTCTTGGCTCTTAGTGATGAGCCCTCGCATCTTACTAGTTGCGTGGAGTTAGGAGTGGGGCAGGTTAATCTGTTCATCATATTAGTTACTTTCATCACTTTGCCAAAACAAACATGAGGTGTCCAAATTGCTCACAGAAGCTAAGATTCAAAATCACAATATATCTACATTATCATGTATCAGCATCATGAAACACAAAAGAAAAGTAAAGCATTTACATCATTTGTTCACCACTGCATATATTCTAGAAAGCATACAAAACATACATCGTAGTATATACAAGGAAACTGGAAATAGAAAGGACAAACATGAGTGACAAGCTTTTGATCCAAAAAAATGCATATATATAAATGATCAACGTTTATATACAATGCCATCATGCACTAGGCATGGTCAAAACGCTCAAAGAGCCCGTGATATACAAAAGAATCTATAGTACAAAATACATAGGAGCCAAGTGGCCTCTTAACCCCTACGTGACCCCTCCGAAGGTGCACGCCCTCGTCTAGGACTCTGGCTATGTCGGCGCTCTGAATGAACGGAGGGCTCAGGGTCCCGAGGAGCAGCCGCGGTCTCACCACGAGAGTGGCTCCTCATAAGGCGCTCAGCTGTCCTATAACCTACCAACTATGTGTGTAGGGTCGACACCATCTTGGCCACGTGCCAAACGGGAGCGAAGACGTCGGTATGCCTGCCGGCTGCTGAGGGCTCCCTGACATCTACGGATAGCTCCGCATGGGTCTTATCCATAGGGATCATCAGGGAATCAGTGCATACCCTGCGGATTAGATCCCGCCACTCGTCAACAGTCTCTGCAAAACAAAGGAGAAAAACGAATTAGAAACTAGGCAAGAGGATAAAATATTCAAGATACAAACATAAGGAGAGATAATAAATCCTAAATTAAACAAGCATTGAAAGGAAGAAAGGATAACTTACTCGGATCACCGGGCCTCCAAGATGGGTCACTAGGGCCAGCACCCGCCACCGATGCCACTGCCGACTGAGGGGCTGCTCCTGTAGTGGGAGCAACATGACACCCCGCAACTGACTTGTCCTCTCCACCATGGCCCTGAGAGAGTGGCTCCTCTGAAACTAAGGTCACCCTCTCTGTGCTCTCCTCGGCCCTCTCTGCCTGCATGATATCCTGAGTGTCATGCCACTCAGGATCACTATCATCAATCTCCTCCTCCGACCCTCCCTCTGTAAGCTCCTCAGAATTAGAGTCAATGTCTATGGGGTCATCGCTGCTATGTGCAGGACCCGCAGCAATCTGAAGCAAAGGTGCCCGAGGCGCACCGGCTCTCCCCCTGGCCCGAACTATCCTCCTGGCTGCAATAGGAATGCCAGGAGTAACCACTGTCCAGCCTCGGCCTCTAGGCCCCCCTCTGGCCTCACGAACTGATCTGTAAACTGGCTCCACTGGGGGAAGCATGCTCGTATATGGGAGGCCAAACTACCGAGGAAATCTGCCAAAAGGGTGTACCTCCACTCGTCCCACACGGTCGATGAGCTGCCCTGTGGTGGAGCAAGAGATCAATGTAAGAGTCTCCTCTCCCCATATACCGGCCATAAGTTGGTACGGTGTCGCCTCCATGTCTGCTGTAGTAAGGGGGGCAACTGGCTAGTGAGGTGCTCTAAGCACCGACATATCTGTCCATCTGGCTGCCCTCACAGCCCCAGGATCTGCCACCTCTACGCCTCTGCCATAAGGAATAAAGCGCTCATACACCCAACTCATGACTAAATTCAGGTGGCTCAATGACTGTCCCTGTAGATGGACCACCCTGTATAAATCGTGGTAGGTGGTCCCCAGAATATCTGCCCCCCAGGCGTATATCCGGCCATGCCCCTTTATCTGTGCAATGATGGGGGCCCAGCAGTATAGTAAAGTATCCCCTCCCTTGTCCCTGATCAGTCTCGAGGCAAGGATCCCCATGATAGCCTGTCGAAGTACGGGGATGGGCAAAGAAGGAATGGATTGGACTCTCACTCCCTTCTTCGACCCTGTGGAGATGACTGTATCTCCCATGTATGCTGCCCACTGTGCGATCTGTGCCCGTGAGCCTGATGTCTCTAGTGTGAGTCTCCTCCTGATGATCGGGACCCCCAAGATACGGTAGACATCCTCCAAAGTGATGGTCCACTCACCACAGACCCCTGGCAGTCGGAAAGTGTTCCGATCTGCATCCCAATATGAGAACAAGTCACAAAGGATGTGACTGGATGGTGTGACATGTGGGACGCGTGATATGCGCAGTATACCGACCCTCTGTAATGTGTCCTCCTCGTCTGGTGAGAGGGCATCCAATACCCCTGAGAGCCAATCACACTCTCTCTCTCGGCTCCATCTGATATACTCCTCCCTCACCCGCATACACCCAAAAACACACAAAAAGAGCAAGTTAGTATCTGAACAGTACCGAGAGAGTCATAAAAACGCATAGAAGTGTAGAAAATACAAGTGAAATCTCAAAAATTAAGTTCTTTTTCATTCTGGTCAGAACCGCCGCCCTAAGCAGGGAGGCGGTTTTGTAACCGCCGCCCTGAACAGGGCGGTGGTCATGTAACCGCCGCCCTGGCCAGGGCGGCGGTCGCGGTCTGAAAACCCACGCGGGTTTCTAATCCCAAAAATCCAAAAATAAGTAAAAGAAAAAGACCATTTAAACTAAAAATGGAGCCTACCTAGTAGGCGCCCCCCCTAGGTTGACCTTTTGAACCTAACATTTTTAAAAATGACCCCCCCATTACGACAACTTTAACATTTCAAAATTAAGGGGGGAAAAATGCAAAATTGAAGAAAACCAACCTGTGATCTCGCGGGGTGGCGTTCCGCACGTGGGGAAATGATCGCTATCTCGTTGCGGAATTTTTGACTCTATTCGCGCAAGAAACTGTCACAGTGGGTCCCAAAGCTCAAAATCAATCAAATCGACTCGTAAAAATGAATAGGAAAATGGGCCCACTTTCATATATATAGTGCTCTAATTAGTTTTGAATGGATTTTCACAGGCTTGTGGAGTGCCGATGAAGGTAAGTTTCTATCCCCGCACGAATTGTACGTTCTCATTCCCTATTGTTTTAGCATTTATTTTCCAAATTATTGTGTCTATCTACACTTGAGTCCTCTTTTCATTTGCAGGTAGCAGGAATTTTGGACGGTGTCATTTCAACATACGAACATGTAAGGTATAACTTCTAACTTCCCATTTCGGGACTGCCATACTCAGACCCACCGTTTTATGCCTCTTCATGGCTAAAACGCTTCTCCGAGGGGGCAATATGTACGTACCCAAAATTGTAAGGTACTGTACTGCGGAACAGCGTAATAAGTGCCCCAATCATGATACAGGTCTCTTCGCAAGGTGTTCGGGATCCAGAAAAGCTCTCCCAATATGCGTTAACATCCCGCATACCCCACTTAGCCCCCGTGTGCTTTGTTTTCCCCCTTTTTCCTCTTTTCTTGCCCCTTTTCTCTTTAGTAACGAAACCGCTGCCCTGACAGGGCGGCGGTCCTGTAACCACCGCCCTGAACAAGGCGGCGGTCCTGTAACCACCGCCCTGGGCAGGGCGGCGGTCCTTTATGCATTTTCCAGAACGTTATTTTGACGTAACTCACACAAAAATCAACGTTTCACCAGCTTTTCTTGCCGACTTGAGCATGCATTTATGTTTTTGGTCCCCTGGAATAGTGTTTTTCCTTTGTTTATTGTTTAGGAGTTCAGTTTGATTTTGATTTTGGGTGATTGAATTCCTATAAATGCATGGCTTGTGCTCAAACAAATGGTCTGCCCCTGAATTTATCTCTCATTTTTCCTCACTTCAGCCTGTTAGTTTGCTTTGATTCCATAGTTTAGTCCATTACATGCTTAGTTTGCATTGACTAGCTGTTGGTAAGCCACATATCCAACTTGTGCAAACAATGTTACTGTTTTATCTAATCCATTATAGTAGAATAGCTTAGGAAGCCATTAAAGTTGTAGGTTTTGCTCTTCATACAGGATAGTTTCAGGTTCTGGATGCATTATGTTGCATGATTCATAGTAGATCCCGCTAGGAATTGCATAAGCCAAGCTCTGTACTCTTGCGCTATCCCTCTCCTATCCGCATTCTATTCTGTCAGCATTCTGAAGGTTTTCCCTTGTTCCAATACCTATTCCTGTTGATGCAAGCATTACACACTTTTCTGGATCTACGTGAGCACAAAGAACGAAGAGATCATACTGAGGGGACAAGATCACGCACACCATCAGATTCGCCACTGTTCTGCGGAATCCAGGTTCTAGCTTTCAAAGTTCTAGTTAGAATCATATCAAATAAAGTAGTTAACTGTTTTATTTCAGTAAATTCTATTCTCGATATTACCAGGGAAGCTGTGGGAATTGATAGTTTCTGAGAAACTATGATTCACTCCTCACTTCTGAGGTAGGATCGAGAATCTCGCAAATAGATTAGTTATTTCATTGTTTAGAATAGATATACAAAATTGCACAGAAAAATGGCTACACTCGGCTATTTTGTTTGTTTTAAATTATTAGTTCAGTTGTCAATTCTAAATATTTTTAAATAGTTGTTTTCTTAAATTTTTGTAAAACATCAGAAAATACAAAAAGAAGTCATATATGCTAGAAATATACTTAGATTTCACTTTACTACAATTTTTTTATACTGTTACGCTTGCATGACTATTACGGGACCTAGGGAGCCCAGAGAATACATATTCGAGCCAATCGTGCCTCAGCCTGATCTCATCACAGCAAAAAATGATATTGACTAGAATCTTAGAATCCAGGTCTTCCAAACAACAGTAGACCTCCAGCAGATCAGATCTTAGTTAAGAGGATTAAACATAGAAGACGACCAAGCACATACGTATTGGTCAAATCAACCAAACTACAGATTACCCTAGAAAAACATCCATATGACCGTAGAAGGGTTTGAAAGAGAACAAACATTCGGGTGTGATCCTTTGGTTCCAAAGCCAGACGCAGGAGACACCCTCGTAGATATAGATACCAGCTTAAGAATCCAGGTTGCAAGAACGCCTGTGAGGTATTCTGAGAAAATTGCACAACTGTTGATTCTAAACATAGAAGCTGAGAAAGCGTATGATTACTGGATACTAGGGATCAGGACTTGACTCTACGTATGACCATAGCTGACCCACAACAAACACGAACCTACGGTTGTGACCCACAAATCCCACAGCCTAACGAATCCATCAGAGAATTAGACATAGACACTGGCCTACGCACACTGGTATTCCAGTCTACTCCACTTCCACCTATTATCATCGAACAATTATCCCTACTGGATATAACAGCTAATAAAGCTAGAGAATTCTACACTAGGCCAGAAAATCATCCATAGAATTGACTATATTCACCATCCACCATATGACCTTATCTGGGGATGTACATGAAACTATCCCAGGTCATTTCCCACGTATTCCACAACCCATAGATCGAATCATGCCAGAGCTCGATATTGATTGGAGCCTTCAAGCAGTCATCCTTGCCGATCGATCTATCACACCAGTCCAAGTTAGAAGGGCTTTCTTTGCCTTAGATTCACAAATTCCATTAGTGCGTGTCAAAGACATTAGACGGCTTAACTAGTTTTTCTATGTCCCACACATATTCCATCCCCACCAGCTGTCTCGGCATGACCTCGGGAGGTCGGGTACGCGGAAGAGTTACTTGTAGATTCCCACGCTCACTTGTCGCTTTTCTGGCGTACAGGTATCAAATGTAATCATGTTTATTCAAGCTAAAAAATCCCACTAAAGGATACTATTCATGATATAAAAAATGCAAATGTATACATGTCTCATTGTGTGCACGCAAATCTACATTTACTAGATGTTGTGAAATATGATATGAAACTTTAAATGTACAAAGCTGTAACAGAAATAAATGTACACACAAAATTTCAATCTAATGTTTCAACTCAATTCCTACACTACAACTATCAATCACACACATTATCAACTGTACAATAAATAATTTTCCAACAAAACACCAACCGAACAACCAGTGCACAACTAACACAATAAACCCGAATAAAATACATACAACATCAACTTTAAGATAAATTAACTATTGAAAAGGGTTAACAAGTTTGAAAAGTAGAAACAACCTTCACATTAAGTGGCCCATCTATATTTCTACACTTACGAAATCAATCACACCCCTAATCACCATCTACTACAAAAGTAATAATTATACCTCTAAAACAAATAACATATACCGTTCGGCGTTCACATTGCATGAAACACATGCGATTGCTAGTTATAATAATTATAATAATAATAAATTAAAGATATTATAATATACATATCAAATAGAATATAAATTTATCAATATGTTATATAATAATAATTAAAACATGTTATAACACATAATACATAAAATTAATTAATATTAATCTAATATATTATTAATTATATATTATACTATTAATTGTTTTATAAAATTTATTATAAACATCAAATATGCATGCAATTGCATAAACATTGATGCTAAGTTATAAATAGAATATTGCAATCCCCCAAAAAAAAACTCTAACGTCGTGTTCGAATTTACAGTTAAGATTTCACGTCTAATTTGCAGTATTCCTTTTTTTTCTTTGAAACTCATATGGCTATATAAATCAAAGATTTGATATTATTGCAACGGTACAAGTAATGAACTTTTTTGAACCTCGTTGTTGTAAATATGTGGTCAATTGTAAACTCTTTACATTTAAATACAGTTGTCAAATTTAGCACAAAGTTTAATCACCATCGAAAAGAAAGGGTCGAATAATGTATTACACCTATTGACCATGAATTTTGAGAAAACTAGAAGCAAAAGCCTGATTGTTGGTGTCACATTTTTATATTGCATGCACAATATCGAAATATGGGGTGCTTTTTGAACCTATTTTCATGATACCTTATCAAATGCTTCACATAATCATGCATATCTGTACTCTTTTAATCCTCAGTTGTAGCCATTATGCATCTCTAGTAGGGAAGAGGGTTGGAAATTCCTAGTGGGGGTTCACTTAGTAAAAGTATGGTATATCATGTTCGTTCGAAGGGTATTAAGGAATACCCTTTATTCTTGTTTATAACCTCTAATTATTCAATTGATAGTACCCCCCCTCCAATTATATTATTAGAATGAAAATACCCCCTTATTTTTCTATGTACCTTACATACCCCATTTTTCCATGAAAAATTTATTTACCCCCTTTTTATTTCTACCCTAATATATTAAACAGAAAATATCTCATATTTCTTACTCATTTTTTTAATATGCATTTTCTCTCGAAAGACAATTTAAATCCATTCAAGACCTATTACCAATTACCTTATAAGTGTTAATATTTAATCATTTATCAATAGTTCTTTAAATAATTAAGATGGTGAAATAATATCACTTGTGTTGAAAAGAATACCCAATCCTAGTTTTCTATCATCTTACTATTTCTTGGTTAAGAATATCTTAATTGAGATTTCTTTATTCAAAAAGACATTATAATTTAACTTTATGACCACACTCCTTAAATTGTAATTTTAAGGTATTTAGTTATAAAAATTAGGGTTCAAATGTTTTAGTTTTATATTAAAATTAAACATTCCTTTCCTTTGGCCCACCTATCTAACCTACCCCCAATACCTTATTCAAAATATTAATAAATATTAACCCTTTCACACCCTCATGTCTACCGGTATATTGAATTTAATTTTATTAATTTTATTTTAACTCAATATGAACTGAAAAACATGCTAGGATATTGCCTAACTAATGAACCCCCATGGACATTCCACTGGATAACATGTCCTTCGTGTTATATTCAGTTGATTGGTGAAGACCCAATCAGTGGGCCAATCAATAACCTATGTATCCATTTTTTCCTAGGATAAAAAACATAAACAATTAATCTTAACAAAATGAGCCTAAGCACCGAAAGGGGGCTTCACAGGTAAATCTGAGGGTTTATAGGCACATTCATGTTTTGGGAGCATTCAGGAATGATTTGGAGGGTGTGAAACCATTTTAGGATTTTTTTCCTCTTCTAGGATTGGCCAAAAGACTTAGTTTGGTTTTGAGCAGGGAAATGAACCCCAATGGACCTGCAACAGGAAACAATTGAGAAAAATAGTGAAGGGGGGTATAAACCCTCAGCTTTGTGGTGTTTTACTACTTCATCTCAAGCCTCCTATCACTCGAGAAAATTGGGAAAAAATGCAAAAAAATGATAAATTTTTCCCAAAACGGCTTAAGGGGTGATAGGGCTAAAATTTATCTCAGGGAGCCGAGTTCATGGAGGGCTGTAATAGGATGAGTTGGGGGGACATAGCTAGCTAAGGGTTTCCAATGGAATCTCGGTGGGATGGAGAACTCGACAGACCACCAAGTTATGCATAAAATGGAATGTCGGCTCGAGCCAACACAATACGGTGGATTAATGTGAGGGAGCTCAGGGATAAGCCAGCTAACTCAACCATGGATGGGAGAGTCGAGCTCACAACTCGGTAAGGAAAAGTGGATTAGAGACATTACAGGGGTTCAATCTCACATTGATGAAGGCTGACTCAGACAATAGCAATGATTAATGGACGGAAAAGTTCACTCGGCAATTAACAAGGCATAGAGGTCACAAGGGTTGAGTGTGCAACTCACCACAGCGAGTTAATGGAGAAAGAAGGTCAAGCCATGGTGGCTCGTAGGTTCAAACTAGGGGGATTAAATGAAAATTGGGGTTGAATTAGTAGTTGAACATTGGGATAGCTCATGGGAGCTCGAAAACCTTGGTTGTGAATTGAGGTTTTGAGGGATGATCTATCATATCACAATATGTTAGCTCGATGGAGATGAGCGGAAGGAATGATCTTAGGTTGTTTGCAAGGCTGAGCTCAGAGCTCAGACAAAGACCGACTTAAGGCCCAAGTTGGGGAGATTTTGGGAGGTGGATAGTTTGGAGTCTTGGAAGCATTGGTTTCAGAAGTTAGAGAGGAAAAATGTGTTTGATGAGGTATAAAAACCCAAAACACCCAAATGCAAAATCAAACGTGAAGCCGAGCTATTTCTGGACTTCGAGGGTTTGTAAATTTGGAGAATGCAGTGAATTTTTTTGTGAAATTGATGAGTTAAATCCCAAAGTCTAATAACTTTCAATATTTAAAGTTTCACACTTCGGCATTTTAGAAAAAAATGTCGGGTTGAGCCGCTAAATAGTGTGGGTGACTCCGAAGTGGAAAACCTTGAAATCCCCAAAATGGGATGAAGTTTGAAACTCAATGCAGGGGGGATGTCCGAAGTGGAATCTATTGAAGAGGTCCATGTTGTTAGTGGCATCAAAAGCAATGACCAAGTAGTTTGGGGAGAGTTATTGCACATGGGGATTCTCAATGTGTTGGCAGGTAAGGGAAGCTCAGAAGTTGAGCTTGGGATCATGTTGAGGAGTTGGTGGAAGTAGAGCCGAGGGGTTTCAGAGTTTCCAAGGATCTTGGTTTATGTGTAAAGAGGAAGCCTGTCATTGACGCAGGTAAGGGACCACATAAATGATGAGATGTGGAGTTGAGCCAGTCACATGTAGAAAGAGTTTTGAAGGAGGCTGATCTAATGGTGATATGGGGAGCATTGAACCCCATATTGTAAATCCCAGGTAATTTTTGGGGATCGATGAGTATGGAACAAAGCATGGGGAACATAGATGAGATGGTTTCATGGTAAGAAAACACCCATAGAGGTGTTTTCAGAGTTAGGAAGATGACCCATTTGCATGCGAGGAAAATGGCAAAGGTTTGAAGTAGTAGAGGGGAGATACTGAAACCCTCCATGAAAACTAAGAAGCTCGATACAAATCTCACCGATCATCTTGTCGAGCAGTTCATTAAGCAGCTCACCGAGCTACTCGGTGAGTTGGCTTTCCCAACAACATTGCACAAGCCCAAGTGGCTTAAAACCCCCTCTTTTACATAAATGCACATATCTTGAGCCCCATATATTAGTTTCTCACAAACTTACAGTTGTTGGAATTTTGAAAATGATACCTTCAGCGTGGCACCATCAAAAGTGAATTTTTAGATGTTATGGATATCCAAAATTGGTGAACAGTGAACAGTGCCCTGGTTGGTGAGGGATCATTAATGAAGCATGGGCATACTTTATTTATCCAACAAGGCAAAGTATAGTAAGATATGGGTTTTGCAGGCCTTCCACATCCTTGTTGTAGGTGTCATGATGGATTTTGTGGGTGGTTGGAGAAGATTTTTGGTTTCCTCTCTCTCTCCCCAAAAAATTTTCTTCCTATAAATTGTAAGGGGTTACAATATTGAAAGGAGTTGGTCATTTTTCTCTCCCATGCACCCCTCTTCTTTTCAAATCTAGGGCTTCAAGCCTTCCTCCTAAAAATTGTAATCACAAATCTTGCCTCTTCTTGTTATAACAATGTAATGTGCATTTTTTGGAGTAATACAAATGGTGTTTTTTGATTCATCTGTCAATCCTTGCATCATTTTTGTTACTTTTTGTGCCTCTCATTGTGCTTGTAGGATCTATGCATATTTCATGTTTCCATTACAGGGTTTTAGTGTCATTGTGTTTGTTCACAAATGGTGTAATAGGTGCAATTCGGTTTTTTGTGCATGACCACCCTCTCTAAGTTCATTCTTCTCCATTTTATAGGGCTTTGAATTTTTCTAGCACACTCCTTTTCATGGTGTATCACCACTTCTACTGTAGGTTTTATTTCATGGCATCTCTCTCCCTATCTCCTTAGAATGTTAGAATTGGTATAGATAGGTATTTTCTTGCATTAGGAGTAGTTGTGATAGGTAGGATTAGGAAGAGGAACTGACCTTCTCTGGAGGGTTATCTCAAGCCTACAAGTCCCATAACTTGAGGGATAACCCTCTGTTTGGAAAATTACACCGAATGCTCGATCCACAACTTGGCCATTTGGGGGGTGCTGTGATTTTTCCACAATGGTTTTGGCATACCTGGTGGGACCACATCGAAGTCAAGGTTTCATTTTTCACATTTGTTTAATTTAATATCTTTTCATTGTGAAGCCTATTTTAAAACAAGACAATATCGGAGGTTCCCTCACACTTTGGATCTCAAAATTTGTAGATTTCAGATTTTGGAGGTTCTAATGCAGGTTCAAATTCTAAAACCCTTTTTCAAGGGTTTAACATGGGAAAAATGGCCCTCAAAGTTTCTAGAAAGATAGATCGGCAGGTTGAAGATGAAAAGGGTAGTTTTTAAAAAAACCAAAATTTTAGATTTTTTTTTTGGATTGAAAAGCATATGCATATAATAATGATGAAGTGTACACTGCTAATCATACAAAATTCAGGTGGAAAAGATCACACCCCACATGCAGAGTAAAAGTAGCCATTAAAAGGCTACGAGTGACACATATTACATAATCATATCAAGATAAGCTTATCAATCAAAAAAAGTTGGAGCAAAAATTATAGAAACTAGAAGGGAAAAAACCGCTAGGCGGCGGTGAACATGGGAGGCTGGAGGCGATCGTGGGGGGCTCTTTGAACGGTCACCCCACCCACTAAAAGGGTTAGCAGGGGCATCAGTAATCAGTTCCCAGCCATCAGTCTATGGTTGCTCCTCCTTATTGCTCTGTTGGTTGGGCGATATGGCTAAGGAGAGCCAAGGAAACTTGGAGTGATCAGGCACCTGCCACCCAGAACCACCACCCGCCCAGCCGAGAAAAACACCCCAGGCATGGGAGGAGCCCGAAATGGAGGCAAAGAAGGACCCCACTGATGAGGGGAGGCACTCCGCTGCCCACGAACTGGACCCCGATCAAAATTGTGCCGCCCACGGGAACGGGAGTGACGACCTTGTGAGCGGGAGTGGAGATGAGGAGAATCAAGAGGAACATGAATGACAGTGTAGGGGGCGCTCCCCCAGTGATCCAGCAGGGTTTACAGGTGTTCCACTTCAATGCAGACTTTTTTCCACTTGAACTTTGATCTGAAGTGAGACATTGGAGATAAAAATAAGTTTGTTAGAAATAACAAAATTTCTATCCACAATCTCCTTGTTAAAAATAACTGATTTTCTAGTTTTCCAGATGTGATATAAAATAGTACCTCTAAAAGAATGCCAAATGTTGTAAAATTTTGCAGGAAAAAAGGCCGAGTCCCCCAGAAGAACCATTTCTCCCACGTAAAAAACGTGGGCAGAAAAGGTTGAAAAAGGGTATGAATCCAGTGCCAAGCATAATGAGCATGGGGGTAGAACCAAAAGAGATGAAGAAGAGTCTCAATGTGGTTGCAGAAAGGGCAGTGCAACAAAGGAGCTCCCATAAGAATGAGATGTTTGCCCACAGGAATCCCTTAGTGGAGAATACACCAAAGGAAGTGAGCAACTTTGGGATCTATAGGAATGGCCCAAACAACCTTTGATTTATTTGAAACAACGCTAAACAAGCCATTTTTTCTAATTCAAGAGCTCATACTTGGTGATTGTTTCAAATAAATCAATGGTTGTTTGGTGGAGAATAAACCAAAGGAAGTGAACAACTTTGGGCTATATAGGAATGGCCCAAACAACATTTTTAGAATTTAAAAAAAAAATTATTTAAGATTTCAGACATTTTGGAATTTGGAGATTTTGAAATTTCAGACATTTCAGATTTTTGTAACTTTTGGGTTTCAAAATTTAGATTTTTTGAAGTTTGTACTTTGGAGGTTTCAAGATTCAGATTTTAGGAGTTTGAATGCATTTCAGAATTTCAGAGCTTGCTTGGCATTTTAGATTTTAGGGGTTTTCCTACTTCATATTTCAGAGTCTCAATTGTGTCTTACATTTCAAACCTCAGGGGTTTTAAGAAGGGTCCATGTTCCAAAATTTCATATTTTGGATCTTTTTCAATGTTGAAAAATTTAAATCCGCAATTGGTTTTGAGTCCTTCAAGGTGTGCATATAGTCATTTCATTTCATCAATTTTTCATTGTGTTCCTGGTGAAATCATTTCCTTTGGAGGTACATACAAAGAAAAAATTGTGAGTCCATCTGGTTAAAAAATCCCATCTTCTCTGATTTGCAGATCATCTCTTTTCCACCCATCTCCATCCATTTTTCCTTCCACATATATTTCATCTTCTTCCTTTCATGAAGTCATGCAATCATGACTTCATTTGAATCATGGGATTCACATTTTTTAGTGACATCCATACTAGTACAACCCACCTTCAAGCCTGTAAATTTCATTCTCATGTTACTATCAACCACCTCCAAATCCATACTATAACAAAAATCAGTAGCATGCATACCCCACATGAGCAAAAATCTAGATCAGTTTGGTTATCCGCCAAATTGTGAAGCTGCTGAAGAATAGGGGTGCGCAGATTTTGGAGGCTACCATATACCTAAAGACAGTGAGTTAAAGATGAATATCTTAAGGATGGAGGAAACTGTTGATGATTATCTTTGCAGATTAATCACCAAAGTCGTGTGAAATTTTAGAGATGTGGGAATTTCCCCCTAAGATAACCTCCAGGTTTTATAGAAGTTGGCTATTCTCTTATTTATGTTGAGATAAGGGTTAGAGAGAAAAAAAAACAATATGTAAATCCTATCTAAGGTGATGCACTAAATCTTTACTAAAATACATAGAGATATTAATGAAATAACTACTAAATTTGTCAAAGAACATTCAACATGACCAACCTTATTCCAGAGATATCTCAAACTATCAAAAGAAAAATGAAACTCAAACATAATCACGTGTAAATGAACAAAATTTATGTAGAAAAATCTAAGAGTGTGTAGCATGATAGATATGTAAACATTCATCTAAAATTGAATAAAAGTAAATAGGAGGAAACACAAGACACATAATATTGCGAACTTGCAAGTGCAACAAAATAAGAAACTCTTATTTGTATAGAAAGCAATCCATAAGGCCAAAATGGCACAGATTAAAATATTTCTTTACAGCAAATCCTTGCTAAATCCAATGAAATAGAGTGAACCTAAATTCCTCCTTTCTAATGTTCTAGAACTTTTTTTCTATCCCTCTACCCTATTGGCACAAGAAAATTATTTTATAGACAATACGGATCTTGCTCTAACATGCCTGTAATCAATATTTCTACCATCTGTATTTATTTTTTACGTACGAAATCTTCAATCCTTGGAGAAAAATATCAACTTCATGCTTTTAGGACCAAGGTCTCATTCAATCCACTGAACCTCGATCCATTCACTCCTTTGATTTATCTTTTACTTTTCAGCCCACTTGGGCTGCCTTGCCGCGCTTTAGCCATGTGGTCAATTCTCGTTTCTTGAGGGCTTCCGAATCTTTATGACTTCTCAAAAATGCATTGAAGGGGACATGTGGATATCCTCATACATTTAGTTCCATACTTAGGAAAGATTAAATCCTAAAAAAAAACAAAATAAAATCGAAAGGAAAAAGGGGTCAGGGTGACAAAAGGTAGAATCAATGGAAGAGGCCCCCCAAAAAAAACGTAGACCCATTCATCCTTTGTCGGGTATTTCCTTCATTACAGAGCCTAAAAGGCTCTATCCAACTCGATAATCTCCTTATGGAATAATTTTTTGAGATATTGCACCATTGCGTGCAAACAGAACTCCAATTTTACAATTGGGTTCAAAATGGACTCCACCTTAGCGATGCTAGAGTCCTCCTTTAAAGACTAAAAGACAATATTATCTTGTAGTTTGTCCATTAGTATTTTTTGTATCTGGTCCTCTGATAAGACGGTGGATTCATCAAGAAAGGGACAAGAGAATTCCAATTGAACTAATTCTTTGATGTGTTATTTCCACTCTTTGATCCCTAGCTAGAGTTGAGTCATGAGATTCTTGAATTTGATAGCTACCTTTTTAAAACTCAAAATATCATTGATCTTCACTGCAACCATCTTCATGTCTATAATACCAATCACTTTTAGGGTGAATTTTTAAGAGTCATAAAGTTTCTGAACCAACATATGTGATTCAGGTACCTTGGCAAATACAATATTACTCATGATTGTGGCCGAGGACTCCATGTTGGCACATAGGATTTATGCGTCATATATTAATATGAGTGTGGGACCTAGGTCTGTTGCCGAGGTGGAAATTATTTTACAGAAAGAGGTGTATAACCCCTTTACCAATGTGAAAATTCCTCCCTTTTGGGGTTTTCAATCTAATTTATAGGTCAAATCCTTGACCGCATTTTTGGCTGACTTAAAATTTATTTTTAGGCTATCCTTCTTTGCCTCTAAGTCACGCAACATTTCCTGGAGTGTAATAACCTCCACTTTCTTAGAATTAGCCTTCTGCTGAAGGATATTTTTCTCTTGATCAAGTGAACTAGACGCACCCTTTGATGTTGCCAATTTGGCCTCTAATCTCTTGGTCTCTTCTTGTGAAGCTACAAGAGCTTCTTGTGAAGCCACAAGAGCTTCTTGTGAAGCCACCTATTTTAACTTCTTGTAGAGTTGTTCAATCTCTTTTCCCATTAATTTGATCTCAGAATTGAGGTGGGATACAATGCTCTATGTCTATAGGAGGCTAGCCTCCATTTTATTCAATTTATTGCTGAGCTTGAGATAGTCTATGGTAACCATGACATTTTTTTTGCTCATTAATTCGACCTTATCTTGAGGTCAAAACTAGGTACGGTCCATTGTGACAATGTTGATGGAGTAATCATCTGGTTGCATTTGATCCGCAGACATTTGGACATTAGGGACCATCTGGGCGATGGTTAAGGAGCTCTACTGATGCTCATATAAGGAATGTATCTTCCTTGTTTCCCCTATTGTCATTTCTTTCTTATTCTACTTCTCCCTCCATTTATCTCGAGCTGCATTGGTCATGTCTACTTGATTCAAAAACTTAGAGGGGGAAGGAAATATCCCTCCTGTAAATGGAAACCCAGGAAACAAGCCGTAGGGGAATATAACTAGTTGCGAGGGATGAGAAGTCATAAGAGACAAATAAGTTCCTGTCATAACTCAAGGAGACAACGTGGGAATGGTAGTGGGTGGCGGAGGAAGAAGAGAAGAGTCAGGACGAGGAAGAGTCTAGGTTGGGGTGATCAAAATAGAAGCACCCCTAACTAAGGAAATGAAAGGAAGAGGAGAAGGTGATGGATGAACAGGAAAAGGTGAAGGGGTAGAGGAAGAAAATATTTTGACCAATTTCAAATTTTTCCTCGGAGGACTTTATGGGCTAGTGCCCTCACCGACTATCACGAAGAGCAATACTAATGGTTTTTTCGAGGTGAGCCCTTGGACCAAGTCCAACACTTGTTGTGCTACTATCTTTGAACCTTGAGGGCCTAGTGCTATCTGATCCATGGGTACGTGGCCTAAAGGATTCTAATGAGGTATGGAGGTAGGGCGCCTTTGTGTCACTTTCTTTGTGGAGGAGCCGAGGGATCCTGTTGTATATGTCCTAGGCTACTCTTTATGGATCTCCACTGCCTCCTCATTGTCTGTGTCAGACTTGTACTCGAGGTCCTATAATTATTTCCACTACTCATCAGTGGGCACATCCTCAAAGTTGAGGGTTGTTTGCCCAATTTATTTCATATATTTCCAATAAACTTCAATTTTTTCCATGCTCTAATATTTGTTACGCATGTCTGCCATCAAGCCCTTAGTTATAGTTATAGTGGGGTCATATTTGTAAAGGACTGGATAAAATGACTCCCATAGTGGAATCGGGATGTTTCTCAGCTTGACATAAATGTCAGGAGTCTCTTCCTGAGGAGACCTCCTGTCTTTTGAATAAAATTGTCCTTATGCTAGCAGGAGTCTGAGAATCTGTTTCAGGATAGGGTATCGGTCATCCACCCATCTAGTTCATACCTCCATGTGTCTTAGATGAAGGCGAAGCCATAAGAATCCAAATTCTATGTAAGGAGATGCTTTACCTTGCGTTTAATTATAGTTATCCCTCCCCTACTAAAGGGGAGGTTGAACAATGCCTTCTTCTTATAGCTGGAACCATACTCTGCATCGAGGAACACCAGCTGTCTGGCTATCTCTAAACCTACTACCCGCGACTTAAATATCCTTAGGAGTATGAAGGATTCCTATCAGAATCCATGCAATCATAGAATTGAATGTGATACCCCAAAGAAATATTCACAAGGATGCAGAGGGTCTGAAAGCATTTCCTAGGCTAAGTCATTCATTCTATTATCGACCCCTTTTGGGTTAAACTCTTGTAGAAAAGGCTCAAAAAAATAGTTGGAAAATTCCTATGCATCCAAGGATCAAGACAACACATGAGTCCATGTAGACACTGGGATGACCTTTTGAGGGTCCACCTCCATGTCCCACAACTGCAATGGCATATATTGGCTTAAGAATTGGGATTTCTAGTACGAAATGAGGTGAAACGAATAGGAAGAGTAATTGAAGGTGGCATTAACAAAGAACATGGCCAAATTCTCATAAATATATCCTGCAATGGCCTCTGTGAAGTCAAACCAATACGCCTATTCTTTATTCACTGATCTCATCCTAAATAGGGCCGCTATTTGCTACTCATTAACGTTTCTGTCCAAGTGTTTTTCAAAAATAAATGCCAATATGGAGCAGGCATCCTGAGAATCTGTAATGAGCACTTTTAGCGGGATTGGGAATCCTAGTGCTCCAGAGTTGCCTGAATCTACTTTCCATAACTCCATGTTGATGAATGTGGATTTGTTATTGCATTGAGCCCATACAATTTGGAGCTTGTCCATGTCATAACAACTATCTGATTGGTCATAGGGCAGGGACAACATATCCCAGATGGTTAGTGTTCTAATCACCACCTACATGTTCTTGCCATTTATGGTGTTGGAATTAGGGTCAAAACAACATGCACACATTTGTATGAGCATAAGATATTGGTGCATGAGAGGAACCATGTATTATGCGAGTGTGGTGGTCCAAATTCTAGAGCCAAAAAAGACTCAGAATCCCCCAAATTCAGGAATCTGGCATGGGCTGCCTCCCTTAAAGCCTTTGGTTTCTTGGTGAGGACAAGATCGAAGACCCCATCTGCAAAATATGTTACCATAGAAGTGTCACTAAATTGTTTTCCCTTATCTGGGAATCTCAACCTTGAGTGTATAAATTGATGTGGAAAATGTTTTCTTGCATAACAATTTTGCTATGGTGGGGAGTTGGAAGCTGTCATGGCTTCCTTAAAACTGGGGAAATCTCTTCTTTTTTCAAACTAGGGACTCAACAACTCAGGAAAGAGACTCTTAGCACTTAGAATGAAGCTTTGGTGACTTCAAAAATTCCTTCAAATAACATCTCTAACTCACATGAAATAAAGGATCAGTATGCATTGGGTCACATCATATAATGATACCTTGGTTGTATGAGCCTTAGCGCCAAATTTTTCATTTCTTGAGAGATATTTCATTAACACTCCTATACTAATTATTCCAAAAAAATTTGGATCATTTACTTTGGGAAAAATTAGGAAGGTACAATACCTTTCAAAATTTCAGAAAAGGACAGGAGGGTCTTTGTAGGAAACACGTGTGTGAAGACACTTATTCAAAGGGATGACATTGTGAACAAGGAAAAAGAAAGAAAGGGACTATACATATGGTAAAAAACTTACAATATTCAAAATATTTAATGGAAAGGTTTAAATTTGATCCCATTCACCAGAATCACCAAGGACTCACCTTCCATAATCTCAAGCTCAAAATCATTCTGCTTCTTGCATGCCGTGATCTTGAATGGTCATGTCTAGAGAGGGTCAAATTTTCCATGATTGCTAGGTTCGGTGGCCATTACATCCCACTTCAAAACTAAAGTTCTGATTCACAAATCAGGATTTTAAGTCTTCTGGTCAAACCAAGTCTTGACAACCTACTAATGGTTGATCATGGAATCATGGGTAGCTTCCTGTTTTTCTTGAAGTTCTATTAGCTCTGGGAGTCTTACATGTATTTCTCCATGTTCCTCGAGCTCACTTTAATTTTATCAATTGTAAGGTTGTGACCTCCACAATGATAGGAATTGCCATTCTTTTACCATAAGCCAATTCATATGGTGAAGCCTTCAGGATTTTCTTGAGCGTGATCTGATCATCCCATAAGAGGCCATCTTGACATGCTCATGCCTCTATCTCTTATGTTCATCCCCCATCCTTTTTATGAGTCTAATAAGATTCTTGTTGCTTAACTCTGCCAAACCGTTACCCCGTGGGTAGTAGTTGGAAGATGTCTTCAAATAGATACCATGCCTCATTTTGAATTCAGACACTTTGTCCCTTAGAAAAGCCTTTGTATTATCTGATATGATCGTGTGGTGTGGGGGGGGGGTCCGAAGTGGGTGGTGATATCTCGAAGGAGTTCTAGGATCATATTCTCTATAGCTTACTTTAGTGGAATTTCCTCTATCTATCAGGTGAAGTAATTAGTGGCAGTGTGAATCCACTTGTAACATGTGCTAGAAACTAGGTTAACCATTTCTATGAAATATAGACCCCATTGTGTGAATGGTTCCTTAACTAGGATAGGGTTAAGTGGTAGTGTGCATTCCTCTGAAACCCATGTAGAACTAGAAAATATTGCATTTTCTTACCATCACATAGCAATCTGCAAACAAGTTGGGCTAAAAGTATCCTTCATGTGGGAATTTTGTGGTTGTGGTTTTTGCCGAGAAGTGGCCTCTTGAGATTCCATGATGTAACTCATGTAAGAAATTTCCGCGGCCTCCTCCTTTTCTAGGCATCTAAGCAAGATCCCATCAAAGTTCCTTTTGAAAAGGAAATTATCAATTATGATGAATTTGGATCCCTTTTGTCTATAATATCTTGTCATTTTTAAGAGGAAGGTGACTTGGATACTCACCTCCATCTGCATGAAATGCATCCTATCTGATACCCAGTTTTCAGTCTCGTTTTCTTGGATATAGAGTACCATCTCAGGTTCCCTCATTATTTTGGGGTCATTGGATATTGGTGTGATATATTGGCATAGACCTCTTCCCTCTTACCAATCTTCATGGGATTTATTTCAATGTCATATTTTAAAATATTAGTGATCCAATTAGCCTTGTTTTTGGTTATCTCACCTTCTGTGATGTATTCTTTGACATTGGAGTATTGCCACCATGACTGCTGTTCTTGTTATTGGTAATGAGGTTTTGAATTTATTCAGACCTTTGATGATGTCGTAAGCCTATTTCTCCACAAAGTTGTACCTTTTCTCACAATCATGGATATTTTTTTAAAAGAAAGCAACTGGATGTTCCTCTCCTTGTGACTCTCTTTTCTATGTCAACACGGATGTTACATTGTGCTCACTCACATATACGTACATGATGAAATCTTTGGAGAATTATAGGTTGCATAGCTTTGGAGTAGATGTGATTTCTCTTTTTGATTTCCTCAAAGGCTTAGAGACCTTTAGTGGTTCATTTAAAGTTTAGAACCCTTTTTTAGCATCAGTGTGATTGGGCAGATCATTCCAGAAAAAATCTGAAATGAATCTACTCATGAAGTTAATATTTCCTAGGAAATATCACACTACCATTTTGTTGACAAGTAAAGATAATTTTTAGAATGGCCCTGACTCTTTTTGGATCAGTTGAGATCCCATCTTTTGAGACAATGTGTCCTCTAGGAGTTTACCTTGTGATACTCCAAAAATACACTTCTTCAGATTCAGAGAGATTCTAAATTCCTAACACTTCTTAAATACACCCTCTAGAGAGTCGAAATGATCCTATGATGTTTTGGTAAACACTATGATGTCATCCAAGTATATTAGCATTACCCCTTGTTAATCAATAATCTGAATGCGGCATCCATGACTCTTTGAAAAGTTGATCCAGCATCAGTGATTCCAAATGGCATCTTCACATATGCAAAATTTCCCCACTTTATTATAAAGGTGGTTTTATGTTGGTCTTCCTCCACAAGCCATATTTAGTTATAGCTTGAAAAACCATCAAGCAAATAAAATATTTCGGAACCTACTACCATTTGTAGTTTTCGTTCCATGGAAGGTAAGGGGTTAGTGATCTTTAAGGGATACTTTATTTAGATCTCTGAAATTCACGTAGAGTCAGATGTCACCCATTTTTCTTCCTTACCAACACCAAATTAGACACCCATGTGGAGTAATTAATTGGAAAGATTATTTTATCCTCTAGGAGCTTCTGAAGCTCTTCGACCCATGAGAGACTCTATCTTTGGATTCACATGTCTCGTCCCTTCTCTTCTAGATCAATAGTATGCTAGATGATGTCCATGTTATAACCATGCCAGGGCTTCATAGGTTTAGGCTATCACCTTATCATACTTATCACATAGATCCAAAAAAAATTCTCTTTCTTTCTAAGTGACTAATTTCCCAACATGTAACTTTCTTCCATTGGCTACTTCTATCTCGACATAGTCTTCCTTGATTTCCGTAAACTTTCTCTTATCTGTATTAGCATCATTGGAGTGAAAAATATTTTCCAATATTATTAGTCCTTTTGGAAGCTTGTTAATTTTGAGATGGATGACTTGATATTTGTATGCTTCTTTGATCTTTGGTTGAATTTGATCCGCAAACTCTTCGTATTGTTATAAGAAGAGAAATATCTATTGGTTACTTTCAAAGACTTGTCAATGATCCACATTATCAGGTATGCACGAGTGTATGATCAATTTCACCGCATCTTTATTTGTCATCAGTTCCCAGGTTGGGTCTAACTGTGATCCAATCTAGGCCATTCTATCCACTTCTATATTTTGGTCTTGGGGGATAACCTTAATGTTAAAGGCCTCAAAGTCCTCAATAAGATCCTATGACCTATGATGATAAGACCTCTTCCTTAGATTCTTTACTCCGGCAATGCTTATAACTTGTTTCATAACTAACTTGGAGTCTCTAAAGACTCTCAGTTGTTGTACGCCCTCTTTACATGCAAATTTCAAACCATTCACTAAAACCTCATATTCTAATTCGTTTCTGGTGCAAGTGAAGTGGAAGTAAAACTCTTGGAGTATCTTCCTTCTGCTTGGTGAAAATAGGTATATTCCATCTCCTGAGTCATTTCTGCTTCTAACTCCATTGAAATATAGAGTCCATATTTTGGAATCCTTTTTGGGATTTCTTTCACTTTTACTATCCTCCCTCATAATATTTGGAATGTTGGGATTCTCATCAGAGATAACATAAGTACCTAACCCATTGGAATCAAAATTTTTAAAGGGGTCTCTAGGTGATAAGTCAACCAAATATTTTCCACTTTGATGGTCATCATCATCTATCTATGATTCTTCTTCTTGGGTGATCATGGTGTGTGAGGCCTCAAAACTTGAGGCCACATGATCCGTTATATGTTCCTCAGTGAGGGGTTATAAGAGCACCTTCATTTTATATCCATACTTAGTTCTCAGAATTAGGTGAGATTAATCAAGGGACATGTAGACTCCAATCTTAGCTGTGAAATCACGGGATAGACATGGTCCAAAGACTAGTGGAACATCAATCACCATTATATCCTGCATAATGGTTATGTTCAGGTAGGAATATAGTATTAATGGGAGACTTCTAATGACACCAATGGTTTGAACTGATTTACCATCTAGTTGCATGAATCCTCTTCTTATGGGTTCATATTTGATTCCCAAGGCATCTCTAATTTATTTAGGCATGATCATAGTGCTTGCGCCAGTGTCTATCATGTAATTATGTTATAATTTCTTACCAATTATAAGAGTCATGAAGAAGGGTTGGGGTCTTGGTTTACTTACCCATTCTTTCTGGTTCATCACTACTGACTCTATTTGAGCTTGAGTTTTTCTAAGTTTCTCTTTCCCTTTCCTGGTCACAGTTAGTCCACCACTATCTTTCAATGCTTCTTGAAGAAATTCCTTTTGTTTTAGAATTCCCATGATATCCCACATGGATA
The DNA here is from genome assembly GCA_019776745.2 of Taxus chinensis. Taxonomy (NCBI): domain Eukaryota; kingdom Viridiplantae; phylum Streptophyta; class Pinopsida; order Cupressales; family Taxaceae; genus Taxus; species Taxus chinensis. The sequence continues at coordinate 860,234,150 of CM034151.1, forward strand.
CATTGGTTGGAGCCTTTTTGAGCTGCTCGACTACATTCATCAGTCCGAGTCGTTAAGCTTTGGGGACTTGGTGGTATTTCATTCTCTCAGCCGCTGGATGGAAGTTCCCTTGATTTTAAGTGGCTATTGGAGTCTCTTGTCTAGCTATGGGTAGAGGGGAAGTGAATTTTAGAGACTCTTTCCTTTCTTCATTTGTTGTTTTAGGGAAATGGATTGCGGCTTCCATCATCCTTCTCTTGGAACAAGTTTTGTGATCTGACTATACCAAATTCTTAGGAGTGGGCTCTTCATTTTTTAATACAAATTCTTCTCCTTTGACCCAAGAGAAAAGTACATGTTTTGATGCAATCTCTGCCTCTTGTTCTAGGTACATCCCTTAAATTTTCACAACTAAGGTTGCATTTTGAACTCCCAGGGATTGGTAAGGTTTGAAAGTACTGACATCATAGCCTTCTCTCACTCTTTTCTCTGCCACCTTTTGCTATAGATTTCCTTGGGGCAACTCTCTTGGCATATGAGGGTAATTACAAGGGAAACACCAAGCATTGGGATCTTCCGCCAAATTGTTCTATCTTGGGATCATCTCTCCCCCACTATTGGGTGGGAGGGTTTAGAGTGGCGTTGGGATTGGGACAATTTGGTTAAATGGATGTGTTGGTAACAGTCTCTAGGAATTTCGATATTGTGGAGGATAAGTGGGTTTATCCCCTTGATAGCCTTGATAATTTTGTCTTGGGTATGCACTTTGAATCCTATTAAGATTAATTATGTCATTAGAGAAACTCCTAAGGATTTTTTGTACTTCCTCCATCTCCAAAGAAGAAGATGGTGATGTTTTTGTAGGTGTGGTGACTCCTTGAGAGGATGGGTAGTTGTATATGGACACAATATTTTGGGTAGAACTTGAGGTCTGCGCTTGATGAAGGGGGCTATCTCGGGGTACACTAGTAAAGTTATCTTTAGGGGAATGTTCCCACCATCTATCAAATTATTCTCAACCTAGACTACAATATCATATTCTTGTGGAAAATAATATCCTTCTAACAACTGAATCATGACCAAAATATCTGAATTTAGAGATTTCAGATAAAATACGATGGCCATACCTATAGGTGGTCTAGCTAGAACTGGAATCCTTTAACATTTCTTGTGGAATCTGGTAATGAAATTAGTCATGGGATCTTGTGGAGATTTCTTGATATTGATAAGTTGTTGGAGGAGTGAAGATCTATCTCCTTTTTTTTGAATCTTGCGAAAAATACATTTCCCAATTGATCCCAGGTACTGATAGAGTTAGGAGTTAAGGACCTGTACCATTCAAGAGATTTTCTATGATGTAGTGTATCGTACATATCTCTACAATGTCTTGAAGATGTTCGTCTAGGGTCTTGAATTCTTCACCACTAAACTTAGGTGGTGCATTTAGCATGTTTGTTGGGATGGGGTTCCATGTTCCAGATGTATTGGCAAGATGATCAGACTCCCTTAATTCCATGAGATGAACTGTCTCAGAGGATATTGATGAGCCATTAAAATAGTTCTAATAACTCTAGTGGATTGTAAGAAGGGCCTACTACATGGGGGTGTTGATAGAGTTTGGTTTAGATGATATGGAGATATTTTAATCTGTTTACCTCTTTTTCTTCTTCCTATGGACAACTATACATATTCTAATGTGCCTTCCTCTCTTGCTCTCAACCTTCATTGAATCCTTCTCATGAACTCGAGAGGATTAAACCACCAGTACTGCTGAAACTAGTACATATGTGAAATGGAGTCACCAGTGTGTAGCTACATAGCCTCCAAAGGATAAAAGTTGTTATGCCACTGTTATTAGCTAATTTTGACTTCGCAAAATTAATAAGCATGAAAATTTTGAATTTTTTTCAAAAATATTATTTTGCGTGTTTTATCACCCTTGTTGCAATCGTCTCATTCTTGTGACTATTTTGGTATCCGTTTCATTCATTTTAGGTGAGAACTCCTCCCGCCAGGTCACAAACTACATTCATAATTAATTAATTAATATTTAATTAATTTATTACCCTTTATTTGATAAAATCAATTTTATTATTTTTTTGGGTTTTTAATTAAATAAATATTAATATAATATTTATTTAAATTCAATTGACACATTTTTATTTATTGCTGGGGGAAATTAAGCTTCCGCTTCTAATTGTCGAGGATGCCAAATTGGCTTCCTGGACCTGAATTTCCCCTTTCTTGGAAAATACTTCTTATTTCCCCATTTGTGGGATTTCTTCTACTGATTTCCAATCCAACCGGTTGGTAAACATGCAAAAAATATCTCGATCTCCCACGTGGGGAAATAGGGTGGGGCTTGTTAGCCTGCCTTGCCAATTTCGTTGGCAAATGGTTATATTTTTCCCATTTTCCCATGGAAATTAATGCCACTACCCAAAGAAAGAGGGAATTGGTTGTTTCAATGGGAATGTGAAATGTTTACGAGGAAGCTTATTTAATTCTCGTAACCATTTCCCCATGAAACTAGTTAGAATAATTTTTGTTTCTTACTCCATTCGATTGATTTGTTCATGTTATTGCTAAATTGTTTTTTGCATTTCAATACAAAGAAGGGAAAAATAATAATAGTCCACAGTGAATGCATAGCTGTGAGAAGAACAGAGTTTATCTAGCTGATTGAAGGAGGAAAGATCCATTTGCAAATTTCATAAAAAGCACAAGTGGGAAGAGGTAACAGAGGTCCAAGATTGTCCACATAAGTGAAGGAAATACCACGTACCAATTATTTGCATTGATCAAAGAGTGGCCACGCAGGTAAAAGGAAAAATCTTGAGGTTATTCCCATCACACACAGTCCACCACGCATCTTTCTAATAAGAAAAAAACTACGCATTGGTAAGGAATCATGTCTACGTGCCTAGGAAACTAAACCCACACATTTGCAAAGGAGAAGATTCCACACGCCCAAAATAATCATGTCCATACGTGGGAGAGGAAAGAGAAAAGTCCAAAAAATAATTTATTTTATTTTGTTGAGCGAGCCATGTGGCAAAGATAATAAGGAAGGAAAATTCCATGCAGGTTTAAGGAATTAGTTTGAGTTTGATTCCCACACAGGGTAAAAGAAGAAAAAAAGCCAACTGTCTTGGAACATTTCCCACACATGCCCACATCTCATTCCATATGTAGCCCAAGGAAAAAATCATTCATTCACATCTCCATGCAGACAAGAAGGAAGAAAACATTTTCAACACAGAAATAAGATAAGCCCACACATTGGTCAGAATATTTTTTTTTAAATGCATTAGTAAAAACACCAGGAGAGCACGTGGGAAGGATAAAAGGCAATTTAAAAAAAAAAGAGTTTCCAAGAAAGATTCCACGCTAAAATAGAGGAAAGAAAGCATTCCAAACACATTTCCTAGCACATTCTCAAAGCAACCAGTGTAATAAAAAATAAGAAATTTTTTGAATTACAAAAGGAGCCCACGTATTTGCATAAACAGGAGAATTCATGTGTCAGAGATGGAATAAGAAATTCATGCAGAAATAAAACAATATTCATGCATTTTCTTGACAATAATTACATGCAATTGAAGAGAAGTCATGGTTCATGCATGTAAAGGAAAGCTTGCTCACACACTTCCGAAAGCAGTGAATTTAAAAAATAAAAAATAAATTGATCCGCACAAAATATTAAAATCGGGATATTTGAATTAAAAAATAAATATCGTTATTATCACCAGATTTGTAACTCAAGCTTAGTATCAATATGTTTGTATTGAAATTTTTAAAAAATGTGTAACCTGAGATCGATTATTATTATTATTTTAAAAAATAATAATAATATTAAGATGAGTTATATTCCTTTTGCATATACGAGGGTTTGGAGACTAAGACCTGACATCGTTTACATTGTTTTGCAAGCATGAGTCATTTTTTTGTAAAATTCATAATGGCCAAAAAATACAATAAATCTGTAGGAAAATCAAGGAAGCCAATGGATAAATCAAATAATTCTGTGCTCAAGTATGAATTCCAAGGAATCATCCCTCGAGTTCTATCAAGTTTGCATATGACAATATCACCGATACAAATCTTGGTCACATCAATGTGCAACAGTTTTGTGATCGGGTCAAAGCTGAAGGCAAAACCATATTCTCAGATAGGCTCTACCATATTGGTTTACCCCAAGTAATGGAATTTCTTGTCTCAGTGCAATTGCTGGAGCTAGTTATTTCTTGCACAGAGTATTATGATCTCGAGAGATGAGGAATTTATAAATATAATCGCGAGCCTTTCCACTCAATCACACCAGAGCACATTAAGGAATTCCTCAGCATACCTGACTTCCCTAAGAACACTGACATCACTCAAAATTCAGCACAAAAAAATTGGGATGAAGAACCCCTTAGGTGGAGAAAGATGGTTAATAGTAACTGGTTAGTGACCAAGAGGCCTCGAGTTAACCGGATTCCTAACGATCAGTATCATGTTGATTTTGTGGAGGAAATTAGGGACATGATCACTCTCCTAAGTCAATTCTTCAGTCTACCCTCTGCCAATATTTTCCACCCATGGATGTATCGGTTTATCTTTATCATCCTTTCCAAGAGAGAGTTTGTGGATTAGGCCACCATAATAAGTGATACTCTTCATAAATAATTGATCGAAGTGAATATGAATGGATGTTTCTACATGACATCATACCTTACTTATGCAGTGGCTAGAAGAAATCTATTTTTGAGGCTAGAAATGAATGGAGTCATGGGTCCATCAAATAATGTCTTCCATTATTATCCGTAGCTAAGTTTCAAAAATATCTCTCATCATTTCAGAAGAGTTAACGATGCATTCACCTTCCACGCGATTCAAATACTGAATTAGAATATAGAGGAAAGATTCTCTAAAGAGGCCATGGATGTCATTTCCCAATGGGGAACATAGTTTATTAAATTTTCATCCTTTTCCTATATTCGTGTGAGCAGATTTGTGGGTACTCCATGGAATTTTCTTAAGTATGTCAGTGACAAGTGGGAATTAATGGATCTTGCACGACAACTATTCCAAGTTCATTGTCTTCTTAGTGACAAGCATTGTTGAAGAATTCATTTCCCAATCCAAATTGGGGAATACCAATTTCCAAATATCTTCAGTGCACAACTCATGGAGAAATATTTTTCCCTCATAACTATTCATCCATATGTGAAGAGATTCTATTTTGATATCAATGGATATATATAGAATATTTTTGGAGCAAAGTATCAACACAACCCTACCATGGAAGATTTATGGGTTGTATTTTCAGATGAACATGAAGTGATAAGGTGAGAGTTTTCCTTGCTCAAATCAAGGCCTTTCACATCAAAAACCGTCCCGATTCATTGGTGGATGATGATGAATATTTTATTGATCCCTTCCATATGATTTAGTTAATTTTACTCCATTGCCATGAATTGATTGGACCACAATAGATTAATTTTCTCTTGATAACAAGAATGAACCAATTCTCAAAAGAAGCATATCCTTGTATGAAAGAGAACTTACAAAGTTACCATTAATCCAAGATCACACCTCAGGATTACAAAAATTTTCAACTCGAGGAGGTCTCCAGTCAACCAAAGCTTCTTCTCAATCAACCTCCTTGTCATCTATTCATATGCATCATGCAAGAAAAGAGTGGTTGAAAAAATCCACCTCACCAAATAAGGTGTCGCAAGGTGAAAAATCTAAGTGTCCTATCTCTAGTGAAGGAAGGGAGTGTGAATCAGGATTTTCCACTTCAAGTAGAGATTCTTATACTCATATTGCTGATAGTTCATAGAAGCTCATAACAAAAAATCCTCAATCATGCCTTGCAAAAAGTTCCACTCAAGTGCAAGTAGTCCAGATATCAAACACTTCTAAACCTACAGTTCACGAAGAGATTTCTCAAAATATTCCTAATGTTCAAGAGGTATATATCGAGGTTATTTATCTAAAATTTGAGGGTCGTGGAAAGTATTCTTGTAGAATCTAATGATGTTGAGAAAAATGGGAATGTTGCTTCATATTCCAAGCTTCTGTATGCGGAGAGTGGTGAAGGATACTCCTTTTTGGGTTGATTTTGAAATCAAGAAAAGGAAGAGGGTTGTCAAGGCAATTGACATTGACTTCAATGCCCTTCAAGATTTCAAATGATGTCATTCCTAAGAAACCTAAAGTGTTCTCCCAGATAATGGTGGATGATGATAGAAACAGATTTGTAGATCTTGTCATCCCACAAGTTGACAAGGAACATGATGCCATAACATCTGTTGATTATGAAGTTTCTAGACTTAGACTTGGGAAGTCCACATTGGAAATTGAAATGGTGATGGTATGATATTCAATAGATATCGTGCTAAATAGGCTTGATAAATATAAGTCTCAGAACTCTCAGCTCAAAGATGAAAAGAATCAATTAGTGGAATATGTTTAGCATCTGATAAATCCCATATCATCCACTTTCCCAATAAATGATGAAGTGGCTGCCCCTAATGAAGAAAATCTCAATTTTTCAAAATAAATAAACACATTAGGTCATGTCACTAAATCTTAGCTTTCAGAGATTCTCATTTTTGGTAAAGAGACAATCAAAATAGTTGTTAAGCTCCATGAAGATATTAGTGCGTATCTTGATCCAATTCTTTATTTTAAGGAAAATTTTGTTTCTAACATATCAAAATTGGATGAGATATTGTCTATTATACATCAGATGACAAGTATGGAATCTTCAACTTTGGCCATTGAAGGAATTATTGAATTTGAATGTCGACGGACAAAATTTCTTTGGTTCCCACATCTCAAATCAAGAAAGACACTTCTTGAGGATTCTATGATATGTTACGAGAGTGTATACAATGAATCCTTCACTTCAATCACCTTGATTTAGGATTTCATAGTTGATATCCCTTGTAATCCTGTATATGATAAAAATCAGAGGTATTTTATCAGAACAAATAGAGGAGCAATTTTCACAATTTTTCGAAAACATGTACACTCCCGCCATTAATTTCTGTTCACCTTCAATGGAATGTTACATCCAATTAAAGAACTTGTTTGATAATGTTCAATCAAATATGGTCAATTTGAATGATATGCCAGGTAGGATTTTGGAATTGTAGTTATTTTGTGAGGCTATTCTTCGACCAAATAAACCTCCTGAAGAAGAAAAGATGTTTGAAACATTAGGGAGATTCATATCCTTTCAATTGGCAAAGGCGATGGATCCTAATTTCACCGATGGGATGAGGAGATATTTTTACTAGTATCTAACAAAGTGGGAGATTCCATTTCTCATATGATTGAGATAGGAAAACCCCCATTTCAATGGATAAGGCATTGGTTTTTGTTGTATGTTTTAGAAGTGGTATTTTAAAATGGTGTTATTATTGAACTCACTTTTGGAAAGCTTTGGATAAGTGATTTTTTATTTTTAGTTGCTTTTAATAAAGTTGGTTGAGAAATTTAAAGTCACTTAAGATGCCCCATTTAATGTTCATGTAAACCCTAGCTACTTTGTAACCAACTTTTAGGTTATAAAAGTAAGTCAGGGGCTCATTTGTAAGGGTGAATTTGAGAGAGAAGAAGAAAATAATTTTGTATGCAAGATTTACTTCAAATAAATTTTTTTTGTGTCTTTGTGTCCCATTCATTGTCTCTTATAGGATTTGATGTTCTTATGTTCATTAGATGTTAGTGTTTGAATCTTGCATGCAAATATTGTCTTGGATCTTATTATCAACGCTACTAATATGTTGTTCTAGTTCACAGTGATCAAGCTCTGATTATCTACTTGCTCGTGTGTGTTCCCTTTTACTCATTCTCATTTAGCTAATGTAAACTCCATGTTATTTGTGTTAGTTATTGATTGTTATTCTCCATGAAATATTAGGCTATGTTTTTACCTAACTCTTGCATGTTGCTTCCATCCATTCCTTTCCATTCCTTTCATTCATTCCATTCCATCCCCCTCATTCACTTTTTCTTTTCATTGATGTTCCAAAACACCCCCCACATACAATTTTGAATGTACAGGTGTAAATATAATTTTGGTTTTCAATAAAGGAAGCCTCAACTTCATTAAGGAAGGATTTCATTCCCACACTATTGCATGTCATTTGCATGCATGAAAATCCATATGCTAATAGTTTTTGGAGACTCTACTGGGGATTCAGGAATCATTAACCTGTTCTTGGTTAAATCTTTATTTCTATCCCCTTTGCGCAAGCTCTAGTTCTTCAACCAAATCTTGTGCCCAATGAAGAATTTCAAGGAGAAATTGTTGCCAACCTTCATATAGTAGCTTGGGAAAACAATGAAATATTGAAACAATTTGTTGTTGTTGATAGAGACATTGACAGAGAAATCTACATTGAAGACCTTAGAAGAAGAGCACCCACACTTTTGGTCAGAAGACCTCTTGGACATGTGTTGATTGTTGTTCACCGGATATGGCCCTCTTCCACCAAGGAAATAATTTGTATGATTATTACAAGTAACTCACTTATCTTGTAACCAAATATTATTTTTATAGATACTCAAGAAGGCATATCATCATATTTGAGGCAAGCTATTTGGGAAAAGTGCATACTAAACTATCAATTTTCATCTCATCGCATCAGTACTAGATAACAAAGAAGATCAAGCTGTGAGAAATGTTAGAATCATTCAGGTGCAAAGACCTCAAGAAAGGGAGAAAAGATGAAAGGAAAGAGCTTATCAGAACATGCTGGTGATCCTTTCACAATAAATATTTCAAACTGGCAGGAAAGAGGTTTACATGAGGAGAAAAATCTAAAGTTCAACCAGATCCCATTTTTTACTTTCAAGGAAATTTTGGTTTCAAGTTATCTCCTCTAAGGAGGAATATGTCCCGTAGATCTGTAAACCTTGCATCAAGTCTTGAAATATAAAGTAAGGAAGGAATCACTACCATCCAAACACTTTTTATTTCTCACGTTGTTTTGCCTTCACATACCACCTTTCCCAAGATGGCAGTTAACGTATCATGGGAAAATTCCACAGGCCCATTGGCCTTACCAGCTCAAAATGAACTCCTATGAGGATCAAGGAAGATTCTTCCCAAGTCTGATGGAGATGGGAATACATCACTAGATGACCACATTTCTGCCTTCTTTGTTGTATGTGTAGTTTTTTTAGTTGAATATGAAGATGTCATTATTCACCTCTTTTTTGAAACATTGCATGATGTTGTTGCAGATTGGATTCATCATCTGCCAAATGGATGCATTACAAACTAGAATGATATGAAAAATAATTTTGAAGACCGATTCAAGATGGTAGAAGATGAAAATTCCCTCATTTCCCAACTATCTCAAATGAAGAAAGAGCCAACAAAACCCATGAGGAATTTTGTGGCTAAATTCAACAAAATGGTGAACAAAGTTCTTGCCAGAATTCACCCGAACCTTGACGGAAAAAATATTTCTTTATTAACACACAACCAGAAGTGAGCTGTCATCTTAGAAGAGATAGAGTGGATACTTTGGAACTTTATCAATCCTTGGAAATAGAAATTGAGGATGACTTAATCATGGCGGGAAAATTCAAGAAAAATTCTCTTAAGGGAAAGAGTCAAGAAACCCCCAATGCTTTTGATACCATACTCACTAAGTTGGCTAACAATGTGGTAGCTTTGAAAAGGAAATTTGATCAAAGTAGAAACATGTTCCTTATAAATACATCCCAAGAAAAGGTTAAATTACCAACAAATCTAGAATTGTACGAACTCTGACGAGGCTTGCTATTGAAGCATCTCTCACAACTAACTCAAAATTTGACATCGTTGAAGAAAGAGATGATAAAGTTGAGGTCATTGAGGTTGACGAAGAAGAGCTAGACTCTAGGACATCTGAACCTGAAGTCGAAGACCCTGAAGGAGAGATTAATAATCATTTCTTTGATTATCTTTTAGAAGAAGAAGACTGATACGAAGAAATTATAGAAGATATGAATAATCAATCCTTCATTGTCTTCACACGCTCTTAGAAATAGGAGACAAGTACCATTAAGGTTAAAGATAAAAATAGTTCCAAGGAGGTTCCTAAAGAATCTAAAACTAAAGAAGCTTCCAAAGAATCAAGGACAAATGAGACTCCTAAAGAGTCCAAGGTGACTGAGGTTTCCAAGGTTAAAACTATCCTAAAGAAATGGGGACCTTTGTCAAGTCAATCAATTGATAAATTATCTACAGAGAAATTTTCTTCTTCCACATCAGTAAAAACCAAACTCGAAGCAAAGATCAATAGTGTGCCATCATCAAGTTTGAAAGAACTAGTTTCTTAGACATCAAGCACTGTCATTTCGCCCAAATTTCATATCATTGATCACATCAATAAAATAAAAATTTCTATGTCACATGAAGAATACTTGAAGTCCAATAAGGATCAAATTGAGAAATTGGTCCAGTTTATCAAAGGCAAATCTACTGTTCATTCCTTTAAAGGAATCCGGAAAACTTCCAAAGATGGGAAGACTCAAAATATTATGGTGGCCACTACAACTTCAAATAAAAATATTGAACCTTTATTTGTGTCCTTTCTGATCAATGGGTACAAAATAAGTAATTGTATTATAGATTCTAGAGCCTCAGATAATGTGATGTCTACAAAAGTAACACATGCTTTTGGGTTGACTTGTACAAGAATATTCAGATCCAGTTACTCAATGGAGACAAGAAATTTTCCTCTAATTGGGAATATTAAAGACGCTCAAATGGTTTTATCTCAATTTCCTCAAAAGTGAGTCGAGGTAACCATTCTAGTTGCCAACATGCCTGCTTCATATGGTATGTTGTTGAGCAGGAAATTTTGTAGAGATCTAGGTAGTGAGATTCAAATGGACTAGTCTCATTTTATGATCCCTATCAGTGGAGAAATGAAGAAGCTAATGCCTAAAACTCAAGAAAAATTCACCGTAACAAAAACCTATGACCCCCGCACACAAGTCTTGTTTCAAAACTCAAGTATGGTTAATTATATGATGACTACAGAGGTTCATGCACCTGATGTCACTTTCCAAGATCCCAATGAACTTTGGGCTCTTGAGTTCGATGGAAGTTGTTGCTTAGTGGGTTCCGACATAGGAGTTGTGCTCATATCTCCAAATGGTAAAATATTCCATTTTTCTTACAAACTCCAATTTTCAAATACTAACAACACTGCAGAGTACGAGACATTAATCTTTTTCCTTCAAGTTAGAGAAGAGAAAGGGATAAAAAATTTAAAAAATTTCGAAGATGCGGAGTTGATTGTGAAACAAGTTAAAAATTAGTTTCAAGTAAAGAATGGTCATTTGAGACACTACAGAAATAAAGTGTGGGACACGATATAATTCTTTTATGTTTTTTCCATAAAAATTTTCCCTCATGAAAATAATGACAAAGAAAATTATCTAGCAATCTCAGCTTCATTAATGATCCCCCATTCAGAGTTTGATCAAGACAAATACACCATTGAAATAGTTTTTAGGCCAAGTGTTCCTGACAATGTAAAAAATTGGCAAGTATTCAATGATGATCAAGAAATTATTGCCTTCTTGGAAAAGAGGGATAATTTTGAACAATTTTACTTTGAAGGAAGTGATTCTGCATTTCTTGAATCGACGAGCTCATGCATTCAAGAAGGAGTTGAGAATGAGAATCCTAGTGATGACATCATTCAAATCAAAGGAAATAAAATTCCAAAAGGATTGGTTTCACTTGAAGAACTTTTTTGATAAGCATGCCAGGTTTATCAAAGATAAAGAGCATAAAGGACCTACAAATTTTTCTAACTGTGAGAAAGTTAACATTGGTACCAAGGACAAACCTCGCCTGGTCAACATTTGTAAGTGTTTCTCACTTGAGGAGCACAAAACATTTGTAAGCCTCCTTACCAAATATTTTGATGTCTTGGCTTAGTCATATAAAGACTTGAAGTCTTTGCAACCTAGGGAAATGGAGCATGCCGTAGCCATAAAACCTGATGCAAATCCATTTAGGCAGAAGAAAAGATTATATAATCCTAAGATAGCAAGGAAAATATTCCATGAGGTTCAAAAGATGTTAGACGAATGAATATTTTTTCCTATTTGACATTTAACTTGGATAGCTGATATTGTACCAGTTCATAAGAAAAATGGATAAATTAGGATCTGCGTGGATTTCCAAAATCTTAATCGAGAATATTTAAAGGATAACTACCCACTTCCGGTCATGGACCATATTCTGTAGGCAGTAACTAGATCAGAAATTTTATCCATGCTAGATGGTTTCTTTGGTTATAATCAAATTAAAGTGGCTAGAGAAGACAACCATAAAACAACATTCACTACCCCTTGGGGTAGGTTCTCATATAGAATAATCGGGGTTCATTTTAAGAATCCTCTCGTAAAATGGAGGTGGAAATCCCTAGCAAATATACTTGGATCCACTTTCATGTAAAGTTGAATTTTCCATTTTTTGAGAACTGAATTTTCACCTGCTATTATTTTAAGGGAGAATGATTACACAGATGGGAAAAATTATGTAGATGTTGACACCTTACTGTCGCACGTCAACAAGCCTTGCTGACACGTGACAGAAAGCCTTACTGTCACGTGTCAACAAGGCTTGCTGACGTACAAAAACAAAGCTTTGTTGTCATGTGTCAACAAGCCTTGTTGACACACGACAAAAAACTTTGTTGTTGTGCGTCAACAAGGCTTGTTGATGCGCGATGACAAGGCTTGTTGATGTGCGACAACAAGGCATCTTGTCATGTGTCAGTTAGGCTTGTTGACATACAATAATAAGGCTTGTTATCACGCATCAGTAAGGCTTTTTGACGTGCAAAAGCAAGGCTTTCTATCATGCATCAGTAAGGATTGTTGATGTGCGTCCAAGGTGTCTAAACCCTAATTTTCTCCTATAAATATCCTCCCACCGGTCATTTTCACGTTTACACTCTCCGGATCCTGAAATTTCTCGTTTTCAGGGAATCAAGCTCAAGGACAAGTACAATGGCAACTACAAGTGTAGCCCAAGGCCAAGATCAAGACCAAAATCAATCAGAAAATCCAGTCAACCCACAAGCCCTATCCAAGGGCAAGATACTCTACATGAACTTGTTGTGCCCCCACATTCAGACTATTTTGCAAATGAATTCAGAATTCAAGGATTTGGTCGATGCATGTGACTTTGATGGGCTCGTTAAGATGCCCCAGTTTGAAATAAATCATGATATTATGAATTACCTACTCTCCTCGTATAATACAAAGGACAATCTATTTACTGTTACTGTGGACAACGATCACATGTTTCAATTCGGTGTCGATCCAGCTGATATTCATCGCTTAACATGCCTTCCATACAAAAATTCCCCCCATTTTCACAATGAAAGCAACCCTCGTAAAAACCGATAAGCAAGTATCTCGAATCTAATTTTGGTTTCCCATGTTGATTGTATGTGTAAACTGTTTTTAATTTTAATTTTTTGATATTAATCTATAATCTGTAATGTGTATTTTGTTTTCGATATTAATTCCAATGGATTTTTGGCATTTTATAGCTCATGTCAATAAATCAAGATGTGGTGTGGATACGCAAGGAATTACACACCACTTTATTGCTGCTATGATTTATTTCTCTTTCAAGCTAGAATTGTTTTGCTAGGGTCGGTAAACGGATATATCAAACTGGGCTATTGCATACATTCTTGAAACTATTAGAAAGCAAAAATTTGATTTGTGCACCTTTTTATCCAATAAAATAAAGACTAACATTAAAAATGCATCGATTTCAGAAAAACCAGTCATTCACTCCACAAACTATCTCCTTGGGCCTTTATTACGAGGCTCTTTTTAATTTAAAATACAAACCACTTCTTACTTGCAAGGACGAGACAATGAATAATTTGTCAATTCCATTTTAAGAAACAACATGTATAAGTTTGTATTTCAACATCAGACTAACATTATGTTCATATAGAATCTGATTAAATATTGATTGTTTGTAGAAAAGATATTTGGAGGCCCTTCCATGAAAAAAGTGGCCTCAATAGGAAGAGGCCAATAACACGTTGAGGCCTCGACAGGTTCACAATCTGAAATGGAAGTTCACTAATCTTCAAAACTGCCAAAGCATTTGGAATTTGTTAAACACCAGAGATGTTATACCCTAACATTTACTATTTACAAATTACATTTTTATATTTTCAATTTACCATTTACCATATTGAATTGACATACAATCGACTGTTGCTGACATTGCAGGGACTTTGGACAGCACACGAGCTTCTCAAAGTCAACTGTCTTCACAACTCACTCAATTCAGTCACATGCAATTGTCTCTTCTCAACAACCTTCTCAATAATACATGACACATAACTCAAACACAACCAATTACTACTCCAGCACAGCCACCACATGCTCCATGAAATGTTACCCCCTCAACAAGGTATGATTTTATTGCTTTAGTACAAGTTTTCAATAGTTCAACAATTTTTCATATGATTTTGCTTGCACTTTTCAGCACATTGCAGTCCTTCCACATTCTGTTCAAACACCGGCACCGCCTCCCTCCACCAATACGATTCAAAATGCCAACTAGAGGTTCAGGAAAAAAAGAACATTGGGTAAACGCATGCCAATTCCTCCTGCCCCAAGTGGGACACTAAACATTGCCTCCTCATTTCGAATTCCAACCCTCTCTCTCGATGGCTTGCCCAACACAACGGGCATATCAATTTTAAATAACATAAATTTAGATGAATATTACTTGGCCATTGATAGAAACGATCCATCAAGATTTTTTAATACATGTGAGATGATTCAAGGCCAACATGTATACTTCAATTTCAACGTAATTTATTCAACTTTCATTACATTTCACTTTAGATTTATTTATTTGAATATTGATTTATTTTATCACAAATAGGATCATGCCACCCAAAGGTAGAAATAGGTAGCAGTCATTGATCAACCCAAAATCCCCAATACCTCTCCAACAACATCCTTCTTCTTCAGATACAGATGGTGAATAGTTGCTACCATTTCCTTTAGAAAACTTAATTGGTAATGATTGTCAATCCCATGTCACGGAGTTTATTGTACCTCATATTAGTCAACTTATAGAATGGGAGAGATGAGAAAAATTACTAATCAGTGAAATAATAAGTCGTTTTGAAAATTATTGGTAAAGGGAAAGTTTATATGCTGCAGTCTTAGAATCAACTTGCGAAGATGGATTCCTTACTTACCAAAGTAAGAGGTGGGAATGTGAAGTATAACAACTATAAAGATGATATTTTAGATAAAACATTAAAAAAATTGAAAAATATTAGTGTTGAAGCCTAGGCATATTTTAACAAATGGTCTAAGGACAAGGATCTGGTTGCAATTACAAATGCTGAGAGAGATAGAGCAGTCATAAGTATTATCACCTTGAAACAATATTTTTTGTTAATTTGAAATTTTCTTATTTTAGTAATATGTTTAATTGAGATCACTTTTTTTGTGTAGTTGAAATATGAAAATTTGAAGATTCAAGCAAAGGTGTTCTAAGTTCACTTGGAAACCGCGAAGAACATTTTATCCGTAACAAAGAATTTGAAAGAAAATATTGTTTTAGTTAACAAACAAAACAATACTCTAAAGTGGATAATTAAAGAGCATGGCTTTGATCCTAAAATTTTATTCAGAGCCAAGGCAGTTACAGATCCCAGTTTGCTATCCCATGGAGATGCGACAAAGGAAGAACAAAGGATCGTAAAGAATTTTAGACAATGCTGCGGAAGATCTGATTAGTTATGTGATTATTCAAGCCATTGGGGAAAGGAGTATAGAAAATTGAGGGTTGAAAAATTTCATGATTGAGGGTTGAAACTTGAAACATTGAAACTTTAAATTTGAAAGTTTGAAATACTTTATAATCTATATTTGAAAATTTGAAACTTGAGTGTGATGGTCATGATGTTTGAAAATTTGAAATAATTTATTATTTGGATTTGAAATTTTAAACTTGAATGTGATGGTGTTTGAACATTTAAAATACTTTATAATATGGAATTGAACATCTTCTTATATATTATGTATATAAGTTCTAGATTGTATATGGTGTTTATGTTTCATTTGAATGTGATGGCATTATGATAATGGTTAATTATTTGTTTTAAGAAAATCTGGAAGTGTGGTATGATAGAGGCATCTTAATACTTGTAATGATGATTGCATAGATGTGGATGATGACATTAGAATAGAATCATAGATATGGATGATCATGAGTTGTATATGGACGTAGATTTAGCTTCAAGCACGATCATGGAATTTGGATGATGATAATGGATAATATGTTTAAGAAAATTTGGAATGTGGTAGGACACAGACATTTATACCTTCTCAAAATCTTCTTCTCTCTACTTGTAATGATATAATGACACTATAATGGATATAGATAATGATGAATGATGATAATGGATAATTATGTTTAAGAAAAATTGGAATGTGTTAGGACAAAGGCATTTCTGCACATTTAAAATAAATATGGTTAATGATGAATTGTGTGGAATTACATTTAGCTTCATGCACGATCATGGATAAAAAGTTATTTTAAGAATAATTGCAGTGTGTCAGGATTCTAGGACTTACATCTTCTTACTACTTGTAATGATGATTGCACTCTAGTATCAGGTGATGATGACATTAGAATAGAATCATAGATATGGATGACTTCACAAGTTAAACTATGGACGTAGATCTTAGCTATCAAGCAACGATCAGGAATTTGGATGATGACATTTAAATGGATAATGGATTATGAAGAAAATTTGGAATGTGGTAGGACATAGACATTTAAACCTTCTCAAAATCTTCTTCTCTCTACTTGTAATGATATGATGACACTAGAATGGATATAGATAATGATGAATGATGATAATGGATAATTATTTTAAGAAAAATTGGAATGTGTTAGGACAAAGGCATTTCTGCACATCTTAAAATAATATGGATGATGATGAATTGTGTGGAATTACATTTAGCTTCATGCACGATCATGGATAAAAAGTTATTTTAAGAATAATTGCAGTGTGTCAGGATTCTAGAGACTTACAATCTTCTTACTACTTGTAAAATTTGAACTCTGTATCAGGTTTCTCAAAATATTCTTCTCTCTACTTACAATAAACTAGGACTTACATCTTCTATGATGACATTAGATGTGGATGATGACATTTAAAATATATATGGATTATGATGAATTGAGTGGACATAGATTTAGCTTCAAGCATGATCATGGATGACGATAATGGTAATTGTTTTAAGAAAATTTGGAATGTCTTAGGACAGAGACATCTTAATATAGTAAAATCTTCTTCTCTTTACTTGTAAAATTAGAACTCTATATGAGGTCTCTTTGCATTTAAACATTCTCAAAATCTTATTCTCTTTACTTGTAATGAACTAGGACTTACATCTTCTATGATGACATTAGATGTGGATGATGACCTTTAAAAATATATGGATTATGATGAATTTAGTGGACATAGATTTAGCTTCAAGCACGATCATGGATGACGATAATGGTAATTGTTATAAGAAAAATTGGAATGCCTTAGGGACAGAGACATCTTAATACAGTAAAATCTTCTTCTCTTTACTTGTAAAAATTAGAACTCTGTATGAGGTCTCTTTGCATTTAAACCTTCTCAAAATATTATTCTCTTTACTTGTAATGAACTAGGACTTACATCATCTATGATGACATTAGATGTGGATGATGACCATTAAAATAGATATGGACGATGATGATTGTATGTGGACGTAGATTTAGCTTCAAGTACGATCATGGATGATGAATTGTATAATGGATAATTGTTTTAAGAAAATTTGGAATGTCTTTATGAAAATTAAACATCTTAATATGGAAAAATATTCCTCTCTCTACTTGTAATGAAAATGATTGATGAATGTGGATGATTTTATCCCACAAAGTTTAAACACTTTATCAAAGCATTTTGCAAATACAAAATTTGGAAATTAAACATAATTGTAAAAATCTTCCTCTCTCAAGCAATGTCATATGATAGCATTTACAAATACAAAAATAAATTAAACATAATTGTAAAAACTCAAGCAATGTCATATGATTTTAGATGGCTATGACAAAGCATATGGAAGGAAAATGAGAAATCATCCTTCGTAGCATGCTAGAATATCTTTGATTTAAGAAAACTAAACATGAGAAATGGATTAGTATATATATGGGTGAGTTTCCAGACATTATCGGTCCTGAGAAGTGAGAGCTTCCTCGGATGGATGACAACCCACGTTTAAAAAAGATGAAATAATGATTGATCGGATTAAGGAAGAAACAAAATATTAAAGAAAAATACAAATGACAACGTGTACATGTTTTGATAGTAGAAGTCTGGAAGAGTATAACAGTGGAAGAATATGCAGATCTGAACTTTGAAGGTCTTGCAAATTAGTATTCAACAAATGCATGTAACAAACATATTTTTAAAACAAAATTTCGTATTCGACAAATCCAAAATAAAAATTATATAAAACATATTTTTATAAATAATTGTATTCAAATAAATGTAAATATATATACCTGTAGCATCTTTAATGATAATAAGAGCTGAAACAAAATTTGATAAAAATCCTCCTCAGTCAATATTTGCATTTGTAGAATTAATATGAAATTGAATAAATAACCATAGTCAAACAATAAGAGTAAGGTCCTGGAGATACCTATTTAAAGCTGAAACAATCCATTATCAATAGCCTTCTTCAAAGTCGATGTTCTCTTCTGTAGAGTGCGATGGACACACCAATTCTAATCTCATCGTTGGGAATAGTTGTACTTGTAGCTGTATTATTTACACCTCTTATTTCAGAAAGGGAATTCTAATGCACAATTGCTCTGTCGAAAGGAAAGGTTTCCACGGAATAGTGAGCAACATAACACCTCATGGAAATTTCCATATTTTTATCCAACTTGTTTATCAGTTTTGATTTTATAAATGATAAAGCATTGAAAACCCTTTCATCCTCCACAGACCCAAAAATCATTGTTTGGCATAACTCATATAATCTAAAATATTCACCGATGTCTTCTTTAAGACAATAATTTGATAGATTCCTCGCCAAAGCCTTGTAATAGCACCACTCTCAGAAGGTTTGTCTAAATTTTTATATTGGTTCCTCATTGTTGTTGCAAAATTTGTTGATTGAGACTTTAATAAATTAACATTCAGTATACCTTTGATTTCCATACCCTTGACCTTTGAAGTCTTTGTAAAATGTTCCATTATTATACCCATGGATTTATGGAAATGCTTTCTTACAAAGTTTGCACGAGAACCTTCAATATTCCAAAAATTAGGATTCATCACACCCATTACTTTAAGAACTATATCTTTGGAGAAATGTTCTCTAAATTATGATGATAAGGATTCTGAAATTTTTTTAAGCTTTATTCTTGTTTCAACTATAACAAACTCAAAGAGATTACGTGTCACAAGAACATCTTCTCGTTCTGATCCTGTAATATCTTGAAATGTTTTAACAAAATGTGCAGTGGTATGTCCCTCCCATTAACATTGATGCAGAGGTGATCGTGGATATTAAATCTCAAATAGTTACTAGGATTTTTAAGATCTAATAAAGCTTTCCAATTCTTGAAAACAGGTGTATCAAAACTATCTTGGGAACAGTACAAGACATCAAGACTTTGACATACCATTTTTCTCATCCGTATAAAATCCACAATATAGATTAATCTCCCCTGTGCATGCTTCATTAGTGTATTGATCTCTTGCAACATTGGAAGAATACCAACCAATGTAAGCAATGTATACAAATAATTTAAACGGAACAACAAGTCCCTCACCCTATCAACTTCATGATGATATTTGTGCATGAAACCAACCAATGAAGGATACTCCTCACGAACTCTACATGCAAGTTCATACAAAGAAATCCATCTCATCTTAACATCCTTCAGAACTTTTTTCAATCTGTAATTCCATTTGCGAATTTCTGGAACTCAAGAAATCACTTTGGGCCATATGCATTTCCATATAGGCATGACAATATTTTCATAGTTTCTTACCATTTTATACGCTAAATTCATTATGTGATCCATACAGTGAATTGCTAAGATATAAGGGGCCACTATTGTTTGCAATTAACACACATCCCTGTACGGTGACCTTGTATGACGGATGCACCATCTTCTCTGATGCATACCAACTTCGTAGCAATTTCATAATTAAGTCATTCTAGTAATATCTTTCAAATGAGAAACAACTATTTTATGTAGGTTTTTGGCATTATAGTTTTCAACCATTTTCATAACACCCAACAGATGAGGTGTGCTTATATGATTTTCTAAAGTATAGACATGGATACATACCCATGTAGTATTATCGACTGTTGTCACTTCATTAATTGAAAGAGAGATAAACTTAGCTTTTTTTGCATTCTCTTTCAAATCTTCCTTCTCTATCATTGAAAGGCATTTTTCCATTTCCCATGCACTACTGTTAGACCAATGAGATTGAGGTACGTTGGGAATTCCATTATATTGATAAAAAAAACTTTGAAATCAAGGAAACCAGAAATCGGTCTTCCTTTCTTTAGTATGTGAAATAAAGTAGAGAATTGTATGAGTTTTGCATGCAGATTTGTTTGATTCATCTTACCAATTTACGATATGATCATTCCTCCCTTTTCCACGAGATGTTTGTTTTTTTCTGTTCTTCTTCATACTTTGCTGCGTATTTAACATGCATGTATTTCTTTTTTAGTTTTCCACCTGTGTTTTTTGATTTTTTGGCCATCCTCCCACATTACAGTCAAATATTGTTTTCCACTATGTTTTTCTATAGTGTCCAGCTTTAGTTGCATTTTTTTTGCTTTCCCAATTTCCACGTACATATTGTACATGTGCATTTAGATGGGATCTCTTCTTAATTAGATGACTATATAGGTTTGATAAATGGAAATTTGGTAGCCCAATCAAACATGTAAGTCCTCCCAATTGTCCACATATTCTTGTTTGTTTTCAATGTTTTACTTTTTTTAGTATTATTCTGAGCAATATCACAATCACCTGGTTTCCTCTTTCGTGAACTAGAATTTGAATTTGATTTTTGTGTTCCATTTTTTTAGTATTGTATGTGCATGATATCTTGATGCACTCTTGGTTGCACCCCAACATGAAGAATATCTTCATGATCTGGTATCTCAACAAGTATATCTTCAAGATCTGGCATGGTATCATCATAGGTGTCATTTGGTTGATATTGCACAAAATGCATGTCCACCTCAATATTACCTTCCACACATTCAGTACTATGATTATTTCCAGTGGTAGCTATATGGGTGCTAATGGTTGCGGTATCTGTAGCAGCAGAGTTTCCAAAATACTTGAATAGGGACATTTGAGATTTCTTAGTTACTTTTTGGGTCTTCCCATTCTGAGAACTAGCACCTTCCATTATTATGATCTGATTCATGCATCAGCAAAATCACCAAGTCGCGTGTTAGAGAAAATTGAGTCACGTGTCAGCAAATACGTTGAGTCACATGTCAGAGAGAACTGAGTCACGCGTCAACAAACACAGTGAGTCACGTGTCAGAGAAACCTAAGCCACGTGTCAGCAAAAAACTTAGTCACACATCAACAAACTAAGTCCTATCATGCGTCATCAAATGCAATGAGTTGCGTGTCACTGAATATCCTTGTCGCACGTCAACAAAAAAACATGTGTCACGCATCAGTAATATTTCCTTGTCACTCATCCAAAAAAACATTTTTCATGTGTCAACAATTATTTATAGTCACACATCAACAAATAACATCTGTCATCTGAATGCAAGCTACTAAGTAATCAAATGATAAATTTGTATTGTGCTCTAGTGCTTAGAGTATGCAAGTTCACAACTTCACAGTATTGGCAAGGTACTGGTGGTAGTATACTACCGGTGAATCACCTAGGTTTTTATAGGAGATGTTTTCAAATGTAGGTGAAGACAACCCCAAAAAATATATACTGTAAATTTTAGGCAAACAAGACACTGACCTGCTCCGAAAAAATTGCCTTTTCAAATTTTCCTAAAATGAAATTTTTTCCATATTACGAATATTCGCCACTAAAATTATCCCTAAGAAGAATGTCTTTTAGTTTGATTAGTGCCGATGCAACTTTTCAAAGGAATATGGATATGGAATTTTCAGATTCTAAGGACAAGATCATCATGATATACCTAGATGACTTGACAGTGTTCTCAAAGAAGTGAGAAGATCACCTAAGAGATTTAGAGAAAATATTGCAAAGGTGCAGAATTCATAAGACCTCCCTGAATCCAAAAAATTCCATGTTTAGAGTTACAAAAGGTAAACTCCTAGGTCATATTATTTCTAAATAAAGAACTAATATTGATCATGAGCGTGTTCAAGCTATCAATAATCTTTCCTTGCCTATAAGTAAGCCTGGAGTCCACTCATTCTTTGGGAAGGTGAAATTTTTGAGAAGGTTCATGTCTAGATTTTGCTAAGTTGACCAAAGAAATTACTGATATGATGAAAGGAAAAGAATCCTTCAAATGGTCAAAGGAAGGTAGAGAAGCATTTGAACAAATCAAATGTGCGATTGCAAAATCTCTGACATTGGTGTGTCTTGATTTTAATAAGGATTTCATAATCTATTTCTATGCTTCGCCACACACGATCTTTTCCATCCTGAATCAACACAATCAAGAGGGAATCAAATCTCCTATTAAATTCATGAGTTATAGATTCAAGAAAAATGAACTAAATTACACTCCCCTTGAGAGGCATGCATACGTGGTGGTGAGAGCCTTGAAACATTTCAGATACTACATATTGAATTCTCACACTAAATTCTTAGTTCTTGTATACCGCAGTTAAATCAATGTTGAAAAAATAGGAACCAAGATCTAAAAGAGGTAATTGGGTCTCCAAGATCCAGGAATATGACTTGGACATAAAGCCTACCAAGTTAGTTCAAGGAAGAGGACTTTTCCAACTCATTGTAGATAATGGGCCACAAGATGACTCTGAAGAAGAACTAGTTGAATAAAGTTTACCAGTGGTAGTTTTCATCAGTACCATAGACGAATGGTATTCTAATATAGCCTACTTTCTCACATATGACGAATGTCCTGAGAATGTGACAGCTAAGGAAAAGAGAACTATCAAATTAAGAGTTGTTAGGTACGTCATTAGGGACAACACATTGTTCAAGAAAGGAATTGATGACATGTTCCTCAGATGTGTCAATAAGGAACAACAACCCAAGTTGTTTGAAGCCTTTCACAGTCATACTTGCGGCGATCATTTCTCTAGTCCCAGTGATGGCTCATAAAATTTTGTGAGCACATTATTACTGGCCCACTATGTTTTCTAATGCTCAGAAATGGGTAGAAAAAATGCAAAGCTTTCCAGAAATTTGTTGGAAGACCTAAATTGGTAGATTTTCCTTTAAAGCCAGTTTTCATTGAAGAACCATTTCAATAATGGGGGTTGGATTTCATCGAGGTCTTGAACTAAAATTCTAGTGCTGGTCATACTCATGTGCTCATTACAACTGACTACTTTACAAAGTGGGTAGAAGCTATACCGATGAAACAAAAATCTACTGTGGTAATATGTAACTTCATCAAATAAAATATATTGGTTCATTACAGAATTCCACACAAGATCGTGATGGAAAATGCCTCCAATTTTCCTTCTGCATAAATGAAAGGTTTTTTTTATGGGAATGGAATATCATTATCTCATTCATCAGATTACTACCCCGCAGGGAAACGATTCAATTAGAATCCAGTAACCAAAACATCATTACTATAGTGCACAAGTTAGTCGAAGAAAATCAAAGAACTTGGCACACAAAGTTATATGATGCATTATGGGCTGACCACATAACTCCCAAAAGAGAAATCAGGACGTCTCTATTCCAACTCTTATATGGAACCAACACTCAAATTCCCATCACATTGGAGTTACCAGCATTACGATTGGCTTAAGCAATTGATGATGAATGTTTCACCAATGCATTGGATAAAAGGATCATGTTCCTAAGCAAGCTTGAATAATAAAGAAGTCAAGTAGAGAATAGGATCAAGGAACACCAATCCAAAGTGAAGAGGTTATTTAAAATGAAAAATAAGGAGAGGTAATTTCAAATCAATGACTTGGTTCTTCTCTAGGACAAGAGACATGACCTGAAAGGAAAGCACGAGAAGTTTGATTCATTGTGGTTTGGCCCTTTCAAGATCAAACTTTTCTATGGAGATAACACCCATTACTTGGCATATCCTGATGGAACTCATTTCCTTTTCCCTACATCAGAGAAATATTTCAAGCATTTTCAAGATTGAAAACAGGTTGTCCCCCATATGTACATAGGTAATTAGGATTTTGGTTTGCTCCTTTTCCTTGTTTTTCGGTTTCCTCTCTTTTATCATCCCGTTTTTTTGCACCGTAATTTTTGGTGTCATGTTCATTAAATATTTGGGTTTGGGTCTATTGTTACGTCCATAAAGTCCTTTTACCCAATTAGAGCTAGCTGTCATTAACTAATTTTCACTTCGAAAAATTAATAAGTATAAAATTTTTGAATTTTATTCAAAAATATTCTTTTACATGTTTTATTACACTCATTGCGATCGACTCATTCTTGTGATCATTTTGGTCTTCATTTCATTCATTTCGGGTGAGAGATCCTCTTGTCAGGTCACAAACTATGTTCATAATTAATTAATTTAATTTTAATTAATTTATTACCCTTTATTAGATAAAATCAATTTTATTAATTTTTGGGGTTTTTAATTAAATAAATAGTAATATAATATTTATTTAAATTTAATAAACAAGTTTTTCTTTATTGTCAGGGAAAATAAAGTTACTACTTTCAATTTTCGGGGATGCCAAATTGGCTTCCCGTACCCGAATTTCCCCTTTCCTAGAAAATACTTCTTATTTCCCCGCTTGTGGTATTTCTTCTATTGATTTTGAATCCAACCAGTTGGAAAACAGGAAAAAATCTCCTGATCTCCCACATGGGGAAATAGGGTGGGGATTGCCATCATTCTTTTCTAGTTATGTTGG